>JAHHFK020003654.1:0-600000 GCA_024533555.2 Aedes koreicus
AGAAGATATTAGAGTAGACGAATAAGATGAAAATTCGACGGAAGAATAGAGGTAAAATGTAGATTGTAATGACGAGGAAAAGAAGAAGATTGTAGTTTGTAGATGATGAAAATGATTATACGAAATTGGTGAAAGTGATTCTAGCTGAAGATATACAAATTGAGGCTACGCTGAGACGAACGAGTCGAAGCATTCATCATCATTGATAACGAATGCATTCGACGAATTTCTACTAACTCATCCAGTGTTGGTAAGACCTCTCAAAATCCAATGAAAAACAACTTTTGTGGGTGTAGACTATGTCTTTTAAGCTTAAGCTTGCATACTTTTGTTTTTTTTAAAATTTATCTAGACTGCCATTTGAAACGGGCTTGAAGTTTTTTTATCGTATTTTTTTTTAATCAACATAACTCAAAAAGGACAAGACTTACAAAAAGTGATTTATGGGTGTCTTTTAGAAAATTGTTTAAACTTTTATGAGAAAAAAATGTGAAATCGATTTGTCCACACTCAAAAAAAAACATTTTAAAATTTAAAGTCAATTTGCAAAAAATTACTATTTTAAAATTCGACGAAATTTTTCTTAATAAAGGCAATATAATTGTCTAAGAAGCTCGTCATGCAGTGCAAGATGGGTACTTTTAAGGAAAACAAGTTTTTCCAACAAACACACTTTTAATGTCAACTCAACTCAAAAAGCACAAGACTTACAAGAAAGTGATGTAAGGGTGACTTTTAGAAATTATTCTTAACTTTTATGCAAAAAAAATCCTAAAAATTGTAAAATCGATTATTTTCACACGCCAAAAAAATTTTAAAAATTTTAAAAGCCACTGGCAAAAATGGAAAAATTTTGTGAATAGGACGAAATTTTTGTTTTTAATAGCAATATAATTGCTCAAAATTTAATACAGTGCAAAATAATATTTGAGAGAAAAAGTTTTCGAAGAAAAATTTTTTTCGGTCTCCCCATGCACTGGTTGAGCCGCGTCACTCGCCTGATAATTTGATCCTAGCAATTTCACAGAAGCCAATTAAATTTACCATAATGCCAATTTTTAGAGGGTTTTTGCGTTTTTTAGTTTGTTGAAAAATCATGTCATTTATTTTGATGAAGGGCTTAATTTTTTGTATTTTGTTTTTTTTAAACTTTAGTGACAATAAAAATAAAATCAGGTTGTTGATCCTGTTTATTACCAAAACTTTGAAGCAGGTTGCATGGGGGATAAGGAAATTGGAAAACAAAAGCTTTATCATAATATCTCGAAGTATTGACCCATGACTCAATAGCAGTTCTGTAGTTTTTCAATATCAAAATTGAAAGCTAGATTTCATTAAACAAAATTTAATATATTGTTTAATAAAATATTTTCATGTCAGATGGAGCGTAGCGGCCCATTACAAGAAACGAAAAAGAACGTTGCCAGATTGCGTAATTTCAGGTCCAAGTAGTGACGGAATGGCTAAATGGCATTTGGAAGCAGAATTGTCGATGGGTCGATTTGATGCCATTGTTATAAATTTCAAGCGACTGGCAAAGAGAGCTAGTTTTGTTCAAGATTACAGAAAACACAATCAAAACTCCTTAGAGAAATATATGACTTGACAGTTGGAACAGTCAACAAAGAGTGAACAAAAACTGAATTTCTGCTTCATATCAGCTAAAATGCCTAGAAGAACTTATATAGCTATCGTTATATTAGTTATGCAAAGACTTTACACCTTACCTTAAATTTATTAGTACGAAATTTTTATTTCACAATCAAATTTCAGCTGAAAAGTTTTTTGACTAAAGGGATAATATAAAATAAATTGTACATAAAAAAAAAATACATATAAAAAATAAAGAAAATAAAACTTCTCTCCAAGCAAAAAACCTTACCTATTATACAAATAAAAATTCTTTGGATTAATTGATTAACGTCATATTTGAATTGCCTTGGGGATTGTTATACATCTAGTTTTATCAAATTAGGAATTTACTCATTTAATTAGACTTGATGCATATCCATTTAAAGACGCCCATTCTAAACATGACGTCCGCTATTTTTTAGATTTATCAGCCGCCCTCTATCACCATTTACGATACCTTTTACACGAACTCTTAACAAATCTTGACCATCATCTGCAACCGCTTCAGCAAGTGAATCTAGAAACAATCCTAAAAGATTAAAGGATTACTTCCAACCTTGCTGGTAGAGACATGCGTCAGACGACTTCTTCGCCATAGTGAAACAAGAGGATCTCGCCTTAATTCTGAAAAGAAATCAACAATCTCCAAGCCAAAGACATTAAGTTCACTCATGAAAATAAGAAAATAATGGAAAACTTGCATTCCTTGACCTTCTAGTAGTGAGAGAACCGTTGTCATCACTGCCTTGAATTCTGAAATCTACAGAAAACCCACACAACACTCAAGAGTCATCACTTACACTTCAACTATTCTTTTCTACAAATGCATAATTTTCTGCACCACATGATCTAATTGATGTTGAATTTCTTCCTTCTCAATGAAGTTTGAAAAGCTAAAGAATTAACTACCTTCAAAACTGCCAGATTCAATGGTTCTGAATAGAGAAAAATTCACCCGTTTATCAATAAAAAGGAAAAACTTCTTCATAGAAAAATGTACCACCTTTCTTCCATTCACTTGAATCTCTGAAATTCTTGTACTGTCCCTTTTTATAAAGCCATCCCGCATATGCTGAAACCACAACATAGGGAATTAGGCTTTGACTCAGTTTTTTCTTGTGTAGGTACAATCACTTGGCATTGTTGTTAGGCTTCACCAAAGATTCAGAAGATTTATCAGGCAGAGCAGGGGTATACAAAAATCAAATGTAAACACTGCAGCAAAATATATATGGGAATAAACAAAGAGAACTCTTGGTAACAAGGTTCAAAGAACATCTAGCGGAGGTGACTCAAGGGCTCCTGTATCCGCAATAACCCTGACACCTCGAAAAATGAATAAACATAAATTTCGCATTATATTTCCGTCGTAGTTGTTTATTTCAGATTCATGGGATGTGTTTTAACAATTCGTTGGAAGAAACATAGTTATTCGGTATTTGCAAAAAATTGAACTTTATGCTTAACCTGTCCATTCGGTTTTGTAGCCACTGAAATCAGAAGCGTCTTTGTCCAAACTTGCTGAAAGTGTTTGATACCTTGGATTCCGTTTTCCTAGAAAGTCGCCGTTTGCATTCAATGATATCTTCGATGGTCGTAGTTTTTTGGGGAAATTGGTGGTTTTGAGGTTTTGAAAATAAATGTGTTCATGATTTGTTGAGAATGCACTTATCACAGTTTTCAATTGCAGCTGCTGCAGTTTGCACTCTGTCCACATCGGGCTGGCTTTCGCTTGACGTGTCGGATATCTGCGTCTAATACACTCTTCTTTAATTGATCTATTTATAAACTTTAAAGTTTCAGCAATTCGAATCCAAAATCACTTTCGCAAGTATTTTGGTATTTTGTTCTAAAATTCAATTTTCAGATATTGGCAGAATTTATTTGCTCAGATTTTTCCGTCACCAATTTTCCTCAAATCGTGGCAAACGCCAAAGTTCGAGTTCTGATGTTTGCAGTGGCAGGTAGCATCATGCTGTTCCATTTTGAATCAATCTGATTGTAGAGCCCATTAAAATTCGAAATATCGATAGAAGAAAAATTATATTAATAAAAATTTCCAACTGAATAGTGTACATGGCATTTCTGCAGAGAATATTCTACCATTTGACCACTTAAAAAGTGGCTACAGTAAGTCAATACGAGAAACATAATATACGTATGTACAAAACATATCTGAAACCCATTGGATTGTTACTGAAAAAATATAATTAGATATGTAGTAATATTCTACTACTCCCGAAAAGCTGAAAAACAGAAAATATAATTCCAAATATCAAAACTTATAATTTCAATTTGAGATATTATTTATCAAGAAATGTTGTTAAAATATGTCTTTTATATTGTTCTAGTTTACTTTTCTATGGATAGCAATTTGATCTATCGTAGAGCCCAGTGGTGATGCTTTCAGAAATATTAAAATATAATCCTATACGGCTTCTGAAGTTACAAGTACAGTAATTATAGTAGTTAAATGTCTTGGATTTGCAAATTCAGAGCAAATGTTATATTGCAATGTTGAAAATATTTCCAGTTTTTTATCCATAAGGCTTTTTGCTCCAGAAATTCTGAGATAAATGGTTTGGGAATGCAAAGATGATTCCAAAGCCTGCCGAAATCAATGTTTGATATGGAGTATGGAAAATTATATGATATGATATGATTTACAGGTCGCATGCCTCACTTCTGCTATTGTCAAACTTTCCGACAATATCACTGCCCAGGCTACGCCAACCAAAGCGTCTTGTAGTTTTTCTTGATAAGACCCAAGTCATAAACTCTAAAACCTTTGATATATCATGTTCATTAATGGTGCAACGCGTTGGTCGTCCTTTGATGTTTGCCAAGGACAATGTTTCGTCTTCATTGGGTACTTTCTCCTCAAGCAGGCTCCAATAATAGAATCGCCGGGTTGCAACTGTTCACTTTGTACAATCCGTAGAACGTTGCTAAGTATGTTGAACTTCCCTGCAGAAATGCTGTTTTCCTTCTTAAATTTCTTGAAAAACATGCTAAAGTAAAAAATTTCGTAAATCGCGGATTCTTTGAGCGCTCCGACTGCCTTCTTTGCTTTTGAGTTTTATTCTGCTAAACTTTATCTTCAATATCCTGGAGAACGTTCTGTTTTAATGCGGGCAATTCCTTTACAGAAAGTTTTTGAAAATTAGTCTTCTTCAAACCCAGTAAACTTTTGGTTGATTTTCCTCTTGATTTTTTGGCTTTCATTTTCAAATGTTTTCCAAGCTCGCATTGTCCCTTTGGGATCAACATCGATAAAATTAGAACAAGAAAGGCTATCTTTGACAATTTGATTTGAATTTGTGCCTTTTCTATTCCTTACCACTACTAGCACCATTCCCAGGTCTCTGCTGACTAAAAGATAAGAAAAAGTAAAAAAAGAGCTTTCAAGGCTCTGTTGTATGTGAAAAAAGATTTACGCCAATGTGTTGCACCTATTGTGCTCTTGATATGAAATATGTAATACATACATACATACAAACACACATACATAAATAAAGCCATTATTAGACATGCTCACAAAAACATTCAAACGCAAATGTATGTATGTATGTAAATAAGTATATGTAAGGTAGCCACCATCCCTTCTAAGACCTTGTCATGTATGCAGCTCCACTTAATAGCAAGATCAAATTTGAGTCACTTGGTTGTATTCACAGTAACGTTGCAGGAAGGGCCAAAAACAATGAGGCTAACCCGTAAGCTGAGACACGGGCGTGAAACCCGCGGGAACATAAGATTCTCCTTCCAACGATACGATCCAACAAATCGAATAACCCAATTCGAGATGCTTATTAAGCTTTCTGGGGGATGGGCTTGTTAAGAAGGGCGCGTCACTACTCACCGAAACTGTTGGAGTAGAATTCACAGCATCACAATCGAATCGGTAGAGATAAAGAAAATGATACTGTTTTTTCCCTCCTAGACGCCGGTTGTCATACCACTCCATTGTCCAATTCCAGCTTGAGTGATACCCTGATGCTCCCTCCCTTCCCAATATATATGCAATTTCATATAGTAATATTTATAATATATTGAATTAATATTATAATTATAAAAAATATAGTGAATGAATATAAAAATGATAATAAAATTCAATATAAGAATGATAATAACATTTCAGTTAGACAATGTAGCTGCGAGAAAAAAAATTGATTCAAAATTATCTCATAAAACTTGGGATATCCATGGATGATCTGAAATTATATAACAATAGAATAGTAAATAGAATAATTTTTGTAGTGAGTTTTATCGGAAATAGTTATTTTAATTAAAAGAATTTAAATGCAATTATGTCACATCATTTAATATCATAACATAAAATAATAAACTGACGTTATAATATAAAATAAGAATACCAGTAGGCCAGTAAACTATAGTAGAATACATACATCCGTAACTAAGCTGATCATCAACTCATCGAAAGACTTCTACTGTTGCAGTTTCTATTGGATTAAGATCTAGTAAGATTAGAATTTGTTTTCACAATAATAGTCAGAGAAAATAATAAACGTAGGTAAAATGTATGTTTGACATCTACTGGTATGTTACTGAAAATAAAAATTAGATGTGTATTAATAACAGCTAATAATAAGGCGATATAAATTTCATATGAGTATGAATCTAAAAACTGAATCTTAATCAAACTAAAATAAAAAAAAATTAAAAATTGAATATTTCGATAGCTCTTGTTCATCTGGACCCATAAATGATTCTTTATGTCTGTGGAATAGGAAATGAATGATTGTAAACTGTTTTTGAATTGATATTTATTTTTGATGAAGAAGGAACGAGCTTTTTTTAAGTAGATTTTTTTCGAATATGATCCTTTCTAAAAAGAAACATTAAAAATCTTCCTATCTTTTCAAATAAAAAAGGCATAACGTAGGTCCGATGAACTAAAAGTGAGAGGGGTAAATAAAAAGAAGAAAGTGATTATTTAAAAAAAGGACAAAATGTAGGGAAAAAATGTTATAATATAAAAAGGTAATAATTTATTGTGTTTAGTTGGAGTGGGGTGGGGTGGATGGGGCAGCACGAGGGGGTAGTAAAGGGTGTCCACGATGAAATTGCCACACTATGAAATTGCTCTAACTTTTTAACCGTTGGGTAGAATTTAATGAACATTTGGGTGGATTTAGTTCATAGTGCATTATTTACATCCTGCAAGTTTTAAAGTCCTGTGATCAAAACTCGCGGAAATGGAGTCGAAAGAACAGCTCGTGCGTGATAAAATCTTGCGCATTCATCACGAGAACAAGGATCTCTCGCATCGTTCCATCGCTAAAACGTTGGGAATCGCGAATTCCACGGTGTCGCGAGTGATTAAGCGGTTCGAGGAACGGTTGACCACCGATCGGAAGCCCAGAAGTGAAGGAAAAAGTATTCCGTACAACACCAAAAATCACAACCGCGTAGTTGGGGCCTTCAACCGAAATCCGAACGCCTCCGTTCGGGATGTGGCTAAGAAGCTGCACCTAAGCCAAAGTTTTGTCCAGAAGGCCAAAACTAAGGCTGGGCTTCGAACGTTCAAGGTACAAAAGGCCCCTAATCGCGACGAGAAGCAGAACAAGTCCGCCAAAACCCGTGCCAGGAAGTTGTACCTCAACATGCTGACGAAAGTTGAATGCTGCATCATGGACGACGAAACATATGTGAAGGCCGACTTCAAACAGATCCCCGGCAACCTGTTTTTCACGGCCAAGGATAAGTTCAGCGTTCCGGAGCATGTCCGCACTCAGAAGATGTCCAAATTTGCGAAGAAATTCCTGGTTTGGCAAGCCATCTGCACGTGCGGGAAGCGGAGTGCACCTTTCGTGACCCAGGACACGATGAACGGACAGGTGTACATAAAAGAGTGCCTCCAGAAGTGGCTGCTTCCTCTCCTGAAGGCCCACAACGTCCCAACAATCTTCTGGCCGGATTTGGCCTCATGCCACTACTCCAAGGACGTGCTGAAGTGGTATGCGGACAATAAGGTCAATTTCGTGCCGAAAATGTTCAACCCTCCCAACACTCCGGAGCTCCACCCCATCGAGAAGTACTGGGCGATTATGAAGCAGCACCTTCTTAAACGACCTAAGGTAGTGAAGACAGTCGAGGAACTGAAGAAAGTATGGGTTTACATGCAAAAACGGTTGATTCACAGGTTGTGCAGAATCTTATGGCCAGGGTTAAGGCCAAGGTGCGGGCATTTGCGTATGGGCTGTAAATAAAATACGAAAAAATGGTAAAATGAAGTTTAATAGTTATTTCTCAATCCCTGAAAATTTGATGGCAATCGGATGAAAACTCGAATTTTGCGAATCAATTTTGTGTGTGGCAATTTCATCGTGGACACCCTTTATCATAGCCACCAGAAAAAAAAAATGATTTTAAATTATTTTACAAAACATGGGATATCTATGGATGCTCTGAAATTGTGTAGCATATAAAGAATAATGAACCTAAAATTTCGATGTGCTGCTCTGCTAATAAATGTGATATAACCACAATGGAACTGACTCTTAGCTTCGGGCCTTGATCCCTACTGAGCCCTTGCGGCACGTCAAGCCGGCCAGTTCAGCGCAAGGGAACAAACATTCAAACGTAAATACACACAAAAACACTCAAATACATACATGATAACGTAGATAGAAAGATGCACGCATGCCAGCCACAAAAAATATTATACAAAAAAAAGTTACTCCAGACCCCGTCACCCCCCCCCCCCCCCCCCCTTTTTTTTCATGTTGGCCGCAAATGATAGAGAAATGTCCATGCTTTAAAACGGTGAATTTCCAGACTTACCTATTTTTTTGTTATAAAGTTTTTCTATGAAACACACCGTGCATTAAGTTGTACCAAAATACACAAATATGTGCGTAGTACTATTCTCAAAACCTTGTGTGAAGACTTTTTTCGTCTATATATTTAAAGAGCAAAAGTTTAAAAAAAAACAAACCTTTTTTCAGATTACTGAATGGAAGTCTGCGTGAATCAAAGGGTCTTTTAGATGCACTAAGACTTTGTGCACTGTGGTTGATCTTGAATTAGTAGTGGCGAACAATTGGTGTAAGAGTACTGGTATTAAATGAAGAACATTGCCGTTTGACTATGGTGTTGGTAAGGCGGCAGAATATTATTGATCAACTTAGATTACTTTTATACATTAAGACAGGTTCAATAAATACTGAATTGCATTTTGAGATAACCTTTATCGAAACTATTTTGCAAAAATGAAATGCAAATTTCTTTTGGCGCCACCGTTACCTTCTGCGGCAATCATCAAATCATAGTTAAGCATCATCTTCTCAGAAAAGAAAAAAAAACTTTTCCACTCCCATTCCATTTTAATTCTGACCTTCGTTCATCTCAGAGCATATGTCTCTTCTAGCACAGACTATTCAAATAAAAAATCGATAAGCTTCGTTTTCATTTTTCACACCACTTCCATAAGCATGTCAATAAAATTCTCAAAATATAAGCTTATCGCTTAGTTTATATGAGACTCATCGCATCAGACCAATAACTTAATAGTTCAATCTAAAAGTTTTCTCCTTCTTCCCATCCTTTGTTCACCATCAATAGTTGGAGACCTCACTCCGCCCTTGTAGTGATATTGTTCGCTTTTGCAGAGTATAACTCGTAAAAAGCGGTCGATACCAATATTTACTATTTCTCATGGGAGAGTGAATTTCCAGTTCACGGTCACGTTCGACACGTGGTCAACTGACTGCCTACAACAACACGAAGGCAATATTTTCGTCACCATCAAACATAACTACTCAGGCTTAGCGAACCCGTCTTTTGCCCGCGCCGGCAGCTACAACAATTTTACAACCATAATAAACTGCTTATGGCCTATGCAAATTTATTCGGCTAAGTAGATCATAAAAATCTACTTCGATAACGATCAGCGTAAATATTTGAATTTAGTATTCCACCTTACCTACTACCTACACATTGTTGAGATGAGATTGATGCTACCAATCGGATGCTGTAGGATGCTTACAATAGAATCGCTCGTAACTTCTTCCCTCTAACAAGCGCTTGATTGATATAAATAAAAGCTTTATTCCTCGATGTGTGCGTTTAAATAATTTATAGTGATGTAGTTTGAGGATGGATTTATCGTACAGCGATGGGTAGGTCAGGTACTTTTTGTGTTCCCTTTCTTCAATGTAGTCGAAAAATAGCTGCACCAACAAATGTGAGTCATGGATAACTTATTGGTAAACTATGCTTGACCGGTATTCAAACCCGGGTAGTAATGATAAATTTGAACAGGTTTAAGTCCAGTTCATTCTTAAAGGGGGGTGATCAAAGCAAAACCATTTTGGAGCTAGTTGAGTTCGATTACTAAAGGTTGTACGGAATCAAATTGCACCACTTTTAAGTGGCTGTAACTTTTTACCCGTTGGGTATTTTCTATTGAAATTTTGGGTGGAATTAGTTCAATGTGTATTTGTTTACGCTGTGTAAGTTTCACTAGCAGATGTGCAATCGTTGCGAAGATGGAGTCGGAAGAACAGCAGCGGCGCAAAGAAATTTTGCGCACGTACCTCGAAAATCCGGATCTTTCTCATCGTGCCATCAGCAGGAAGCTGGGAATGGTACATTCTACGGTGTCTCGTGTTTTAAATCGGTACCACGAACGTTTGACCATCGATCGGAAAGAAAAAAGTGGCAAAAATGGATCTCCGTATAGTGTTAAGGATCACAAGCGGGTAGTTCAAGCTTTCAAGAGGAATCCCAACAGTTCAGTTCGAGATGTGGCGAAGAAACTGAATCTAACCAAAACTTTCGTGCAAGATGCGAAAAAACGTGAAGGACTACACACGTACAAAGTCCAAAAGGCGCCTAATCGCGATGAACGGCAGAATACGGTAGGTAAAACACGTGCACGGAAGCTCTACACCCAGATGTTGACGAAACCACATTGCCTCGTTATGGATGATGAGACGTATGTAAAAGCAGACTTCCGGCAGCTTCCGGGGCTCCAGTTTTTCACTGCTCATCATAAATTCGATGTCCCTGAGGACGTTAGAAAGCAGAAGATGTCAAAGTTTGCAAAAAAAAATATATGATTTGGCAAGCAATTTGCTCGTGTGGAAAGCGGAGCACCCCATTCGTGACAACTGGAACGGTCAATGGGCAGGTGTACCTAAAGGAATGCCTCCAAAAGCGTCTACTTCCTCTTCTGAGGTCACACGATGGTCCTACGATTTTCTGGCCGGATTTAGCCTCGTGCCATTACTCGAAAGAGGTTTTGGAGTGGTACAAGGCTAAGGAGGTCAATTTCGTGCCGAAGCATCTCAACCCCCGAACGCACCGGAACTGCGGCCAATTGAAAAGTACTGGGCTATCATGAAGCAGGCACTTTGGAAGCATCCTAAGGAAGTGAAATCGGAGGAAGATATGAAGAAAAATGGATTGCCACGCAAAAAAAAGTTGGTCCAAATGTTGTACAGGACCTTATGAGTAGTGTAAAGAAGAAGGTTCGTGCATTTGGATATGGAATTGAAATTGAATAAAACAAACATGGGAAAATATTCATAACATGTTTTATTTTACTCCCTGAAAGTTTGAAGATGATTGGTTGAACGGGCGAATTTTGCCGAATATTTGTGTGTGTCGCAATTTGATTCCTACCTTTCACCACTAAATTTTAAGCCAACCGTCAATTCAAATTTGCACTGTGCGGAACGAAACCTGTTTTTTTAGTAGGTCTCTGTTCATTAATTTCATCGGCGTCAGTTCATCAATCAGCTGAAGAGGATGAATGGTAAAATACCACCAGGTCTGGAAGGATGAACTTTTGGCTTCTATCTTTTCTATACAATTCATGCCGTCACCTTTGCTGATGCAATGATTACAAAAAATGATGGTTCGCATTGCCAGTCTTGAATGAGCCGAGCCGCAGAAATGAAAAATGAATAATATTTACTGTTATTGAACTGTCAGAACGGAACAAAAAGTTAGTTTTTCTGGCGGATAAAAAAGTTGATACGGGTTTGATTCATTGAAATTTAAATTCATAAACTACATTGATCCATCAAACGATTAAAGTTTAAGCCTTTTCGAATAAGATGAACAATGAATAGTTTTTTTATGAAAGGGAACAAACTGTGAAACAACCCCTAGTTCAATTTTCAGAATCGACAATGAACAAGTTTTTCATCAAACTTCCATGCGAAAAAAAAAGCGATCGCGACGCTGTCAGCGCAGGTTCTGGTACACAACCGTAATTCGACCCCGACGGAAGTCTCTGGTAAAACTGTTGACGCAGTAAAAACTTGAAAACGACGTTTCGTGTACGGCTTGAAAGCGTCTTTCCCATGGATTTCTTAAGATCCTGTATATGATGTTGTAGTTATGTTTACCGTCTTCTCCGAGAAATTTGTTTGAAGCATGGCTACCGTTTTCAAGATGAATGTTAATGAACAATTGAGAAGAAAGGAGCAGGAAAAATCCATGAAAAGTGGGATTGTTCAGCCCCTACAGCATGAGGCAGTCCTGAAAGCTACGAAATTGGAGTAAACGTCTGCGCTCAAATATCCGACCAGAAGAAAAATGAAATGATAGTGAAAGGTGTCTGCCTGATAAAGTTGCTTTCTTCGATTTTGTACTTGGCTACGCAAGACCTTATTCGTGGTAATCAGGATGACTCAAGCAACTTCTTAAATTTATTAAACTTGCGGGCTAAAGATTCGAACGAGTTGCAAATGTGGCTAAATGAAAATCTTACGCATGGTGTAGCCATGCCGTACCAAATGAAATACTGGATCTTCTCAGCCCTTCTCTACTTCGACGATTGATAGAGCTGGTGAAGCAAGCGGATTTTTTTTTTGCGAAACGTCACACATTAGCAGAAAAGAGCAATGCTCATTTTGCTTAAAGATTGCTCCTAATCCCCTCAAGGTTGAGACACTCTTCCTTGGATTCTATCAAGCTGAATCAACTACCTCGTCGTCTTTGCTTTCCATCATTAAGGATATTCTTATTCACTTTGATCTGCCTATCTTAAAGTGTACAGACCAGGGCTATGATGGTGCAAATAATAATATGTCTGGCAAGAAAAGCGGAATACAGACTAAAAACCTGTTCGATGAAAAACGAGCTATTTTTGCTCATAATCTAGCTCGTTCAATAAATTTAGTTGACCAAGACGTGATCAAAATCTGCAGGGATACATTCAAATTTGACCAAAGAAGTTAACTTCGTTAGGGATCCATCAAAACGGCTTGCCATTTCCCCGACATAGAAATCTGTTGATTCGGCGGCCACTGTGTCCAACGAGATGAACGGTTAAATACTTGTCACTTAAATCTGTTTTGTCAAATTACTAAGCCTTGATAGAATTTTTCAACTCGTTGGCGGAAAATAACGCTTTTGATGCAGGCTCTAAGGCGTCTGGATTTTTTAGAAAGCTAGAAAAATTTGAATTTTTTTTCTTCTTAAATGTAATGGTGAAAATTTTTGGATACTGCGATTCTTTTTTTTTGTTTTTTTTTTTCTTTTTTTTTTCTTGATTATCAAGATTTTCAGCCTCGGGCTAGTTCATGTCCCGTCGTAGTTAATCAAATTCCTTTTTATGGTATATTCGTAACTTGTTCGGGGATGAGATTCGAACTCGTGACTTTGGCGTGAGAGGTATGGATGGGCCCCCCGGTGATTCTGTGAATACAGCCCTACCGAAGAAATCCTTGTGACTGGAAGAACCACACCGGATGATTGATACCTTGAAAGCTTCAAAAACAGACCGGAGGAAGTTGAATAAGCGAAACTACCAAGGAATAAAAAGTTTCTTTAGCGTTACAAAACCGATGTCCCAACTTTGACTGTAACAATTGAAGAAATCCACGAGAAGCAGTTCATGGAGATTTTAGACAAAATTCTAGAATCGCTCACTTCTCGCTTCGACATAGAAACATTTGCCTTTCTATTGGAAGTGGAACAATTCTTACTGGGGTATCGTCTCCCAGTAAGAATTGTTGCACTTCCAATACAAAAGCAAATGTTTCTGTGTCGAAGCAAGAAGTGAGCGATTCTAGAATTTTGTAAAAATTTCCATGAACTGCTTCTCATGGGTCTCTTGAATTGTTACTGTCAAAGTTGGGACATCGGTTTCGTAACGAAATAAAGCCAAAATTATCAGTTTCTATGATAATGAAATTGATCCTGTTACAACAAGAGACATTTTTGAAGATCGTCCAAGAAGATTTTGAATCTGTTCAAAAAAATTCCCGCATCGTTGATTACCTAAACAATGAAGCGCATTTGATGGACATTTTGCCGGAGTTTGTAAAGTTCCTGAGAATCTTTCTCACAATTCCGATGACGTCAGCTACTGCCGAAAGGTCGTTTTCCTGCCTCAGTAGACTCAAAACCTACTTACGATCGACCATGGGACAGCAAGTATTGAACTCTGTTTCGATGTTCAATTTTCATAAGGACATGGCGAATGATCGGGATTTGGATAACATCATGAACTATTTCATCAACAAAAATAACCAAAGACAGCGTACGTTCTTCATTAAAAGTGGGGTGTTAGTTATTGATTGATTTTTTTATTTAGTTTTGGCTATAACAAAAACTTGAATGAAATATTTTGTTTTGATATAAGTAAATCAAATACTACAAGACCATCACCGCCGTTTTACTTAAAAAGCTGTTTCTCTACAATTTTTTTAAATTTCAATCCACTTTCCCTGACATTTTCCTTGACCGAATTCCGAATATTCCATCACGATGCTTTGGGATTATAATACCATCCATTTCCTAGTTATTATGTGTCATTTTGTTTTGTGTTTGCTAATAAATTTGACCTTGGAATCAGTTTTTTTTTTGGAACATCTTCCAGACATATCTTCATCTTAATTGAGTCCCTAGCAACTCATAATGGATATATGGTATTTATGTAGGTATTTATGGATTTTCAGTTTTTGTATATTGTGTACAATTCAGTTGAGTGATTGTCGAGAGACACGACCTAGTTCCCGGAAACTGTGTAATACTTATGACAGACAAATACTTTAATCCAGTACAAAAAACCACGTACTAGACTAAAGGAGTACAACCAACAATCAATATGCAACTAGCGATTTGAAATTGGTTCACTGTTGTAGAACCCCTTGGTCCGAAGTACACCTTGAAGCCAGCACCTTGCTATACATATTTGCGCCTTTGTTTTGATTTGCTGTGTTATTTTGACAGAATATTTGAGAGTGTGTTCGTGTGAGTTCATTATTCGGGGCGTATTATTAAGCTTGGGACCGAGCTTGGGACCGATGTGCTAGTACTGACTGAGCCAAGAAAAATATCGTATTTGTTCGGGACCTACTGGTCTTAGAGTTAGTCTATGGTACAACGCTGTCCCAGGGATAACATAAACTGTGGTTGTAGTATATCTCTAATTTGACTAGAAAAAATATCGTGCATTACTGTAAAAGCATCTGTTCGCTTTTACTAACATGACCAACATGTTCGATTTTACTAAAATGGAATTCTAGGACCGATTGCTTAAATCAAACGAGTACTGTATGTATACAGAATTAGTAGTATTTCGTCAACAGTTCGTGCAACCCCAATCGGCTGTCCTTTGTTATTTTTACATTTATAAATCAAAAGCTTGCTGTGCTACCCAATTCATAAATAGGTTGTTAATTATGTCCAGAAAAGTCAAAAAAAAAATGCCAATCCGAAAAGTTTCCTCAACCGAATCGGAAACCGCATCCACTGATAGTGGTTTCATAATGGTGTACCATTGCACACTAGGCAATGGTGTGGCCGCAAATTCGACGGCTCAGTTCGGAACAAAACAAAAAACGTTTCCCAGCCTTCTAGCAGAACACTCGTGATTCTATTTTGCAGAATACAAAGGAATCATCACTTGAAAGTCTGGGAGTCCAAAGCTGATGCCGTTATCCGTGAAAAACCCTACGGGACCATCGATTATCATAAATCCCTAGGGACCATATATCAGCCAATGCGGCTCGTTGAACTTCCCTTTCCTATCCCACCACTTTGTTACCTCTTGAGAGCTACTGAATATGCGAGTTTTCAACCCAGGCAGATGTGGGTTCATCCTCTGTGTAGGTCGGGAATCAGACATTCTATTCTCTAGCGAATGTGTTTATTAATGGGCTCCATTCACCCATCTGAAAAATGGCTAAGGTTTCAATATTCACAACAGCACTCTCTCCAATATGGCCACAAATATTATCGGTTAGTTCGCAACACGTCGAAGAATAAGAATGAATTCTCACCTTAATCTCAATTTCTGTGACTAACTGAAACATATCAATCGGATCTTATAGTATGGAGCAGGGAAGTATCGCGATAGGTAGGTCAGGGATGCTGGAGACTGATGAAATTCAAGTGGATCGGATTTTCCACGATGGGTCTCTTTGTTTGGGAATTCTCCCTCTCTTGAATGGGGGAATTCATAGAACAAGAAGAGAATTTCTCACGAGCGCTGGTTGTATTCAAAATCACACAAGG
The DNA here is from genome assembly GCA_024533555.2 of Aedes koreicus. Lineage (NCBI taxonomy): Eukaryota > Metazoa > Arthropoda > Insecta > Diptera > Culicidae > Aedes > Aedes koreicus. The sequence continues at coordinate 16,135 of JAHHFK020003654.1, forward strand.
GAGACGTAGCTTGTCGAATGATTTGTGCAGACAGAGCTCCGAAATTGGAGCCTTGAATAAAACTTATCAACAGTGCCAGCTAAAGGAGTTGAAACATTTTAGCGTCAACTCTAAGAATAGCAACTAGAAATGACCAGGCTGTGCTTTTTCTCCGTCAATTTTTTTTTTTTCATGATGCGCCTAGCTTTGGCCCGCTTTGCGAGAACCATAAGCCAGAGAGAGCAGCAGGGACGAAATCTAGGGGCTTGACAACTCCTTTCCCTGGCCTCTATGAGTTTGGAATGTTGTGGGATTTAACAATGGTACAGAGTAATATTTATAAAATAGAGAAACTGCCCCCATATTAATCTCATTGATCCCATATTCATCCTACGATGAATCAAACAATTGGGCAGTTGAAGGATCGGCTTCGTTTTCTAATAATGTTTGCTTACGTTAAATAACTACAACAAACATTACTAACTAATCCTTCAACTGCCCAATTGTTTGATTCATCGTAGGATGAATATAGGAACAATGAGATTAATATGGGGGCAGTTCCCCTACCACATAAATCCAAAAGCAGCCATAACAAGCTTTAATTAAAGCTCCTTCAGCTCCCCCTGACAAAAGTTATGTTTATTATATTTATTTATTTATTCATGCAAGCTGAAACGAATGAGCTTTTAAAAGCAGAATTTTATTTTTCAATAAACATCAATGATCTAAGAAATAGTGTAAAGAGGTGAAGAACCGATCACTCACGGCCGAATCGAGATTTCGAGATATTCGAGATTAGAATATTAATTTTAAGGATGCGAACAGGAAGTGGGTATTTAAAGTATGATCTATAAAGAACCGTGTATTTTTAATTCTTAATGTCCTACTTCTAACAGTAATTTTTTTTTAACTTATCGAGGAAGTGAAAAAAAAACCCCTACCACAAAAATCAAAAAACCAACACTAAACATAAAGGTTGAACAAACTACAATCTACAGCTCCAGATCACGTAGAGCCAAAATACCTGAACATTTGGGCCTACTTCGAGGCCGAATAGAATCAAACAGCTTCGATCTGACTCCGCAATGCCCAGCACTAGATCAAATTACAAGATTTGCATCCTGGTAACCTTGTCTACATTCACAGAGATTGCTGTCGCTAAGCTGAAGACGGTATAAGTGTGCGTTTGAAGAATAGTTATGAAGTTCGACACACATCCAGCCCTTTGAACCGATACTTCTTCGACACCTTGAGTGTTATAGCATGTTGTTACTGTCCCATATCCCCTTTACCCCATTTATACTGCTACATAACTTACATGAAATGCTAAAGAAAAATGAGTAATAATTCATTGAAAGCGATTTGCCGATCGTAAATATCATTTTCCATAGTGCCAACCTTTGCAAACAAGTCCGCTCTCTATGTGCCCGGAATCGAACAATGAAACAAATATGACAAAAAGTTGATGAAAACATAATGTGGAGATAAAACGCTTCTGAAGCACTTGTATTTTAGTGAGAAAATATAAATTAAATTAAATTATATACAATGTAAAATTAAATTAATATGTCTAAACATTCAAAGACAGATTATAAACAGTGTTCTGGAAATTCAAGTAGCTCGAGTAGCTTCATTGGTGCTCGAGTTTCAGGTTTGTGTCAGCAATGCTAGCAAAAAATCAATTCATACAATTATAAGCAATATCGTTACTTTTTGAGAATTAACAATGGCTTATTACTTAAAACTAATAGCATTGAAAATTACACCAAATTGTTGGAAATATTTTCCTGCGCTTTGGTCAGTCAGAGTAAGAGCGCTTTTGAACCAAGTTGGTCTTGACACATTGCAAGTAGAAGAGAGTTCTTGTCGTTAACTCTAAGCTGCCTGAGTCAATTGCAAGTACTTTGAGGGGTTACTCTTAGTTGTGGCTGTGAAAATTTTACAATAGTTTATTGTCAATAAAGCTGATACTGTAACAAGATAGTTTTATTTCTGTATATAACTTTGTTGTGAATTATTAAGTGGATATAAGTTTATGTGTAGGAAAATCAAGTCATTGAGAAATAGAAATAGAAATAGAATGAAATAGACTTCATTTCCTTGTTCATCTCTTCGCTTCACAACGGATGAACCATTATGTCAGCCCACGTATGTTTAATGTACATGTGACTTGCTGACAAAATCATGTCGTTTTAATTTTTCTACTTTTCTAAACTGTAAAGCTTCAAATCAATGGCACGCCGAGTGCTCTTTCGTGTATAAAGCGCCCCTACCGAAACTCAAGAAACTGTAATCGTAAAACGAACCAAACAAAAGTAAAACACGAAGAAAACGAAAAAAATATAAGTAATGAACACCATATCTGCAGAAGTAAATACATAGCTAAGCATAGCAAATAGTCAAACTGCAACTGGACGCATCTGCAGAATTTAGTGAGATCAATCCTATTATAAACTTGTCACCGAAATACAAAGTTAAAACAAACAAAATTCAACTAAATGAACCAAAGCAAAAACGTTAAGTTACAAATAAAATAATTATACAATACGACAAAAATATTATAAGAGAAGACAATAGATACATAAAACATTTTACAACACTTAAAAAACTTCATGACTCTGAAACAACCAAACATTAACTTACATATATAAACACCTTTGAAATGACGACGTCGTTCAAGATAGACAATAATACTGGATTAGTGGGAATTTGTCTTAAGTTAGTTCAGTTCAAATCATTCTTCCTTTGCTTTAATTGTCAGACAGATGTGTTGTTAGAAAGCGTCGCAGCTGGCACGCACGATATTGTGTGGCATATCATTCTATATTTTCCATGGTTAGTCCTTTGATGTTCTCCATTTCGCCCAACTTGTAGCCCCATGCATAGGAGTCGAGAGGATTCAAATCAGGTGAAGAGTCAGGCCATTTTTTCGACAAAACAAAATTCGGAAGATAGTTCTCGTTCTCACATAACGCCTAGCTTTTGCATGGTGGGACGGTGCAGAGTCTCGTTGGAAGCAGTATGGTGCATTCTTGTAATGTTTCTTGATGAAGAGAAGCAAATGATTCTTCAAAACATTATCGATATAATATTTACTGTTGATTTTAACACCAAGTTCAATGAACAGCAATGGAAGCTTCAAAGTGCAAAGTTTGGGAGATACATCCCCAAACTATCACCCTTGAAACGTTCTGTAACATTTGAACAGCTAGTTTATCACGAGGAATATCAGAAAGATGTACTGCATGTACCCGATTATTTTGCTGGTTGTGGGGTTCTGGTGGAGGGAAATTTTTTTGTCCGGAAAAATTTTTTTTTTTTTTTAACTCTTTATTTATTCCAAATTTTACATTATTTTACATTCATATATTAACCTAGGTGATCCTGCTAAGTAATTAACATTTCAACCTTATATGCTATCATTTATATCTAATTGTGTTAATATTATTTTTACTTTGTCTATTCAGTATTTTTCACAGGGTTCCTTTTGCCTGCGTGTAAGAATAATTATTGATTTCTTAAAACTAGTTCTTATCTATAGAGAGAATTGATCATTGCAATTGAAGACTGCAATGATTTTTGTCTAAAATTATGAATTATTTTGTTGGACATTTCTTCTAGAGTCTCAACGTTTGAAATTCTATGTAATTCAATAGTACTGAACCAGGGTGGCAACTTCAAAATCATTTTCAGAACTTTGTTCTGAATCCTTTGAAGTGTTTTTTTTTCCTAGTAGCACAACAACTAGACCATATCGGCACAGCATAAAGCATGGCCGGTCTAAAAATTTGTTTGAATATTAGAAGTTTGTTCTTCAAACAAAGTTTGGATTTTCTGTTTATAAGAGGATATAAACATTTTATATATTTATTACATTTTGCTTGAATGCCCTCAATGTGATCTTTAAAAGTTAATTTTTGATCAAGTATCAGTCCAAGATATTTTACTTGATTTGACCAAGAAATTGGAACTCCGTTCATAGTGACCATATGACTATTACTTGGTTTCAAAAATGCAGCTCTAGGCTTGTGTGGGAATATTATAAGTTGAGTTTTGGAAGCATTAGGAGAAATCTTCCATTTTTGAAAATAATCTGTAAAAATGTCCAAGCTTTTTTGTAGCCTCCTGGATATAACACGAAGACTTTTTCCTTTAGCGGAAATGCCTGTGTCATCAGCAAAGCAAGATTTTTGACAGCCCTGAGGTAAATCAGGGAGATCTGAAGTGAAAATGTTATAAAATATTGGCCCAAGAATGCTACCTTGAGGAACACCAGCTCTGACAGGCAATTGATCAGATTTAGAATTCTGATAATTTACTTGCAAAGTTCTATCAGTTAAGTAGTTTTGAATTAACTTCATGATATAAAGCGGAAAATTGAACTTTTTCAGTTTCGCAATCAAACCTTCATGCCAAACACTGTCGAATGCTTTTTCTATGTCTAGAAGAGCAACTCCAGTGGAGCAGCCTTCGGCTTTGTTTGAACGAATTAAATTTGTAACTCTCAAAAGTTGATGCGTAGTTGAATGCCCATGGCGGAATCCAAACTGTTCATCAGCAAAAATTGAGTTTGTATTGATGTGAAGCATCATTCTATTCAAAATTATTTTTTCAAAAAGCTTACTTATTGAAGAAAGCAAACTGATTGGTCGGTAGCTAGAAGCTTCAGCCGGATTTTTGTCTGGCTTCAAGATAGGTACGACTTTTGCATTTTTCCATTTATCTGGAAAGTATGCCAGATGAAAACATCTGTTAAATAGTTTCACCAAGAAAGACAAAGTACTCTCGGGGAGTTTTTTGATTAGGATATAGAAAATTCCATCATCACCTGGTGCTTTCATATTTTGAAATTTTTTAGTTATAGTTTTTACTTCATCCAAATCAGTTCCCCAAGAATCATCAAAAATATTTTCTTGTGAGAAAATATTCAGATACTCCCTGGAAACTTGATCCTCAATAGGACTTGTAAGACCCAAACTGAAATTATGGGAGCTCTCAAACTGCTTAACAAGTTTTTGAGCTTTTTCCGCATTTGTGAGCAAAATTTTATCACCTTCCTTAAGCGCTGGTATAGGCTTTTGAGGTTTTTTCAATATTTTAGAGAGTTTCCAGAAAGGTTTGGAACTCGGATCTAATTTTGACAATTTTTTTTTTAAATGTTTGTTCCTCAGGGCAGAGAAGCGTTTTTTAATTTGTTTTTGTAAATCTCGCCATATGACTTTCATAGCGGGATCACGTGTTCTTTGATATTGACGCCTACGTACATTTTTCAGACGAATCAAGAGCTGAAGATCGTCATCAATTATAACTGGATCGAATTTAACCTCGCATTTTGGCACTGAAGCAGCTCTTGCTCTATTTATTGAGAAAGCCAGAGATTCAAGAGCATTATTAATTTCATTTTTTGTTTGCAATGGAACATTAGGATCAAAGTTGTATTCCATAAATGTTCGATATTGATCCCAATTAGCTCTATGGTAGTTGAAAGTAGAACTGATGGAATTAGAAATGATTTCTTGAGATATTTCAAATGTAACTGGAAGGTGATCAGAACCAAAGTCAGCATGGGTAATCAATTGACTACAAAGTTGACATGAATCAGTTAGGACCAAATCAATAGTTGAGGGATTTCTGGCTGAAGAAAAGCAAGTTGGACTGTTTGGGTATTGAATAGTGTAGTAGCCTGCAGAACAATGATCAAAAAGTATATTACCATTGGCATTGCTTTGCGAATTATTCCATGAGCGGTGTTTTGCATTGAAATCACCAATAACAAAGAATTTAGACCTATGACGGGTAAGTTTCTGGAGGTCACCCTTGAGCCAGTTCTTTTGCTGACCAGTGCATTGGAAAGGCAAATAGGCAGCTATAAAAGTAAATTGGCCAAATTTTGTTTCAACTGAAACCCCCAAAGTTTCAAAAACTTTGTTTTCAAATGAAGAAAGAATGTGATGTTTGATACGCCTATGGACAATGATGGCAACGCCACCACCAGCTCCATTAATGCGATCATTTCGGTAGACAAAATAATTTGGATCTCTTTTGACCTTATGGGCAGGTTTGAGATAAGTCTCAGTTATAACAGCAATGTGCACGTTATGAACTCTTAAAAAATTAAATAGCTCATCCTCGTTATCTCTGATGGATCGAGCATTCCAATTGAAAATGTTTAATGACTTAAAATCCATTACTGAACTTCAATGTCATGACAATATTATTGGCAAATTTAATACCAGTTTGGATAGCTTCAAACATGGAATTAGTTTTTAGCATATCGGTTATCATGTAGATTAACGATTGCTGTAAAAATTCTAATTTAGGAGCGGATATGTTACCTAAATCAAATTCATCAGAAGTCCCGTGGGAATTTTGGTTTCTACCCGCTGCAACGGCAGCGTAGGTAGGTCCATTTACATGTTGAACATTGTTAACAACACGGTTGGGTAAGAATGTAGGGTTTGAAGATTGAACCCTGTTGGTACCTACAGGTATCGAAATAGTATTTACTCCTCGTTGAGCGTTTGAAGTTACAGTTGCGGATGGAAAAACCTGTCCGCTGTTTCTACCGACGGTTTGGTAGGAATTAGTTCTTTGCTGATCGTTGTTAACAGCTGCAGAATGGGTAGTAGCTGGTCGGGAACGTTTTTCGTTTCCTACCTGGCGCTTAGTGCGCGACTGCAAAATTGCTTTGCGAGTCTTGCACTCCCAAAAATTTGATTTATGGTTTTCACCACAATTTGAACATTTGAATTTTTGAGGATCTTCCTTCACAGGACAGTCGTCCTTAGTGTGTGAGGAATCACCACAATTCATGCATTTACCAACCATATGGCAATGCTTTGTTCCGTGACCCCATCCCTGGCACTTACGGCATTGGGTGAGGCTTTGGAAATTGGCTCCAGTCTTCCTGAAATGTTCCCACTTCACACGGACATGGTGCAAAAGGCTTGCTTTTTCTAAAGCCTTAAGGTTATCAAGTTCACTTGACTTGAAGTGAACTAAGTAGAAATCGTTTGAAATCCCTTTGCGAGCATCGCCAGGCCGGGATTTCATTTTCATCTTAATTACTTGGACTGGGCTAAATCCAAGTAATTTTGTTAACTCGTTTTTTATTTCATCGAGAGATTCACCACTGGGCAGTCCTTTCAAGACAACCTTGAAAAGACGCTCAGCTTTGGTGTCATAGGTGAAGAAATTGTGGTTCTTCTGAGTAAGATACTCAAGAAGACGTTTGAATCCGTCCAAGGTTTCTGCATGCAAACGGCATTCACCTCGTCTGGAAATTTGAAGGGAATATTTCACACCTTCAACAAATGTTAAGATTTCCTTGCGAAAAGCATGGAAATCCGAAATTGTCACCACAATAGGGGGAACTTTTTCCTTTCTCAATCGAGAAAGTTTTTTCAAATTTTGATTAGATGATGGATCACTCTCATCATCTGTGAGCATATCAAATTGATTACTCACATTAATTTGATTTGCAGGCGAATCAATAGATTGCCCTTTTCGTTTGCGCTTATTTGCCATAGTGGCAGAGTAATTTGCTCCAAATCGACGTCCAAGCAGATAACTATAAGAATCCGAGGGACCGAAGAGGAATTTTCCAATGCGATATCCAAGCCGGGTTACCCGAAGGGCCTAACAAGGATCGAATCCTTTTCATTCAAGCCATGCACTAATTGTTTGTTTTTTTTTTTTGTATGTATTCAGTCCTAGGTCGTCTTTAACAATACTCCTGGTCGTTGACGTTCTTTGGCCATCTTTCGGCCAGAGTTACTAAGATTCCACCGAATTTGCTCTCTCACTCGTTTGATGGCTTCCGGACACCTGACAGTGCGTTTACGGCCAGATCTTGGAGGTTTTTTTCAAGAAATCTTTTTTTTTTTTTGTAGCGTTTGACGTTTCAAAAACAGACTTATCATGAACTTCCTTTTTGCATCCATAATTGCAACAAGTTTCAAACGAATGAAAATTCAAAACAAACTTGCCAGTCGTGTTGACATTTGAATACACGCTAAAAAACTATAAGGGACAGCCCAAATGGGGTTGTACGCAAAGTTGACGTAGGACTACGTAGTAATGTGTAATGTGTAATGTGTAATGAATTTTATCATTATTATTTTTAATTGCCTATATTAGAATAGAGGCTGTATTGATCGATTGGATCAAGAAGCCTTGCCGAAAATCAGTGTATATCACACGACCGGTTTATGTCGACAAAGTTTAACCGTTTGATGCATTGTCTGGTTCAACATGGTAGACTAGTTTCGTTCGTTTCGTAGAGCAACATTGCCACGTAGGTGCTGACGGGACGTTGGATCGGCATAGATAAGTAAGTATGTAAGAAAATTTTATGATTTGCTCTTAACAAATCTTTTGGCGGTACAAGACTGCATTTAAATGTTGATATGACGAATGGGTAACGGCTGTGCTGGCAGTGGTGATTGTGTTGGTATGATCGACTAGCTGGAGACCATTATCCTTATCGCGTTATAGATTTTCGAAAGTCTTTTTGGGAATTCAAAGTCAATTATTAATGATATTTTTGAACATTGACTTGACAGTTCCAACTGATTGAAGCAACAATCTCAAAAATCTATCGAGAAATGATAAAGTTATTAGCGTTCAAAATGTTTCAAATGTTCGTGATGGTCGCTATTTTTCAAATTTTCATTTTACCTCTACCCTAGCCGATGGACGTAGTCTAGGCCAAAATAGCGTGGGTGTTCGTAGACCAGCATTCGAAAGTAAGTATGTGAGGAAATTCTATTGTACACTCTTTAGAAAGCATTTGGTGGCTCTGAAAAGGGCCGTGTGGTTTGAATGATGATACGGACACGATCGTATTTGCTACGATCGTTGAGAGGGTCCTGATCTTTATGGCATGAAAGATAGTTGAGGACCTGTTCGGAATATGAATTTTATATACAAGTACATACAAGATTTTAAGGAATATCTAACTGTATAAAAATCATTATGTTAATTGGTCATCAATTTTAACGATAATTTTTTTGCAGGAATTCAATAAACCCTTAATAACATCTCCAAATGTTTGAAAGTCGACTTTAAACTCATGCTATTATTTAAAATAGCTTAAGGATTCATTCGCTTCGATTGCTGCTCTATATACTTTGCAGCCATATTCTGCGACATTTCACTTTCTCTTTCAAACACTTTTTCAAAAATATTTGATTCCTATTGCAAGGTAGGGACTCTATCCAACGCAATCAAACGAACAGAAACACTTTCAAGCACTGATTGGATTTTGAAGAGAACATTACCAACATTGAACAACTTGCTATAATAAAATTATGTCTGCAATAGGGAAATCATAACATGCCAGCAACAGCCGGCTGTGATTGCAAAAGGCAAATAAACTTTAAACGACCCTGAGTTATTTTCTATACCGAAACATGATTTTAAGAAATATTTGGTATTTATCGAACAGAAATTGTGCGAAGTTCAGGATCGGCCAGGATTTACGAATTAGGTAGGTGTCATACGGATACAATGAGCAAATTCTTATAATAATTCAGCATAACAGTCTTTCAAAATCAGAATAGTAGCCCTGACGAGATCTTTTTGTGTGAAATAAATCATATAATAGTTATTGACATTCTGTCGAAATTTGGGAACCTGGGCGCTAAACACAGATGGTTCTACCCCGAAAAATGCCGTTCTGCCTGTAAAGACAGAGTGATTGCGGATTTTTAACACTCAACGTTGCGTCTTATCTACATCATCTACATATATATCATCTTCAAACATATCAATATCATCATCAAAAACATTTATATCGTCTACATATATATCGATATAATCTACAAATATATCAATATCATGACCATAAACATCTATATATTTATCTGCACGCTCATCCAGATTTACCCAAAATTGAGTAAAGGGAACCCAAAATCATAAAAATTGGAACCACTCAAAATTGGGTAACCGGGTCCGAACCCACATTTGGGTAAACGTCAATTTATTTGATGTTGGGTTAGTTCTACCCATTTTTATAAAATGCGGTTTTATGGAAATTTGGTTAAAACGGATTTTTTTTATTCTTGGAAAAAAGGGTTTGTCTACTTTGGAGTTTCAATATTTTATTTGTGGTATGGTAATGGTACATGGTAATAATGTTTACCTTTGATTAAAGTTCGAGTTACTGGAATTTTTTATTTCCTACCAATATCGGGCCGGAGTTGAAAAATCGAGTACATCATTCATTCATAAATTCTTTCATAAATACACACATGCAAACATACACATATACAAACAGCGAGCAAGTAGACCAATCCCTGTACAGCACCCGCCAGCGAAATCATCGAAGGGTTGCTCTCCTCCAGCAGTTGATCTTCAACAACACTCATCACGGTGTCCAGAATCCGGTGCTAGTGCCCATTGGTGCATCACGGGACTTCCTTGGTGGACTGACTATGATCAGCTCGGACAGGCTCTGTTGGAAGTGGTTGGTTTCATTGATTGAACAAATCGAATTTCTAGAATGGATTTTGTTTGGATAATTATTAGAAAGTAGAACAAAAATTATAATACCTTTAATTTGCGGAACGTTTCCGTATCCAATCCGCTGCAATTCGCTGTAATCTGCTGCATTGGAAAAATGGCGACTGACGCTGCCGGGTTTTCACTATAGTCTAACAGCTTAATTAAGAATTGAACCAGATCTATGAAGAACCGAGTAAGATTTACCCACTTTCATAAATGGCCTTACCCATGGTTTGACGTTTCAGCCTATTTTATGAAAATGGGTACATGTTACTCAATTTTGGGTAAATCCGGATGAGCGTGTATATCATCTACATATATTTCGAAATCATCTACATATATATCTATACATATGCATGTACATCATATCGTGATATGACTACCAACTGGATCATACATGTTTCCCTTCAAATTTGATAAATTTGCCACGAGATTGGCATAGCACACGACTGCATTAAAAATGGCTGTCCAGCCAGCCACTCCCTAGCATCAGCCGACGAGCCATCATTCTGGCTGGTTGCTTTCCCGCGTGCCCTCCTGCAGGGTACTTGCAACCACCAGCTGAGCAGTACTAGCCCATTGCCGCTCTGAACAGCTCCGGGCAACATTTGAAGGTGTCCCCCTTTTATATCGTGCATTGCTGCATGTGAGACGTTCCTAACTTAAATTTGAAGTCAGCATCGGCATTATAAAACATCACCTTATATTTGCGTTAATTTCAATAGTTGAATGTTAAAAATGAGTAGTTTTACATATTGAAATCGAAGCGTAGAAAATGTCCCAATCGATTGGTGCAAACATTTTGAAAATCAATCGTGGAATGACTTAGTTATCAACGTTCAAAACCTTTATATTCGTCGTGACGCTCCAAATTTTGACGTAGGACTTATGTCTCTCTTTTCTATTCCTGTATAGAGGCGCCGTTCTAAAACTTCTGAAATCGCAAGCGTTACGCGGGTTTGGAGACTTTGAACGATAATATCTCCTCTCTGGTCTACAGAAATTTTAATATAAGTTAGTTTCATTCGAAAGGTAGAACATCAAAGCTGAATCCCAGTTGATAACTACATTCATTGCATTTGTTTAAACTAATTAAAAAGTACTTTAAAGAAAAACGTTTAAATGCACAACGCTGTTGGTCGAAAATGACATCATATTTGCGCCACGCTCTGATTGGTTCATACTGCCACAGTTACCGTGCCAGCGAATATCAAACATGAGGGGACGACCAACCAACCATCAGTTCTCGCTGTGCATCCGTATGCGACAGACGTGTTCGGCGAGTACGTTGGTAGAAAACGCCGTCCGTGAACACAAGAAGACCAGACCAAGAAGAATCATCCACGTCACCTGCAGCTAGCCATCCGCAACGACGAGGAGCTGAAAAAAAATTTCTCCGGTGTGACCATTTCACAGAGTGGTGTCCTGCGGCCCAAGAAGACTGAGGAAAATTTCAATCGCGAATCATGTTATCAACTAAAATCCGTCCTTTTCAGGACGATCAAATCAAGTTGCCAACTAAAGAGTATGTTTGATAGAAATTTCTCTTGAGCTCATCGAAATTTTCATTACCACGCACCGGCTCAATATGGCGTTGATAAAGCCGCGTCTCAGAGAAAATGGCCAATTCAATCGCCCACATCATCTTCGTGGTCGTTCATTGCCATGAAGTGGGGGTTCGATTCCCGCTCCAGCATATGGAACTTTTTGCAAAACGAAAATGTCCAGTCTAATCCACTGGGTGTTAGGTTAAGTTGTTCGTTGTAATTCGCTCTAAGGTCAATGTTCAGTCTGTACATTTTCGAGTGGAAGACGTTGCAAATGTAAATTTTTACCGTAGTATTATGTGCTGCCAAACACTCAGGCCGTCCTGCTGCCTAAGAAGACCGAGAAGAAAATTTCAATCGCGAACCATGTTCCCTCCGTTAACAACTAAAACCCGGTCTTTTAAGGACGAACAAATAAATTTGCCAACTATAGAGTATGTTTGATTGAAATTTCTCTTGAGCTCATCGAATTTTCATTACCACGCAACTGCAGTTTCTATCTCAACATGGCGTTGCTTGAAAAGCCGCGTTCTGGAGAAAATGAGCAAAATTTTTTATTAGTATCCATAAATAAATCTCTATTTGCCAGGTTAAAACTAGCAAGCACGTTGGATATTCAATAAACGAAATATTAACCGTTAATTTGAGCCGAACTGTAACACGGCAGACCAATTATGTGTTTCACATATTCAGTGTAGGGGATAGGTTAGCTTCATTGTAGTTCTTGTTGTACATAGGTTCATAGTGGATTAGTTGCAGATAATAGATTAGGTTAGTTGCAGGTAGTTTTAAAATGTGAGTTATAATTTTTCTGGCCAATATTTAAAAACTCTATTGTTTTGCAGTTTCAGAAGCAAGTGTGTCTATCTTTCAACTTTCTTTGGATGGGATTCTGAGGCCCTGACAAGGGCCATTTTTCTGTTGCCTGAGTAGAAAAGATGCGAATTTAACCTTCGAAACGCCTGTCACTCTAATGAAAATTAATGATTTCATTTCCACGCTGCTGTCTGGCGTGACAACTGAGGCCCGTCCCCTTTTGTAAAATTTGATTCGCATTACAAGCTTTCTTAAAAGTATGAAGAAAACGCTAAGTTTGTATAAAAAAAGATCTTGAATTCAATAATAAATAACTGAAATACAGGCAATTGTTTTTGTTCCAATTCTATCTGAAGTAAGCTTTAGCAGAAGAAGAACCGGAGCCTCACACACCAAAAGCATAGGGTTTCGTGGTTCTATAGAATGAATAGAATATAGTAGAAATTTATTAATTCGATGACATCAATTTCTTCACATCAACAAGCAGTCCTACGTCAACTTTGCAGTTATGTCACTCACATAACTCACCCTTTCGTTTTTGCAATTCGAACACGTACGCCAGTATTGAAAACACAGACGTAGTCCTACGTCAAAAAATGAGTAAACATGTCTGCGATTAACTCATTCAAAGTTACACATGTTTAAAAAAAAAACACTGACAGGAATTATCACTCACCCTGTACATGACAAATAGAATCCTTTCACGCCTTCTCACTTAACCACATAATCGTTGAATCACAAACGTGTCTACCAGTGTGTACGGTGAAATGCAGCTAAAGAATTATGACATATATTCTATCCAAGGTCTAGCATAGAGGTTTCGACGCTTATATATACAAATAAAGTTAATAAAAAAATCAAAATTACTATCATATTAATGTGGATGCACTGTAACCCTGTCAATAACACCAAGTCAGTAAATTTCAGCATTAAGCATTCTGGAGTTCGGTTAGACCATGCAAACTAACAATTGTGGGCATACTTTGTTCACTTATCACACTGTTCTGCTATCACTTTGAACATTGAAACGTTGTTTTTTTTTTATCTTTTCAGGTATGTCAGAACAATTGGTAATTTCGAAGAGGTATGCAACTATCTAATCGAATCTAATCTAATCTAATCTAAAATTCTCGAGTATTTGTGTAAATAAACTCAACAGGCGCATAAAAAAGGTCAATGCAGTGAATATACATAATCACTTTCCCTTAAAAAACGGAGTCCTCTGCCAAATGACACAGCCTGCATCCCGCTCTCAGTTTACATAGTCCTTTCTTGTGAAAAAAAAATCATTACATCATGTATAAATTTGAGAATGAGAAAGTTGTCGAAGTAAGTTGCATGTGAATTCAAGCTGTATGTCTTTCGAAATGAAACTAAACCAATATTTTAAAAAAACGAGTTTTCTTTGATCCCATGGTGCATTAAATTCAACAGAAAATCCATCTAAACATTGCCCATTAATTATTTCCCACTGTCTGTAATGCAAAATCGTACCACAATGAGAAAGGTATTCAAACTCACTGAGTACATCGGTGTAACGCCGCTTCACACGTGATTTCATCTCTCACCATGCGCATCCACCTGTTTATCTGACGACGGACGGTATCTCACCTTCGCACAGCACGTTGTTCAATGCAGTGAAGCTTCTCGCAAAGCAAGAGAGTTTAGATGATGCTACCGACCATATCTTCAATTTTAGCGAGAGGAGACTCCCATGCAAACCTACCTAACGAGCTACGTAATGCTGCGAGCCCGTTAGAAGTCAGACCAGGTAGGAAGATATCCCATAACAGAGCGAACTCCATCTCTGGAGCAGGAGAGCTTGAAACGAACGTGGAAAATCTCTCCCACGACAAGTCGGTGCAGGCAATGTATGTGACAGGCTAGTTGCTCCCCCATGACGGGAGATTCGCGCGATCGTCGGTCGGCAAACGGGAAAAAGAATTTCATTGGCGCTTTCCAGTCTTTATCTTGATTCGAGTTGGCTCAGTTCAGTTCGGTGTGCCGAGTTGACAGGATCTCCGGGAGCTTTTCGGTACTTTGTGGTTAGCTATCTCTATCAGTTGTTCTTTTTTATTTATTTTCAACAGAGGAAGAATATCGCGTAACACGAATAGTTGGGGCTCATGTGAAAATTTGCTCCAATCTCTTATTAAGGTGCGCGGTAGGTGCTGCCTTGCCTGAAACGCCAGGTGTTTTCTCATTTCCGCGGGTGGTCCTCGTGGTGGTACAGACCAACGAGAGCAGCAAATGTGTTTCCTGTGAAAACGAAAGGAACATTCAAACGACGCAAGCAGAAGAGCCTATATGTGTGTACATATATGTGTGAAATGTATGTATGCACTCTGCTTTGGACACCAGAGTAAATGTGCAAATAATTTGTTGTAATTTTCAGTGAAGCGAATTTCCCTTGTGCAAAAATACACCCGCAGTGTTTTTCGCCTGTTTTGAGCGAACCCACGGGCTGTGGCGTGGCTGTTGACTGAAGAAGGAGCGTGAAAACTGTTGTGTACATAACGAGGAAAAGCTCATTCATTGCAGTTCAACCTTAAAGTGATTTCGTGTGATAGGTTGGCACACGGAGATTATGGTATCACAACCGAGAGTGAATTATTTGTGTATCTACTGTGTGTCGTAATCAGTCGAGGATAATAGACGGAGTTGTTGCCCAAGAGCACTGAAAGCATTGCTATGCAAATAAAAGAACCCGTGCGAGCAAGTACGGTGCATAAACTCAGAGTGTAAACATAACGGGAGAGTGTATGTCATATCACATCTCGGAAGGCGGGTGTTTTTATTTTTCTACCACGATAGTGCTATGTTACCTTTTTGCTACCTAACTTCTATCTCGGCTGGTGTTACCAATGTTTGGAAAAATGATGCAACTCGTAAAGTGTGACAGAGGATGGAAATCCATTTCAGAGATAACCATCACAATCTAGCTCTATAACAACATCATCGTCATGTTCAGTCAACGGAAGGTCGTGATTACACGGGACCTTACACCTTCCGCAACCGGTAGCCCCCTACCCAACAACGTATGACTTATGTGCATATACCTTACTACAATACGATAGGATACAATGCTCCACTGTTTCCTACATATCGTTCAGAAGCTTCGGCGGGAATGTATGGCTACCCGTTGGGATTCAAAGTAAACGCACAAGAAGGTTATTTACGAGCGCTTAGGAATAATTTATTATCTCGTCGATGGAAAACATAATCAGGATAATAGCAACATTTTCATCAGGACTCTGAACTGGCGATGATTTAATCGACAAATTAAGCATGGTTTGAATCTGTTTTTTCGTTCGTTAAAAATCACAATAATATCAAGTACAATTTATTATCTGCACAGGAATATCCGCTACAATCAAATCAGAGAAGCATTCAATCAATTCCAATTTAGTTCTGAGTCTGTGAAATAAATAAGTGAAGTATGATCATAGTATTATCTAACGCCACTGTTCAGTGGTACAAACATACAACATTTGATCTGTGGCATCTGTCGGCTATTTGGGAATTTATGCATTCCGAAAAATGTCACACACACCCCAATATTTTCTCTGCTCCTTGAGTGAAACTTTATGCCTCTGCATTGCATTCAATGTTAAATTTTAGTATATTGAACAGATCCCGATGAAATTTGGCGTTTCTGTTGCTGAGTTGTCATCGAATCATTAATCGGTAGCATTTATTAAATTGGACTAAAGAAATGGAGTTTGATATTATTCATTTAATTTGAAATGGTAACCTATGTACTACATACAACTTCGATACCACTTCATCGTCTAATACTTTGCATGGTTTTGTATTATTGACTAATTGGGAAGATTTCAGGATCAAACCTATTACTTGGTTAATTATTTTCTATTCAAATACAATTACCAATACTAAGGTACAAATGACTAAGAAATTGTTTTCAAACAAATAGAGACGTTTATCTGTATAAGAGGGCTTGCTTTCGCTCATTTGAACTTAAATACATTTTTGGAAATAATTATACTATGAGATATTTTAATGATAGATTGTGTATGTTAGACAAAATAGTGGGTGATTTAGTAAGTACTCATAGTTTCAGCTTACCTCTGCAGCTAATCATGGAATTTAACTGTATGGAAGTTCACTTTGCCTTTTTTTTTCGTGTATGAAACACGAACTTTATCGCTTGTTCTTATGTCTAACCTCAAAAAACGTTTTTTATATCTCATTATTACTAAAACATGAAAATTTTTATTTCAGCCATATTGGGCAAAAAAAACAGTTACAAGTTTTTAAGTGATTTTAGCATTATATCCATCATTTTTATATGCAATATCCAAATTTTTAGACTCGGACGGAACATTTTATTCTAATCTATCTAATCTAATCAAAAGACTGCCCCAGAAAGTATGAACGCACACAGTTTTCAGTAAAAATACTTAAAAAGTGTTGGAAATTCAATTTTTATTAGAATTACTGTTCACATTAGAATATCACATCAGATTAGTGTTCTCAATGTTTGCAAACTAGCGATTTTATGCACCTTCTTGCAAACGTTCTTCATATGATTCAGCACTTACTTCTTAGAGACAAATTTTAAAACTTTCTCCAATCTTTTTCCAACTGTTGAATAGTATCTGCTGCCGAGACATGTTTTCTAAGATGTGCCTCCGTCAATGCCCAAAATTCTTCAATTGGCTTTAATAACGTTTTGTATAATTTACTGTCAGAAAAACAAATAACCTTCAATCTAGGCCAACTGCTAACTTCCAGAATTAGCTACATGGGCTTACCCCAAGGCTCATGTTTAAGGCCCTTACTTTATAATTTTTACGTTAAAGATTTTGTTAACTGCTTGGAAAATAGATGCACGCTAAGACAACTTGCAGACGACGCTGTGATCTCCTTTAGAGGTCCTCGTGCAAAAATCTTGCAAAACCCATAGCAAAATTCCTTAGATAAACTATCCATTTGAATCAGAAATTTGGGGATCGAGTTTTCACCGCATAAAACCGAATTGGTAGTGTTTACTAGAAAGCGGTTCGCAGCCCAACTGTGCCTCAAGCTATTGGGAAGAGACATTACCCAATCTTTGACCTTCAAATACCTTGGAGCCATGTTTGATTCAAAATGCACTTGGAGTAATCACTTTGCGTATTTAAAACAGAAATGTCAAAAAAGGATCAATTTTCGAAAATCAATATCTAGAACATGGTAGGGTGCTCACCCGGAAGACCTTATTAAACTCTATAAAACAACTATTCTTTTAGTTTTCGAATATGGCTCTTTTTGCTTCCTCTCAGCAAGAAACAGCCACCTCATTAAAATGGAACGCGTTCAATATCGTTGTTTACGTATTACTCTTGGCTGTATGCACTTAACGCATAATATGAGCCTGGAGGTTCTGGCAGGAGTAAAACCCTTAAAGAACCGCTTCTGGGACCTCTCATCTAGAATACTGATCAAATGTGGAATCAGCCCGAGTTATTGCCCGAGTTATTTAAAATCAATATTATAGAAATTTGTAAATACTTGAATTTTGAACAATATATAGCACATAATAGTAGGACCTTACTCAATTAATATTCATAGCTTGTAAAGTGTAAACTTTACTGCCACGAACGATACAATGTCCTCCCATGATCTTATCATATCTGGAAAGAAAAAAATAATGGCTCCAATGAAGTGCAAACAAACATCTGCACATCAAACTCGTTCGGCAGCGCAAGGATCAACTATTTCCAATGCCGGAACCGATCCCTGGACTGACGCCAAACATTTTCAGCAAACAACAGAACGAACTTTTTTTTCGTACTTAACCGTTTGTGCGCATCGGGAGCGCACACAATTCCTCCGAACGCGTGAGTTGGATTTTCCGGGAAATGGGTGCGATCCAGCTTGGCTTTCAAACGGGGACCGGTATCACACGCGATTAGCACTAACCAATGTGATGTTTCTGCCACGTCCAGAAAAATGTTTGGAATGTTTTGAGAAAACAGCGAAAGAAATTGACAGCTATAAAAACACGTCCACATGCGACAGAGGCTTACTTCTCTCGCTCCAGACTCGGACGGAACATTTGATTGTACATAATATAAAAACCCAAGGAACCTTAACTTGCTCACAGCTACATCCTATTGAATGCAAATTATGCTAATTTCTAATTGAATGCTAATTTCTAAGAATTAGTAGGACTTGGGCCGTTTACTCGCGGTTTATCCGAGGTTAAAAGGTGACATTTTTTTAGGATGGTGCGTTTCGGCAGAGAAACATGAGAATTCTGGATTGGAAGGAACATTGAGATTCTGTAGTCTCATCAGATAGTTGTCGCCAGCAATATAACTTTGTGCGATATGGTCAGGACTCCCTTTTTGTATTCGGCCGGTTGTGGTTACCATTGGGCGACGATGAGACTCCTCAAGATGTCGGAACAAAAGAAACATAAAGTAATAAGAAAAGAAAACAAAAAGCTGATCAAATTCTTTTACAAGACATTTGGAGAAACACATAAATAGATTGCATATAACATAGGTCGCGAGATTCCAAAACATCTCTTATAAAAACATAAGGTTGTCTTCTTTAGGCCTCTGGAGCATTCAAAAGCTGCGTTTGGACGGCATAATTATCCGTGCATTTCCAGATTGCGTGATCGATGTCATCATAACCGTTTCCACACCGACAAAGATTGCTTTCCACGAGGTTAATTCGATAGAGGTGTGCATTTAACTGGTAGTAGTTTGACATTAGTCATCTCATCACACGGATGAAATCACGGCTTACGTGCAGATCCTTGAATCACGCTCCCAAAGAAACAATAGGAATAATGGAATGTAACAGCCGTCCTTTATTTCCGCTACCCCAATCGCCAATCGGTACTACCAACTCGAAAGGGTACTATGACGTACTAAATGGTAAAATTCATCGTGTGAAATTTCTCTTTCATACAAATCGCCATCCTGGGCGCCCATCCTTGCGAGCGAGTCCGTTTTCTCATTGCCTGGGATACAAAGGTGATCAAATTTGATCTTTTGACCAGCACACTCATCTGTTCCCTTAGTTTTGAAAGGAAATAAGATAAGTGTTTACTAGGTTTCATCGACCAAAGGGCCTCAATCGAACGGACGCTGTCCGAGAAGATGAAGTAATGGTCTCCGGGTATGTTGGAAATCATCCCCAATGCGAAGTTGATTGCTGTCAGCTCTGCAACGTTAACATAACAAGGTTCCTGAAGTTTGCGGAAGGCCTTAAAGTTTTCATTGAAGACACCGAAGCCAGTGGATCCATTGAGGCGAGACGCATCAGTGAAACCCCCTTTTTTCGAAATTGACATTTTGGTACTTTTTAGTAGAAAATACGCGGAATTATAACAGAACGAAGTTGTTCCGAGATTCCATGAGATGCTGATTTAATCCCTAATTTAGTTTCGAATGCCACAAGATTAATGAGATGGCTAATAAATTCATAACTAATCACATTCAATTTCATGCTGAAATGAGCAAAATATATGAAAATGAACTGTGGGTTGTATTAAGTATGATAAAATACGGGTTTTAACCCTACCAGAATAAAAAGCAACTTCGTTGTACAGAAAATACGTTACCTGGATGCAAGCAACAACAAATAATCTGTGAACTAAATGAATTCAAAAGACCTTTAGAATGCTGCGAGATTTTCTTTTGTTCACCAAACAGGGCCATACGTCCTTTCTTGTAAGGAATGTATCGAAAATAAGCTATCCACGTATATTTGCGTTGTACGCGTGTATTTGTGGTGGTTTTAATGTGTTCATCATAGCATGCTGTGCGTTTGACTGTCAGCTTTCGTTTGTTCACTTGTTTGCACGGTTTAAATTCTTCGCTTTCAAAATGTCACGTATTGAAAAAGACGTGAAAATTAAGGTTGTAATGGCTACGTGAAAAGTTTGTAAATATGCGACAATTGGCAAGCGCTTTGGAATTCATCATGCGAGTGTAAAATCCATCATAACCAAAATTGGATGAACTACCAGGAAGAGGCAGAAAACCCAGATTTTGCAATCCTAAACTGGATCATAAAGTGGTAACTCTAACTCGGAAGAACAAATCAATGTCGATACGTCATTTGGCCAATTATCGGAAACCATCGTCGGAATGTTTCAACGTATCAAGAAATGGAACAACATGAAGGCCTACAAGAAGCAGAAAATCGCCAAACAAAGTGCAGAACAGAAGCAACGCCCAACAACAAAGTCCCGGAAACTGTATCCGCGAGTCTTGCAGTGACGCATGCATGTATTTTGATAAACGTCGAGACCTACTATGCCACGTCAAAGAGGACTCAAAAACCTCCCAAAAGAACGATTTTTTTGCAATCAATATTGAGTTTATGAAAGTAGAATGAACTTCAATTTATGGTCTGAAGACTACTTTCAAGAACTGGCCACTTTCACGGATGTTCTCCCCGGTGGCCACCATATGACCTCTGACGGGACATCAGATCACAAATTTGGAGTTTATTCCACTTTCATAAACTGAATGTTGATTACAAAAAAAAAATCTCGTCCACTTGAGACTCCTTCCAAGAACTAGTCACTTTTAAGGATGTTACGGATCTTTTAGAGAGCCAGTTAGTTTCCAGCATGGTTCTAAATGTTGATCAAACTAAAATTGTTTTTTTACATTCACTGTTTTGATGCACACCACGCTGATTTTGACAGCAATTCAGCAATAAGATTATCTAGCTTTGGTTCTGGGGAGGAAGCTAGATACTGTGGTGCGTGAAGTTTTGGTTTTCCCACATTTTCCCTAACAAATAATTTAAATACTTGTCGGCGCCAGTGGTGTAGTGGTAAGCGTGACTGCTACTTAGCACCCCAGTGAGTTCAATCCCAGTCGAGGTCGGTGGTTTTTCCGAGGCGAGAAAATCTGGTCACGTCTTCCTTCGGAAGGGAAGTAAAGCCGTTGGTCCCGGCTCATGTGTTAATGAGGGCAATATATAGGGTCCAGGTGGTGAAGTCGTCTTCCGGGCGTTGGTGGTTGTCTCCACGTTGTGAGGAAATTGCCCGACGAGAAATAAACGAATGAAAAAAAATTAAAGGCTTATGATTTCGCCTCGGTCACCTTAACGAAGCAGACAAAAATGATTAAAGATTTTAAAAATATTTGAAAATTTCATTTAAATCGTACATAAACATATGTATGATAAGACAGATGAGAATCGTGTCTGCCTTTATTCTCAGTAATTTGCCGATTAATCTTCAATAATTAAATACGTATTAATTAAACTCCAGGAAATAAATTCCAAACAAAGCTTGTTAGCTTATTAGGGCCATTCAACTATAATTTCCTCTTTGCAATGTAACCAGTAAATTTTTAAATCACTTTGAAACCACACACACACACCAACACATCTAATTACGTAAACTTTGTATTCTGAAATGAACAAATCCGCTTACACTTGAGATTACTTACCTCGAAATATTCCATTTGCTCAGTTGATTGTCGTACTCATCCTGGCATGTTTCCAAATCCCTATGTATGGAAGAATACCTTGTGATCAAAAAGTTCCGGTAATTTGAAAAAAAACGCATTTATTTCAATTTTTAATTGATATCTTTATTATCGCCTTCAAAGTACTCGCCATTAGAGGCAACACACATATGCCAGCGCTTTATCCAATCATCCATACATTTTTTATAGGCCGATGAATGTATGGCTTTCAGTTCTTCCAGCGAATTCTTTTTTATCGCATCAATCGATTCAAAACGCCTACCTCTGAGCGGAATTTTCAGTTTTGGGAAGAGAAAGAAGTCGCACGGGGCAAGGTCTGGTGAATATGGTGCTTGTTTGATGGTATTGGTGGAGTTCTTGGCCAAAAATTCACAATAGTGAGCGCGGTGTGTGATGGAGCGTTATCGTGGTGTAAAATCCACGAATTATTGCGCCACAATTCTGGCCTCTTCTTTCGAATTGCCTCACGCAAACGTCTCATAACTTGTAAATAATACTCTTTGTTAACCGTTCGACCTTCTGGAAGGAATTCAGAATGGACGACACCGCGAAAATCAGAGAAAACGGTCAGTAAAACTTTAATTTTGGAGCGACTTTGTCATGATTTTTTTGGTTTCCGCTCATCTTCGGCGCGCCATTCGGACGATTGTTGACTTGTGAGCATATCAAATTCATATACCCACGTTTCATCACCAGTTATGATGCGTTTCATGAATGTGGGATCGCTATCTGCGTTCGCAATCATCTGTTTAGCGACCTCAACTCGATGCTGTTTTTGCAAAAAATTCAGCTCTTTTGGAACAAGTCGTGCTTCAATGCGTTTCATGCCCAGAATTTCGGTCAAAATGTGTTCGGTCGATCCAAATGAGATATCAAGGAGTGCAGCTATCTCCCGAATGCTAATTGAGCGGTTTTCCATAACTAAATTCTTCACGGAAGCGATGTTTTCATCGGTAGTTGAGGTCGATGGTCGTCCAGAACGCGGCATGTCACTCACGCTTTCACGGCCTTCTTTAAAGTCTTTGTGCCAAACAAATATACGATTTTGTGACATAGAGTCCTCACCAAAGGCTTTTTGCAACATTCTGAGCGTTTCCGCTGCAGAAAATCCGTTTGCAACACAAAATTTCACACAAACGCGTTGTTCCAATTTTTTATCCATGGTAAAAATCGCCGAGCGTCTATTTTTCGACTAACAAAAGCAGTTGTCAAAACAAAACTAATGGATAATTTGCTCTCACACTTTGACAGAATATCAGAACTAGTGTTGCCATCTTACACTAAAAAGATTTTACCGAAAAAATAAAGGCGGCCTTTTTAAATTGAAAATTACCGGAACTTTTTGATCACAAGGTATAAGCGCATTCCAAAGCGTCATCGTCTCAACCCACAAACAAACCACATGAACCGACTCAAGTCGGCAATTGTTTACCGTCATATGGTGCGAGGAGCCGGCGTCGGTGGTGTAGTGGTAAGCGTGATTGCTACTTGGCACCCCAGTGGGTCTGGGTTCAATCCCAGTCGATGTCGGTGGTTTTTCTGAGGCGAAAAAATCTGGTCACGTCTTCCTTCGGAAGGGAAGTAAAGCCGTTGGTCCCGGTTCATATTCATGAGTCGTTAGGTAGGGTCCAGGTGGTGGAGTCGTCTTCCTGGCGTCGGTGATTGTCACCATGTGAGGAAATAGGCCGACGTAAAAAAAAAAAAAAAAAAAAAAAAAAATATGGTGCGAGGAATGTGTGAGATCTTCCGAAATCAAGCCTGATGTCTAACCAAACATGGGCTCTTTCTTTGTTCAATCACCACCCAATCAGACGCACCTGAGAACTAAAGTTATGCTGAAATTACGTCATCGTACTCGTGCGAAAATGGTACAGATTTAAAAAATTCTTAGTTAGTACCTTTAATAGCATATTTTGAGCTAAGTTGAGAGCTAGGTAACGTCCCAGTAGCAATTTTATGAAGCCAAGGAAGGAGTGTAATCAGATACAGTAATCCTCAGAAAAATCATGGCGGGTGGAAACCTCCAGATGCAATGAAGCTGATTTTTTTTTATTTGATTTTAATGAGCTCTACTAGTTTTCACAAAAAAAAAACAGCCAAATTTGTTGGAAAATACACCTGCAATTGCGTAATGTAGCGTTATCGTCGACTATTCTTATTCGAGGAATGACTGTACACATTCCAGAAGCGGGATACCGCGTTCAAGTCGATTCAGCAGAAAAGAAACATACACAGATATACTCTACATTGGTTGTAGGAAAGGGAAACACCTGCTATATCCTGTCAGTCAATTTCCCTCTTGTATCGGCGCTCAAAAATTTACCGAAACGTGTGAAAATAGACTTAAATCTTCCTCAAACAAACTCTTTCGCTGTTACCTCGTAATTCCAAACAAACAACCACCTTACACAGGGAGGATGAAAACAGTCGCAGTCGACAAAGATGACGATGGGATTTCCAAGCAGCTTTTATTTACGTTGAACGAGTTCAACAGTTGCGTTTCATATTTTTCATCTAAGGAAGAATTTTCTCTATCTCTCTATTTCTGCTTATACAAACCCGGATTGTGTAGCTTCTGTACACATAAAAGAGCATGCGTTATCCAAAAACTACGTCACGCAGCAAGAGAAATGTTGGCGTTAACAATCAATGTATCTTGTGTACGAAAACTTTGACGAACTGGAAGGGGTGCGGTACTTCAGGGGTATTCTGCGAGACGTACTATATGGATGCTCACTCGGAATAAGAGGTTAGGGGTGGTTTCAGGTCTTTTTTGGTGCTCTTGATGGGATAATTCAATTTAGCAGGTACTTGCCTGCCTTTCTAACCCAGTTGTATATTCTGGATGCTGCTAAAGTGCGTGCATTCCAGCCAAACCACCCCATCACCGGTGTTAACGTTCGGTTTGCGCTAGTTGATAACACATTTTATTATCTAATAAACAACATTGAAGCACGCTGATAAAAATTTACTGGTCGAAGGCACAGTAGAAGCTGCCATTTCACTGCTATGCGTCTGAGATAGGCTGTTTTCCACAGAATGAGTTGAAATTTATTCAGCGACGCAGGTGTTGGAGCGCGAACGGACTCGAGCTCTAGTGTTTCCGGCAATATTTTTTATTACATTATATTGATGGAAATAGCCTTGATGACTTTCATTCCGAGCAGGAATGCTAATGAGAAGGTTCATACTTTTTTGTTAGTTCCAATGTTTAAAAAAAATGACTCAAACTCTATACAACTGCTCAGTTGAGATTATTTGAATGAGTTCTCTGGTGTTCCCTGATTTTATTTTATATATTTTAAATCATTTCTGAACATAATGTCTACATCATTAGAGTATGTTGAAACTTCACCCCTATTACTAAGTTTTTAGATAATAAAGCAATTTTTAAAAGGCCCTTGTTATAAATGATAGCCATCGTATGAAAGCATTATCAGTATTTCAAACATTATGATCTCGAATGATACTGAAAACTTATTTTCAGATTTTGTAATCATGAAAATTCTGAATCCACCACGTTTATAGTTTATAGTTGCGGGACTTAATGACAACACGTTTGATGAAAAAGATTTTTTCTACAGACTTAATTCTTTGTTTTATTTTCACAAGTCCATTCAATGCGCGTATGAGATGTGAAGCAATCAGACAGATATTGGCCCTCCACCTTCAATCTTCCTCAAAATTCATGGTTTTGACCACCTTGAGGTCCCTTTTTTTAGCACATCTGATAATACGGGATTTGAGTTGTTGAGCTGTGGTGGCTTCCCAAACATTTTCATACACCAACTGGGACAGTCTGGCCAAAACGACTCGATTAGTCGTGCCTGGGGTACGTTTGGGGGATTGTCGATATGTTATGGGTGGTCAACCAATCCAGACTGGCCTTTGCGTATCGGCACGAAGCTAGGTCCGGACAGAACACAATGTCTTCATCCTTATGGTGTTTTTTTTTTACAAAAGAAACCATGTTTGGCGGACAGTTCTTCGTGTAGACTTTGACCACCATACCCTCTTTCGTCTGTACGTAAAGGTTAGATATGCCAGCGGTCAAAATGGACGCCCAATATCCTGGGCTCAAATTGGCTTTTCTAGCATATCTAACCTTATCGGATGTAGTATCCAACTTGTCGGTATAGAACTCTGTGTTCCCAGCGTGCAAACTGTTCGACAACGTAAAGTACAGTATGTCCCATAAAAAAATGCGAAAATCCATACCTCAGTTTCAAATATGTTTTTTACATAGAAAATGATAAAACAAAATCATAATTTTATTCAGGGAATCGTTTATTAAGCCTTTCATGATTACATTACTCAATATGTCCATCATATTTCTCGATCACCTTCTCCAAACGGGGACGGAATTTAGAGCATACCTTCTAAATGTATGAGTCAGTCATCGTGTTCCATGCCTTGGTAACACTGTGGTGTGAACGTCCACAGGCCTTAGCCTGAACATATGCCCATATTGAGTAATCCAAAGGATTCAAGTCCAGGATGCTAGGAGGCCAAATGTCCTTTGGCAAAAATTCCACGTTTTCCTTCAGCCACGCTTGAGTCCTTTTTTAGGTATGGTCCTGTTGGAAAATGACGTGTTGGTGTGCTCCAAAGTTGGCTTTCATCCATGGCAGAACGTGGTCCTTCAAAATGTTCATGTAAACCTCGGTATTAACTTTTCAACCAGCTTTGATAAATACTGGAGGCATTTTCAAGCCATTGGACGCAACTGCCCCGAAAATCATGACTCCGGCCGGATGTTTGGTTGTAAACATGAATTTCACGTTCTGTGGAACATCCTAGTTGTTTGATTCGGTCCGTTACAAGGTGGTGCTTTTCTCTTGCCCTGGACGAACATTTCAAGTCATCTTTGACCAACCGTTGCAAGGTAGTTTTTGAAATATCGGCTTCCTTACCCAATTTCCGGATCGATCTGATAGGATTTCGCCTCACTTTGTCTCTCACCGATCTGATGACCTTCGGTGTGCGAGCGGACCGTAGACGGTCACTTCCCGGCTTCCGTGGACGTGGTCCGTCAAGGAGTGAACGTTGGATACGGTAAACGGTAGCCAGGTGGCATCCCACAATCATTGCAATTTGTTTTACGGGCTTGTAGACGAGCAGCAAACTAGTCACAACCTCCTTTGCGTACATTTGTCTCAACTTTGTTACTCGCGAACCACTGTTTTGTTTACATCGTCTCAGAGTGTACAGTCAGATGATTACACACACGCATTTAAACAGTAAAAATAATGTTTAAAGCTACCCAAAAATAAGTATTGAAAACGTTCGCATTTTTTATGGGACTGTACTTCTCATCGTCCATAAACATGGTGAGGCCCGGCTTAAAGTACTTTCGGGCAGCTTCCGGCACTTCCCTGGAATTTCCTGCAGCTGCTTCCCCGTGCACTTCGGTTGGAATGCTCGCTTGTAACGTTTCACTCCCTCCGCCTTCAGGATTCTGCTCTGCGACGTGTTGAACTTCCTTGTCCTGGTGCCAATCTTGTTCTTGGTGGCAGCTTTAAATGTCGTCCGCTTGGCGGCGCTTATTCCGCTCCATTGGCCCGGTTTTTGTTGTTGGCCATTGGCCCTACAGCGTGTTATAAATCGTGGATTTCATCGTCAAAAAGTGTCTCACCACTGCCGATTTCGGATGCTGTCCAAGCATCTGAATTACGCGCTCCCAGAGAAAACTCGGTTCCACGACCTTCATCGTGAACAAACGAAAACACACTGATCGCGAACAACGCCCACAAATAGGAGAACAAAACCACACTCACCCGTTATTGCCATACTTCATGACCAAACTCAAATAATATTGAGCATGGGCATGAGGATAATGACCACTTGTGGTTTGTTACTCCGCGATTGATATAAGTCTGCCGAAATTGCACAGAGAACCAACAGATTGTCACTTGGGATAAGGGAATTATTCTCAACTCTCATTTTTGTTTGTCTCACCTAGGAAGATGAAACGACAGTGAGTGAAACTGGTCATCCGTATTTTTAAATTATTTCCATTTCCACGGAGGTACACAATAGAGATATTTAGCTATGAGAACTTATTTGAATCAACAGTAAGAAAGCTGATGGTGTTGTTTTATCAGGAAAACAAGCTTGAGAGCCGACTTGACTCCATTTAAAAAAAAAAACAGTAAAAGAGCTGTTGAGGTGTCCAAAGTGTGGTGGTGGTTTTCCATTAAGACCGCTTTGACCCGTTTTAAACCAACAGTGCTACTGAGCATGAGCATGGACAAGCATGACGTATTGACCACCGGTGGTTTGCTACTCCGTGATTGATCGAAGGCTGCGTGAAGTTGCTCAGAGATCCAACAAAATGACCCGTGATAGTAGGGAATCATTCTCAATGTACTTCTGGTGTTCTTATAAATAGGATCAATAACGGCGCCGGCCACGTCGCTGTAGGTCAATTGGGGAATGGAAGGAATGTTAGTTTGATACGCATTGTTACTAGAGACCGTATATACAACTGCAATACCAGGAGTCTCTCAGGAAAGAAAATGGTTACTAGAAGGTTTCTCTTGTAGGTTCATCTTCATAGATGAGACAATAGTGAGTGAAACTGGTAATCTGTATTTTTAAATTATTTTACATTAACAAGATTTTACGAAGATACACAGAAGGGGGGCCACTCTTTGGGCCACTCACAACGTGTGATAGTGGGTTTCCATTGGGAAAGCAAAGTTAATTTTAAGTAAAGTTTCCCTTACAACATATGTGAAACGTCGCGTATAGTTTGTGAAGTCGGAGGTCCCACTGTTCGTCATGGCTCCATTAAATTATTCACAGATGGCTCAAACATTGGAACAAAAAGGGGAACAGGAATCTTCGGCCCTGGGGTAGAAATCTCAGTGGCGATAGGAAACTATCCAACGGTTTTCCAAGCGGAGATCTTTGCTATAATAAAATGTGTTAACGTTTGTCTGAAGAGGAAACATAGACATGCTAATATTTGTATTTTTACAGACAGCCAAGCGGCACTCAAAGCGTTAAGTAATTATAAATGCACATCCAAACTTGTCTGGGAATGCATTCTTCCATTGCGAAAGGTGTGCCAAGAGAACTCGGTAAATTTATTCTGGGTTCTGGGACACTGTGGCATTGAAGGCAATGAAAGGGCAGACGAGATTGCTAAACAAGGTTCAAACGCACAGTTTATTAGCCCAGAACCATTCTGCGGTATATCATACTGTGCCATAAAAATGGAATTAAAATCTTGGGAAGTGCAAAGGGTGATGACCAATTGGTTGGTCACCACAAAGTGTGTTCAAGCGAAAAGGTTTATAATTCCAAATGTTCAGAATGATATCTGTCGTTTCTGTAACATGGAACGTGAAACCTCGGAACATCTGCTTTGCAGTTGTGTTGCTTTGTACAAGAGCAGACTTAAATTTCTGTACAGTGGCTATATGCAACCTAAAGAAATTTGGACTGCAAATCCTGGAAAGGTGGTGGGTTTTATAAACTCAATTTTGCCTGACTGGGAGACGCGTCTTGGGCTGGTCACTTGACAAATGGTGATCTAGCTTTAAGATGCGAATTAGAATAGTAAACAGGGGTATACCACAAAAGTTCAACTCAGTGGACGCAGTGGTTCTACGCCCCAACAAAAAAAAAGTAAAGTTTAAAATCCTATTTGGCCACCTCTAACCCAACAGAAAGAGAGCTGTTGGGACCTCTCACAGAGTGTACTGGTGGTTTTCCATTGGAAAAACACGGTAAATTTCAAGTAACGCTTGAGAGCCGATTTGACCTCATTTATTTAATATTTAATATTATACATCAACAGGCTTCTATGCCCCAATGATGTGTTGTTGATCTCATAAAAAAACATAAACATACAAATAACACACTAAAAGCTTATCTAAACACATTAAAAAATCTAGTCCGAAGTGTATCACGTGAAATTTTGAAATCAAATTCCGTTGCCACCCGATTAAAAATCCTTTGTAGGCCAGTAATGGCGCTGTTTTGTCCGTATTTAGTGCGGTGATGTATTGGTTGCAGCAGGTGATTGTTCCGCAAGGCTCTAGGTCGCACGAAGAAATTTATTTGTCCTCGGATTTCGGGGCAATCCACTCGATTCTGCAAAATGTCGGAGATAAGAAGAGCCTTAGCAACATTCCTTCGTGTACTTAGGGTATCCAGCCTAATTAGTTGACACCGATTCTCGTAGCTTGGCAGACGAATTGGATCATTCCATGACAACCGTCGTAGTGCAAATCGAATAAATCGCCGTTGAACTGATTCAATTCTCTCGATTCCATTTTGGTAGTGAGGGCTCCAAACAGTTGAACAGTATTCCAATGTTGAACGAACCAACGCACAGTAGAGCGCTTTTAAGCAGTAAATGTCGGTGAACTCTTTAGTTAGACGGAAAATAAACACTAGGTTTTTCGAGGCTTTGTTCACTATGAATGACACATGTTGCTTGTACGTCAATTGGGAGTCAAGAATAACTCCCAAGTCCTTAATTTGATCCACTCTTTCCAAAGGAATTCCAGCGAAGGAATAATTGTGAACTATTGGATTCTTCAATCGAGAAAACGTGATAATTGAGCATTTTTCAGGATTAACGGTCATACGATTCCTTTGGCACCAATCAACGAAAGAGTCCAACTGTTTTTGCAGAAAATGCGCGTCAGCTTCTGAGCGAATGTTGAAGTAAAGCTTGAAGTCGTCCGCAAAAGAAAGTCTCGGTCCAGCCAGAACTGCATTCACGTTGTTGAAGTAAAGAAGAAAGACGAGAACCATTTAAACCAATAGTGAGACCTGTTGTGCCAACTCACAAAGGGTGATGGTGATTTTTCATTAGGAAAGCAAGGTAAATTTTAAGTAACGCTTGAGAACCGATTTGGACCGACAGCAACAGTAGGTTGCATTGCAACCGATTTGGGCCGACAGCAACAGTAAGGTTGGTATTCGGGCCACTCACAGAGTGTGGTAGTGGTTTTTCATTTAAAAAACACTTTCAATTTGTACAATTAAATTGTACAAACTATCTAAAAACAGGAATTAATATCTGCATCAAGCTAATTGGACGTTCTAAAGAGCAATATATTCTTATCCACCTAAAATTACCATTGAAAGATTTGGTGAAGTTAGAGTCTCCAGAAACATTTCGTGCCTTCTGGCAACATTATGCTTTTATTGATATCCAAGCTCACCTGTTTTGTACCAATCGGGGTAGACTTTGACCTATACCCAATAACTAAATCATCTCCAATGCGCTCAACCCATTTCAATGTTTTGTGATACAGTGGGTGGAATATTAAAATTTGAGATAACTCAATGCAGAAGTTTTCCAAATTTGGCAGACCGACTAACAATCGGTGGATAACCAACTGGTACCACATAGCAAAATGCTAAGAAGTGGACCGGAAGATTCAATGAGGTCCTTCCCCTTCAAGACCATTCTGTAGTGGGAGATGATTTTTGAGCTCTTGAATATTCTCCTTAAATCACGGATAATCTGCAATCAACGTGCTCAAATGCAACGACGTCCAATCGTTAGGCAAACCCCAGTTGGATATCGTTTGCCTTCCATTTATTAAATGAGGTAGCATAGCATAAAGGCTGACTGAATGTAAATTGGTACGCACAAAAGGACTAGTGTTTCACGAGTCAATAATTATAAAACGTCAATTAATGGTTGCTTTTATTAAAACTTCAAAATTACAGCATTAACCTTCCTCTTGATGGAGCCTATCTGCGCCAGCACAGTGGAAACGGACACGCAATTAGCGCATTTCTTCCAATTTGCCCGAATTTTCTGGATGTCCTTGACTGTCCCACCGCTTCGTCGAAGTCGCTGCTTTGAAATTGCCTAATATTTTTCGATTGGTTGAAATTCATTAGCTTGGGGACAAAAATCGATAATGTTGGCAGCATACCACTCCTGAACCACCTTGGAGTAGTGGTAGCTGGCCAAATCGAGCCAAAAGATGACTTTGCCTCTTTGCTTGGGGATGAACGGAAATACACGCTTTTTCCGGCATTCTTCAATGTAAACTTGGAATGTCATCGTCGAGGATGTGGCGAATGGTTCCGTTTTCAGGCCACAACTGCAAATCGCTTACCAAAGCATGGCCTTCTTCGCGAACTTGTTGGCAAACACGAATTTGAACCTTCCCGGCTCTTCCCCACGTCCAGTCGCGATGTAAGCTTTTGACCGGGAAGCTGCTTAAAATCGAGTTTGACGTATGTTTTGTCATCCGTCAAAGTGCAGCCCTTGTGTTTCGTCAAAACACGGTCGTACAAGTGCCTTGCACGTTTTTTGACCACGGAATTCTGCTTCATGTGCTATATCCGATGTTTACTGGCTTTGTACTGGCGTTGTATCCTTCCCTGGCAAGGATTTTCCGCACCGTTTGAAAGTTGGCGTCGTTGGCCACATCTCGGTTTGAAAGACCGGAGTTGGTTTTAACGCACCTCAACACCTTGCTGCGCTGCTGACGATCCCTTGTTTCCAGTTTTTTCGTAGGTCCGCTGATTCCTCTCTACACTCAGGGTTTCCTTATAGGTTTTGAGCACTCGACAAATTATTGTTTTTGGCGTCCTCAGCACTTTAGCTAGCTTGGAATCGGACCACTCTGGATTTGCTAGGTGTATGTGCACAATATTTGTTCTTCTTTCAAGTTCCATTTGACACTAGAAAATGAGAAGAAAGATTAGTAATGTATGTAGTTATGTATGTAAGGTAGCCACCATCCCTTCTAAGACCTTGTCATGTATGGAGTTCCACTTAATAGCAAGATCAAATTGAGTTACCGGTTTGCATTCACAGTAACGCTGTATGAAGGGCCGGATGTGGCGGTGACGGTGAGGTGGATCCCAAAGCAGAGACGCGGGAACACAAGAATCTCCTTCCAACGATACGATCCAACAAATCGAATAACCCAATTCGCAATACTTATTAAGCTTTCTACGGCATGGCTTGTTAAGAAGGGCGCGTCACTCTCACTGAAACTGTTGGATTAGAATTTACATCATCACAATTGAATCGGTAGGATAAAGCAAATGATACTGTTTGTTCCCTCCTAGACGCCAGTTGTCATACCACTCCATTGTCCAATTCCAGATTGAGTGATACCCTGATGCTTCCTCCCTCCCCAGTATATATTCAGTGTCATGTAGTAATATATAAAATACAGTGAATGAATGTTATAATGATAAATAATATAGTGAATGCATGCAAGAATGATAATAACAATTCCATTTGTGTAACTGAAAGTTGAGACAATGCCAGCTACGAAACCAAAAAAAGGTTGAAATTATTTTACAAAACTTGGGATATCCATCGATGATCTGAAATGATATAGCATATAAAGAATAGTAAACCTAAAATTTCATGTTGTTCCGTTTCCTTGCATCGCAATAATTTTTTGTAGTGAGTCTCATAGGTACTATAGTGATTTTAATGAAATGAATTTAAATGCAATAATATCACATCATTTAATAAGTAAAATAATAATACGAGCAAGCCAGTAAACTATACAAAAATATATATCCGTAGCAATCACCCACTCATCGAAAGACTTCCGCTGTAACTAGAAAATGAGAAGAAAGATTAGTAATTTTCATTTAATTCCAACTACCTTTATTGCTTCTTCAGTGTCGTGTCGTCTAGTTACAGGTATTCCACTAAAAAGCTTACACTCTCCAGGATTCCATTTGACGTTATTTCTGAGCGCGATCGACTACTTTCATCAAACTTGCACCAGTTGTTCTCTATAGCAGTTCAAACAAACCACTGTCAAAAATTTTCGATTCCCAATACTAGATACGTGCTAGCGATGCGCGAGTGGCGTACCAATTTACTTCTAGTCAGCCTTTAAGAACCGCTAATTACTCGAATACCTGTTTTCTGCTGCTCTTCGTGTAAAACCGGGTCACAGGGACCTCATGAGAATATATGAAATGAAAAACTTGCTAGTAATGGTATGATTATCAACAAATAAATTTGATTTGCAGTTTCTGTAAGTTCAACTGATTCCTCTGATTCGTGATGATTTGCCCCATTTGTCCCATCATTATCGTCCCCCACTAAAGTTATAAAATATACTCCACAACATATTGAGGCAATTGTACACATAAATATGTTGAAAACGTACGCTTTCTCATCAGAAAATAAAATGCAATTAACCGACGACAGCAGATCGGTTCTCTCTATCTACGGGGTAGTACTTCAAATAGAAATTCTGTGGCATACTACCACATAAAGAGAGAGAGAGAGAGAGAGAGAGAGAGAGAGAGAGAAGTTCGTTTGGCCACCATCGGTTAATTAGTTAACGCTGTATAACTGAACGTTCTACTTACCGACACCTAGATTCCGAAAATGGTTGATCCATCTTCGTTTGTAATTTATTCAACTTATTTTCAGCAACAAGCTACCAACACTGTTTTAAGTGAAGGTCACTAGAATTCAAAAATGACTTTCTTTTCGATGATTTTCATCGCCATTAGATTTTTTGAAGAATAAGAATCAGAATTTAAAAAAAAAAACTACAAAGATTTCACTTTTCAAACTTAAATAGAATTCTTTCTGAACTGCAACATACAAATCATTTAAATTAGGCTTCCGAAATGTTTGTAGTTTGTTAGATTCGATCGTACAAAAATACAAAGAGGCCGTGAAACTCTGTTATTACAGAAGTACAATTGCCCAAAAACTTAGTGTTTAAGGTCAAAACAATTTCGATCACGGTTTTTATAAGTGACTATAACAGAAACTGAAACAACCCGAGGCTGCACATCTCGATATGAACGATTCAATTTAAATAAAAATAAATATAATCCTTTATAATCCTTATAATCGTTATAATCCTTAGCCTGATTTGTCATTTATTTCATAACTTATCTTTAAAAAATAATCATCATTACACTTCGTTTTAAAAAGTCACCCACGGGTGTTATGAGGCATAGCGTCACTCATCGTTTAGTGTCCTAATTACATTAGTTTCATTCTTGTCGGAAGCCTTATCATACCTTTCCCCGTTCCAAACCGGACCGTTTACCAGGCATACCATTTATTGAATAAACAACAACAATTTAAGTGATGAATAACATAGCACGCTCATAAATAAATAAATCCCTCCTATGCTAATCAATTAACATTTGCCTGGCTGTCGTGCGTTCTAGCACGAGCCGAACAGCCAACCACGACTAGAATATCCAGAGCAACACAGAAATGCCTTTTGTCGTGTGCTATTTGCTCCTTTACCTGCAACAACCAACCGCATCATCATCACGTCCCCCTACCACACTATACACAAGGATTGGAACATC
This sequence comes from Aedes koreicus, assembly GCA_024533555.2. NCBI lineage: Eukaryota > Metazoa > Arthropoda > Insecta > Diptera > Culicidae > Aedes > Aedes koreicus. The sequence continues at coordinate 51,758 of JAHHFK020003654.1, forward strand.
ATCCTACATGCTTCAAGATAGATATGCTCCCACAGCCCTTCATATAGCGCAAACAAATTCATCGGATTCCACTGCTGCTCAGTTGCCTTCTGCCAATTGATGAAAATGCATGCGTTGCAAATCGAATCTCGTCTACCCGGTTCGTAGAATGCATCCGTTGTCTATCAGCTTCTCTATCGTTGAAGCTCTCAGCAGATCCAGCTTTTCAACTATGGTGTCCCCGACTGTTATCGTTATACAACCACTTACCACAGTGGAGCAGATTAGACATCGGTTGCAAGGGAATGGTGCAATTCATCGAGAGGTTACTCTTCAAAAGCAAGCCGATTTGATACAGCAATGGTGCGTCCTCTCGAACACTGTCACTAAACTGTCAACCAAACACGCCACAATACCGAGCGGTTGATCAAGGTACACACATCACAAATTTTAAATGGCTCTGTTTGAAGTGTACAGATATGTAGAAGCACGGACACATAAAATGTATACCATCCATACCAAGTGAAGCTCCCAGCAGCGTGAACATGAGAAGCCATTTAGAAAAGCCATCTAGCGAAACTTTAGAACTTTAGCATCAAGTAAAGAGACCGCAATTCCTGTTAAGTGAATTTCGCAGGCAAAGTAAGAAACCGATTGTTTGAAATATTACGAATTACGATCAACGCAATGAAGTACTGAATCGACTGATAATCGATCTGATCTTGGCAGCCCTGAAGACAATTGATATACAATTTAAAATACAGAACAGTAGGTATTCCGATTTGTTTCTTGAAAAAAATGAAAAACAGATCAACATGCGGATGATCTGATGCGCCAAACGTAGAAATGATCTCATAATTGAACAAATCTTAAAACGCTATTCTAAGATTGTTACAATTGTCGTTATTTTTAAATTACAGATAACCTCCAACAGGTGGACAATTTAAAGAGTGTGCCGTTTAAAATCCGCTCACACAAAATTCATTCTCAATATTCGAGTTTTTATCCGATTATCGCCAAATTATCAGGGAGTGAAAAGAAACAATTGAAGTTATATATAGTCATAAGGTTCTGCAAAATCTTAGAATCGACAGTTTTTTGCATATTAACCCATGCTAACTTAATTTCTTCTACATTCTTCACCACTTTAGGTCGTTTTAGAAGGTTCTCCTTCATAATCGCCCAGAATTTTTCTATTGGACAGTTTCGGAGTGTTTGAGGGGGTCAGATCTTTCGGTACGAAATCGACATCATACGCAGCAGTGTGGTTTCGTTAACTACACTCGTACAACTTCCACGGACATGGCTTTTTGCGACCGTATTCTGTTTCTCGTCACGGTTTGGGGACTTCTGAACCTTAAACGTACGTAGTCCAGCTCGAGTTTTACTCACATGCCACTTTTTAGCCACATCTCGAACTGAGGTGTTCGGATTCCGCTGAACAGCCCAAACCACGCGTTTTTGATCGTTCTCGTTGACCTGGCGGCTTTTTTCCGGATCTTCGATTCCGATCAACAGTTATACGTTCTTCGAACCGTTTTATGATACCAGACACCGTGGAACTCGCGATTCCCAACTTGACAGATCCTTATTCTCAAAGTACTCCTGCAAAACTTTTTCGCGCATGCACTGTTCTTTCGTCGCAATTTTGAAAACTTTTGCGCTCCTGATGAAATCTAGAATCCCTATAAAGAGTCACGCCAATTGGAACATGCAACACTTATTTCGATTAGTAGATTTGGCTTCACTCTTGGCGTGACTCTTTATAGGAACTCTAATGAAATCAACTCTCAGAGTGTAAACAATACACATTAGACTATGTTTACGCAAAATTTTAATTAATTTTACCCAACGGATCAAAAGTTTGAGCAATTTGGGTGTGTGCGGATTTTAAACGGTACACAAACCAAAGCATCACAGATATTATTTAAAATGTGAAACCGTGGTTGCAGAAATTCAATTTATTTTTAATGCCAATTTTTAACAAACCACCTGACGGTAATGTGTATTGCTTACTGTTCATTTCTTGTAATACGAGCGTTTCGTTGGAAGGAGACTCTCTATCCTTTCCGTGGGTTTGGTGTAAGTACTTCTGCTTACGGGTCCACATCTTCGTTTTTGGCCCTTCATACAACGGAATAGTGAGGACTGAACAGTTTGATCTTGCCATTAGGAGGAACTGTACGCCATGGCAAGTCCTGCACTGGTGGTGGCTTCCTATCACATCACATCACATCATCACTCATTGTAGCACGGAAGCTTCGCCTGATGGCAGTGAGCTTCCTCCCTGTTAGATTTTGAAGAAAATGATATCGTAGTTACTTTGTTGAAGAAGTCATAAATGTATGTTCCATAGCAATAATGTATTAGTCTTAAATAAACCTTCATTCAAACAACAACCTTCAACAGATTTGATCAAGTTCAACAACCTCTGATTGCCCTCACATGCCACTGTTTAAAGGGCCAAAAACGGATTGGATGGACGATAGGCAAAATCCCCTAAACATATCCACGGGGAAGAAAAGAATTTCCTTCCAATAACATGGTCAAACAATTGATCAAGAAGCAAGTCGTTTAATAGAAAGATGCCCCAATCATCTGCATGAAGCGCCCAACCTGTTAATACTAGGGATTTGGAATTCCCACTCTCCCCATCCAAATAACTTCGATCGGGTTCCCTGATGGTCCCTTTTTATCCCCAGCATTTTTAAATTATCAATGGCTCAATGGAAAATGTAATGTAGTTATATGAGTAAAATTATAAAAACATGATGATTGACATCTGGACCTGGCTTCCACCTGAAATTCAATTATTTATTTTTTCAACTATTCAATTAAACTACCTCAGGCCAAAGATCTGGAAATTAAGGATTTGATTAACACTTCTAGATTCGTACAATAGATTCCGGATGTGGCTACATTCGCAGCAAATTTACTTTCACTTCGTTTACGTTTGATGCACTTGATGTAGAATTTTTTTTTTTACAAAATAACTGAAACTTTGGACAAAATCAAATATTCATAATTCTTGTTTTAAAAATTAGTGACCTAAATCATAACCTTCTATAATGTGCACCACAAAAAACGGGAATTTAACTTTTCGATAACTCCAGTTTGCTACTTGACCGATAAATGATTCCATTTTACAAACAATGTTATTTTTTCAATTATTATCATTTTTTATGCAGAAGGAAAAAGAAATTTTGAGCAGAGTTTGTTGTTTATGATTCTTTCCCAAAACATAATTCAGCTGAAAATGTCATAAGGAATAGCATATAAAATATATTGAAGGGATATTATAATATGATATTAACAATTCTATTTGTAATTACATGTCTGCAGATTGTTGTCCTGCTGCTTGAAGACATGCATATCCATTATGAACCTGAAAGTTTAGACAATGTACCACAGCTACGAGGGAAAAAAATAATTTAAAATGATCATACAATACAAGGATACTTCCATGGATGATCTCAAAATTATAACGTATAAAGAATAGTATATCTAAAATTTCGATGTGCTGCTCCGTGATGTGACGTGTATCTAAATGCAATAATATATAGTAAGGTTTTTTTTACACGGGGGATACGTTCCACTTTTACTATGAAACCGTGTAAAAAAGACGAAATAGAATTGATAAATTCACATGCCTAAACATTTTAAATTGTTTCGATTTTGTTTGCATGTGTTACTTTTCCATGCAATGGTCAAAATACAGTTTGTAAAATTTTGAGTGATTGTGATTTTTTTGAAAAACTGCCCAAAACGTAAAATGTAATCCGAATTATGTAGGTCGATAAGTTGTTCCGTTCTGGAGTTATCGCTGAAAACAAACCGTGTAAAAAAACCGTGTAAAAAAGACCTCACTGTACTATCAAATCATCAAAAAAATGCGTCGCACCCCCTCGCCCTGCTACTCACAAACTGAAAACACCGCCCAGCCTACGCCAAACAGTGTCACCTTGTTTCAGCCGGCAGTCTCCTGTGATCACATGACTTGTGGAGGCGCGAGGAAGGAACTTATGAGGACCGGAAGTCTGTCTGTCCCTCCTTGTTGTCAACTCCCCATTATGCCCCTATGTTACTACGGTAATTATACAAAAAAGTGAGCAGGTAAATACATTGGAAAAACTAATGGATTGGATATTACCACAATGGAACTGACTCTTACCTTCGGGTCTTGACAAAGAATCCCTACTGAGCCCTTTTGGCACGACAACCCAGCCAGTTCATAGCAAAGGGCGCTTTCAGTGGCCAGATACTGAAGAAAAACAGCCGGTGAAAATGACCAGCAGCTTGTGCAGAAGTAGATAGCTTGTATCAAGCCCAAAGCTCAAATCTTCAGTTGAGAGGATTAAAACTCACAAAACCCATGTTCTTTCTATATACTGCAATAGATACATTAAATTTGTATTTCAAATAATGTGTTAATCTAAACCGAGAATATTCTGAGATATATCCGATTGAAGGTTTACTGATTCAAAATTGGCATTATCCAAAATCTGATAAAAGCAACGCAGTCGGTATCCAGAACAATGGAGGCTTAAACAATCAAATGACAACGAAGATAATCATCGGACCAAACTTGGACCAAAATAGAACGACGTTATAGCAGAAGGTTGAAAACTATTTGGCCAACATGGAAATCCTCATGAAGAAGCGAAAGTCGAGGCCTGCTGGCTGAACGTGCTCGTCAAGGTTGTCTTCCCTGCAAAGCGCAAAGTTGTTGTGATCATGGACGACGATACGTACCTGACGCTCGACGGCAATGACTTTCATGTCTCATACATACTTAGAAATTATGAATTTTACACGAGACATTATTCGTGTTTGTAAAAAGTCGGGGTTCGTACAAATAGATTTCGTGTAAAATTATATCTCCTGAAACTGACACGTAAGCAATTCGACGAAAGATTTGATTGATTGGATTTATTTTTGCATCCCTTTCAACTCATTCTTATGAATATACGCTTGCATGTGTTGGTCTCAGGGGACAGAAATTAACATGACTTTTTGGTAGTGTGTAGGATGGAGTTGAGCAGTGACGTGAAATGCATCTTCCACACGAAGCTCCCGAAGAAGGTCGTCCTCTTGTGGCAAACAGTGATCAGGGGATGCCACAGCAGCTCTTCTTTTCTTCAGGAATTGCGGCAACGAGGAAGTGTACAGCATGAAGTGCTTATCGAAAGTTGCGTCCTTCAGTAAGAAACATCACCCGAAGGACAATTTTGTGTTCTGACTGATGGCGTCGCACGACGTGTAATGGTCGCTAAGGAGATGGAGTGTTTGAAGAACCCAGTCGTCGACAAGAACGCCAAGCCCCCCAACGTGCCCCAACTGAGCCCAATTGAAAATTTCTGGGCGAACCTGACGTGCAGGATCTATTCGAACAATTTTGTGGCGAAAACCAAAAAGGGACAGATCAATAAGGCGAGCAGAGAGTTGAAGTTGAAAATTGTGCCAATAACCTTATTTTCGACGGCTATGACCAGGAAATAAGACTACTTAACTCTTAGCATAGCATGGCCGACTATGCATTGTCCGGAGTTGACTATTGTAGCGCGAGAGAAGCACTACTTTGGAAATACATTCCTTATTACAAGATACTGAAAAAGTCTGCACATTGTAGACAAAATAGGAGGATCTGTCAAATGTGAGCAAAACGGTAGTGGAATTGAATGACCATTACTAATTCTTCTCGTTATCTTCTTCGCTCCTATGATGATAAATCGTTATACCTACCTATTTTGATAAAAAATGTTTTTCAATTGAGCCAATTCCGGAATCAATTGTTCAATATTTTTAAGAGATTGGTCCATATAACAACATGAGAAAAGACATGTCTTGGTTAACTGCCCAGATCTTCCGGCAATCACCAAAATGTTGCTAATCTAGAACATAAGGCTTGTTCGCGACAAAATCTGGACAGATTAAATTTGGAATAAAACAAATTTGCTGTTAGTTCAATCCAAAATGTATTTTTTATTCATTTAATTGTGCATTATTAGTCATCTTAAAACTAATTACAGTTACTTATTTTGGCTGCATGAAGAAACTACGATGTTTTGAGTTAACTCCAGTCATTAGGGTCTGTGAAGACTTCTCTGCAACCGATTTAGTTACTTTTGTCCAAGATTTTCGATTTTTTTCTATAGTTCTAGCTTGTTGTTTATATTGAGAGAGTTCTCCCTTCACGAGAGCCTAATACCGCTCGATATGTCGCAACTCCGGTCAGTTAGGTGGATTCACCTCTTTCGGTACAACATGGGCTCTATTCGCTTTATACAATTCCAAAAAATCTTTGGCGTAGTGACAAGATGCCAAATCAGGCCAGAATAGCAAGGGAGCGTCATGGCTGCGTAGGAATGGTAACAATCGCTTCTTTAGGCATTCTTCGCGGTATATTTCCTTGTTTACCGTTCCGGTAGTGATGAAGCTCCTCCCTTGGGGTCCTCCCTTAGCTCAGTCGGTAAAGGCGCAGCTACAAAGCAACACCATACTGGAGGTGGCTGGGTTCGATTCCCGGTCTGGTCTAGGAATTTTTCGTAAAGGAAAATTTCTCGACTCCCTGGGCATAGCGTATGACTGTACTTGCCACACAATCATACTAATGCAAAAATGGTACTTGGCATCGAAAGCTCTCAATTAATAACTGTGGAAGTGCATTTAGAACACTAAGTTGAGAGCAAGCAATAAGCTAATTGTGAAAAACAATAAGCTTGAAATGCTAAAGAACAACTAGTGATGAAGCTTTGGATTGCTCGACCACAGCTGCATATTGCCTTCAAAACCATATATTTTTTGGGAAACTTGGCCTTTTTCTTCATCCTGAAATGCTCCTCTACGCCGTTCCGTTGCATGGCAGTATAATAAGACATTCCGGGAAGCTGCTTAAAGTCTTCCAGCACATAAGTTCCATTATCACGCAGGAAAACTTCGTCAAATATTTGCGATACAACTTGCGAGCCCGGGTTTTAGCCGTCACATTCTGTTTATCATTACGATTCGGTACAGTTTTCTCCTTGAACGACTTGAACGACGACCTTGAAGTATGCACGAAAGTTGGGGACATTTTTATTTTGCTAGCCACAGTACGTACCGAAAGATCTGGTCTCTTCTGCAATATTTGCTTCACCTTCGCGTCCTTCTGGTGGTTCCTGAGATCCTATTTTGTTCCGCTCCCAGCCTTCCTGGCTGTTGTCAAACGTGTATCGAAAGATCAAAAAACGTTATGGCCAGTGCTTGCAGGAAAACCAAGCTTTTTTGCATGTTTTCTTACTGACAGATCCGGATTTTCATTGCGACCGCACACAATTGCTTTTCGCACTTGCTCTTCTTTCGACGCTATCTTTGATTTAAAAGCTTGTAATTTCACCAAAAATTGATTTTACACAATGAACAGACATACGTTCATCCGTCTGCGAAATATTTCACGCGTCGATGAAGTATTTCCAGAGATATACATATTAAGGGGTGCCCAGATTTTGTCACGAACAAGCCTTATCAGAAGATGCCAGATACTTGCTGGTATCTATAAATCATTGTCAGTGTCTATTGATCACTGTGTTGATGAATAAAACCCAAAAACAGATTTCATTTGATGATTTTATTGTATGTGTAAATTAAAAGAATAATAATTATTATTACAATAATAAAAACCAAACCAGAATTTTTTAAGCTCATATATTTTCCAATACTTATCGATAACCTGGTAACCATGCAGAAATAATTTGGCAACATAAAGAAATCTTATTTTTCTATAATGCCTTGTAGAAAACTGACAATCACATAGAGAACAACATTTCTTCACATTCCAAAATTATCACTAAGCAGTTGGTATGCAATTCTAGTTCTGATAGATTTGAAGTCATTAAAATACATTAGAGACCTCAAGACATTTCAAGCGAATTAATCAAGACCATCCATTGTGAGCTGTATCTACTTTGAAGAGAAATACACATTCTCTTTCTAATTAAAATTTCGCTCCACCTACGAGACGGCAGCACCAGCGTAAATCACAGCCTCGTTAAACGTGTTACTCATATGATAAAGCGACCTTTCGGAACAGTATGATGTCTGGCGGCGATACGATGTCCAATGTCAACGGAAGGGTCGGATCACGTTTTCCATCATGCACCATAAAATCCATACATCATTCACGGGAAAAGCATCTGCCAAGTCCGTTCTCGCGCAAGGCGGCGTTCGTTGGTTTACTCTGTTTGGGTTTTCCGCACAATTCGGCTTATTTCAAAGCTCTAACGCTCAGTCGTCAAGGAGAAAATGGTGAATGAAAATTCCGGATGTAACATCAATTCCAGCAAGTTAGAAATTCAACCAACCATGTCATGCTATCTACACAGAAAAAAAATAAAATTGATATCGCAACAAAGAAGAGGCACATCAACCACGTACAAAATAAGGTGTTATTTTCAATATTGTTCGAATAGCGATTGTTTACAAAATATACCTACACACTTAAAAATTATGAATTTTCCATGAGACGTAATTAACGTTCGTAAAAAGTCGGGGAACGTAAAGAAAAATTTCGTGTAAAATTATGTCTCCTGAAACTGACACATACGCAATTCGACGAAAGGTGTGTTTGATTGAATTTATTTTCTCATCTCTTTCAATTCATTCTTATGTGCTAAAGGACGCTTGCATGTGTCGGTTTCAGGGGACAGAAATTTACATGACATTTAGGTAGTGTGTACGGAAAAAAGTAAATCGTTGTAGTATTACCGATGTGTATGATTTCGGTTTGTTTAGTTATTACATTCGAAATTGGGTGCACTCTAAGATTTTTTTTTTTGCTGTGTAAGTCGGTGCACGAAAGGTAAGCTGTGGAACTGAATCGCGATGGATCGGACCGGATTTCTTCGTATTCACGGTCACTGATAGTAACTCACTGGAGGAGTATACGTTGAGTATCCTCTAGCTCAAAACCAACTAAAAGTAGTGGTGCGCCGTGAATAAGTTCAATGCACGGCATTTTTTCGGGAATACTATTTCAATAGTCGGAAATTATCCATAAATGAGTCTCACCATTTGAGCTTTTGTGAAGATAAAAACTCAGTTTCAAGTTACTCTCATTAGTCATGCAGCAGTGATTGAAATTGGCGATTTTTAGCAAAGATTCCTGATACCTATGCTTTCTAAAATTAATGGAAAACCAACAAACTCAAGCTTGTCTGAAGCCTAGAATATTTAGAGAGAGGAAAGTTCCCGCGTTAGGAGAAAAACAGTCTTTGCATCCACTACTTTTTTTACGTGTTTTTTTTACGTGAAGTCATAACATATTTCAATTTATTTTCTTAAATTTATCTAGGGGAAATTATGACTTCAAAATGTTGACTACACAGCAAAAAATAACGAAAATTACCAGGTCAATTTGAAACATTGCTGAAATTGCATTGCTATGAAATAGTTAAATTTTCAATTGAAAATCATGCACATGAAAGAAGCATTGGAAAACATTCAAAAACGCATACACTGTAAGAAATGTTTTGTAATTTTCAATCTATTTTCATACACATAAAAAAGCATGCAAATAACTTCAAAATCACTTGAGGTTCAAATTTACACGACTTGGAAATTGCATCGTGTAATATTTGCGCAATTGGATTTTACATGAAATACGTCAGATTGCCGTATCGTAGATAAAAGTTTATTCAAGTGACATTCATGTTTATTTGTTATGTTCGACAGGAAGAGACAAAAGATGAAAGAAAATTTATTTGCCTGTTGAATGTGTTATTGGGTAACAATTTATTACCCAGCAAACACAAAATCGTATATGATGGTGGATATAAGTAAAAAGTGGAGGCGATATACGTACATGCGTCCATTTGACTACATGTTAAATGTACGTATATCGCCTCCACTTTTCACTCTTATCCGCTATCATATACGATCATGTGTTTGCTGGGTAGAGCCATTAGAGAACATTGAAGTATGTTTCAAATTGACCTGGTTTACATCACGTCTAATTATCATTATTTTTTTGCTGTGTATAGTTTTTCAATCATATGTGGTACATATTATAAAATCACATAGTGCTGTGAATATCGGGTGAAGCACTCTCTTTTTGCAAGAAATAAAAATTGAAGTTCATATGAACGTGTGAAATTCGCGCATAGAAACCAATGAAATAATGGCGCCCGATTCTTTTGCTGCATTATCCTCTCTATTAGCTGTCATTCGTTTCTCAACACCAAACGAAATAATCCAGCATCACAGCACAATTCTATTTTTGATTTTTTTTTTAAATCAATCATCAAGTCCTGTTGTCATATTTGACATAACTACACAGAAAGAATAAGGAAATTATAGTGTAAAATTGCTGTTTGTTTCCGCACAGGTCGAAAAAATAGTGTACATTTCTGTTCAATATCATGCGCATAAATGGAGCGTCACATAACATTAAAGTTTACATTATAGAGTGTGTAAAGTTCTAAGATAGTTCAAACGTTGTCTGAAATGTTGAATGCAAAAACTTATCTTTCATAGAATTGTTTCTAGCAAGTTGCAGTACCATATGGAATGAAATAAAATTTATATTTATTTCATATTTATATTTATATCACAACGAAAATTCAGGTTTTTTTCTGTGCAATGATCGGAAGATTTAGTGTTGGAAGAGGTTAGCAAGAATGAGCAAATGTCAATAAGAAAATAAAGTCAGCGGAACCAAATTTATTTAGCAAATAATTTCATGTTCACTGAATTTTTGAACAACGATCTGTCTGAAAAGCAATCCCCCAATATGATCATGAATCACGGTATATGGAAATATTGGTTAGTACTTATCAACTAAGTGAATTCTGACTCTGACCAAAACATTCGATTCCGTTAAAAATGATAAATTAGATCCCGTTAAAAATGATAAAAAGTAAAAAGTAATTAGCAACATTTAGACAGTAATTACTCTAAAACAACTTAGTTTTTTTTTTAGTGAGTTCTGCGGTGACATGTTTGTTTACATATCAATAACGGTTTTGCAATCGATTGGTCGGTAGGTTCAAAGATGAGTAAAATTGATCTGGACTCACGAAAACAAATTCTGCACATTTTTTGCTCGGAAAAGGGTGTCACGTACAACCAAATTGCAAAACGGGTGAAAGTGAAATTGTAATCAAAAAGTTTGGTGAGACCATTTCCGTGATAGATTTGCCCCGATCATGCAGAATACTGGGTCCCAGCCAGCCCAGCAGGTTGAAAATCATGCACATGAAAGAAGCATTGGAAAACATTCAAAAACGCATACACTGTAAGAAATGTTTTGTAATTTTCAATCTATTTTCATACACATAAAAAAGCATGCAAATAACTTCAAAATCACTTGAGGTTCAAATTTACACGACTTGGAAATTGCATCGTGTAATATTTGCGCAATTGGATTTTACATGAAATACGTCAGTGGTTGAGTGGTTGAGTACATAAGGAAAAACCCATCGGCGTCGACGTCGGATTTGGCCAAGCAATTCAACACCAGCATCGTGATGATACAAATTACCAAAGCTCGCAACTGAAAACGTACAAGAAACAGAAGATGCCGAAAAAGTCCCGGGAGCAGCAAGCTTGGGCGAAAACAAGAGCGCGAAAACTGTAGAACCGGATTCTGGAGAACAAAGACGGATGGGCCCTGATCGACGGCGAAACCTACGCCATGGAAGATTTGCGAGTGCTGCCCGGGCCGTAGTATTACACGAAGTCGGAAGACTAGGACCTGGACGATGCTGACAACATCGTGACGATGGTAAAGTTTGGGTAGAAGGCGATGGTCCTGTGATTTGATATCGTTGATTATAACGCCAATTTGTTCGAGGAAGAATGTTTGAAGAAGAGATTGCTGCCACTGTACCGAAAGCATAAGGCTCCCCCTCTCTTCTGGCCAGATTTGGCTTCTGCCTACTACAAGTCGGTTTTACAGTGGTGGCAACCAATAATGTACAATTCGTGGAAAAGGACATCTATCCGCCAAATCCAGATCTTCGGCCAATCAAACGATACTGGGCGATTGTCAAGCGGAACTTTCGGAAGGGGGGTACAGTGTCCCAAAACATGCAAGTATCATGTATGATGTGTATGATATGTACTTCCACCCATAGTAGCACGGCAACTAAGTTCGACAGCAATGGGCTCTCCTCTCTGGTAGATTTAATCAAGCTTTAATAACCACTGATTATCCTTATCATGCCATTGTATGAAGGGCCAAAAACGGGTTGGGTGGATCGAAAGGCAACATCACTTATATGTTTCCACAGGGATATAAAGAATCTCCTTTCAACAACAAAATTGGACTATTGGTCATAAGAGCGAGCTATCTAACATGAGGATGCCTCAATGGGCGGGGAGAAGAGCTCGCCCGCTATTCACAAACTTAGCAATGGGCAGTTGGCATTTCTTCTCTCCCCATCTAGAGTGCTTCAATCGGGTGCCCTGATAGTCTATACCATTTCCATGAAATATTTATATAATAGTGTATATATTTATGTAAATGAAAAGGTTCTACAAGCATTCGTATCTATTATAAAGGGCGAGCACGAAATTATTGCGACACATTCAACAGGGCATAACTTTTTTACCATTGGGTAAAAATCAACCAAATTTTGCACACTTTCTCATTGATGTGTATTGTTTACATGCTGTCAAACTCGAAGTCGTGTTTTTCGATTCAACGAAAATGGAGGTGAACCAGCGCGAGTCGAGAGAACAAATTCTTTCCAAACACCTGGAATTTCCTGACCTGTCGCACCGGCAGTTGGGATAAATGTTGAACATTCACCATTCAACCGTCTCCAGAGTATTGAAGCGGTTCCAGGAGCGGTTGACGTTGGACCACGGCAAAGGAGCTGGAAGAAATCCGGGACCGGAGAACAAAAAGACGGAGGGAAAGGTGAAGCGGGTGATTAAAGCAAATCCCAACGTCTCAAGCCGTGATTTGGCTAAAAAGATCGGCATGTCGCAGAGCTACGTCCAGAATGCAAAGAAGAGAGCTGGACTACATACATACAAGGTACAGAACTTCCCGAACCGCGATGAGCGGCAACAATCTACGGCTAAAACTCGGGCACGGAAGCTCTACGAGAAGATGCTGACAAAATATGGCTGCTGTGTGATGGACGACGAAACGTATATAAAAGCCGATTTTAAGCAAACTCCGGGGTTGGAGTTTTTCACCGGCAAGAGCAAGTTGTATGTGGACGACAAATTTAAAAAGAAGAAAATGTCGAAGTTCGCCTCCAAATATCTCATTTGGCAGGCCATCTGCTCTTGCGGACTGAGGAGTGAGCCTTTCGTGACAAAGGGCACAGTAAATGGCGAGATCTACAAATCTGAGTGCCTCGAGAAGCGCCTTTTGCCGTTCTTGCAGCAGCACGACGAAGCTCCGCTATTTTGGCCAGATTTGGCATCATGCCAAAATAGGCCAGATTTTGGCATCATTCCAAAGGACATGAATCCGCCAAACTGTCCGGAGCTGCGCCCGGTGGAGCAGTACTGGGCAATGATGAAGCGGGAACTTCGGAATAGCAAGAAGACAGTCAAAGACGAGAAGGACATGTTAAGAAAATGGAGAAAAAAAACTGAGAAACTGGTACCGGATGACACTGTAAAGACTTTGATGGAGGGCATCAAGCGAAAATGCGTTCAATTTTACACTCAAGGCTCCATCGATTAACTTTTCTTTTGATTTTTGAAATAAATATATGTATAAAACTACCCTAAAAATTTGGTTTGATTCTAAACATTATAAGAAAATTGGCATGACATTTTCGGTGTCGCAATAATTTCGTGTTCGCCCTTTATATGATTTTCATTCGGTTGATCCTGAAATGCAAGAAATCTTCTAAAGTGGTAAGGTGTAGAGTTATGTGTTTGGCGCCTAAGCATGTTTTCGTTGTTTTCAGCGATAGCAGCAATTCACCAAAATCTTGATTTGAAGTATCCTGAAAAAGTATGTTAAATCTATTGAAATTTGACAAAACTAACATCTATACATTTTAATTGACTGTTGCTATGGTCACTGTTTGCTGCTTCATGCTGATTTTATAACAAAAATCAGCTTTTATTTTTGCTGGCCTAATAGTTGTTGCTCCTGAGTTAGGAAAAAGGGGAAGATTTAATTGAAACGGAGTTAAAGACAAATCGACATAAAAAAACAAAAATTAATGTTGAAATCATCTATGAAGTGAAATCAATAAAACAATATTATCAAATATAATGATATTGTGAGTTATTGTAAAGTAATGACAAAGATTGAACTATTAAATCAGACACTAGTCAAGTTGCACACCTTGTTGCATTAATCCGATCAGCTCAGATTTGGTAAAATGTCCAGTTGCAAACCGGAAATGAAAAATACATTCATTAATAAGTACAAAAGCCTACCATAGATTCCGTTGCAGCTTCTTGTATTCAAGGCACTAGATACTTCTAAATCAAAAGAGGTGAAGAACGGATCAATTGGACATATAAGACATAATAAATAAAAGTATATAAAACCTATTAGATAAAATTTATAAAATTATTTTTATGTTGATATATAAATCATGACAACACACGAAATGATAAAAATAGTAATGATGATGATAAAAATGAATGGTAATGGTAATGCATACACAATGTCATATAAGACAATATATATATAGGGAAGGGATATTTGAATATGAACTGAAAATTACATGTGTGCCGGCTGCTGTTTTGTTGCGATTGTAGACAAACGTGCGCATCCATTATGAAACAGAAAATTTTGACAATGTATGCCATGAGAAAAAAATGAATTTGAAATTTTAATTTTTTTTAGAATACCTGATGACCTAGAAGGGCCACATCATGCGAAAGACAGTACATCCCAAATGTCGATAACCTGAAACCAATTTATATGCAATAATAAACTATCATATCATAAAAACAAAAAAAGATAAAAAATTGTATTTTGCCTCTATTTCCCGTAACGTCTTTTCATGTTATTAGGATGGATCTAAGGCATGGATGATCCCAAAGCGCGCTGCAACTACGAACTTAATGTGAATAGTTAAATTCTCAATGTGACCTCCAAGCACACGATCCTCTGTAGCATGACGATGTATGATTCATAAATGCGAAGCTGAAAATAGCATAAAAAATATTGTGAAGGGTTGTTAAATTATAAAATAATAATAACAATTATATTTGTAATGTCTGCATGTCTGCAGATTGTGGTCCTGCTGCAATTGTAGACGGACTTGCATTATCATAGCCACGAGGAAAAAAAGCATTTCAAAACGATTACACAATACTTGGGAATCCATGGATGATCTGAAATTATATACCGTATAAAGAATACTTCCATTTTTCGTGGTAGGATAAGATTTCAGCATACTACCATACCGGGGTCGCGCTGCCTACATCGCGTTGGTGGGGCTGCCACCTTAGGTATAGCTGACGCGATACAGCGTTTCTTACTCAGCCGCTGGATGCCAGGACAGACGCTGTTTGAGCCGCACTTCCTTGGTGGACAGACGCTCGGCACGCACCTCCTCAATCTAGCTGAAGTCAGAAGGACAACAGTGCCCAGGCTGCACTACCAGCTAAGTACGCAAGCCTTAGCTGACGGTCTTTGTCATCTCTTGACCCGTGGAAGAATGAGGTAGGAACTTGTGAGGACCAGAGCTATGTTGCGGTGACACACGCTTCATCATAGTTGTCGACTCACCATTTTGCTGCTGTTCCAAAACATGGAGGAGGGCCAGAAAAAATAATTTCAAGAAAGTCAAAAAAGAAATTAGGAAGAATTTGGGGAAGAAGTGTTTGTTGAAGGGGGAGCGTTTTTTATAAATTATATTTTTTTTTTTAAAATAAAAATGGAAAAGTACAACAGGGTTTTTTTTCTCCAAAAAAAAAAGAAAAGAAAAAATTATTTTTTTTTTTTTTTTTTTTTTAAATTGAAAAACGGGGAAACTTTTTACTTTTCCTTTTATTTATTATTTGTTTTTTTATTTTTTTTTGTAAAAATAATAATGTTGGTATGTTGTTTTTTTTATTTTAATTTAATTGTATTGTACAAAAACAAAAAAAAATAATAAAAAATACAGTTGATAACAGTTGATTGAGATGTTAATCTTTTTTCTGTAAAATTATCGAACTTTATGTGTTACACCCACCATCAGATTATGTACAGTATCCTCATATACGGTAGCACTAGTGCTCCATCTTCTCTTGAAATTTTCGATCTCATTTTGTTTCTTCTTAGTTTCAAAGTGTTTCCGCTTAACCACGGTTCAGTATTTTTTTCTGTTGGTCGAAGTTCTGGACAATTTTTGGCACTTATTTGACCACTTGTGCTTTCTACCACTTATTTGAGCTAGAGAGTCGTGATTTCGTATAGACGGTATCAACTGCTTTTGCAGACATTCTATCTCATACACATCCTCTTTGATACTGCCAATAGAGAAAAAAATGGATTTTCGACTACAAATACATATGGCCTGCCAAACCAAATATTTCTTCGGGAATTTAGAGACCTTCTTTGTCCGGATAAAATAGGTGACGGTGTGTATTGGCACTGCGGTATTATAAGCCAGACTCAGAATATGATTAAAGTCTTCAAGCACTTTTTCACTATGTACGCCTTCATTCCATGCCTCTGCTTCACCTTTTGCACATGTGGTTTTAATTTTCCAACTTTGCGAGCCGCATGTCGCATAGAACGGTTGCGATTCTTCTCAATAATGGCTACCACCTTCTTGTCCATTTGGCGAGAGCATACTTTCAGTTTGTTCCGCTTCTAATCTTTCGATCCACATTCAAGTTCTGGTCAAACAATTTGCAAACACTTAACACAGTACTTTTCGGTAGTTTCAGTTTCTTGGCAAAATCGCGTACCGAAAATGTCGAATTTTGCTGCCGTTCGTACAAAATGCGTTTGCGCACTTCCACTTGATTCGACACCATTTTACCAAATGCAACCAGAATGTAACGTACTTGCTAATTATTTGCACGATTGTAGTAAGTGGAGTGTACGTTTAAACAAATGATGTAAGGTCAGCTTGTTCATATGATAGAATGTTGATGCAAAAAAATTTTGAGCCCTGAATGAAAGTACATACTAGAGGAGATCCTTTAAGACAAGGCAAAACTCAAACGCAGATAAATTTTAACGGACAAAATATGTGTCAAATATATATCGAAAACTTCAGAGAATCTGAGATGAAAATAAAATTCAATAAAGGGAAGATTAACAGAACGCGACAGACTTTCGTTTATTTTTTCATCTCTAACTTCTATTTTTAATCAATCTATGCAATATTGAAGAGTTTCAAATGCAATAAGAATTTTTTAAAATATATATACAACTACCTGTCCATCGAATAGATTTACGATCTTGCCGATTTTATCAATAAATAAAAGTTGCCCTCGATTTTGCATCGCTCAGAGCACAGCAGCACGGCATAAGTGAAAGAGGAAAAATTACAATCGAAACTTTTGCAAACAAATTTACCGCACCACAGGATCTCCCTTCTACAGCAAAAACTTCTGTACAGCAGCAGCTGGGGAGCTCTTTTTTGTTTGTTTTACATACCTATTTTTCAACCACTCCTGGCAAAAAAAAAAACCACCCTGGAGACCTATTACGGATTGCCAGATTTTTGCACTGTGGTTGACCTAGTCGTCTACAGTCGGGTCTCCTACAATACCTCTAGCCTATTTATCAAATTTTCGATAGATAGCAAACATATTATAGACACTAACCACATGCCAAAACATAGCTGTATGGGATGCAGGACAGCCGAGAAATCAGATTGGGTGGATGGTACCACCCACAAGCGGTAGGAGTGCAGACTGTATCTATTAGTACTTCTTTATTGTTTTGCCGTCCGTCATCGTTTATGTCGTGATATCACTTACAACGTGTAATGGCTGCAAAAAACGGGTGGTAAAAAGTTTTCATTAGCGTCCGCTAAAAACAAGAATGCTAATTTTTATGACATCCTCTGCATCAGCAGGCTTTCTACGATACGAAGACGATTTTTGTCCGATGCGCACATGCTCTTACATAGTTGCTGACCTGTTGAAATGATTCAAAATGCGCTGCCAATGCTTCCAAAAGTAAAAAAATATCTACAAGTAACAAGTAGTGTAGCTATAACAGGCAGCCGGAATAAACTTTGAATATCCTGGACTTGTAATCACTTTGATTCTGAATTTCCACAGTTTAATGGTATAATCATTCACATATTGTTGAAAATTATGCCTTCCAACTGTCGTCTGTCAGGTAAAACATGTTTTTCTAAAGAATTCCAATACTTACTGACTGCTCACTAGGGTGCCAATCCAAGGTATGGCAAAAATTTGACCATCGAATTTCTAAAAAAGGTAGTGCTCAAACGTTTTGTCCTAAACTTGCATAGCAAGTACTGAACGATGAGAAACTGTGTTTTTAGTTAGCGAAGTCGCAAACGTCCATGCGACTCCATATACGCATGATGCCCGCTTCATCGATGACGGAAATGACTTTTTCGAAAGCGCTGGTTTTCGTAAGATCGACTCACCTAAAGAAAAAGTTTTTTTTAGTTCCTTGATTATGGAGATTTTCAGTCCTGGGCTGGTTCATCTCCCGTCGAAGTCACTCAAATGCCTTTTGGGTATTTTTCTAACTTGTCCGGGGATGAGATTTGAAATCGTGACTCTACGCCGGGGTCGCCCCCTGTAGACAAAGTTGCCATTTTATCCTCATAGCATTCCCATTCTACTTATTTGTACAGGTAGTTACACACCGCTAACATTTCTTCACTTGTCAATGGTACTCGATAAAGTTTCTCGTTTGTTAGTATACACTTGAAGTTGATCGGGAACCACTATACTAGAGCGGTAATTCGCTTAAGATGGTTGCAGTTGGAATAGTTTCCGGACGCAGAAAATATTCCTCTGGGTAGATATGATGATGCAGCAAACGTGGTTGGAGTTTGTCAGTTGTTTGTTCATTGGATGAATCTTCCGGCCACTTCAATGTCGGCTTGAATAGGAATGCAAGCTGAACAATGTATTAGGTCCTAAGTAACACTGAGAGATTCTCTTCGTCGACTTTCTCTTTCGTTAATAGTTTGTCTATTAAACGATTTGCTGATTTTTTTGACGTATTGTATTGTTAATTACACTTTATAAATATTACCGTACTGTGTTTTGAAAATACTTGAATATGTTTTTACATAGCCGTAGGAACGCAAAAAAAAATCGACGAAGAGAGGCTCCCAATGCTACTTAGGTCCAAATGCATTGTTCAGCTTGAATGGTGGTCTGTGAACCAGCGGCACTTAATGAAAAAGCTTGGAAGGTTATCCCATTTGGTCATTTTGTCGGCAACGTTGGTTTTTCCGTAAATTCATTTCCATGTCTCGATATCTGTGGCTTCAAAAATCTCCCTCCTACACAGAAAAAAATAATGAATTTTAACAAGCGCGTAAAATTTCCCCTTGTTTAATTTCAAGCCAGAGGAGGCGTAAACAACGAAATTGTTTGCAATCGTTTATGCGCCATACAACAATGTTTGCATTCTTTCATACAACAGGCTAGATTCAGGCGTTATCAGGCTAACATTTACATGAAATATCCCATTATTTTCTGTCAAATCTAGCATTCCCTTTATGTGCATTAGATCACGCAGAAAATCAAATGTTTCTTTTTATCTGTGTACGATAGGTAACTAACTGCACAGAGAGGAATTTGATGGTCAATTTTACCATTATTGGGGGTTAGGATGACTATTGCAGTATAGTGATTTTGAACCGACTATGATCATGGTCAAAACTACCATTAAAAATAGTTGATGCAACATTTTCCATAATGTCGGAATAGTCCTTGTTACCATGATCATAGTCAAAAATGCCATGAACGTGGTGAATTCTACCATTTTCATGGTTATTGAAACCATTATATGCGATAGTCATCCTGACCATGATTTAATTGTCGGTACAACGATAAAATTTTTCTCAGAGTGTCAACAATTTCGCTAACACGTCGTGTGAATAGTTTTTCGCAATACGCGAATGAAATCTTGATACATAGCTCCTCCCTAGCTTGCTGTGACGCTATTTTGATAACTGTCAGCAAATGTCAAAATCAAAACAGAGGCATCTGCACACACACACACACTAGGACGAAAAACTGTAGTCGAACCATGCTAGAACCAACGGATCTGATTGGCTACTAGACGGTCCTTCGGAAGATTCGGAACAATGGTAAACTTACTTTTACCTCATTTGATTATACTCATTCCACGAAAAAGAACCTAGAGCTCTGCGATTTTTTTTTCTAAATCAGTTGAAACTATTAATAATAAATTAAATTTGGGTTTTGAAAAAACCATGCACCAGCAGAATTATTACCCAAATCCCAAATTACCTATCCACAAAAATGATCCTAGAGCTCGGTGTTTTTGTTTCTAAATCACTTGAAACTATGAACTATAAATTAAATTTGTGTTAGAAAAAAGACAAAGTTTTTTTTACTTTCTTTTAGCTATAAATAAAATTTGTGTAGTGATAAAAACACTACCTGGAGTGGCTATTGGATGGTTCACAGAAAATCCAGAACATACATACAAGTGACCAACCTATTGATCCTAAAGCTCAACGTTATTTTTCTAAATTAATTAAAACTGTGACATATGAATAAAATTTGTGTTGTGGAATAGAGACGGACCTTAATAATGTATCAAACATAAGCTATCCACGTACATTTGCATTTTACGCGTGTATTTGTGATGGTTTTAATGTGTTCATCATAGCATACTGTGCGTTTGACAGTCACCTTTTGTTTGTTTACTTGTTTCCACGGTTTAAATTCTCCATTTTCTGAATGCCAGGCTTTGAAAAAGACGTGAAAATTAAGGTTTTGGACGCATGACTTAAAAAGATGGAAATTTATGTCTTAATCGATTGCACACTAGCCTGGGACAAAATTTAAATTCCAGTTCCCTAATGATTTTCGGAAGCCTTTTGGACCCTGTAATAACTGTGCAAAATTTCAGCTCGTTTGGTGAAACTATATTTTAGCGCTAGTGGTTTTAATTTTACATAGGATTTTCCATGGGAAACTTACTTTTACAGATAAAAATCTGGCAAGGTGATCCACTGTCCTTGAAAAATAAATCAGTACAACCACTTCCTGAGAAATTTTTCAAGGAAACTTTTCTACAAAGACCGCAAAGCGATCCGACGTTTGTGGAAAAAGTTATTAAGCTGAAACTGATTGCTATCCAATCAAACGGTTCATCAAACTGTTTTCTCTTGCAGCACTGCCACCTGCAACCTGCTGCTGGCTGCGCGAAGCAACCACTGTGTTTGTTTATGTTCACTCTGCATGGAGGAACTGTGCTGCTAGAAAAAAACAGTCCAATGAGCCGTTCGATTGGATAACAATCAGTTTCAGATTAATAACTTTTTCCAAGCGTCGGATCGCTTTGTGGTCTTCTAAGAAAAGTTTCTTTGAAAAATTTCCCAGCAAAATAAGGGATTGATTTATTTTTAGAGGACAACGGGTCACCTCGCCAGATATTTCTTTGAAAAGGTAAGTTTTCCCATATAAAATACTATGGAAAATTAAAACTGCGAGCGCTAAAATATAGTTTCACCGATCGAGTTGAAATTTTGCACAGTTATTAAAGGAACCAAAAGGCTCCCAAAAATCAATAGGGAACGAAAATAATTTTGTTTCATATATCCGTGTCCCAGGCTATTGCACACCCTTTGTTATTGTTCAACAAACTTTCGATCAGGTGTCTGTCAAAATTGAGTTGCGGTCTGTCAGAAGTAAATCAGCTCGAATAGCAGACTCAATCGATTTTTTCCCATTTATCAAGTTTAAGTAAAATTAAAATTCATTCGCGAATTGGAACACGGGCTTAAGCTCCGTGTTTTTTATCAAATACTTTGAAACGGATATCCAACGGAACGGTAAGACCCGGAAATAAGCGAGTAACCCGCAAAAATAATATAATAGTATTTCATAGTTCTCTTCTACACCAATTGAAGCTGTGATCTATAGGAAATAATTGAGTTGTGAAATAGACATGACAGAGTCATAAGAAGATCCTCTAAAAGATCTGCAACACTAGTCAACCTAAATAATCAAAGAAATGAACCTATTTCTCCGCGATTTATTCTAATCACATGAAACCATAATCTGTGAATGGAATTTGGCGTGATTTAGTCAATGCCTCAAATGACCATTTGGTCGATACTCAAAAAGATTCGGAACAGCCAAAACAGGGAATTGGCCCAAAAGTTTTAATTTTAACATAGACCATTTAAAACAATGATCAATATTTCTAGACAAAATAGTCAAAAGGTCGAAAGTAACATTTGTAAACAATGACTTCTAGCGTATTTTTCTGGGATCTGCTTGCTCCCACAAACAAAATAGCACCAGAAACAGATACAGGGAGTTATTACCTTCCCGTCGGTAGTGGATATAGATGTTAGCAACCCGGCATTTCCAGGAAATTTATGTTTTAAGTCATTGTTTACAATTGTTACTTTCGACCTTTTGACGATTTTGTCTAGATTTGATCTTTGGGTTATTAGAATAACACGGACTAAATGGCCCCGCCCTCTGATATTTTGGGTTTAAAAAAAAGGGGGTTTTTTAAAAGGCGGGGTTTTTTAAAAAACCCGGGGGGGTCCATTTTTCGTTGTTTTCCCTTTTTTAAAGTTGGTGGGGTTCTTTTTATCATACAATAGCCATCCATATCTATTTCCCAACACAAATTTCATTTACAGACGACAGTTTCAAGTGATTTAAAAAAATATCACAGAGGTCTCAGCTCATATCCAAAGATTATTTTTTTTTTGTTGCGGGGGGGATTTATAGAGATATTTTATTTTTTTTTATTATAACATGGAGCTCTAGATAGAATTCCTGGAGTTTGCCAATCTCATGGATTTTTGGGATCTCTCAACGGCCATTTAGGTCCATGTCTATTGCACAACAAAAATTTCATTTATAGATCACAGTTTAGAACGACTTAGAAGAAAATCTCTGAGCTCTAGCATTAGTCTATTGATTGGGCAATTTGACGGATACTACGGAACTTTCGGAAATTGTCTTATGAAAATGTAGGTCCGTATTTATTTCAGATCTCAAATTTAATCGAAAGACCGCAATTTAAATTGATGTGGAAAAATATCACATATCTAGATATCATTTCTGTAGATTGGCCACTATTACGGATGTTCTGGATCTTCATGAGAACCATCCGATGATTCTTTGGATCCGTAATTATTTGGATAGTTTACTTTTATGAATAATCTAAAAGATCCGTAGATTGTCCAATTTTACAAATCTTCCGAAAGACTATTCTATTGTCTCTTGGGTTCATATATGCTGGCTTATTATGCATATTGGAGCATCTGATTATTATTATCGAATGAAAACAATCTGCCAAACCCAAAAACACATCAAAGAAAAAATAAGTACGAATACCCAATTTGCAGTTAAAACCGTATATAATCTTATTTTGAACATTTTTAAAACTCTACGGAATTCAATGAAACCATAAGGTTTGATATATTTTACGTCCTCTCAAACGTGCAGTTATGTACATGCTTTTTTAAGGTTTCATAACCGGAGTGTTAATAGTGGATGATCATTGGATTGTTGATATCGAGTGTAAAAGATTGACCATAAAAAAGTTGGCAAACAATACTACACTAAATTGTTTCGATGAATCCTATAACCACCGAAATCAAGTTTTCTAAAGCAATCCAGATCTTCTATAAGCTCTTGTAACCTACGCTGCGTGCTCTGCAAATAGAGCGAAAGATAATATGCTTCTCATAATCCTTTGCTCCGGGGTCAAACCGTAAATTGTACATTTTTCCCCCATTTCCATTGAAGGGCGTGGACCTAACGAGGAAAATTAAATTTCTTTGTAGCCGGTAAAACTTTGCACACCGACAAAAATAGCATTAAAGGCCGGTCCATTAGTTTGCTATAGGACTAGAATGATGATGGCACCATGACGTCGGATTCTCCTCTTTGAGATTACCTGCATATTCCGTTTTTTTTCCCCTATTGGAAAAGCATGATTCAAATGTGTCCATTGAGAGTGACATCGTGTGGATACCAAAGTCCGGAAAGTTTGACTGATGGACAGTTCAAAATCCGATTACCGATGGTGGCCAATGTTGCGTTATAGGTCTCTCTGAAAATGCAAATGTTGTGTGTTGGTACAATGGTTAAAACATAAAATTTCACGGCAAAATTCAATGTTTATCTACAGTGAATTTTCTTTGTTAATAAGAAAAGAATATTTATTTAATTTTCAATATAATAGGGTGTCCTTGTTTTATTTTTAATGATCTAATATTATTTATTTGATTAATATTAATTATTTAATTGATTATCAACTTTGCTGAGGAATCACAATCAGATATTTATCACGATTTTTCATAACTCGGGTAGGATAAAGTTGAGTTATGGATTAGTTAGATAGTTAGTTGAGTTGAGTTAAGCAAGAGGGGGAGGGTGTTTGCAACACTTGTAAATGGAAATTAAAATCTTATGAATGGGGTGAAAAAGGCTGTACGCAACTTTACATTTTGAACACTAACGGAAAAAAAAAAATTAAAAATGAATATAGCATAGCATAGCATATCATAGCATAGAACATTTGCACATAGCGTGGGGGGAGTCGCCAAGATAAGCCTATCCACTTCCACTCAACATTTCGCCAAAAATGTTGAGTGTGGTAGACCCGCTCCTCTTTGCGCACCTGGCCACGTCCTTACAACTGTTTGAAAATTTAAAATTGTCTTGACATCTATTGCCGAAAGTGCTGGGAACCCAAACAACCTTCATAAACGTTCAAGAGATAAAAATTTGGCGCGTTTCATTATTTTATGAGAGGAATGGTTATACCTATTCAATTTAGTTTATTTCTTATTAAAATTGATTGAAATTTAATTACTGGAAATATTACTTACCAACATCGGGCCGGAGTTGGAAAAGCACGTTCATTCTTTCATTCATTCGTAACACATATAATTTGAGCTTCATAACAGAACAAGGCAGCATAACGGACAGTATTATTAAAAATGCTTATATGGAATGGATTTCCATTAAGTGGAATGTTGGATTATTTTAGTTTAATCCTATGGAATCATCCGAACCGGTTGATTCACACTTGGAGTAAATTTCTTCAATTTTGTGGGTAACTTTTTCTTTATCTAGTGCCAATTGTTCCCATTCTTGACGGCTTAAGTTCCAGAATCGATCCATATTTTGGCTTATCAAATCCAACCACGTATATGCAGGTCTGCCACGCTTTTTATAAGGTTGTACAAAATGAAAAATGAATATGTGTCAATTTTATAAAACCAGTGATAATCGGCAAATTCATGTTGGTTTCATGATGATTGATTTATTTTGAAGCAATTGAGACTTTATTCATCCATTTATAGATATTTATTGAGTGATATTTTCGATTTCTTTAACTGTTTAGCCACCATGGTTTCACTGGTTAATCTGTACAAGTTATCTTCATGCTCTTTGAATACCTCAAATTTGGCTAAATTGAACCGATATGCTTAGTCATGCTTTCAAGATGTAGAGAAAATTGTTACACGTCATAAATTAACTATTCACATAGAAACATGAAAAATGATCTCACATGAAAGCTGTAGGCCCAATTTTGGGGACACATTTTTTCCTATGTTTCCTACTTTTGCCTAATGTAGTTATTGCATTGTGAAATGTTTATATTGATAAAATTGTCAATGGAAATGTTTGAGAATGTGGTTGTAATTTTTTAAAAGTACTTATCCAAACCAAAAGCTAAGTTACAGAATCTTTATAGTAGGAATTTTAAGGTTTTCAAATGGAATGGTCGATTCATATATGAAAATCATTTAGGTGTGATGAAGTAGTTTTATTGTAATTTGTTTTGTGAAATTCGGTGCTGAGCTTAGCGAATAAAGCGTTAAATGGAATGCCTGAAGAGGTAATAAAGTTAAACTTAACAACGATTCTTTTGAACAAGAATCTTTAATGATGAAACGAAGTTGCATCCACGAATATACGCAAATATACCGACATTGCATCCATACTCGTTAAATGTTTTCGACTTAATAAAGTTATTTTGTTAACTTTCCATGACTCAGATTAGCAAACGTCTTATTTAGCATGTCTAGTTGAATATCGTTTCTAGCTCAATTACTTTATGAGTAGTAAAATTGTAACCGACCGCTGAATATTAGACTGAGTCAAGGCACACGTACCTCGTGAGCCACATAAGCTCCCGATACCGTCAAAATATCTCGAGCCAAAATATAAGCCTCGAGCCCCCGATCCACCTTAACAGGGAGTAAAAATATGTTCAACGTATATTATTTTGACATGAGGCGAGACTTTATACGAATAAAGTCTTCGCCAACCTTCAACCGAGTGAACCAATGTAATTGTAAGATTGTAATTATTAAAAATTATTAAGTAAATCACACAGCATCTAGCTTTTGAATTAAATTACGATTGTGCCACCATTAGTTCAAAAATCCACAAGTAGTGTTGACTGACAAATTCATTAAAATAAATTTCATTTTTTTAAATGCCTGAAAAATCAAAGTTTTACATATGTATAATAAAAAAGAATAAATAAATAAATAACTAATTATTTTTCTCTGACAAGTTAATTTTAAAGCCGTTTAAAAAATTGAATATCTTGTACTTAAAATATGATTCACCCGGTTTTTAGCCACTGTTCGATGACACCAAAGCTCTAGAGTTATTGATTTTTGAAGCATCAGTTTTCGTCACTTAACGCAACAATTTCGACCATTGTTCTATAAACAGAGAGAGAGACACTTATAGAAGGTTCAATCGGCTTCCATTCGGATGCGAGAAGGATTGCTTTTTAGGATTGCTGATACACATAACGGAAATAAAATTTGCGATAATTGATTTTATCTTTCGACTTTTAATAGTTTATGCGTAGCAGATTACAAACACATATTCATGGTAAGCTAGCGTATGTGTCAAATATTTTACAAGTGGGGAAGTCCATGACTGCCAACAAATATTTAAAAATTTCACTCATCTAATCATACTCGTCCATCCTTATTTTCAATAGGTTACAGAAACTCATGACGGATACCAAATAGTCAGCTGAATCCTGAAAACTACCACTCGACAAACTGTTCTAAAGCGTGTATGGGTTCATATTTGAATAATATGAGCCCAAAATTAATACCAAAATATTTATTTCTCAACCTCTATTTTCCTCAAGCACATTCCTTTACAGTTCCTTTTTCAAACATTTAAATTTCACTTTCACGTCCAAACTAATAGACTTTTGATTGAAATCCTGCCATTAATGTTGTATACTTTTCTGACTTTCCCCTGACTTTGTAAACCTTTGTCTCTTTTTGAATTTTGAACTGATTTTGATTCTCATCCAATTTTTCGACAACCAGCTTTTACAATTGCCCAAAAACACTCGATTGGTCGAAGATCTGGGCAATTTGGAGAGTTAATGTCACGCGACACCACAACGATCTTATAACCCTCGTACCATTTCTTAGGCGCTGTTGAGTAGTGACAAGATGCCATATCGGGCCAAAACAAGATTGGTTGAGAATATTGTCTCTCAAGAGGAAACAGACGCTGCCTTTACTCTTGAATGTAAATTTCACTGTTTTTCAAAGGTGTATCGATCAAAATTTGGTCGACTTAAACGTGACGCATTTCCTTTCATCGTGCATTAAAAATTTTTGCACTCCCCTCATTTTGAAGATGTGTGCGTGTAGCATCATGCCTCTATTTTGATTTTGAGATTAGCACTTCAGTTATCAAAATGTCGTCGAAGGAAGAGAAGCAACGCATCAAAATTTTGCACATGCATGGCGAAAATCCAAACTATTCTCACGCCGAGTTGGCGGAAATGCTGAATGTGGCTAAATCAACTGTTGCCAACGTATTAAAAGTGTTCGGTGAACGTTTGTCGACAGCCAGGAAAGCTGGATCGGGGGGAAATCGAAAGCCGGAGGCCACAGCGACGACAAAAAAAGTTGCCCGCTGTTTCGAGTTTAACCCCAACCTCTCCGTCCGAGATGTCGCAAAGAAGCTGGGAGTGGCGCCTTCAACCGTGGATAGAGCAAAAAAACGAGCTGGACTGTCGACTTACAAGAAAATGGTTACTCCAAATCGCGACGATAAACAAAACACGTCGGCCAAAGCACAATCGCGAAAGTTGTACACGACGATGCTGACGAAGTTTGATTGCGTGGTACAGGACGATGAAACTTACGTCAACTCAGACTTTAAACAGCTTCCTGGACCGGAATTTTATACGGGGAAAGGTGCCAGATATTTTCAAGCACATTAAACTGTCTAAATTTGCGAAGAAATATCTGGTATGGCAGGCCATCTGTACCTGTGGCTTGAAAAGCAACGTTTACATTGCGACCAGAACTGTCAACCAGGAAATTTATCTGAGCGACTGCCTTCAAAAACGTCTACGGCCTTTCCTGAAACGACACAATTATTCCGTTCTATTTTGGCCGGATTTGGCATCTTACCATTACGAAATAAAAAAGGCCATCGAGTTGTATGCTGCCAACAAAGTTCAGTCACGGACAAAAACCCTCCCAACACGCCAGAGCTCCACCCTCGAGCAATATTGGGCCACCGTCAAGCGGAACCTTAAGAAGACTCAAAAAGCTGTTGTGAGCGAGAAACAGTTCAAGGCAAACTGGCGTTCTGCGGCGAATAAAGTGGACAAGGCGACTGTACATAATCTTATGGCAGGTGGTAAACGAAAGACCCGGCAATTCGCATTCGGTAAAAAGGAAGTTTAGCTGAATATTTCTCCTGTATTCTGTATTAACTGAACTTGAAAAAGAAAAAGAATTTGACATATTAATAAAAACTTTGATCGACTCACACACATTACTGTTTAACCAAAGTTTGATCGTAACACCCTTTGCTCGCAGTTGTTATGAATTGTTGGCTGATCTTTCGCATGCACAGATGGCTTACCTCACTAGATATTTTTTCGCAATTTTTTCCGTTTTCTGTTCCTCAAATTTAGGCTCCAGTTTTTGTTTATCCTTGGTGGTGTAGAATTTATTTCCATAAATTTGTGAAAAATCAGGCTATGTCTCATCATCCTGCACAATACAGCCAGTATGTTTGGTTAACACCGAATCATATAGTGTTTGGGTCTGACTTTTCGTCTTTTTTAGTCCTTTATCATCCCGACGAGGTTTCCTATGGGATGTGTATGCCTTCAGACCACATCTCACTTTAAAATACAGTACAGTTGACTTAACCACAGCTACTTTTTGAGCAACTTCTCTGATCGAAATATTAGACTTTCTTGTGTAAACTTTCAGCATCTTTCTCGACTTGCTTTATGCGTGTTTCCCTTCTTAGCTGCTTAGTCGGCTTTCGTAGGACTGTTTTAGTCTGCAGAAAATTGTTTGAAACTGTTTTATGTGACACACCAACCAAATTCACAAAAGCTTTCGGTGAAAATTTTGGATTTTCTAGCCATTTACCCAAAATAAGATTTCGACTTCCGGTTGCCGCGAAGCCATTTTGAAGACTGTAAGTTTAAAGTAAACTACATTTGCGCCGTTGCAAAGAAAAATGTCTCCACTGACAGTAAAACCATATCGAGCGTTAACTCGGATAAATGGTTTGACAAAGTTAGACCAAATGAATAAAGACACGCTTTACATTGGAAGTAATGTCAGTAATCAATTCCAGAGGTCTTTTGCCATACAACCTGATCTTCATCTACGGGTGTGTTAGTCCTATTTGCTCAACGGTAGACAAGAGTTAGTCTATGAACGGTTTTTAAATTTATTCACCATCCATACCCAAGTAACACTCCAAAACATGATTCAAACATAAAATTCATACATACTTTACACAGGATTGCAGCATAGAAATGATACACTTGAAATTTGTTATAAAACTTAAACAGGATTATATTTCTCACTAATTGCTCTTTATATAACAAGTCAAAGTATTAACCTTACATTGTGTTTAGCGAAATTCAAATCTTTCTCCTTTATATTTAATCACGGCTCGAAGACGCTTTTCAAAATTCTTGCAAGCCGCACGCACCAACTCTTCCGGCGTTTGATCCCAAATCTCACCAAACGTTTTATTTTTTTAATTATTCCTAACACATGTGCTTCAAGTCACCCGGTAAATTTTGCTTACACTACTGCTGAACTTCAAACCATCACCACAGAAGCACTTTGGCATCGTTCAACCCCTCGTTTGTCAGCTGGTATTTTACGAGGGCTTGCTCCATATACACGATCATTTTGTTTGTTCCAAAGTAAACAATTTTTAAGCAGCGCCCGCGATCTGGCAACTCTGTCAGCAATATTTTTGCGTGTAAATCCGTGAATCTTCTGCTTTTTAAAAGCCCCATATCCAAGGTCCCGTTTCAATATATTTTGCATGGATGTGTGGCTCATATTAATTTCATACACCATTTCTCTCGCTGATTTTCACTATCATGTGTCGCCCAGATTTCCTGCAGATTTCAGATCATACAACATAATCCGGAACGGTAGATAAATTCTACCGTCATGCCGTCATTCCCATTTTTTGTCGTTATTCTATTTTTATTTCAAGCTACATTGTATGATAAGGTGATGATAGTGACTATTTTTCGGAACGTTACACCATTCAACTGTCATAAGTTTTATAAATAGATAAAAAAATGTTCTCTAATATTACATGCAATTGTCATAATGAATGCAAATTCATCATCGTATATTTGAACTTCTAGAAACGATGCAAGTTTTAAAATTATCGTATTACACATAATCTCATCAAACACCAGATACATAAGAAATTTTAAGCATTACTTCCTACTTGAAATCTTGAATTAAAGCTTGCTTCAGATAGAATTGGAACAAAAAACAATTGCCTGTATTTCAGTTATTTATTATTGAATTCAAGATCTTTTTTTATACAAATGTAGCGTTTTCTTCATACTTTTAAGAAAAAATACGGATAAAATTATTCGTCACGGTTTCGAAGGAATTCTCGAATTTTTTCCTGTAACACGGCTCATTAGGCGGCGCACACCTTCTTCGTCCATCGTTTTAGCTATCTTATTCCACCAGGTCTTCATCTGATTGATGTCTTTGACAACCTTTCCCTTTGCCTTGAGTCTCCTCTTCATGATTGCCCAGTATTTCTCAATAGGGCGGAACTGGGGACAGTTGGGTGGGTTAAGGTTTTTCGGAACAACCTGGACCCCTTTCTCTGCATACCATTCTTGAACGACTTTGCTGTAATGACAGCTTGCCAAATCTGGCCAAAACATTACGGGATGGTCGTGGGATCGAATGAACGGCAAAATTCGTTTTTGGAGACACTCTTTTTGGTATAGTTCCGACGTCATTGTCTTATTTGTAACGAAAACTTTCGTTTTTTTGCCACAGCTGCAAATGCCCTGCCAAATCATGAATTTTCGTGCAAATTTGTCGGCAAAAACAAATTTTAATTTGGCTGGAACATCCCCCCGAGCCGTTGCCAAGTAAAATTTTTGACCTGGGATTTGCCCGAAGTCAGCCTTGACATAGGTTTCATCGTCCATCAGAAGACACCCGTCGAACTTGGTCAGCACCTGGTCGTATAGCTTCCGAGCACGGATTTTGACCACACTATTCTGTTTTATGGTCCGATTTGGCTGTTTGCTAGCTCGATACGACTTGATTCCTTCCCGGAGTCGAGTTCTCCTCACGGTACTATGGGCAGCACCGAATGTTCTGGCCAAATCACGGTCCGACAAATTGGGATTCCTCTTAATCGTCTTCAAAATCTTACCACGCAGTTTCCGGTCGACAGTTCCACTCCGACGATTGGCTTGAGGCTTCCGAATCGTCGTCAATGTTTCCTTATACCGTTTGATAACGCGCCATACGGTATTTCTGGGCAATTTCAGCTGTTTAGCTAGCCTAGATTCAGACCACAATGAATTTTCCAAATAACTGTGCACAATTTTTTTCCCACCTTTCGGCTTCAATGTTGATTGTTTACAAAGTACAGTCGATTTGCGGAATGTCAAAAATACATACGTGAAGCTGACAAAATTCCCGACACGTGGGCGCAAAGAACTTCCAAATCCATCCACCAGGAGCGCCACAATATGAGCAAAAGTTTGTTCCAATTCTAAATGAAGCAAGCCTTAGTCGAAAATGGACACCAAAATAGAAATCTTTGGAGCAGACACTTTAGAAAACGTAAAGTCGATTTTCTGGTGAATATAAACAAAAAATAGCTTTCATAGTGGTAACGATGATGGCTCAATTGTTCCAGATTATCATCTGGACTCAAAGCAAGATCACTCCACCTTCATCTTATTTGTAATTTTACTCCGCTCTACATACTTCCTGCAGATTTCAGATCATACAACAGGATCCGGATCTGTAGATAAATTCCACCGTCATGCCGTCATTCTCTGTTATCAACAAGTTTGTTATGAAGGACGAAATGTTATTATTAGAAAATATATTCGTGACAAAATAGTGCCACTTTCCGGCGCCGGTAGTGTAGTGGTAAGCGTGACTACTACATGGCACACCAGTGGGTCTGGGTTCAATCCCAGTCGAGGTCGGTGGATTTTCTGAGGCGAAAAAAATCTGTCACGTCTTCCGTCAGAAGGGAAGTAAAGCCATTGGTCCCGGCTCAAGTGTTGATGAGTGCGATATGTAGGGTACAGGTTGGAGTCGTCTTTCTGGCGTCGGTGGTTGTCACCACGTTGAGAGGAAATAGGCCGACGGAAAATAAACGAACAAAAACGAGATTCCTAAATTTGTGCATGTAATTCGTACTGTAGAGTAGACACCTTCTGTGACCATCAAGAACCCATTTGAAATGAACAATGGCGTCTTTGAAACTGTGAAGCACACAGAGTAAATTTCCAACATGACGTTTATAAAACTGCAGACCGCCGGTTTACTGTTTTTAGTTTTTCGTGTCTGCAGTGCACTCTGCACCATTACGAACACTATGTTGAAATGTGGCGCTGTGAGCTTCTCAGTTCAAATGACGCAATCGCTCCCAAGTAGCCCACTACGATCATAATTAGTTGTAGTAGCTTGATTATGACTTAGCAAGTCATATTTATGTAATCTCAACTGAATGGTAACAAGTGTGCTACTAGGGCTCCTTTCAAAAATGTTCTTGATAGTCGCAGTTGACTTCTAATTCACAGTACGAATGACTTCTTGATGTAGAGCGTTGTTTTCATTTGGAATTGACACTAGCTAATCACAAATACGTTTTTTAAATGTTTTCTCCCTTCAAAACAAACGTGTTGCCACTATCTCTACACACACATGTCGTATGCCGAAGAAAGAAAAAGAAAAGCATATCGTCAAATTATTTTTTACAGGATGTTTCTAATAGCTTGACACCAACATGGTATATAAACATGTATGTTTGTGTATGTTGGTGGCGCTACAAAATAAGGCCTGATTCCCAGCAACCACTAAAACGATTTGGATGAATAAAACACCAAATGAAAGGTGTAGTGGTCCCATTGAACACCGTTGAATATTGTTGGAATCGGTTCCGAAAATATCTCAGAAACGCGTTCCAGTGCATATGGTTAGTGTATTATTAGCCTTAGTCACGTTGAACCCATCATGCGACGCCACAAATCACTTGAAAATTTAATAAGAACATCCATAGTAGGTATATTGAATGTTCAGAACCGAATAGGGCACATCCAGGTGTCATGTTGCGGGTTCCCCAGGGGAAGTGGTAAATCTCAGACTTGGAACAACATCCAGCATGCGACAACTCAAATCACTTCAGAATTGAAAAATAAGTGCAATTAAAGTTGTATAAAGTGCACGAGACCACATTGGTTACATCCAGGTGTGTTACGGGTACCCCACGGAAAGTAATCAGATTCTGTAATGAATCAAAACCCATCATTCAACACCTTATTTCGCATGCGAAATCTATGAGTAAGTATAATAGTGATTTTTCGGTTGAATATTTAAAATTAGGGTAGCCCTTTACCCTCTCACTGTATAACAGTTAATAGCATATTTTCTCGTCTCTCAACCACCGGATCATGTGCGATCGCCACAACAAGCAGATATATGGGAAACATAGCAGGAGAAATAAATCAGTATCGATCAGAACTACGCACAATAC
Organism: Aedes koreicus; assembly: GCA_024533555.2. NCBI lineage: Eukaryota > Metazoa > Arthropoda > Insecta > Diptera > Culicidae > Aedes > Aedes koreicus. The sequence goes on from JAHHFK020003654.1 coordinate 85,913, forward strand.
ACTCCGTTCAGTTGCACCCCGTAGAAGTGAGTTTTTTTAAGTGTCCGAACAAGTGAGAAAAAATCTTGAAGAACAGTGACCGTTAAAATAGTGCGCTCTAGACTTGCCATTAGAGCTCATACAGTCCACTAAAGTTGTATGGCATTCCGGAACAGTGATTAAAGGGTGATACGGTCAAAATTTGGTCAAGGGAAAACGCGTGTAAATCGGTGAAATCGTTTATTTAACAAATCAAATTAAATTTCTTTTTCAAGTTCAATTAGTATAAAATTCAGGAAAAATATTCAGTTAGGCTTACCCTTGACCGGGCCTTACGCTTGACCCCTGCCATCAGATTTTGTACAGCCACCTTGTCCACCTTCTTCGCCGCAGAAAGCCAGTTTGCCTTGAACTGCTGCTCGTCCTTAGCAGTTTTTTTTGGTCTTCTTTAGGTTCCGCTAGACAATAGCCCAGTATTTCTCAATTGGGCGGAGCTCTGGCGTGTTGGGAGGGTTCTTGTCCTTGGGAACCACCTGCACGTTGTTGGCGGCGTACCACTCCATGGCCTTTTTACCGTAATGGCAAGATGCCAAATCCGGCCAAAACAGTACGGAACAACCGTGTTTCTTCAGGAAAGGCAGCAGACGTTTATTCAAACACTCTTTCACGTCAATTTCTTGGTTGACAGTCCCGGAAGCTATGAAAATGCTGCTTTTCAAGCCACAGGTACAGATGGCTTGCCAAACCAGATATTTCTTTGCGAACTTTGACAGTTTCGTGTGCTTGAAAATATCTGCTACCTTTCCCCTTCCTTTTGCCGTATAAAACTCCTGTCCCGGAAGCTGCTTGTAGTCGGCTTTGACGTAGGTTTCGTCGTCCATTACCACACAGTCAAACTTCGTCAGCATCGTCGTGTACAGCCTCCGGGATCGCGCTTTGGCCGTCGTATTTTGTTTATCATCGCGATTTGGAGTCACTACCTTCTTGTAAGTCGATAGTCCGGCTCGTTTTTTGGCTCGATGCACGGTTGTAGACGATACACCCAGCTTATTTGCGGCATCTCGGAGAGATAGGTTAGGGTTTCGCTTGAAACTACCGGCAACTCTCTTTGTCGTCTCAGCGGCTTCCGGTTTTCGATTTCCCCCGATCCAGACTTCCTGGCTGTCGACAAACGTTCCCCAAACACTTTAATTACATTTGTAACGGTTGATTTGGCAACTTTTAGCGATTTTGCCAACTTTGCGTGCGAGTAGCTCGGATTTTCGCGATGCGCGAGCAAAATTTTGATACGCTGCTCTTCTTGCTTGGACGGCATTTTGACAACTGAAGAGTGAATCCCAAAATCAAAATAGGAGCAACATTCTACACACACACACCTTCAAAATGAGGGGTGTTCAGGTTTTTTAAATGCAAAATTGAAAGAAATACGTCAAGTTGATATTGACCAAATTTTGACCGTATCGCCCTTTATATCAAGTGCCCATGATTATATTGGGCACCTCTGGACATATTCCTAATACCCCAGGGTAAGGGGCCAGTTTTGATCTTGGCCAAAAACCTGGCAATTAACACCTCAAGTCACATAAGAATTAAATAACGGGTTTAACGGTGGTGAATTCAAGTGCTCAGGAGCACATTACTCATATATGGAAAAAAATTCGAAACCTTCCGTGAGTTGGTCAATGACCCTACAGCATACTTTAAATTGAATTAAATTAGGAGAATAAGATCTCACCATAGGTGGATGAATCCAGGTTTTTTTTTAAATTAAGCTTATATCAAACGTCAGTATATCAATAAATGTTGAGGATTGGATTTGAGACTATGCTATATCCCGACGAAACAGCTAAGCTGCCTGGCCTCTTTCAGATTCTAATCATCGACATTTACCCGACAAGATCCTAAAAACGTTGCAAAAATGTCATACCTCCAAAAACATAGTTTTCAATCCCTAGTATCAATTCAACAGCCTTTTGACATTCAGCTTGATTAATTGTTGTTTAATAACGACAATTTTCTATTTAGTTTTTAAACAGAATTCAAGTGTACAGGGTGAGTAGGAATTCCTGTCAATGAAGCATATGAAGCATTTAACATTTGCCTTAATTCAGTTCAGTTCAAATCTTCCTCCCTTTGCTATAAATTCCAGCCGCATGCGTTGTTGGAAATCATCACAGCTGGCACGCACGATATTTTAAGGCATGCCATAGCATATTTTGATCAAACGTTTGTTAGTTATTTCCACGGTTAGTCCTTTGGTATTTCCCAGTTTGCCAGCATGTAGCCCCATGCATAGAAGTCGAGAGAATTCAAATCAGGTAAAGAGGCAGGCCATTCTTCCGACGAAATAAAATGCGGAAAATTGTTCTCACACCAGCCTCGGTAGTTTTCGCCTGGTAGGACGGTGCAGAGTCTTGTTGGAAGCAGTATTGTGCATTCTTGTAGTGTTTCCGAAGGGAAGCAAATGGTTCATCGTGCCACTTGAACAGCTTCCGTCACCTTCGACTCTTGCAATCTTCTGAAATTCAGTAAAGCCATGCACCAGTTGTTTCTTGTATGGCTTCAGTCCAAGGTCAGCTTTCAAAACACTCCTGATCGTTGACTGTGACATTCCCAGTTCAAGGGGGCGACCCCGGTGTAGTGGTTAGAATCCATACCTCTCACGCCAAAGTCACGAGCTCAAATCTCACCCCCAGACAAGTTACGAAAATTCCCAAAGATGGTATGTTAGTGACAACGACGGGAAATGAACCAGCCAAGGGCTGAAAATCTCGATAATCAAGAAAAAAAAATACATTCCCAGTTCTTTCGACCTGACTTACCAGGAATTCCGCCGAATTCACTCTCTCACTCTTTTGATGGCCTCCGGACTGCATTACTGGCAATGTGCATTACTGGCAATGTCTGGGTGGTATTTCCCAAGAACCGATTTCTTTGCAGCGTTTGATGGTGCGAAAGATGAATCTTTCGTGTATGCCAAGTGGTTTCGTATTTTTTTTAAATAGTACGCGGTCTAAAATGTTCCAAAAATAAACATCTAATCAAGGGAGCTTGACCATGATTACCACTCAAATGAATGAAACTTGCAAGCCGTGTTGATAATTAAATACACTCTAGTAGAAAAATAAACATGTCTGTGATTAATGCATCCAAAGTTACACATGTTGTAAAAATTCTGACATAAATTACCACTCACCCTGTACTGAGCATTTTTCTTTTTGTCTATTTTTTGCTGTTTCAGATAAGGCTTCTATCCCAAAACTCAGTCTAATATGCTGTAGTCAATTACATTTTTCATTGTAACTGAGTACACAATTGAGCAGTGAACGATATTCAACTCTTAGCAAAAGATTTTTGATAAAATCTTCAAAAATTACACAAGTTATAGTAAACAATCTATAAACCGATTTAAATTCAAATTGTAAGCAGCATATTGGATCTATGCGTGGATATGGCTTCATTTTATCCACAAGATTGCTTATTAAACGCATTATTTCAAGGTTAAATTGTTATTGAAAAACAAGGAAAATTGAAATTGACGTTTGACTTGTTCACTTTTTTAAATAATAATAAAACAACTGAAGCACTTTCTCAAACTATACCAAGTAAACGCAAGCAAATACCTTTAAATATCACTCTTGCTGTCAAAAGATAAGTTTCATTTCCTAAGATAAGTTTTTCTTGTGGAATTCAATGGAATTTGCTCGTGTTTACTAGTGACAGTTATTCTTTTATTGCATGCTCAGGCTTGACACAAAGTGTTCAAAGTTTGAAGTTTTTGAATCTGAAAAATGTTCCAAGGGAGGGGTGCATGAAAATTTTAAAATCGAAAAATTTGAACGCTTTGCGCTGTACGTTTCGTACATGGTTTGTTTGTAAAATTCGATGGTCACTTTTCCCACGTACATTTATTGCCACCCTAGTGTTAATGTGCCAATCAGGCTGCCGTTGTATGTACTGATAGGAAGTATGTTCGGTCACAAGCAGATATTGTTTATTTTATATAAAAAAAAACATGCGTCGGACACATCAAAACAATGGTTGCATTTTTAGTAGTGAATTTTCAGAAGTTGATTAACATAATGGTGCTATATTTTGCAAGCAATGAAATGTATACTTAATAAACATTAAGCCAGAAATGCCTCTGCAATTTTTATTTTCTAAGAGAAAAGCTATAGGAAACTAAATGGGCCTTATTACCAGCCGTAAGACACCCGGAGTTTTCCAGCGGCTGAGTTCAACTTTAATCAACATACGTTATTTTCGAGTGAGCCATAAAGCATCGCTATTTCTAAGCTGGTTGCCTAGCAAAGTGGCTCTGACTGTTATTTTTATTTGTTTGATTGAATTTTCTGGAATGGCGGAAGTATATTCTCAGTTCAATAGAAACATATTGATAATAGAAACATATTTGATAATGAAGTTAATTAAATTTCACTTTTTTTAGATACACTTTCGTTTAATCGGAAGGTACTGACAAGAAGAAAATGCCTTTGAACGACTCCAAATGTTAAAAATAGTGCCTACAAATTCTTTTAGTCAAGGCTACGTTGAAGATCTACCTGAAAACACTTATCTTGGCAAAACAGAATTACCTAAAGATTTTAAAAATGTTTGGCTTAACAAATTCGCCATGAAGAGTATGTTTAGCCCACCCCATCATAACTTTTAATTCCTGAAGCAGAGAATACATCCTTTACTGTTTCTCCTGAAGGCCAGCTGACGATTGTCAACAGAGCGACCCGGAAAGGATGCCATCCTTTGCTGCAACGACAAATTCCCTTCCTTCTTTGTGCATTGTTTCACGTCTCATCTCTTTTTTTGTTCGAATCATTGAAAAAGCGGCACCAGAAGTGTTTTCCTCCTACCAGCTCATACCAGACGAATGAGCTGAGGCAACTTCCGTCACTTTTGAAACTTCACTCACGTGTGAAGAATGATGAAACATGGATAGAGAAAATAAGCTTCCTTCGAAGCTGGCTAGCATGCTCGTAACAATCAGGAAGCTTTCAATCTCTACCAACTGTGAATAGGTGGCCTGCAATGTCTGTTTTCTGTTGGATTTTCACATTCACGATATTTTACCCGCCTGCGATGCACCGAAGCGGATTCCTACAGAAAGCCTTGTTGCTTGTTAAGTTGTAGCAGATGAGCCCTTTGAAATTGAAAGCATTGTTCCAAATGGATTGTTTTCTAATCCTAAAGCTACAGGACAATATGCCAACAAAATGCCAGTATGGTTTGAACAGACATCACTCTTGTGTTTTTATAACACTTAAGTACGCTAATCTCACCCCCAGAACTGGAAATCTTCATAGAAAATTGAGAGTTAAAAGTAAAAAAATATGTGGATTTATTTGAAAGCAAAATTGTACGAGTCTAAGCTTGTCATTACAGTTATTTTGGTGAATATAACATACATACATATTAAATATTAGAGAAAACTAAAAAAATCTGATGTCGTCCATTTTTTCAAATCAATAACATGTATTGAAGTATCAAATATCAATCATTTCAAAACACAATTCATTGAAAGAACAACCCAAAAATACAAATGCGTGCACAATTTCTACAAGTCCACTATCTATTCCTATTGAAGCCACGTTATGTAGGAATTTTTATTTATGTTTAACGGAACATAAAGCTTATTTTTATTCATTAGATGACCCCTCATGCTTCTGAACGGAAGGCAAACTCTAATTTCCACTTGAATACCAGAGAACTTATTGGAGCTTATATTCAATTGCTCACCACTTTGCGAAGTTGTAGAAACGAACGTGAAAGTCTTGCGGAAATCCAATTAAAACTTAGCCATTTTCTTTCTAGTTCACGATGATTCAGTTCTTTCACTGTTTGTGCTCTTGGATAATTCTCCGAGTGGAAAAATGAAGCGCTTTTTTTTTTATTCCGCACCCATTGCTCATCAATTTCACGGTTCTTTTATACACACCTCAATGTAGCTCTTTCATTTTTGGTACAGGCATTCTTGCTCTATCGAATTGATTAATCTGGCCTCATTAAGATCTCTATTCATTGATATTAATCGATTAGTTAGTGATTTGAAGTTAAGGGAAAAGTTTCAACAACATAACATATCGGCAAAACAACATATAAGAAACGAGCCACACAAAAATGTATTGAAGATAATGGCAGATAATAGCAAAACATATTGATTAGAACCAGCGTTGTTAAACTGAAATTTTTAATAATGTATGCGTGTACATCACCAATAGAAATTTACCTTTACAGTAACGTCATAGAAAGTTATCGTCACGTTGTTTGCAATATGTTCTTCACAAACAAAGAAAATAAGCCAAAACGTGTTTTATCATGGCAAACTTTTCAGTGAAGAATAAGTTTTTAATAAAGCAAAAAAATGGCATTACTCTTCGCGTTTTTTGGGTTGGATATTGGATATAGAATAATAATTATCTCGTAATTCCTTGGTTGGCATGGGTTTGGTTTGTTAACTCAAGACTGCAACAACCCATTCAAGACCGCTAAAAGCTCTTTCCGTAATGAACTTCCCATAAAAAGAGATTCAGTGCACAACTACTGCTCATCTTGTACAAACCATTTGATTCCCCTGGTGCATGTACTGAAACGTTGCTCGTTTGATCCTTATGCCGCAGTGAACTGCATTCCAGCCAAAAGCAAAGAATATAAGGACCATCGTTTCACAATACATACTGCCAGCCAGAAGAGGGGTACCGTATGGAACCAAAATCCACTTTCTTCTTATTTAAGATGATTTGTTTTGCTGGATTTCTACTTCACGAACTTAAAAGAAAAAGGAGTACCAAATACACATTTTTTCCAGCATAAATAAAAATTTATTTTTAAATGAATCTGACGTAAACCTTTATTTGCAAATTTATCCAATATATCACTGAAAATTCTCTCGTTTTTTTTCATTGAAAATGTATAAAAATGTAAATCAATGAACAAACTTACGTTGAAATTTGCTGCACGTATCACGAACGAAGCGGCTAGTACGACTTCAATTTATGTCCTTTTTCAAATTTTTATGAATCGAAAACTGAACACTTAATTGTGCATGTCATGATGTCAATTTTACTAACAACACTTATTTATATTTTGTGTTACACAGTTTAAGCAGCAATTCACCGAAATGTTGTTTTGATGTGTTCTGAAAAAGTTGACCAAATCTATAGAGGAATCCAACTCGAAAAAAGAAGAAGACACAGAGTGGTGATACATCTGACAGCTCCCATGTTAAAGTATAGGACGAAAATCTTAAAATGCTTCTTAAAAATTCAAATGAAATTTAAATTAAAAGCGGTTTGTTGTATGATATAAGAAAAATCCAAAAGTGCACAATAGGGGCATTATTTTAATTTTATTTTTTATTTTGCTGAAAATTTCTTTATTAAGTAGTTTTGGGTGTTTCTTACATCATACAACAAACCGCTTTTAATTAGAATTTCATTTGAATAGAAGCTAGAAGCATTTTAAAATTTTCGTCCAATACTTTTACATGGGAGCTGTCAGATTTATCATCACTCAGTGTCTTCTTTTTTTTCAACCTGGATTCGTCCATTGAAATTAGCTACATTTTAAATAACCCTTGCCATGACCACTGTTGCCTGCTCAATGCAGAATTTTCGACCGCAATTGGCTTCCATCGTCGCTGACCGAAGGGCTAGTGCCCGTGGGATAGGAAATTAGGGATGATTAAAATAATATTGAAGTCTTCAAGTTCATCGTAAATGCCTGTATAAAGATAGTTTGGAAAATATGAAGGTACTGTTGATAAGATCATTCCTTCTTTCGTGTGCAAATTAATAGTCTCCCTGCTTGTCTGTGTTAATAATGATTTACCAAACAGGTTATTTTTCGACATAAAAGCTGTAAATTCACGTCACTTTATTACCATAACATTTTTGATTACCTTTTGGTTTAGAGCGGCCGCAAGTTGAGGATGAACTGTACACAAAATAAACAATAAAATAATAATAATAAATAAACATATACAGGGTAGGCCCAAATAAGAAACGCATGAAACAAAGACTGTATCTCCCACGAAAAGAAAAATAATTTAAATGTTTCTTTGTTATTCTGTTGCTTATATTTCATTGTTTATGTGTCCATATTAACATTTCGATTATATCGCCTTTAGCTTTAATTATTGCCCTTAATCTTTTCGGAAAGGCATTACAAGCGGCACGCACCTGATTTTCGGGGATTTCATCCCATAGCTTCTGTATGGTAGCTTTGAATGTGTCAATACCCATTGGTTTGAGATCTCGAAAGTGAGCTTCTATGATTCCCCAAATAGAGAAATCCAGAGGATTTGCATCTGGCGAAGAAGCTGGTCATACTTCCTTAGGAATGAAGTCTGGCAAATTCTTGGTGCACCATGCTTGGGTAATCTTTGCTGCATGGGATGGCGCAGAATCCTGTTGAAACACCCATTTGCGGTAACCGAACATCGTTTTGCAGTTAAAAAAATGCTTTTCTAGAACCTCTTTTACGTAGTATGCTTATTTACACCCTTATCAATGAAAAACAGTGGTAGACGACCTTCCGCAGAAATCGCTCCCCAAACCATGACCGAAGTATGATTTTGGAAGCGTTGAACTGCGCGAATTGAAGAAGAGATATCCTGAATACTCGCTGCATAGACCTTGTCATTTTGAGCGTTGAAACTTTGCAGCAATACGAAATTTTTCTCATTCGAAAACACAATCATGGAATCACCGTACCGACGAAGTAATTCGCGACAACGAATGACTCTGTTCTTCTTGTTGACTTCCGAAAGACCATGATTTTTCTTTTCTTGTACGGCACCAATCTCAAATCCTCTTTGAGAACTGATCTGATAGTTTTCCTGGAGACGTCCATATTCTGAGACAGTTTATATAAAGAACGACAAGGATTTCGGCAAATTCGCTCGCGCACCGTGCGCCTTTACAAGCCGTTTGGTACGTACACTGCGAGGACGACCTGGTTTTTTTCTTTGGATCGATGGTTCCCCTCGTCCTCCATATTCTCAACGGCCGGTCGATTAATGTGCGGCATATTCCTTCCTTCCGGGTCTCGGCCAGTATCTGGTTGGGACGCTTTCCCGCCAAATGCAACTGCAAAATGCAAGTTGTCTTTTGAAATCCATATTTTTCTTAGGCACTTCCTGGCGACGGAATCTAGCGAACACTAGTTTGTTTACATATTAATCAGTCCCTCTTTAATATGCTTGCAACCAGATGGCTCCTGCGATGGCTAGAAGAATTTCACACTGAAACAAAATACTGCGTCACTTATTTGGGCCTACCCTGTAAAGCCTACACCTCAAATAATTCACTATAAGGCCCTAGAAGCCAATTTAAACAATGACTTTTTACTTTGATCTCTCCCGAATCACAAAACTCCCACGATATTCAACTACAACAAAAGGTATATTGCAAACATTGATCTTCAAGACGCTGCTTTTATTTCACAATATTCACTAGAGATCTGAAGCCAATTTGTTTATATTAGAAAGTATGTGGAAAAGGCAGTTTTCAAAACATTTTACAACACTGTATAACAGGGAGTAGTTCACTCGGTCACTCTGTGTTAACACCCTCGGAAACACATTCCGACACACTTAAAACACCTCGCCTCAACAAGACAAATGTCTTTAATTTCTGGCACCACTCACACGCATGTTTACATCATTTTCAGCTGGTTGCTAATAAGTGTAAATTTTCAATTGTAGTTTTGACAGCCATATTTAAATACAGAAACACATAGGGAAGCACCTTTCGGCACTCCGAAACATGATCAACACAAGCACAACATAAGAGAAGCTAGCAAGAAATAGCCTTTGAATAATAATATGTTGACTGACTGATCATCGCAAAGAAAGGGCCACCAAAACAAATTTCAAGTTCATGTTTTTTTTCTCTTTTCTTTTTGAGTGGTGATGTACACTACTGCCACTACTCTCCATTCGTTACAACTATTGTAGTTGTTCATATTGGCAATTTGATTCATTTTAGTTTCTTCTCCAGATTTTGGACTTTTCTCGAAGTAAAAGAGTGTTTTATAAGCTTAACTGAATAATAATACATTTCTCGAGTACTTTTTCAAACAGACGTATCTGATTTTGTAAACAAAGAGGGGAATGAAGATTCAAACGTTATTTTTTTGAAACCCTTAGCACTTTCATACAAACCAGGGCCACCAACACAAGGAATAACATTTCGCTAACATGATGATGATGCTACATTCTGTAAGGGTGCAGAGAGTTTTGAAAAGTTTACATTTGAATCTTACTTCCCCTCTTTATTCACAAAATCGGATACGTCTGTTGCCTGAAAAAGTACTCGAGATCTCGTACCGAGTCCAAAAACAACGCCAGTGTTTGTTCGAGGTTACGATGCAATACTGTTTGTTAGTAATTGTTGATTAATAATTACCTTTGTTTTTCCAACAAAAATTACTACCAAAATCATATGCATGGCAGACCTGAGCAGGTTTCCCTCTTTGTCTCACTTGGATAGATCCATGAATTTCACAGCCGCTCTCGGCCCTTAGTATTTGATGGCATGCAGGGCGCATGTGAGAGATTATTGGTGATATTCTCACAAAGAATTTTTGTTTCTCTGACTAAAAAATTCGAAACACTGTAACGTAACCAAACTTAATCAGCACGACTACGAAGTTATGGTGTTGTCATCAAATAGGAGTAAAATATAAAACTGGATTAAATTCATGTCAAAATTTCTCCAGCCTGGGCTCTAATAACAATTCGCATCCCCAATTTAACAATATTTCATTTACTCTTACCTACTCAAATTCAAACTAATCAGACGCTTCAATTTTTTATTAAGTCGGTTTATTTTTTATAAGTGTACCTTTTCAATAAAATTATTGTTTATTATGTAGGATACATGTTTCAACTCAATTTAATCGCCTCGGATTCCTTCTACTCACAAATTATGAATAAGATCGCGTCCGGGTTTATTTGTCGTGTTTGTTCTTAGCTTTAGCAAACATGATACGAACAAAAAAAAACAAACAAGGATATTGGTTTGAAATCAATAACCCTTTAGTAAAGTATACGTCTAACGTGACGTGTACCTAATATAAACAACATAAAAAAGAGGTCAATTCTTCTGCTTCAAAAGGTGTTTCCTGAGGGTCATTTATAATATGCATGCTTGTCATCGTCAGTCTGGAGTAACACATTTCTGTGACTTTGTGCTACAATTCGAACAGTCAGAAGTTGCCACATAAATGAAAAGTATACTTTGAATCGTTTCCCTTCGATTGAAAGCTAGAAATCTAAAAGTGAATTGCAGTATATAACACCTGATGTTTGTGCCTTGATACTAACGTGAAACGACTTGGCTGCGAAATAAATGAGCAAAATATGTGATATTTTCACTAGGGGTCAAATTTAAGGTCTCACATGCAGGTCTAAAGCTTGAGAAAAGCCCTCTCCCAATTGGCAAGGTGAAAAATTTGACCTATGAGAGGGCCTTAACTCTTAAGATCGTTAAGCTCAAAATTTAATTAAAAACCCTATCGATAGTTGAAAATTGGTTCAAAAGCATCGCCAACGAATAAATTGAGATGTCAAACAAATAGTTCAGCGATTACTTCTAGATTTTTTTTTCCTTTACTAAAGAGAGAATTTCAAAGCTTTTTTAAATGAGGTAGCTACAAAACTTTTCCCCCTTGATGGCACAAATCCTAGGAAATACGATAATTTTACATGACAAATGTTTGATGACTTGTAAGTTCTAGCTCCACTAGAATTCAAGATGTATAAAAATTTCATTGTTTTTCATATTCGTGCCTTGAAAATTCTAAAGTAGCGATGCAAATGATGACGAACATTTTTAGATTTTGGTGACCCTCCTCTTAAAGATACCAGTTTTGCTACAGCACGGTAAGCCAATTGTTGCACTTCTTTTGATCTCTTACCTGAATGAATTTCTACCCTTTTCTGCCTATTTTCGCAGCTGGGTTGGTGCTTCATCGGTTCAAATTGCATCCTCCCATAGGAAAACTCATTTTCGCTAACCATCCGCCAGATGGTTGTGTTTTCCCAGCTGGTTTAGTAGTAGCCAGGACAAAAACTGAATCTGCCAACTATGCCAACAACATAAAACAGAAGCGCAACAGTAGATTCAGGAAATAAATTGACTACACCTTCCGTCGAGAATGAATATAGCTAGGTGTACCTACAGAGCCATTGCTTGCTCGTACTTCACCTTGTTGATATTGCCTAAGAACTGCTAGCTATATCCGTGGTATTCACCCATCCAAGGTTGAGTTGAAGTCTGTTTACTTTGAAACAATCATGGCTTCAAAGAATAACAAAGAAATGTGAAAAGCAAAGATCTTCCCTTATTAATCCACACAGCCATTAGTAGTTACTCAATTTTTCATCTGGGTTCGGTTCACATGTACACAAAGTTAATCAATTTTGCTTTCTTCTGAAGAACGAAACATATTTCTATTAGTCGTAGCCATAGTTCTGTCTACAAAATCATAATATCTGTATACAATCGGTACATACATTTATGTAAAAATATTTTTTACGTCCTTGATGAAATAAATCAATCAACAAATGGAGTGCAACTTAACTTTTTGCACGTTTGACTTTTTACTTACTCACTGAGTTGATTCCATACAATGATTGCGCAACGACGCTGTGAGGTTCTCTTTGCAAGTAAATTCAGCACGATCAAACGGTGCACAGAGGGAATTTTCACAAGAAATAGGCTCATCATTCTCTGCCGCTTGAACCATAAATTGTATCATAAAAATGTCAAACACTGTATTCTGCATATGTGCATCACTATGAAAAGTAAATGTTTGAAGCTTGTTTTAACTCAAACTCCCATTTGTTCTGTAGTTAATAACAATTGAATAAATGAATTAAGGCTGAGTCCCGATTCGCGAATTAATTTTAATTTTCACTTTAACTTGACAGATGGAAAAAAATCGATTGAGTCTAAGCTACTCGAGCTGACTTATTTCTGACAGACGGAACTCAATTTTGACAAACATCTTATCGAAAGTTTGTTGATCAATCACAAAGGGATTCTTATCGATTAATCGATTATTTTACATCTGTCAAGTTTAAGTAAAAGTAAAATTATTTCGCGAATTGGTACACAGCTTAAATCAACACATGTGATCTGGTTTAGCCAATATGGCATTGCTTCTGGTAACAATGTAGGAAAGTTTGGGGTCAAATAAGACAGATATTTTATTATGCTTGTTGTAAATACGATTACTCACTTGTTTTAATTCACGTCATATTCACTTATGAATAGGTCAATAGGTTTTTAAAACCACAATCTGACCACTAAATGCCATATTGCGTAAGTGTAATGAAATTTGCAGACCAAATTAATTTATATGAGAAATACTCCAGATAATGCAAACAAAAATGTTTAAGTGCACGCACTGATTTAACTAATAGAGATTAAAATTCTTGACATTCATACCAGGGGAGCATATGCTACCACTTGTGGATCGAGCAGCAGACAATTACGAGCATTTTTGATGCAAAACTCACACTGTGCGCTGGTAGCAAATGGAACTGGGACACTTACCAGTTTTCTTTATAATCAACTTTAAACCAAAAACAAGTGCACTTCAATCAACCTAGCTACTGATGTCTTGCAGTTCGATTTTTAATCCAACTTACCTAATCAATTTCCTGCAATAAAATTTGCACTCCGCTTATTTTTATGAGAGCCAACATTATAACCCAGTAAAAGAAGAGCTCAACAACAGTTATTTTGAAGCACTCCAATCAAATTGAGAGTGTTTGTTTGGGTAGGTGAAAATAAGATGCCCACCTGCACAGAGACAAATTTGATAGTAAATTTTACCATTATTGGGGGTTAGGATGACTATTGCAGTATAGTGGTCTTGGACCCTCTATGATCATGGTCAAAACGACCATTAAACATAGTTGATACAACATTTGCCATAGTGTCGGAATAGTCCTTGATACCATGATCATAGTCAAAAAGGCCATGATTGTGGTGAATTCGACCATTTTCATGGTTATTGTAATCATTATATGCGATAGTCATCCTGACAATGATTTAATTATCGGTATAACGATACAATTTTTCTCAGAGTGTTATGAAATTGTGCACAGGCATAAAAAAAAAGTGTAACATTTTGTACTTGTGGAATAGTTAAAATTATATAAACAAGTCCACTTAACTTATGAAGAGGCAATACAAAACAGCACAGAGCAATGACACGATTTAGTCAACCACCGAAGTGAAAACATTTTCTTTTCCATGGAACTTTCAGTTTTAAGAACGATTACCTGATAAATATTGGGCCTAGTAAAAAAAGGCACGGATTTGCGAAACCAGAGCCGGTGGGTTCGATTTCTATTGCGAAAAGTTTGCGGGACTTTCTTAGACTGACAATGACATTGTACTTGCCACATAATACAGTGTGAGTGATAATTCCTGTTTTTTAAACACGTGTAACTTTGGATGGGTTAATTACAGACATGTTTGCATTTTTTTTCTTTAAGAGTGTATTCAAATGGCAGCAGGGAAAATGCACCCTTCTTTTTGGGGAAATGCTCCTTAAACTTTGGAAAAATGCTCCTTAGATGCGTTTGCCCGGTATAATTCAATCGGAGGTATTAACTTTCTGGTTAGCGCTTGCCGGGTGTTTTGACGGGTCTTAAGTTTCTTCAAGATTGTATAACGCAATCATCAAGGTAGTTTTGACGGAAAAACTTTACAACTTTACGCTACAGGATCACCACAAACAGCAAAATGATCGGGTGTATGCAGCACGTCTTTCTGATATTCCTCGTGGTAAACTAGCTGTTCAAAGGTTCCAGAATGTTTCAAGGGTGATGGTCTGGGGATGTTTTTCCAAAACTGTGAAGGTCCCATTGCTGTTCATTGAATCTGGTGTTAAAATCAACAGTAAACATTACACCGATAATGTTTTGAAGATTCATTTGCTTCCCTTCGTCAAGAAACACTAAAAGAATATATTATATTGCTTCCAACAAGATTCTACATTGCCCCACCAGGCGAAAGCTACACAGACTTGGTGTGAGGAAATTTTTCCGAATTGTATTTCGTCGAAAAAATGGCCTGCCTCTTCACCTGATTTGATTCCTCTCGACTTCTATGCATGGGGTTACATGCTGGGCAAACTGGGAAACACTAAAGGACTAACCATGGAAACTTTTAAGAAACGTTTGGTCAAAATATGGAATGACAGTCCTCAAGATATCTTGCGTGCCAGCTGTGACGCTTTCCAATAACTCATGCAATGAAGGCAAAAAGAGAAAGATTTGAACTGAAATAAATTTGAACAAATGTTAAATATATACCAAACAGAACATACATTGAAAATTAAAATTCTTGCAAGCTTCTCATTTTTATGACCATATACTTCACTGACAGCGAGCAGCGGCGCAATATCCAAGCTATTTAGCACCTGCATTCGGAGGAAATGCCAATGCAGCACCAGAGCGTCTGTTCTCCAGGTTAGGAGCGGCTCAAAACAGCGTCTGTTCCCCATGTCAGGGGCGGCTGAATCACCGTCCATGTGCCAGCGTGGGACTCTAAATTCAACTGAGCACTATGGTCCTCCGGAAAGTAGGGGGTTGGTGTCAGGCCCTGCAAGCCAGCCGTAAAAAAAAGCAAGCACAGGAACATTTACAGCAGAATACGACCCAGAACAATCGGCGAGGACCACAGCGACGAAACAGGACTAGCGATTGGAAACTCGGTACGTGGAACTGCCGATTGCTCAACTTCGTCGGAAGTACCCGCATACTCTCCGATGCACTGAAGGATCGTAAGTTTGGCATCGTAGCGCTGCAGGAGGTGTGCTGGAAGGGATCCATGGTGCGTACGTTCAGAGGTAACCATACCATCTACCAGAGCTGCGGCAACACCACGAGCTGGGAACAGCTTTTATAGTGATGGGTGACATGCAGAAGCACGTGATCGGGTGGTGGCCGATCAATGACCGAATGTGCAGGTTGAGAATCAAGGGCCGGTTCTTCAACTTCAGCATTATCAACGTGCATAGCCCACACTCTGGATGCACCGATGATGACAAAGAGGCATTTTACGCGCAGCTCGAACGTGAGTACGACCGCTGCCCAAACCATGACGTCAAGATCATCATCGGGGACCTCAATGCTCAGGTTGGCCATGAGGAGGAATTTAGACCGACTATTGGAAAGTTCAGCGCTCACCAGCGAACGAACGACAACGGCCTCCGACTTATTGACTTCGTCGCCTCCAAAAATATGTCCATTCGTAGCACCTACTTCCAGCACAGCCTCCAATATAAGTACACCTGGAGATCACCGCAGCAGACAGAATCGCAAATCGACCACGTTCTGATCGATGGACGGCACTTTTCCGACATTACCGACGTCAGGACCTATCGTGGCGCTAACGTCGACTCCGACCACTACCTGGTGATGGTAAAACTGCGCCCAAAACTATCCGTCGTAAACAACGTACGGTACCGACGCCCGCCACGGTACAACCTAGGGCGGCTGAAGCAACCGGATGTCGCCACGGCCTACGCGCAGAATATCGATGCAGCGTTGCCGGATGAGGGTGTGCTCGACGAAGCCCCTCTCGAGGACTGCTGGAGGAATATCAAAGCAGCCATCAACGACGCAGCAGAGAACGTCGTCAGGTACGTTGAGCGGAGTCGAGGGAACGACTGGTTTGACGAAGAGTGCAGGGAGGTTTTGGAGGAGAAGAACGCAGCGCGGGCAATAATGCTACAGCACGGGACCCGGCAGAACGAAGAGCGTTATAAACGGAAGCGGAAGCAGCAGACCCGCCTATTCCAGGAAAAGAAACGCCGCCTGGAAGAAGCTGAGTGCGAGGCGATGGAACAGCTGTACCGTTCCCAAGAAACACGGAAGTTCTATCAGAAGCTCAACACGTCCCGAAAAGGCTTGGTGCCGCGAGCCGAAATTTGTAGGGATAAAGATGGGGGCATTCTGACAGACGGCCGTGAGGTGTTCGAAAGGTGGAAGCAGCACTACGACGAACACCTGAATGGCGCAGAGGACGCGGGCGTTGAAGTCCAAGTCGGTGGGAGAAATGACTACGTCAGCACAGCAGAGGATGGGAACGAACCAGCTCCCACGCTGAGGGAAGTTAAGGATGCTATCCAACAACTCAAGAATAACAAAGCAGCTGGCAAAGATGGCATCGGAGCTGAACTCATCAAGATGGGTCCGGAAAGGCTGACCATCTATCTGCATCGGCTGATAGTCCGAATCTGGGAAACAGAACAGCTACCGGAGGAAAGGGGTTATATGCCCTATCTACAAGAAAGGCGACAAGCTGGAGTGTGAGAACTACCGAGCGATCACAATCCTAAACGCTGCCTGCAAAGTGGTATCCCAGGTCATCTTCCGCCGGCTTTCACCAAAAGTAAATGAGTTCGTGGGAAGTTATCAGGCCTGTTTCATCGACGGGCGCTCGACGACGGACCAGATCTTTACTGTACGGCAAATCCTCCAAAAATGCGGCGAATACCAGGTCCCGACGCATCATCTGTTCATCGATTTCAAAGCGGCGTACGACAGTATCGACCGCATAGAGCTATGGAAGATTATGGACGAGAACGGCTTTCCCGGGAAGCTCACTAGACTGATTAAAGCTACGATGGACGGTTTGCGAAACTGCGTGAAGATTTCGGGCAAACATTCCAGCTCGTTTGAATCACGCCGGGGACTACGTCAAGGTGATGGACTTTCGTGCCTGTTGTTCAACATTGCGTTAGAAGGTGTCATGCGAAGAGCCGGGCTCAACAGCCGGGGTACGATTTTCACTCGATCCGGTCAGTTCGTTTGTTTTGCGGATGACATGAACATTGCCGGCAGAAGATTTAAAACGGTGGCAGAAATGTACACTCGCCTAAAACGCAAAGCTGCAAAAGTCGGACTGGAGGTGAATGTGTCGAAAACAAAGTACATGCTAGCAGGAGGTACCGAGCGCGACAGGGACCGCCTAAGCAGCAGTGTTACGATAGACGGGGATACATTCGAGGTGGTGGAAGAATTCATCTACCTTGGATCCTTGCTTACGGCTGACAACAACAAAAGCCGTGAAATCCGAAGACGCATCATCAGTGGAAGTCGTGCCTACTACGGGCTCCAGAAGAACTTGCGATCAAGAAAGATTCACCCCCGCACTAAATGTACCATGCACAAAACGCTGATAAGACCGGTTGTTCTCTACGCGCACGAGACGTGGACGATGCTCGAGGAGGACCTGCAAGCACTTGGTGTTTTCGAACGCCGGGTACTTAGTTCGCCTCGAATCCGGCCGGTACAAGAAGGCGTGGGGCACAGCGAGCACGATGGGCGGACCAGGTTCAACAGGATCTGGCGAGTGTGGGTCGTCAACGAGGTTGGAGAGAGGCAGCCATAGACCGAGTATATTGGCGAAATGTTGTAGATGAAGTCATATCGTAATCCACGTATCCACTCACCTTATATTTTTAAGTATAAATGATGACTTTAAAAATAAGACAAAGACTCGAAAGCTCTCAATTATAAAACGGTGGGATGAGACGGGACGGATATGGAAGTCATCTTTAGGGGTAAGACGGCCGGTGTAAGACGGCCGGTGTAATTTAAGAAATGGAATATTGAACTTAATATTTCTTTAAATCTAGCAGTTGCACACTCATGATAATTTGTTACAGAAACATGATATCTTTGTTCTTCAATTGGTTTTTGTGGTAATTTTATGGAAAATTATAATGTTTGATGCAAGAAGATATCGTTTTTTAATGAATTTTTTTTTTCTTTTTTTATTGCTTGATAATCATTTAATTATGGAAAGTTGCAATTACATCATGAGCATTCTTATTAAACTAAAGGAATTTTTAATTTCTGCATTACTATCACCTCTATTTATCTACTAGCAATTAAAACAAAAATCTGGAAATATTAAATTTCTTTATGAGTTATTTATTTTTAAATCTGGAAATAAACAGAATCTGCCAACTGTGCTATCCCAGAAGTCTTTGCTACATGAGGTAGGAATCAGAGTGAACTCTATGCTACGCTGTGCTATTAATTTGATGTTGGCTTTCGGATTCAGGTAAACAAGTTTTCATTAGAATTAATAGACAGGAAAAAGTTCAACTTTTCATAGATTATTTCCAAGTTTAGATGGACATTTAGGATTTTTCAGTCAATGGATTTTTTCTAATATTTTATTGCATCATTTGATTTATTTTATAAATTCATATATTATTGCGTACTATGTATTTTTGAATTATTCATGGAGAATGAATGTTTTTCCATGAGATGTTTCTATTTTTCACTGATTCATAAAATACTTGTATAGACAATTTTGGTATTCAACATTACTTACTTACTTACTTACTTTCTTATGGCATTAAATATTGAAGAATTAAGTTTTATTAATAGAAATTATTATATGTTTTATTCCAATGTTGCACTATTAATTGAAAAAGATCAATTTCTGGATAGATTCAATTAAGTTATGAGAATTATTGTTAATCTACTCCTATTGTTCAAATGAAGACTTTAATGAAGACTGTTTTTTTTGTGATTTGTTTTTGTTTTTTTTTAGTCTGGTTAAAACTAAATAAAAAAAAATCAGATACTCTTCAGCACAAGAATAATGACAAACAAAAACCCAGATGAAAAAATAAAACATGGCCTGAACACACAAAAAAAGGGAACAAAATAGGGATGAGAGCGTAAATTGTCAGTGTTATGATTGCTTAAAAAGAAAGGTATTGTTATATTATTCCTAAATAATGTTGCAGATTCATTTTCATTTTTTTTTTGTTCGCTACAACACTGCTCACATAACATTCTGATAAAAGAACTTTTTGTTATAATTATTCTTTTTAGAAATATCTCTTCACCGACCATCATTAGTTTTACAAGAACAAGTTATCAAATTTAGTTTAAAAAAAATTAAACCTACTAAGTACAATGTGAATGAGTGTAACGAACTTCAAAACAGAAGAAAAATGGTTATATAGCAGTTAAATATTCATATCTATTGATGCCTTGACAATCCTGCATATCATTGATACACTGATACCATCTTTTCTTATCCAGGTTCCAGGGCGCTTTGCATAGTGCTGTAATCGTAAAGAGAGAAAAACACTCTTGAAAAAAGAACCGAGTGTACCACGGAAGTACTCAACTGTTAGTTGAGAAATTGCCAAAACGAAGCATTTCTGCCACAACACGAATGCAAACTTGATAGGTTAATTTTGAACATACAAAGGGGAGATTGATAATATTTTTGCCTTTGTAGCGAATCAATTGGGCCTATCGATAAAAAAAAATATCGTCGTTATATTTGTCTTAGGTTAACACGTCATCTGATCATATGGTAAAAATTTGTACAAAAATGATTTCATTGCACATTTAATATAGAAAACCCATTCGCCGACATTGGGGAAATAATGGTGACAAGCTGGAAATTCGAAGCAAATCAGGGAAAATAAGGTACAAACTTGAAATTCGAGGGAAACCAAAAATATGCATTTTCATTGTCTAGATTGCATACCAATATGATGAAATTACAAGGACAGATTTTAAACAAACGATGCAATGCTAGATTCGACCCCATTCCCTAATGTGTCGGGAATCCATAACAAATTTGATTCAAATAATGATTAGAATAATACCATAATCTTAAGATTACCAAAACATAGTTATATTTAATTAACATCCTCTTCAGCTAGCAATTTGCAAGATAAGGTTTGAAAAATAAGTTTTTTTTTTCATTTACCTTTTTGCTAAAATTTGGAGTTTAAGGCTAATTTAATTCAAACCACGGTTTTTGTTGCGAACATTTTCACGTGAAAATTTTTAATTCCTGCAAAAACTTTGTTCAGGAGCACATTTTTCTACTAAATGTTAAGAAAAACACATATCATATCGCCAACTTGATGGATGGTTTCCGAACTATGTGATTGAGAAAATTGATGGACCATAATACAAAGAAATAGCGAACCCACCGGCAGTGTTTCGTTCCGAAGTTTTAAATTTTGTCCCGCTGAATTAAATTTCGAACTTAAAATGCAGTAGATGCAAAAAAAAATCCGCACACGAAATCTTCGTCACGCAATTTTTTTTTTCTTTTTACCCGAAGATACATACCTTTCAGAAGGTGTGCAGTAGTGCCATTACGAATATAGCAAGGGATGGAAGCAAAATGTGGCAGTACTAGCTCTGCTGCTCCTACTATAAAAGACAGACGTATGTACGTGTATACATAAACAAAGAACTACGGAGCAGCAAACTGCAGCTAGAAAGAAATCGACTAGCAGAGCAAGTCTTGAAATGCACTCCAGAAAACGGGATTGCAACTCACTTTGCTTATCATTTCCTACATGCATCCTGTTATTTAATTTGAATAAGATCTCTCGATCTTTCAGCGAACGAATAAAAGGGAACTGCTTGGTATAAGAAGCTCCGACTCAAAAGGTTGTAAATACTGCTTTTTTCTCCTTAGAATGGAGGTACTAATCTCCATTGCAATTTCATTTGTTGACACATACAAGCCATTATTCAAACATTATCTAATTTAAATGGTTATGGTAACTTATTGAAGAATAATTAGAGACATTCACAATTTACTTTTATTTTTATTTAGCCGAAATTTGTTTTACTGTAACCTGCAACCAGTGCACAGTGGTCCAGTAAGCTACTTTAGGCGGACATGAGGTTTTCAATGGAAATTTGTGGTTTTAGAGCTTTGGTTACTTCTAAGAACTTGTTGCAAACATGTTGTACTACAATTTGTATGAAAGTAATTTTTTCTTGCATTAAACGCAAGAGTGGCGTGTACGCTAGCTTTTTTATGAGCAAATATCGTGAGATGGTGTGTTCGGCATAGTTGTAGGAATTGTTATTATAAAAAAATTTTGTAGAACATATTTTTTTTTCTAGCTTCAAAGCCTACTGCGATAATTCCGAATTTTAGTAAAAAATCGTCTTTCGACTAAAAGTCCTTCATTTTTAAATCATACCAGCTTGCTATAATCTACAAAGTTGTTTGTTTTGACATTTGCTACAATGTTGCTGAATACACCATAGTTGAATTTCTTCTTGTTTTCATATTATAGTAAATTTTCAGTTAACTTAACGCCATACTATAGGCCTCACAACTTGAAATGGAGCACCTGAAAAAAATATGGCATACCATGACTTGATTCAACACACCTTAGAGTACGTTTAAGGAGAATTTGGGAGAGATGATATTTTTCTATCTTTTTCAAAGCTACTTTCTGTAACATACAGTTTTCAATAAAAATATACGTAAGGAGTTCAAATAGAATCAAAACACACATAAATCATGGCTATCTCTGTTCAGTATATGACAACTACGACGTGTTTTCATAGAAAAAGGCTTTTTTATTAAGTTGCGAGCTTCTTCAGGTAAATCAAACTGTGTCTCACCACGAGTTGTACGTCTGTTGATAAGTGAGATTACGGGATCGGAGGTGAGAAGAAGCCGCTTGAAAATGTCTTCCAAGTTGACAATGCGGTTGAACTTCATTGCATGCCGTTCCCGAAATTTCCTTATGCTCTTATTCCTCGTTTTCTGGGCTTCCTCACTCAGCATCCCTAAAGGCAGTGCGGCAGTCCTGATAATATCACTACCGTGTAATAGTAGCTTATGCACTGTAGGAGAAAGTACATACCAATCGGTCAATTCTCGATACATCTTAAATGTATCTTGAGCAAATTGACCAAAAGCTTCTGCTTCAATTTCTCGGTTCAGGTTGATGACTTTTAGAAGGGTTGCGAATTTCAATAAAAGGTTTTTATCGAGCCCTGTGATTTCGGCAACTGCATTTACTTCGCTGAAAAATCGGCGAGCTGTGTTTCCATCGTTCGAATTGCCTCCTCCTGGAAGTGGCTCATTGAGTCTCAATCCCAACCTTTCTTTGAGAGCCTGCCGAATTGACATCTGGCGGCTCTTCAAGATCGCATTGTCTTTACTGACATGACACGAAGGCTTAGGCTACGTCAACCGATAGCTGATATTCAAAAATAGCTCCATGGTTCGTATTTGAGCGTGAAGAGGAGAAAACACATGCTTCAATATAGCTGGGGCACTACATGTTTGATCTTCAAAAGAGTCATTCAATCGCTTTCCCGACCGCAAACAGATGTAACATTGTTGTGAATGAGTTCCTGCCACGTCATTCATCACCTTCGTATCAAGCATTGACAAAACAAGCTTCGCTGTAATCTCCACGTTTACACCTCTGATATTCGCTTTCGTTGGCTTCAATTTTTTAAATATTTTCCTCCATTTCGCTAACCTCCTTTCTTGTCAGCTACGTATTTTCTTTACAGAATATCAGTTTGATTGGACGACAAAGTGATACTGAAGATGGTAGCTCATTATTCCAAATCACTTCTTCGTTTTCGTCTCCGAATGGCTCGGATCGGAACCAAGGAAATTGCAAAAATATAGGAATCACTATATTCTTGCAGCTCACCATCGCTATCCTCGTCGATAAATACCTGTTTATATCTTTGGAAATCAAATGGTTTTATTGAAATGCAATTTTATGATCTAGTTTTGTATAATACCTTGAATGGTTACTGCTACCATCACAGCCCCGCCCCATTTGAAAATAACTTGAATCAAATCATCGTGATCAAAATCTATGTCAAGGAACATTACGAGGCGTTGAACTGTGTGATTTATTAGTGATTGCAGCGAGACTTGGGCGCATGATGATTTTACCGAGATTCCTTTTGTCGTCAAAAAAGAAGAAGTGTAATTAAGAAATTTCGACAACTTTTTAACCATAATTTTCTGAACGTCAGAGCGAAACACTTTAACCGTTTTTGTGATGTAACACAATCAGTATCAATAATGGAAAACCGTTGACGAAGAAAATTGTTCAAATGTTGAAAACTCACTATAAAATAATTTTTTTCCCTATGACTTCTTTGATTTAAAAAATTGGCTAATTGAAAAAATTAGCCTATTGAGGCTTTTTCTATGAAAACACGTGGTAATTGTCATACACTGAACAGAGATAGCCATGATTTATGTGTGTTTTGATTCTATTTGAACTCCATACGCATGTTTTTATTGAAAACTGTATGTTACAGAAAGTAGCTTTGAAAAAGATACAAAAATATCATCTCTCCCAAATTCTCCTTAAACGTACTCTAAAAATGAAGGACTTTTAGTCGAAAAACGATTTTTTACTCAAATTCGGAATTATCCCAGTAGGCTTTGAAACTAGCAAAAAAAAATTCTTCTACAAAGTTTTTTATAATAACAATTCCTACAACTTTGCCGAACATACCATCTCACGATATTTGCTCATAAAAAAGTTAGCGTATACGCCACTCTTGCGTTTAATGCAAGAAAAAATTACTTCCATACAAGTTTGCAATAAGTTCTTAGAAGTAACCAAAGCTCTAAAACCACAAATTTCCATTGAAAACCTCATGTCCGCCTAAAGTAGCTTACTGGACCACTGTGCAGTGCTGGCAGATGTGCTCGTAATAGCGATGACTGAAACACTGTCACGTGTTATCATGACGAAGAAATCGATCAGATTCAGATGGAAAGCTTCGTCATCGTTTTATCGCTTGGTGAGATTTTCAAACGTATTTTAATAAAAATCGAAATTCATTTTTCATTGAAAATGACATTTGCCAACCCTGCCTGCAATCATGACTACAGACAACATGTTTGAAAAGCTACTAAAGAGAATGGCAATCTTCTCTTTTTAATCTTCCCCATGTTTCTCGGAGTTGATACCCTTATTCAGTTTTGTAATACACAACAAAAGAAACAGCATAAGCTGTTTGATGATTGTATGAAACTTACGTTTTTGAGTAAAGTTAGGCTGCATAATTTTTATTTTTATTTTTTACTGGTGTATAAATTATTGAGTCAAAGTATTTTTGAATGTCCAATTAGTAACCTTCGTTTTCTATGAAGCTGAAACTAACATAGCTAATGCAGTCTAACTATACGCCGTAAACAAGTTATCTACAGCGAAATATTCCAAAGGTTCATAACAAGTTCAAAATCTCCAGCTGGAAAACGATTTCAAGCTATTCTTTTCGTATTTTGTTTATTTGTTAGGCTATTTGATATTCAAGTTAATTTTCCGGTGGACGTATATGGTAACTAGCTTCTACATTTTTAACCTGCATTTCAAATGCAGCATGTCTGGAATATAAACTACTCATGTGGTTATAATCCTAGACATACAGGACGGGTAAAGCTGCCCGAGTAGAGTCTAACATCATAAATATAGCAATTCGAAAACTTATTTTGATATCAACATTACGTCGAAATCCGAGTTTGATTACACGCCACAATTGTCAAATTTAATATAAAATTTAGTTTTCATCTTATTGTAATCTTAAGTTCACTTTTATTTGAGAAAAATAGTTTTGTTTTCATTGTATTGACAAAACATCAAGTGAAATACTCATTTTGCTATAAACAGGAAAAATTATACAGCAAATTGGCTATTCAATTTGCTCTCACTTATAGCAGGCTAAGTTTTAATTTTGATGTCTCAGGAATACATTTTTGCTATCACTTTTGATCTTTTAACCGTTAAAACGACCAAAACGACAGCAACCTGAGTAATCATTATAAACAACATCACAACATCATATTTAGTTTTCTATTTGATCTCAGACCCTACTCGGGGGTCATGCTATTCACGTAACCACCAATACTTTGAGCGGTCCTGATTAAATGGGTACCTTCTGATAGCCTCACTCCATCATGACTGAAATATCAATTGCACTTCTACCTTCTAAATAAAGAATAGTTAGAGTCTCATGGCAAATCACATTAATCACATAGTCACTAATTGCCGATTTAATTTCTTTCTTATGTTATAAAAAACACTTGCATGTATCGGACTCAGGCCAACGAAACGGTACCTACTGGAATTGATACCAGACCTACTGGGGTGAGTGGCAACCACTTTTACCAGATCGAACTCGATTAACTCAGTAATCTAATTTGCTGCACTTTGTGAAGCTAAACATTATAAGTACGGAAGCTTTCAAAATTTATTAGCAAACAAAAATGTGAACAGTTTAATTATATGTCAAACCTTGAACAAAGGACAAAGAGTATCATAACTAAGGCACTCAACCTTGTGAATTTTTTGATCGGTTAGGTTAGTCTATATTCCAAATGTATTGTTTACCAAATTCAATTAAAATCAATCTAAAAGCTACTTAAAATACAACTGATTTATTGATGATCACTACGAGTGCTATAGTCTGTTTTATTAATAATCACAGCACCACGTTAAATGAATATTTAAATTTTCACCCCATCTCATTATCGCGCATATTTTATGCAAACAACAGCTTGTCATATTAATCGTTGATCGAACATGAAAAATAAATTTAAATCTCCAAGTATCAATGGTTCTATTTTTGCCACGATTTCAGCCGCGACAAACTCAAAAATTTTGCATAAGCTGACAAACAAGGTTTGACAAAAAAATTGGATTCCTAACGGAATTCACTGGCCATGCGTCTCACCTGTCCAGCAAAAGTTGTTGAGCAAATATTGATTGAACATTTATCACCACACGGAAATGGCTCACTTAGTCTGCTACAATACATGTCCCTATATACAGTTCACGCATTCCGATGACGACAGCCACAACAATCTTCAGTTTGATGTCGTTTCGACCTCAGTGGTTGGAGGATAATGGCATAAATGCCTACCGCAGTAAACGCTGGCCAATCTAACCAGTTTTAAAATATGTTATTAAGCTATCTCTATGATATTTCTCATGTCGCTTATAAAAATAACATGTCAAATATTTGTATTTTGAACAAGGCAAAAGTGGCTCTGCTCATGCATCCATTTTGACAATACTGGTATCTATGAAACTCATTAAGTAATCACATTCGTGTATTTTGCAGGAGAGATCTATGTTTAATTCAACTATTAGGTTTAACCGTACTAACACATCCTCAAAGCTTGATCCTGCTAAAACATGAAATTTCCTCAAAATATGGCCAAAATAGGAGCCCATAGATATATATATATATATATATATATATATATATATATATATATATATATATATATATATATATATATATATATATATATATATATATATATATATATATATATATATATATATATATGAAAAAATGCAACATTGGTCGTGGGCAAAAAAGCATCACATCAATTTGCTTTGAAAAATTCGATGTGTGCGTGGGTTGTGCAGTGTATTAGTGTTGAGTCCGGACTGACAAAAAACAAAATTTCGAGTTAGTACCAGGATTCGAACCGTGGTCGCCAGCGTCGTGGCTCTACACAGTAACCATTCAGCCACTTTACCAAGTTGAAGTGATTGCAATAAAAGCCCTACATATGCTTCGATTGTCGAGGCACTCAGTGGTACAGCAACAAACCAAATGTCGCTCGCACACACTTGCATGGCTTCACGTGGTGATCAAGAAGGGCACACTTGATGAGAGGGAGATGGGAGTGCGATGACGAGTGAAAATAAAAATAGAACACTTGACTACAGAATTACAACAGTGGCCAATAGCGTTGCGGCATTTTGTGGTATTGTCTCACCCATATTGAACCATGGCTTCGTTTATACCATAAAACGCTTTGTGGATCATGATGGGCAAAAGTGCCTTTTCTGAATCATGCAGATTACTCAAGATATGATAGCAAAAACTGCAATTGCGTTTTTTGCCACCTATTCAACTTTTGGGTGTATATATATATACAGCAATTCCATGAAAAAAAGTTATACGATCTCTCAGAATTTTATAATATTCGGTAGGATTGTTCAACATCGAAAAATATTAGACCCGTATTTTTTTATTTCGTTATTAGACTGGACCTTTCTGCGTTAGACTGGTCCAAAAAATCGTGATTTTTCAAAATCTTCAATTTTCAAAAATTTATAACTCCTAAATCGTTTAACCGATTTTAGTCATTTTTGGCCATTGTATTGGTATTTTTTTGAATTTCCAAGCAAAAATACGAAACCTTTGAATATATCAATTTTTGTATGAAAAAAATACAAAACAAATAGTTTTTCTTTAATTTGACTGCGAGGGGCCTCAACGACTCCTTGTTTTAGTATTTTTAAATGAAAGAACATACAATTTTACATAACATATCAAAAAATTGGAGATGTTCTGCGTGTCGTTTTGGAGATACAATTTTTTAAATAATAAATCATTACTCTTCATTTTATACATCACCCGCCTGTAGAAACGATGAAGATGCATGGTAGATTACCATGCGTCTCCATCCAATCAAACCTATGACTAATGAAATCTATGAGTAGGTCACAGAATGTCAAGTAAATATTATATAATAAATAATATTTACTTGACATAATTATATAATATTATAGCAACTAAGACTAATGAGACTTTAGGTAGATATTGACAATTTGATTACCTAACATTCTTTTCGTTACACAGAGGGGCATTGGTATTATTATTTAAAAGAAGAACCGTTGATACGTATTGACTACCTACTGTAGATGTAGAATGTTTATCGACCTGTGAGATTGAATTGAATTGTTTCTCGGCTGTAGCGATCAGGTCTACTCGCTGACGGGAGGGAGTAGAGTGGAATTTCTAAAGCGGAGAAGCAGCAGAGTGAACAACATCTCTTTCATTTCATACTCGTCGCTCGCTTGCGTTATCTGTTATTCTGTTGCTTTCTCGCTTTAGAAATTCCGCTCTACTCGCTCCCGTCTGCAAATAGACCTGATCGCTATAGCCGAGAAACAATTCAATACCTATTGTAGTCTAGGCTGCAGTTCACTTCACTTGATCGTAGGTACAATATAAACATCATATAAAACACGGAAATTTATGTAAGAAGTTACCAGTTGAAAACAAAGTATCATATCAGAACAGTTATATCAAAGAATATCGTAAAATGAAACGTAAGTGTTCAATTTGTAGTGTTTGGGTGTTGAGTTCGTGTTCCAGAAAAATCAACGCAAAATTGTACGACCATGCTGTGGAAAAAAAGGTTAAAATTGATGAGAGTAGCTCTTTCATTTGTCAAAGTTGCTACAAGAAATTGTATAAGCACATTGATACCATGACCGAAGAACCCATTACAGGACCATCCAGTATAGGCACTACAGGTATGTTATATAAAAGTTCATATAATTCTGTTTTAATTTGAATTCTTCTCTTGCAATTGTTACTGGAACATTTTTATTTTTACATTCTTTTAGAATCGTGCGAAGCAACCAGTCACGAAACAATTGCCCTTGCAGGACCGTCCGGCATTGTTCCTTTTCCCTACCAAAGTAAATAATAAAATAGAAATTATTTGCATGATTTCCAATCAATCAATTTTTAATCAATAATTTGTTATATTTATTTACAGGCTCATTGGAAACAACCAGCTATGAATCGATCGGTACCACCAATAACACGTTTTTGTCTGACGATAATGAAATGCTAACACAGCTTAAGGATAAATTTAAGGAAACAAAAGATAGCAATGAGCGGTATAGGATTTTAACCACACTGCCCAAAAGTTGGTCTACATATAGGATTATGCAAGAGTTTGATGTTTCCCAATATATGGCCAACCAAGTGAAAGTATTACAACAACAGGAGGGAATAATGTCAGTGCCTAAAAAGAGGATTAGTAGAGCTTCGTTAGGAGAGGAAACGCTAATGCGTGTTCGTAATTTTTATAATAGCGACGATATAAGTCGTGTGTGCCCGGGAAAAAGGGATTATTTGATATCCAACAATGAAGAAGGTAGGATCTACATACAAAGAAGGTTAGTTTTATGCAATTTGCAAGAGGCGTACTCCATATTTAAAAATACTCATCCTGATATTAAGATTGGATTTTCGATGTTCGCCAGTAACCGTCCAAAACACTGCATTTTGGCAGGAACAAGTGGCACGCATACGGTGTGCGTTTGCATTTACCACCAAAACGTTAAATTGATTTTTAAAACACTCCAAAGTAAACAATTACTTCCAGATGGTGTTCAGTCCTACCATGATATGTTTTCAAAAATAATTTGTCAAAATCCAAATGAGCATTGCTGGCAGCAATGTTGCGAAAATTGTCCGGGAATGCAAATTTTGGCGGTAGAACTTATGACCATTCTTAATAACGGTCACGTTGAATCATTACAATTTAAACAATGGCGTCAAGCAGAAAGATGCAGTTTGGACTTAGTTGAAATGGACACACAAGAATTTATTGATACTTTTTTAGAAAAATTACTCAATTTATTGCCACATAACTTTACAGCTGAGCGACAGGCAAACTATTTAAAACACGTGAAAAACAATTTAAAAGCTACTGAGTGTATCATAATCTGTGATTTTTCGGAGAATTATTCATTCGTTGTGCAGGCTGCAGTTCAAGGCTTTCATTGGGCAAACGCTCAATGTACTATTCACCCTTGTGCTATTTATTTTAAAGATGAAGAATCAAATGATTTGAAGTTTACCAGTTTTATTGCAATTGCTGATTTCACTAAACATAATCATGTCGCAGTGCGTCTTTTTTTGACTCAATGCATAGCGTTCATAAAAAGTAAGTTATCAGGTTTAGAGAAAATTTATTTCTTCTCAGATGGATCTGGAAGCCAATACAAAAATAAAATGACCGCTTTTAATTTGTGCAACATGCAAAAAGATTTTGGCATAGATGCCGAGTGGAATTTTTTCGCTACTTGTCATGGAAAGGGCCCTTGTGATGCTTTGGGAGGCGTATTGAAACGAAATGCTGCGAAAGCCAGTTTGCAAGATCATCACATAACAACGGCCGAAGAACTTTATTCATGGGCTATTTCTAAGCCAGACTCGAAAATACACTATCAATTTTTTTCGGAATCCGACTATAATAAAATGGAAAGAAAATTAAAAAATCGTTACACACGTGTGAAGCAAATTTCAGGGACTCAGTCATTCCATAGTTTTAAGCCTCAAAACGAAGAGTATATTATTGTGAAACAAAATTCATTTTCAACGGAAGAAAAATGTATAAAATTGTTATGAAAAAACTTAATAAATAAAAATAAATGTATAAAAGTGTTTTTCTTATTTTTTAACATGTTCATCATGTCGCGCGGCTTTAAAGTGTTTTTTTCTTGGAACTTACACTAAGCAAAAATATTTGAAATTTTAAAGCCTTATTTATTTGAAAAGGTAATCGTCAAAAAATAGCAATTGGTCTGTGTGGTTAACGGAAAGCCTTAAAGACTGATTCGAATGTTATACTAAGTTTGTAAGTAACTCATAGATTTCATTAGTCATAGGTTTGATTGGATGGAGACGCATGGTAATCTACCATGCATCTTCATCGTTTCTACAGGCGGGTGATGTATAAAATGAAGAGTAATGATTTATTATTTAAAAAATTGTATCTCCAAAACGACACGCAGAACATCTCCAATTTTTTGATATGTTATGTAAAATTGAATGCTCTTTCATTTAAAAATACTAAAACAAGGAGTCGTTGAGGCCCCTTGCAGTCAAATTAAAGAAAAACTATTTGTTTTGTATTTTTTTCATACAAAAATTGATATATTCAAAGGTTTCGTATTTTTGCTTGGAAATTCAAAAAAATACCAATACAATGGCCAAAAATGACTAAAATCGGTTAAACGGTTTAGGAGTTATAAATTTTTGAAAATTGAAGATTTTGAAAAATCACGATTTTTTGGACCAGTCTAACGCAGAAAGGTCCAGTCTAATAACGAAATAAAAAAATACGGGTCTAATATTTTTCGATGTTGAACAATCCTACCGAATATTATAAAATTCTGAGAGATCGTATAACTTTTTTTCATGGAATTGCTGTATATATACAGGGTGACTGGTAATTGGTGTTACACCCGAAAGGAGGTGATAGTAGACCTCATTTGCAGCAAAAAAATGTATTGCAAGGTGGGTCGTAAAATCATTCCTTGCCGAGTTATTGAACATTTAAGTTTGCATTGCCGAGCAATAATAGCACTTTTTGCTCGGGTACTCATAAATATCCCATGGTGCCGTCATGGCAAATGACAACAATCAATGTAATCGTAGTAGTCGATATCATGTTTGGTTGATCGTCATACTGTGTGAACCTGGTTTTCGAAGCAAAAGATGCTGTTTTCGAACAGCGAGTACGCCGATATGATTTTTTGTTATGGTTTTGCAGACAGCAATGCTGCAGGTGCCAGAAGGGAGTACGAACAACGATTCCCGCATCGCACGCTTCCCAGCGCACCCGTATTCACCAGAGCATTCCACCTCACAGAAACGGGCAGTGTTCAGAGCAATCCCCGCGATGCGGGATCACCGGAGGCGCAAACGAACCTCGAAACACAGATCCTGCGTCGTTTCGAACAGGATCCTACTACTAGTACGAGACAAGAAGCATCAAGGTTTGTATTATCTCTGTCCTTATGATGCACACATTTATTGCATAAGGTTGCTTTTACAGATTCAGGGTATCCCAATGGAAGGTGTGGAAAACGCTGAACCAAAATCGACTGCACCCATACCTTTACACTCCTGTCCAAGAATTGGAACCAAGAGATCCTCCAAACAGATTGCTCTACTGCAATTTTATTTTAGCAGCTCTTGCTGCTGATAGAGAATACCTCTCTAGAGTGCTGTGGACAGATGAGTGTCATTTTGACAGAGCAGGAGTTTCGAATTTGAAAAACCTTCACGTTTGGAGTGAGGAAAATCCCCACGCCAAACGAGTAAAAAAAGTTCAGCGACAGTTCTCAGTGAACTTATGGGGAGGGATGGTAGGGGGTCACCTCATTGGGCCATATGTTTTACCTGATCGGCTCAATGGAGCAGCGTATTTGGATTTCTTACAAAATCAACTTCCCGAACTTCTACGTGATGTTCCACAAGAGATCAGAAGAAGAATGGTTTTTCAACATGATGGTTGTCCTTCGCATTATCATCGAGATGTACGAGAATTTTTGAACAACGAATATGAAGGACGCTGGATCGGACGCGGGGGATCTACAGAATGGCCAGCTCGTTCGCCAGATCTAACTCCTCTTGACTTTCACTTGTGGGGTAGAATGAAGGAGTTAGTTTATTTCAAACCAGTTCCCACGCAGGAAATTTTAATGGAAAGAATTTACCAAGCCAGTGCACAGGTAAGAGAAGAACTAACTGTTGTAGTAACTACAACGGAAGTATAGAAACGCGTTAGGTTGTGCATTGAAATGGATGGCAATCATGTCAAAAATTATCTAAAGTAACTCCGAATATCAATAACAATCAATAGCAATCATTTGAAAATAAATATTTTATTACATTTAAATGAGCTACAGAACGGAAAGAAAATGACCAAACCCATCCGAAAGTAAGCCTGTAACGCCAATTAAATCGAGTTGTTAGTAAACAAAGGTTGATCAAAGGAGCCGAGCAATGCGTACTCTTTGGTGGGCCTTGATAATGCGTACAAGTACCCGACCAAAAAGTGGTATTGTCGCTCGGCTATGCAGACTTAAATGTTCAATAACTCGGTAAGGAATGATTTTACGACCCACCTTGCAATACATTTTTTTGCTGCAAATGGGGTCTACTATCACCTCCTTTCGGGTGTAACACCAATTACCAGTCACCCTGTATATATATATATCAACGGGTACATATAGAATGTTGCTCACCAAGAGCATTTTTGTTAAAAATCACTAGAAAAATCGTATTATATTATAAAAATATGGTTATTTATGCAAAAACAACAAATTGGAAAAAACTTAAATTTTTCTTACTTCTAAGAACTTTTTTATCTTAAGTTGCTCCATCGTAAAACAACTTCTATTCTTCTTCTTATGACTCAAAGCCTTTTTGGAAAAAAAAAAGTTATAAAGATCGTACGTTGGACAGATTTGCTAATTGATTTTTAAGTTTAATTTTTGATTTTTTTGAAGAAAAAAAAAAATTTTTCACAGTGTACATATTTTTTTCATAAAGTCAAATTAATTAACTACAACTTTTTCTCAGACGCAATTTTATTACACCCAACAGTTTTCGAGTTATGATTTTTTGAAAAATACGCATGACAAAACACATACGCCCTTTTGAAAAAAATGTCTTGAGTCAAAAATTCCCTTAACCCGCGGAAAATCCATCATCACCAATTCCAAAGACATGTGCAAGGTTTCATCCAAATCGGAGAGGGTCGTGCAAGATTTTGACTTTTTCCGGCTGATTTCATCTGGAAACGCTCAATACTGGTATCTATGAAACTCATTAAATAATCACATTCGTGATTCGTGATCACATTGCAGGAGAGATCTATGTTTAATTCAACTATTAAGTTTAACCGTACTAACACATCCTCAAGGCTTTATCCTGCTAAAACATGAAATTTCCTCAAAATATGGCCAAAATAGGAGCATGACTAAAACAGGTGCGTTTCCCTTACTGGTTAATAAACCCAAAACGGTGCAAGGGGCTACTAAAGTCAAAACCCAAAAATACAAAATACATGGAATATGAACATAGCCGACCCAATGTCAGTTCACGGATCAAAATGTGGCTTTACACTTGTGATGTTTTTGATAGTTGATTTCAAAGCCTATACAGTTATTGAATATGATTATTGACCTTTAAGTCTATTGGCCTAAAGATCTAGGAGTTCATAGTTTTCGCTACTGATTAAGTTTAAAATGTTTTTGTTTTTGTTTAAAGGAACGGAAGTCTGGTAATCAAACTGTCACTGTGAACATCACGGGATGAATTTATCAACCTGTTTTGGACCACACCAAAACTATTGGATACATAGAATGAGAAATCCTATTTTGTATTTCATAGTTATAATTGAACATTTTGCGTCACGTTTACTATTCAACAAGATGGTGTATTGTTTTGGACAATACTGTAGAATAAAATTCACCTGTTTTTTCTTATACGGCTAAGACGGCAATGAGCACACGTAAAAGTGAAAGGTATGGTGCTATATACATAGTATTTATGAACTAGTACAAATGATTTGTAGATTAAATAGACTTTCCCAAACCAGCCACATCCATATAAACCCTTCTTTGCCTTTAATTTTCTCTAAGGTCAACCAACTGTTGGTGAAAATAAAAAAAAAAAAGATTCATTTGCTTTATGAAAACATGAATAGAAATCTTGCTATTGACAAAGCGATGAAATATTTTATTGGGTGCTTTAAAGATAAAAATACGCATTGATTTTTTGTTTTACCAACTAAAAAATAACAAATTTTCCTAAATATCTTTCGTTTCCACAAAATTCTACCTGCAGATATTTCAAAACGTTCGTCTAACTACCATCGAGAACAAAGTTTCCTACTACGTCAATGTCTATCAATACTCTATAGCTACAAAAAGTGCTGACCTCACAGAAACCGTGTGAATGCAAATTTGCATTTATGGTGCCAAGTCGTCCTCTAAGCTGCAAGAATCTCATATCCTCGCATCCTTCTATGTTCCATCCGGGACGAGCTACAGTTGCCCAAACGAGTTTCGATTATCTTGGAATTAAATTAAACCTTGATGAATCCGCTGTACAAACGGTACGGCACTATCTCATGCATTGCAATTCTGTTAAAGTACAGTTGAAAATCCACAGTGGAGGCAGCTTGAAATTATGTTTTGCGATGAATTTTTTTTTAGGGAAGTATAGCTTGCCCATGATGGTATTTCGATGATTCAACCAATATTTAAAAAAAAAAACTTTAGATTAGAATTTTTGATTCAAAAGTAAATACATTATCAATATTTACATCATTATACATCATTCACATGAGGTTTACGAGGAAAAACGAAAGAAAAAGCTAATTCAAAAATCTATTTAACAAGCGATTCATGACCCTACTTTATTCACCTTTCTACAATGCACGCGTTTTGTATTTTGAACGTTCGAGTTTCTTATTTGTTTACCCATTAGCTTGAAATTTAAAAAAAAAATTCTCCTGCAAAGTTTATGCTGGAAAAAAATTCTCGTAAGCACAGCTAGCAAACATTTTTATTTGTTATTAATACGTGATGTTAATAAGCATTGTTTCCGAAGATGTATGTGTTAGTTATTGTATGTAATCAAGTGTTCTAGTTGTCATTGGGATGAACATTTTTATCTGTTGACGAATAAATAAATAAATAAATAAATAAATAAAATAATGGTAATAAAATAATACTTATAACTACAGGGTGTTTCGGTCAAAATTTGGTTGACTTAAATTTGATGCATTTCCTTTCATCGTGCATTAAAATTTTTTGCCCAACCTTTCATTTTGAAGAT
Organism: Aedes koreicus; assembly: GCA_024533555.2. Taxonomy (NCBI): domain Eukaryota; kingdom Metazoa; phylum Arthropoda; class Insecta; order Diptera; family Culicidae; genus Aedes; species Aedes koreicus. The sequence continues at coordinate 122,187 of JAHHFK020003654.1, forward strand.
GTGTGCGTGTAACATCATGCCTCTATTTTGATATTGAGATTAGCACTTCAGTTATCAAAATGTCGTCGAAGGAAGAGAAGCAACTCATCAAAATGTTGCACGTGCATGGCGAAAATCCAAACTACTCTTACGCCAAATTGGCGAAATTGTTGAATGTGGCTAAATCAACTTTTACCAACGTATTAAAATTGTTCGGTGAACGTTTGTCGACAGCCTGGAAAGCTTGATCGGGGCGAAATCGAAAGCCGGAGGCCACAGCGACGACAAAAAGAGTTGGCCGCTGTTTCGCGTGGAACCCCAACCTCTCCGTCCGAGATGTCGCAAAGAAGCTGGGAGTGGCGCCTTCAACCGTGGATAAAGCTAAAAAACGAGCTGGACTGTCGACTTACAAGAAAGTGGTGACTCCAAATCGCGACGACAAACAAAACACGTCGGCCAAAGGACGATCGCGAAAGTTGTACACGACGATGCTGACGAAGTTTGATGGCGTGGTACAGGACGATGAAACTTACGTCAAGGCATGCTTGAAACAGTTTCTTGGACAGGAATTATATACGGCAACCGGACGGGAAAAGGTGACAGATATTTTCAAGCACATTAAGCTGTCAAAGTTTGTGAAGAAATATTTGGTGTGGTCGGCCATCTGTACCTGTGGCTCGAAGAGCAACGTTTACATTGCGACCGGAACCGTCAACCAGGAAATTTATCTGAGCGAGTGCCTACAAAAACGTTTACTACCTTTCCTGAAGCGACACAATTGTTCCGTTCTATTTTGGTCGGATTAGGCATCTTGCCATTACGGAAAAAAGGCCATGGAGTGGTACGCTGCCAACAACGTTCAAGTGGTGCCCAAGGACAAGAACCCTCCCAACACGCCAGAGCTCCACCCAATCGAACAATATTGAGTCATCGTCAAGCGGAACCTTAAGAAGTCTCAAAAAGCTGTTGCGAGCGAGAAACAATTCAAGGCAAACTGGCGTTCTGCGACGAATAAAGTGGACAAGGAGACTGTACAAAATCTTATGACAGGTGGTAAACGAAAGACCCGGCAATTCGCTTTCGGTAAAAAGGACGCTTAGCTGAATATTTCTCCTGGATTCTGTATTAACTGAACATGAAAAACAAAAAGGATTTGACTTATTAATAAAAACATTGATCGACTCACACACATTACTGTTTGATCAAATTTTGATCGGAACACCCTTTACTTTTACAACTATCAATGACTCATCAAGCTAACATGCTTGGAAGACAGTAACACAGGAAGTTTGTATTTCCTTTAGTAATTCTAGAAACTTCAAAATTTTACATGCGTATTCAGAGTTCGTGACCGAAATTGCAAAAAATTTTGGGATGCGGATAAGGATGGGATTTAAAATCCATTGTTAGGTGTGGTGTTTCAATTAACTCTTTTAATAAAGAAGCCTTAGTATAAAGGGTGTACCGAATCAAATTGCGACACACACAAATATTCGGCAAAATTCGTCCGTTTAACCAATCATCTTCAAACTTTCAGGGAGGAAAATAATCCATTATTTCTTCATATCTTCCTCCGATTTCACTTACTTAGGATGCTTCCGAAGAGCCTGCTTCATGATGGCCCAGTATTTTTCAATTGGCCGCAGTTCCGGTGCGTTCGGGGGGTTGAGATGCTTCGGCACGAAATTGACCTTCTTAGCCTTGTACCACTCCAAAACATCTTTCGAGTAATGGTACGAGGCTAAATCCGGCCAGAAAATTGTAGGACCATGGTGTGACCTCAGAAGAGGAAGTAGACGCTTTTGGAGGCATTCCTTTAGGTACACCTGCCCATTGACCGTTCCAGTTGTCACGAATGGGGTGCTCCGCTTTCCACACGAGCAAATTGCTTATTTGTTTACCCATTAGCTTGAAATTTAAAAAAAAGTCTTCGGCAAAGTTGATGATGGAAAAAAAATTCTCGTAAGCACAGCTAGCAAACATTTTCGTTTGTCGTTAATAATCGTAATAAAAATTATAATTATTACTACTTTTACAACTATTAATGACTCATAATGCTAACATGCTTGGAGGACAGTTGCACAGGAAGTTTGTATTTCCCTTAGTAATTCTATAAACTTCAAAAAGTAAAATGCGTATTCCGAGTTCGTGAAATTGCCCAAATTTTTGAGAGGCAGATCGGGATGGGATTTAAAATCAAGTGTTAGGTGTGGTGCTTCAATTGACTTTTTTAATAAAGAAGTCTTAGAGCATTTCCAGACAGAATAACAAAGGGAAGGTCCATTAATTATGTTAGGCAGTAAGGTGAGAGGGGGGGTTTGAGAAAACGTGACAATCCATACAAAAAATTTTGAAGGTCCATACAAAAAACGTGACAAGGGGGGGGGGGGAGTTGCAAAAAGTCACTTTTTGCGTGACATTATTAACGGTTGGAACTGCCATTCAATTTAAATGTTATGCCTATCTTTAAATCCATAGTGGCTAGCAAATTTATTTTTATTTTTATATTACGACGCTGCTCCGTCTAACATAAATATAATCTTTTAAATTGTAATTTGTGATTTTAAATATTCCAATAATTTTGAGATAAAAAACTGAACTGCTACTGTGTCATGCTTTATAGTATCAGAAATGATCACAAAACTTATGTGTTTTAGTGTACCGTTTTCTTTGTAATATGCTACAAATGGATGTATTGTACATTGAGTATTATTCCAATGATAACTTTGCACTTCATCTTGAAGAACAAATGCGTAGTTTTCAGAAAAATCACAAATAACTATGACTTCACCATCTTCTAGTGTTTCTTTTTTTGTTTTTAAAAATTTACTTTGCAAATTTTCAAAAAAAAAAAAAGGAGGCTAACTCTTCTGATGGTAAAGTCTTTAATTCAATATTACACCTATCAGCCGTAATCCACTGTTCAAATGACACTTCTTTAATTTCATTCTCTTCCAATTTTTCTAAAATTGCTGTTTCCGATGCTGACGTATCGTAACAATTCATGCACGCGCGAAGATGGCAAAAGTCTGTTCTAAATTGTGCATCGCACAAAATTTGTTCCATATAGATAGTGCGATCACAAAAAATGATATTATATGACAAACTGATTTTATTAACAATAGACTCCGCTGAAGTCGATGAAGCTAGAGACGTAACGGATGGGATGGTATTGACTATGGATTCACTTTCCATATCTACAGGTCTCGTTGATTGCACACCACTGATAGAAGGCACTTCCTCATCATTCGAAGGTGGTGGTTTTTGTTGGGGACGATAAACTAGGGGACGACACATATTGCAGATTCGCATCGAATTATCCAATGGTATCTTACAACCTAAAGATCTTAATTTTTCAATAACACAATCTGTCAAGTTTCTAGTCTCATTTACAACACTTGAAAGTATTATCCATGTTTGAAAATAAACTTGCTTGTTTAACTTGAAAAGCTATGAAAGATAAACTAAATTGATGAGGTGAAGAACTTCCCAATATATAGCACTTTGTTGACTTTGTACCTATTTTCATTTCAAATGTATGGCAGGCTCCATTGTATTGAAATGTACCTATAAGACATTTTCCAGACACGGATATAAAAAAAAATGCTGCGTTCTCAAAGAGAGGCTTAAAAAATCCCGATATATTAACCGTTATTGCAAAAAATAAAACAAAGAACTTTTGAGTTTGATCATTTACTTCAGATAGCTTCAGTTTGTATCGCTTCCGTTGCGTCTAAACAGAAACGGGTAAGGCTGACAGCCTCCATGTCTACGAAAGATTTGTTTCTTACTCAATAATTTATCATGTCACATACATTTTTCGTGGACATCACGACAAACACCTGAAAATGGTTAAAAATGTTGTTACAACAAAATTTCCTTTTAATAAAATTCGTATTAACTTCAGAACGGCTGGATTTACGAAAAAAGTTTTTACGGATGGATACGTAGAGTCTATTTTTGGTAAAATTAGATTAGAAAATACGCTATCTCACAAAATTAAAAAAATCCATGAAAATTTACAAACAAAAATTTAAAAATTAAAGAAGTGACCGTCTTAAACTCTTCACCAGTTATTAGGATATAACTTGGAGTTAAAAAAAAATATTAGAAAATTCCAAGGGGTTTTGAAAAAAAAAAAAGTTTTATGTTTTTTTAGCATGAATTTACAGTTTTTTAGTTTCAGTGTATTTTTTTCTTGAAGAACACTTAATGACCTACAACTTCTTTTCAGACGACATGTTGATCAGAATAATCGTTTACATGTTATAATTTTTTGGAAAAATAAAATTCATATTTTACATAAGCCCTTATAGAAAATTAGTCCAGAAAATTTTAGGATTTTTTTATGAAAAATGTTATCTTGGGTAGACACTTACATATGAACAAAATTTCATTAAAACCGGAAACTGTCGAGACAAAATCAAAATTTGTTTAGCCTTTTCGGCTGGAAATACTCCTTAGTAATGATCAAATTCAATACCCTGAGCCATACTTACCTTACCAATCAAACCAAGACCGGGGTGGCCACTGTTGTACATAGAAATTGTCTCCATTCTATTCGGTCCATGGCTGCACCTCGCCATCCGCGCAGAAGGGCCCGCAGGTCACCTGATCGATCCACCTTGCTCGTTGCACGCCTCTTCTTCTTGTGCCTCTTGGTTCGTTTTCGAGAAGCATTTTAACTGGGCTGTCGTCCGACATTCTTACGACATACCTAGCCTGCCGTAGTCGACCGATTTTAGCGGTGTGTACTAAGGTAGGTTCTCCCAGCAACTGATGCAATTCGTAGTTTATTTGCCTCCTCCGTGTTCTGTCTTCCATCTGCACTCTACCGTAGATCGTACGCAAAACCTTCCGTTAAAAGACACCAACTTTTGGACTTTTGGTTCTCCAAAAGTTATTTTCATGTTTCGTGGCTGTAGATGATCACCGATCTTATTAATGTTTTGCAACTGGTCAACATTGCAGTTCGGCGAACTTTGTTCAATCTTAGCGTCCTTTGGAGTCTAGAGTAGGCACGATTTCCAGCTATAATTCGCCTTTGTACTGCTCTGCTGGAGTCGTTATTGGCGGTCACAAGTTATAGATGGTCACTAATCAGCCAAACCGAATTCATTTAGCGCCTCGATTTCATCTCCGTCGATCTGAACTCGTGAAGGGAGACTAACATTGTCTTCTCGTGAGTCTATTCCCTTCATGCATTTTGTTTTCAGCGAATTAATAACAAGCATAATCCTTCTAGCTAGTATAGCACGATAGTTGCAGCAATCCAGCTTGTCACCTTCCATCCAATCTTCTGGTAAATACTCTTCCTCCCAAATCTCCCAAATCAGTGCAGTGTCCTTACGAGTACTTCACCATTATATTTTAAAGCTCAGTTGGTCAACACCAACAGCTTTGTTGTTTTGAAGCCAACCATTTACGTACTCAACTTCCTGGAGGATGGGGGTCGGAAGACTGTCATCATCAGGTTCATTACCGTTCACCTTTATTTACTATAACATTGAGCACTCAAAAATGAAGGCCACTTTAGGAAAAATAGCTAAAAAATTATTTCGATTTGGTTTTGATGAAATTTCGAACTTTTCTTCGAGTACCACTCATCATATTTAGGACACTCTGTTGGTTAACCTGGCCGGCCATTTTGTTTGGCTATCTTTCCATCTATGTTACATCCCGAGTCACCTTACCACTCTTCTGCAACTTCTGTTTAACAATTGCCCAATATTTCTCAATTGGGCGGAATTGAGGGCAATTGGGTGGATTGATGTCTTTTTCGAAGAAATCCACTCCGTTGTCTCGATACCACTGTAGTATTACTCAGCTATAGTAGCAACTTACCAAATCAGGCAAATACTTTACTTGTCCATTGTTAGCTTTATTATGTGGAAGGATACGTTTTTTCAGGCACTCACGCTTGTACATTTTGAAATCCATAGCCTTTTTTGTCACGAAAACCTGGGTTTTTTGTTCGCAGCTGCAAATACCTTGCCAAGTCATTAGCTTTCTTATGAATTGATTGGCAAAAACGATTTTGAGCTTGCTAGGGCCATCAACTCAACCAGTGCATTTATAGCACTTTGCTCCTGAAAAGCTGCCCATAATCCAACTTCACGTACGTTTCATCATCCATGACAATTCTTTTGGCCACTAGATTTTGTGTCAATGTCCTGTGTGGTTGCTTACTGGCCGGAAAAGATCGAAGTCCTTCTCGCAGACGGAATCCCTCTGACGGTGCTTTGGCTGGTATTGTATTTATTGGCGCTATCATAATCCGACAGCCCTGGGTTTGACCTAATCGTTCTCAACACCGTCAAATGCAACTTCCGATCCTTAGTTCCACTACGACGCTTGCGATCCTGTCGATCGAGGGTATGCCACTCAAATGTTTGAGAATGTTGCACACTGTCGATTAAGCAAATTCCCTTCACGATGTTTTAACCTGACCACGTCGCATTTTCGAAGTGAGTGTTCAAAATTCATTTTCGGTTCACGGCTTCCATCAAGTTTACTTGAAAATTATCCGAAGCTTCTTTACAACAAAATTAATCGCGACGAACTTCTCAGCACTAAAAGAGGAATAATTTTAAAATCAAGAAAACATTGCAGATCCGACCACCAGGAAGTAAAATGAACAGTGCGTCCAGATATTAAATGTCTCTCTCAAGCCTTAGATCCTTAAAAGGGCCGCTTATACAAATTTTCATAATTAAATTAATTAAATTACTTATTGGAAAATTGGAGAAGGAATTATAAATGAAGCCGTTTATTTGCAATAAGGTTTCAATTCCATTTATTTAGAGTTGATTTTTTACTGTTATGTGACTATTTTTTTAATTGTACAAAATGTGTTGCGGTAAGTTAAGGTTCAATGTCCAAGAAAACTTTTGATGTTTTAAAAGTTTTCTAGAAATAACTAAAGGGTGTCCACGATGAAATTGCCACACACAAAATTGATTCGCAAAATTCGAGTTTTCATCCGATTGCCATCAAATTTTCAGGGATTGAGAAATAACTATTAAACTTCATTTTACCATTTTACTCGTATTTTATTTACAGTCTGCCATTGGTAAATACCCGCACCTTGGCCTTAACCCCGGCCATAAGATTCTGCACAACCTGTGAATCAACCGTTTTTTGCATGTAAACCCATACTTTCTTCAGTTCCTCGACTGTTTTCACTACCTTAGGTCGTTTAAGAAGGTACTGCTTCATAATCGCCCAGTACTTCTCGATGGGGCGGAACTCCGGGGTGTTGGGAGGAGTTGAACATTTTCGGCACGAAATTGACCTTATTGTCCGCATACCACTTCAGCACGTCCTTGGCGTAGTGGCATGAGGCCAAATCCGGCCAGAAGATTGTTGGGACGTTGTGGGCCTTCAGGAGAGGAAGCAGCCGCTTCTGGAGGCGCTCTTTTATGTACACCTGTCCGTTCATCGTGTCCTGGGTCACGAAAGGTGCACTCCGCTTCCCGCACGTGCAGATGGCTTGCCAAACCAGGAATTTCTTCGCAAATTTGGACATCTTCTGAGTGCGGACATGCTCCGGAACGCTGAACTTATCCTTGGCCGTGAAAAACAGGTTGCCGGGGATCTGTTTGAAGTCGGCCTTCACATATGTTTCGTTGTCCATGATGCAGCATTCAACTTTCGTCAGCATGTTGAGGTATAACTTCCTGGCACGGGTTTTGGCGGACTTGTTCTGCTTCTCGTCGCGATTCGGGGCCTTTTGTACCTTTAACGTTCGAAGCCCAGCCTTAGTTTTGGCCTTCTGGACAAAACTTCGGCGTAGGGTGCAGCTTCATTGCCACATCCCGAACGGAGGCGTTCGGATTTCGGTTGAAGGCCCCAACTACGCGGTTGTGATTTTTGGTGTTGTACGGATTACTTTTCCTTCACTTCTGGGCTTCCGATCGGTGGTCAACCGTTCCTCGAACCGCTTAATCACTCGCAACACCCGTGGAATTCGCGATTCCCGTAACGTTTTAGCGATGGAACGATGCGAGAGATCCTTGTTCTCGTGATGAATGCGCAAGATTTTATCACGCACGAGCTGTTCTTTCGACTCCATTTCCGCGAGTTTTGATCACAGGACTTTAAAACTTGCAGAGATGTAAAATAATGCACTATGAACTAAATCTACCCAAATTTTCATTAAATTCTACCCAACGGTTAAAAAGTTAGAGCAATTTACAGAGTGTGGCAATTTCATCGTGGACACCCTTTATGACCCCTTTGGCTTGGAGGAGTTAATGTACTTTTTAACACAAGGCTTAACATTTATAATTTTTTCAATAGTATGTGGCTCAAAATCAACAATGTTCTTTATTTAAATTGATGCGTAGAAATACTTCCAATCGATTGGTGGAAATTTTAAAAAATTTTTTGGAGAAATACCTGAGAAATTATTCAAAAGACCTTGCTTCTTTTCGGCGATTGGCGTAACGTTTTTTTTTTCGGAATACGTAAGTCAGTATAGCAAACACATACGCAGACCTAAGTCAACTACTCAAACAAAACAGAGCGAGTCAATCAATGAACGTGCAAACAAATCCGTCACTCACGCAAAGTAAGTAACAAGCGAAGATAGTTTTTAATCACATGTCTTTTCGATTCTAAGTATGCGAGAGCTACTCACTGAGTGCAGTATGCCACGGTTAAAAACTCGCGTAATAAACGACTCCAGTGTATTGTTATTTTTCGCATAACTTTTCAAAACATCATATATAACAATGAGAGATTCGCTCCTCTCTCGTTATTTTTTGCTAATTACGACGCCATTATAAAATTTTCCAACGGTTTCTCCTTACAAATCTACAGATGGTCTTGCAGCCTATTATGATATTTCCATACAAAATCACAAGTTAGTTTTCATGATTTTTTTCACTTTCCAGTGAATTTTTCGTATTTTTTTCGTTATAAAAACCTGTTGGGACTCAAGACAAATCAAATGGAAAAGAAATCAAGTTAATCCATTTTGTCGTTCGTAAGTTATGCTTTCACGAACGGACAGCATTTCTTTTTTATATGTATAGATAGAAGATTTGGAGGCCCTGAAAAGAACAGATTTTAAATGGTTGGAGACAGAATTTATCTACTCGTCATGGCGCATTAGGCCGCTGGCTTTCAACTGGCTCACACCGGACTTTCAACTGGTTTATTTGAGATACCTGGGAATACCTGAGAGGTACTGTTTTGGTATTGTCTTACCTCAATTTGGTATTCGCATAACATTTTGGGAACAGGAGTTTATGGTATTATCCTGGTATTTACCCTGGATTTTACTACGAGCAGAACAAAAATATGAATACCTAGTTTGATCTTGATAACTGGCCTTGGTATTAAAGAGCTCAGATTAAGAGGTAAAATACCTAAGCAAAATACTTAAGAATTGCAAGCAAAATGTCTCCAGAATAACTAAACTTGATATTCCCGGATCTGGTCACCTTAGAGGTATTATTTTGGTATTTTCTTACCTCAATTCGGTATTCGCATGACATTGTGGGAACGATTTGATGGTATTATCCTCAGGTATTTTAGATCTTAATCTGAGCTCATAAATACCAAGGCCAGTTATCAAGTTATTCGCTTCTGCTCGGGCTCTTATGCAGCGCTCTTAAATACCAAGGCCAGTTATCAAGTTATTCGTTCCTGCTCAGGTGCCTACCAATTGACGAAAAAATGTACGATAAGTTAGATAAATTACAATTCAAAAACCTTGTCTGCGAAAATAGTACAAGTTGTCGTACTAGTGAGTGCGCTTTAAACGTGGGCAGCGCGTCCGTGGCCGTATGTATTCGTTGGCGTGCTCTTGTGGTGGTCGGTTTCAACTCTTCGGCCGCACGTTGGGCGGTTGTGTCAGCCTCTGCTGCGTTATCATCAACTATGGCGTAAGCTGGTGGCCAACTACTGCCCGTCTACGCATCGTGTCAGTTCACTCAAAGGAGAGCGGGTGGAGTATGTGGTTGAGAAGGGCCCCTCGCTAGATCGATCGTTGGCTCCTGTCTGTACTCGGTGGTGATTTATTGTGGGAGAAATACTGTACATTTGGTGAGATTAGTATGGAAAACGTAATTATAAGACATAACCTTTTATTTGTGTTCTTTTCAACAGTTGCTATCAAGAATATTGTTGATTTAATGTTTCATAAGAAGCGAAGTAAGATTTTCAAATCCATTGATGAAAAAGCTAAGAAAATTTTAACCAGGAATGTACGAGCTAGTAAAGTTCAAAAGCTGATCATTTCCGTGACGCTCCTAAGTTTAAATTTTCCAATTTTTTATCCTCATATGTTGCCGAAGGATGTTATCCAACATCAAAAATCTCCACGATGACATCAGTGAGGGGGGAGGGGTTTATTCAATGTCCACACAGGGTAGTGGGTATGAAATCATGGTTTATTTTGACCACATGGTATATGGACGGCCTCTTAAGGTGTCAAAGAACCTTAAACTGTACGCTGACGTGGTTTCTGATATCAAACAACTCAAATCCCCGCTATATCTGAAATGAAAAGCTTGCCTGTATTGGTAAATAAAAAGCCAGAACAAGGTGTAAAAAGGCTAAACAGTTATTACAACGTCTTCCAGCTTAACGTAAATCCATTGCAGCAAAGAAAATAAAGGATGATAGGAATGTTAGAAATGCTTGGTTTCAATGTTAGAAATGCTTGGTTTGCGTGTTGTTTTAAAGTATTTTACTGATGACACCCAATGGCCTAAACTTAAGCTGATCCTTGAAATTAATGGTAAATTTACATTTTAATTTAAAACAGTCTCCTACTGCAAAATGTTGATGCCCACACACCACCAACAGTTTATAGGTACAGTTCAAGCAAACGCGGAGGATTTAAAACAGAAAGAGAAAAATGTCGCATTGTTGTTTCCAACAGTTCAAACAGTTTAAAAATTGCGTGTGAATGTATTTGTTAGCTTGATTAACAACGAACTTATTTGGTGAAATCTTTGGTTATGAGTTGTGAGTATCCATTCTTATAATTTGATACCATATAATAAATATAATATGTACATATGAAACAATAAGCTAGAAATCAAAGATATTCTGAGCGACAGGAATCTATGTCGCAACTTTTTATAAACCAAGGCTGGTAGCATAAGAAATGTTTCATCACCTGTAGAAAAAAGTACGAGAATGTCATGACATTTTTTCATGACGGTTCACTTTTTGCATGGGTTAAATTTTGTCGTTACGAATTTTTTTAAATGTCATTGATATTATTGATCAAAATAAAGTTTTACAACCATTGTTATTCATCAAAATACAGTACATTTACAAACTTACTTCCCTTGACACGAAAACTAGAATTTTCGACTTGCTCTAAATCGCTGTTTTATTACTTTTAAACCTGTGGATTAAATGTAAATATTTTTACTTGGGAATGAATGCTTTTCACCCATAATCCGAGGCGTTTAATGGAATAACCAAAGCCAAACTGCTTGGTCTCAAAGTACTTACCTTACCAATCAGACTAAGGCCGGTGTGGCCTCTGCTGTACACAGAAGTTGTTTCCATTGTAATCGGTCCATGGCTGTACCTCGCCAGCCTCGCTGTCTGCGGAGGGTCCGCAGGTCGCCTTCTACTTGATCAATCCACCTTGCTCGTTGCGCGCCACTTCTTCTTGTACTTATCGGTTCGTTTTCGAGAACCATTTTCACAGGGCTGTCGTCCGACATTCTTACGACATGCCCAGCCCATCGTAGTCGACCGATTTTTGCGATGTGTACGATGGGAGGTTCTCTGGTGCAATTCGTGGTTCATTCGCCTCCTCCACGTTCCGTCTTCCATCTGCACTCCACCGTAGATCGTACGCAGCACCTTCCGTTCAAAGACTCCAAGGGCGCGTTGGTCCTCCACTAGCAATGTCCATGTTTCGTGGCCGTAGAGAACTACTGGTCTAATTAATGTCTTGTAGATGGTCAACTTTGTGGTTCGGCGAACTTTGTTCGATCTTAGCGTCCTTCGGAGTCCAAAGTAGGCACGATTGCCAGCAATAATGCGCCTTTGTATTTCTCTGCTGGTGTCGTTATCGGCGGTCACCAATGAGCCCAGATACACGAATTCGTCTACTACCTCGATTTCATCACCGTCGATCTGAACTTGTGCTAGGAGGCTAACATTTTCTTCTCGTGAGCCTCTTCCCTTCATGTATTTTGTTTTTAACGCATTAATCACAAGCCCAATCCTACCAGCTTCAGCCTTAAGTCTGATGTACGTTTCCGCCATCGTCTCAAAGTTACGTGCTACGATATCAACGTCGTCGGCGAAGCCAAATAGTTGGACAGACTTCCTGAAGATCGTGCCACTCGTGTCTACCCCAGCTCTTCGAATCACACCCTCCAGTGCAATGTTAAACAACAAACACGACAATCCATCACCTTGCCTTAACCCTCTCCGAGATTCGAAGGGACTCGAGACGTCCCTGATACTCGGACGACACACATCACTCGATCCATCGTTGCTTTGATCAACCGCGTCAGTTTTTTCCGGAAATCCATATTCGTGCATGATTTGCCATAGCTGGTCTCGATCGATTGTATTCATACGCTGATTTGAAGTCGATGAAAAGATGATGTTCGGGCACGAATCGTATTCGCGACATCTTTGCAGCACTTGCCGAATCGCGAAAATCTGGTCCGTAGTAGCGCGGGCACCCATAAATACCGCTTGGTATTGCCCACGAACTCCTTTGCAATTGGTGACAGGCGGCTGCATAACATTTGGGAGAGCAACTTGTAGGCAGTGCTCAGTAGCGTGATCGCACGATAATTGCAGCAATCCAACTTGTCGCCCTTTTTATAGATGGGACACACTATTCCTTCCATCCAATCCTCCGGTAAACATTCCTCCTCCCAAATCTTGGTAATTACCCAGTGCAGCGCTCTGGCCAGTGTTTAACCACCGTATTTTAATAGCTCGCTTGGGAGTTGGTCAACACCAGCGGCTTTGTTGTTTTTCAACAGACCAATTTCCTCCTCAACTTCCTGAAGGGGTTGGGGTCGGGGTCCTGTCATCTTCTGCGCGTGTTCCTATATTTATTACCGTGCCACTTTCGTTCGCTGTAACATTACCGTTCAGGTGCTCGTCGAAGTACTGCTTCCACCTTTCAATCACCTCACGCTCTTCTGTGAGAAGGTTGCCATCCCGGTGTCTGCAAATATCAACTGGTGGTACGTAGCCTTTGCGCGAGCTGTTTAACTTCTCGTAGAATTTGCGTGTGTCGTTAGCACGGTACAGTGCTTCCATTTCTTCGCGGTCTCGATCTTTCCTCTGGCGCTTTTTTCGCTCCGAAGAATAGAATTTTGTCTGTTCCGTGCCTGTCTACTAACGATCCCCATTCGATCTCGTACGGTGTTGCAGCATTCTCGCCCGTGCTGCATTCTTCTCCTCTACTAACTGCTTGCATTCGCCATCAAACCAGTCATTTTTTCGATTCGGTGCAGAAGTACCTAGTGTCACTAAAGCAGTGCTACCAATGGCGGGGTATTAGCATGTTAAGCAATAATAATTACATTGCACAGTGGTCTTGAATGCGAATTTAGCTGGAAAGATACGTTTTCAGTCTAAGTTTGAAGTTTTGGAACAAAATTGTTTTCTAAGTTGTGTTTCTAATAATAAGGCCCTTCTTTTGGAATAAATGAGAACTGGGGTGGTCTTTTTTATCTGATAAATCGGAAATCTTTTTTATTTTTTAATTAAGCATAGCATATTTCCAGAAAAGTTGTTGATGAGAAAACTTTTGTTAGACTTTTTTTCTGTAGCTTTTGAAATGACCGAATTAGAGCAATTTTTCCTACGTAGCTTAGGGTGTCCTAAAAAAATCAAGTATTTTGCTCTAACTTTGTGAAATCTTTTAGCAAAGCTGTGTTCACATTGATTCTAGAACAATAAAAGATACAACTTTTGATGTACCGAAATCGTCGCTATCGTATGTCAAACAAAACTTCTTATGGTTTTTGTAAAAAAATAGGACTTTTTCAAATGTTGATTTCTCTGATTGGGGCAGGCAGAACAAATATTTCTCAACTGTATTTGGAAGGTTTTACACCATTGCATATCTTATTTGAAAACTGGAGATAAGTTATTTTTTTAAATTGAGTAAACACATTTGAAAAGGGCGTTATTTTATGAGAAAATCATAGATAACTCACTAACGGTAAAAGATATCGACAAGATTTGGAAATCAAAAGTTACATCTTTTTAAGTTCTAAAAACCATCTGGAGACAACTTTGTTGGCATATTTGAAATAAAAAAGTTTGAGCAAAAAACTTGTTTTTTCAATATTGTAATTAACAATGTTTTATTTTTCAATTTTAGTAAAGTGTGGTGCCAATTGCTCGTGGCTAGCTCGAGGTTAATGGGTCACATTATCGTTTGGAAGGGGCTAGGCAGGTAACTTATTGAAGGTATTATTTGCTGCTCATGGTTGTGACATCTACCAAATCCTCGGTCCCTGTAGTCCCTTCAGGAACTAAGCCACAGATGGGTGACCACAGCTTGCTGGGCAGGTACAAGTAGCACGGAAACAAGAGGATAGTATAACTGGGACACAATGGCAGGGAATTTACTAGTTAGACTGGAGGGAAGGGGGTGATGACAATACACTCTTAGATCAGACAAACAAAGGAATTCGTAGATCGCTTGCATGTTGGAGAGATCACGCATTCCCAAAACATCTCTTACCTCGCGGGCCTACCTCGTGCCACTAGGGTATCCAATAGTCGTGCTCTAGAGGCATCATTACCCGGGCAATACCAAACTGCGTGAGCGATGTCATCATAACCGGTTCCGCACGTACATATGTAGCCATCAACGAGATTAATTCTGTAGTGGTTGGACATAAGCCTTGACATCACACGAATGAAACCATTTATGGGTAGCAGTAACTCATTAATGGGTACCTACTTAAGTCCAAAAGGGAGGGAGGGGGAATCATTCAAGGAAGCTCAGTTAATTTGATGTATTTTGAAAAAAGTAACAACTTTATTTGCCGCATCGTTTTAGATTGCGAAAATAGTATGTTGTTTTGTCCCTTATGACCAACATGGCAATCCTAGATGGCGCAACGATGAGAAACTGCGAAGTGATTTTGATTAAACGCACATCAAATTAAATTGACCTTTACCTTTGTGAGGGCAGAAAGGATTGTTTCACATTTCAGCCTTGGCAAATCCGATCTGGGACGTCATCTCTCAATAATGCAATGAATCTTCAACGATCTCGTTCATTACTTTGATATTTATTTCACTTCTTTTCGCTTTTAGTTACCACATTCTATATTCTTTCAAATTTAATACAAACTTATCCGCAACGCATGCCTTGTTCAGTGTTTATTTAGTGTTTTCTTTTGTTAAATGCTTTTACTGCTTGTTGTTGCTTTCTTTTTTTCGTTTCACTAGTTTATCCCTTATAGATATTAATTAAATTAAATAACTTTCTTATTTGATTGATTTATCATACTTTCGTTTATTAAAATTTCAATACTTTTGTTCCGACAAAAAGCTTTTATCCCTCTAATATCATTGGAATTTTATTACACTTGCCTTTCGCTTATTTGCATTTGCAGCAGTTTTTGTTGTTGTTGTTGTTGTTTTTGTTCTGGTTGAGTTATTCACACAATTTCATTGTATGGGAGGGACGCGTGAAAGTGTTTGCAAATTTATAGCTGTAGTGGTGGGAGGGGATAAATATTTGATAATTTTATCTTCAATGCTTGCTCATTCCATTGGCTCACTTGCGGAAAGGGGAAAAAAAGCTATTGAACTGGGTAGCTATATATACAAATATGCTGCAATCTGAGTTCCTGTATTGGCAAATATTTCCGATTGCAATAACTGGTTCGATTTCTGCATGATGGGATCGAATTAATTTTTAATTTTGCGGCCTTCGGGTTTAATTTCATTACCGTCTGGGTTTTGTTCGGTCACTTTTATGCTGACAAACGTTGACGAGTTCAAAGCTATTTACATTTTAATTAATTTGAGATTTGTCTTGTTCGTTCTGTCGTGCTAATTTTTTTGGGAAATGCAGGTTATATGAACTATTTTTTTGTCGATGCCGTTTTTTTTAGGAATGTTCTTTTATCGCGTTAATTTGAGAAGAGATCTGGAAATGAGAAAAATTTCTGACGCTCATTCTAACTTTGTTGTGGCGATAGAAAAACATCCGTTCGTACTACAATGAAATTGATGTATGTGTATGAGTGTGGTTGTTGTTTTTTTTTTCGAGAAGAGGAATTTACAAAATACATGAGTTATTTTATTGCAATTTTGTCGATGTACGCGGCCGGTTGGTGTTCCACATGTTTTCTTCTTTGATCATGTATACTACTTTAACAATTGTACTTAAATTTCAAATCCAGTGTTATTTCCATACAGCTCTTTCCATTCTTCAAGTCAGTGAACGGTCGCGATAAGCGCAGCGCTTAGCCATCATCCGATCAGTGGCGTGTAAAATGCAGATACTCGAATTGTCTTATTGGCTATTATGTTTATATTTACAGCTTTTCAGTTTAGTAAGTATTCCGTTTCTATATGCATGAGAAAATCAAATCTACAGCTTAGCTAAAATATATTAATTTATAAAATTAAGTAAAACGAACTACCTCGAGAGCTAACAGTTGATTTTGTCTTTTGTTTCACGTGGTCTTCAAAGAGAACAGAAATTGTGAACACCCAGTGAATCCGTGAATGCTTAAAGAATGTTAAAAAACCTAACAAATCACCTAATATTACCAGGCTCGGGTTTGCAGAGGCAAGTAGCTGCCACACTGCTGCTGATGACTGTTGGCCATGAAGTTGTTCTGGTTCCGGTACGCCATGGCCAAGCTGTTGGACATGAGACTGTTATTGCACGGCTGCTGCAGCATCTGGCCGGTCACATTGTGACTACCGTTGTACGACGATAGCAGTGTTGTGGTTGGTGTGTCCGGTGAGTGGGTGTTATTGGAATCACTGGTTAGAATTACACTAGATCCGCCGCCACCGCCTCCGCCGCCACCTCCACCCCCACTGCCACCACTGGACGTTAGGGAACTATTGCTGCCGCTTACTTGCTGCTGCTGCTGCTGAGCCTGCTGCTGTTGCTGCTGCTGATGTTGCTGCTGTTGAGCAGAACCGCTTGAATTAGAGCCGCCGGAACACGGCTTGCCATCTTTAACTAGTACTGGTACGGCCACACGTCGTGGTGAGCTGGCTGACTGGATGAAAAACGAGAACTGCATTAGTGGGTGCTCCGGGCAAAGGGTGCTTTATTTTTTCAATATTTTGTTCATTTAGACAAGGCTTATGTGCATTTCAAAATGTCAGATGTTAGGGCTTGTTGATATTCCGATGAATAGTCAATCGAGACTAACGGCAAGGGAAAAAACAACACAATCAATGAAATGCACTGTGAAGAGATGGTCCCCAAATATCGAGTGTCTATATTGGGTTGATAATAAAATTTCTAGACTCTGGAGTATTGAAATGGTGCGTGTCGTGAGGTTGCTGTCAAAAAATATTTAACGAAAAATGGCCTTTGAATAATTTCATATCGGATTTACAAAAAAGTTTTCGTATTAATTTTCAGATGCGTCCACACAGCCAATGATTTTCAGATTGAAGTAGGCTTTATATGTGTTTTGATTTTGCTGTATTCTAAACTTTTCGCAATTTTGAATAAAAAATTGTTTCAAAATAATAGAAAACTCCTACAGCATGTGCATCTTGGACAACTGAAATCGGTTTCCGAGAGCTTCGCTGTTTATACGTGTTAAAAGGGAGCATCGAGCGCAGTTTTAAAAGTGAACAACTGGTGTTATTTCGGAGACAACGCTTGATGAGATCCAATCGATTAGAAGCCTATTTTAAAATATCACTAAAAGGTTGAACTGGAGCTTGAGGTTTAGGATTGATGATCACACGTTTTGTGATTGATATTCTGTGATTGGGTTAGTAATTGACTGGACTTTGCTTACCATTAATGTTTCCCGTGCCTGCAGATAAAGCTCGATTCAAAGTAAATGTGGACGCACGGTTTAATACACCACCTGGTGGTTGCAACAAAAAACGTTTGACAGGCATTTGTTGATGTTTCATTGACGAAGAAATTGGTGAAAAGTTTTTCTCGATTGATCGACGCATCTCGAAATTACGGATCATGGAACTTGAGGAACTCCCAAATGTTATGCCGCCGCCTGTCACCAATTGCAAAGGAGTTCGTGGGGCAATGCCAAGCGGGATTCGTGGGTGCCCGCGCTACTACGGACCAGATTTTCGCAATTCGGCAAGTACTGCAGAGATGTCGCGAATACAACGTGCCCACACATCATCTTTTCATCGACTTCAAATCAGCGTATGATACAATCGATCGAGACCAGCTATGGCAAATCATGCACGAATATGGATTTCCGGAAAAACTGACGCGGTTGATCAAAGCAACGATGGATCGAGTGATGTGTGTCGTCCGAGTATCAGGGACGCTCTCGAGTCCCTTCGAATCTCGGAGAGGGTTAAGGCAAGGTGATGGATTGTCGTGTTTATTGTTTAACATAGCATTGGAGGGTGTGATTCGAAGAGCTGGGATTGACACGAGTGGCACGATCTTCAGGAATCTTCTGTCCAACTATTTGGCTTCGCCGACGACGTTGATATCGTAGGACGTAACTTTGAGACGATGGCGGAAACGTACATCAGACTTAAGGCAGAAGCTGGTAGGATTGGGCTTGTGATTAATGCGTTAAAAACAAAATACATGCGGGGAAGAGGCTCATGAGAAGACAATGTTAGCCTCCTACAACGAGTTCAGATCGACGGTGATGAAATCGAGATAGTAGACGAATTCGTGTATCTATGCTCACCAACAGACAGCAGGGACACCAGCAGAGAAATACAAAGGCGCATTATGGCTGGCAATCGTGCCTACTTTGGACTCCGAAGGACGCTAAGATCGAACAAAGTTCGCCGAACCACAAAGTTGACCATCTACAAGACATTAATTAGACCGGTAGTTCTCTACGGCCACGAAACATGGACATTGCTAGTGGAGGACCAACGCGCCCTTGGAGTCTTTGAACGGAAGATGCTGCGTACGATCTACGGTGGAGTGCAGATGGAAGACGGAACGTGGAGGACGCGAATGAACCACGAATTGCACCAGTTGCTGGGAGAACCTCCCATCGTACACATCGCAAAATACGGTCGACTACGCTGGGCTGGGCATGTCGTAAGAATGTCGGAAGACAGCCCTGTGAAAATGATTCTCGAAAACGAACCGACAGGTACAAGAAGAAGAGACGCGCAACGAGCAAGGTGGATCGATCAAGTAGAAGGCGACCTGCGGACCCTCCGCAGACAGCGAGGCTGGCGAGGTACAGCCATGGGCCGATTACAATGGAAACAACTTCTGTGTACAGCAGAGGCCACACCGGCCTTAGTCTGATTGGTAAGGTAAGGTAAGGAACTTGAGGAAAGAAAATTTATTTTGCACAAGCATCTAGAGAATCCTTCGTGGTCTGCCTCAAAAATAACAAAAGTGTTAAAATTCCCAAAGTCAACGGTGTGTCTTTGAATCAAACGTTACAAGAATACTCTGAGTGCGGATAGATCACAGCGCATCTATCATAAAAGTGGCACTAGGGACAAAGAGCTGTGGAGAAAGGTGTTGTGGTACGTGAAGACACCAATTTAAATCAGATCGATGTTTTAAATATGTCGACTTGTCAATCCCAGTCACATTTACTCATAGATGAGTGACTCCACTTTTGACGAAAGTGAGCCAAAAACGATTCAAAATTGAGTTAAATTGTCCCATCATGTGGTTAACAAAAAAAGAGAGGAAACATGGGCTCTCTCCAAAGCAACAGTAATGCCAGCGGGTTGATAGTCATGAAGAAAACGAATTTTTTTTTTGGCTCAGGAAGTACTAGCACACCGGTCCCAAGCTCGGTCCCAAGCTTAATGATTCGCCCCTAAGACCGTAACTCACACCAATACACTCTCAAATATTCTGTCAAAAAAACATAGCGAATCAAAACAAAAACAAAGATTCTTGTACCAAAAGGTACTGAAAAGCGCAAGAGTGCATGGCAAGGTGCAGACGGCGAGGTGTATTTCGGAACTAGGGGCTCTACAACAGTGAACCAATTTCAAATCGCTAGTTGCACATTGATTGTTGGTAATGCCATAGCTGCCGCTCAACAGCGAAGCATTATTTATCGTTGAATACTATTGGACAGCTCCGAAACAATTTTTTTCATAGCATTTGATAGTGCCAGATGATGGACAATATAATCATAAGCATAGATCAACCTCAAATGATGGAAGAAACATGAAATAAATAGTGATTTCTGATAATCTAAATCTGAAATAAATTTAACTCAATATTCAATATCACATTCTGGCAACAAGCCTAGATGTGAGAAGTAGTCGATGAAGACATTTTCTCCGGTACACGCGAACTAATCTAGGGTTTTTTTTCATTAAGGTAAATCTAACATTGAGAGACTCTCTTTGACTACTTTCCCTTTCATTCATAACGTTTGCATGTAAAAAAAATGAACAATAATTGCCGATTTTTCATGGGTTTACCTTAACCCGCACTGACGAAACTACCCATGCAGCATCAATCATAGTAATCCATGAGTCAGCAGACAAAATTTGACAGCTCTATCAGTCGAACTCTAACCGTGATGGCAAAAACAGTGAAGCAACTCCGTTCAGAAGTGTGCGCGTTCAAAGAACGGTACCCCGCTGCGTCGAAAACGGACATCGTGCGGCACTTTGTGGACGCCGCATACGCCCGTTCCGGCAGCTACAACATCTTGGCACTATTAGACCACCATTAGAGCATCGAAAGAAAGCCCGGTTCCGGACGGCCGACGACCCTGAGCGACAAGAAGCTCCAAAGGATGCTGAAGAGGAAGACCGAGGAAAAAGTGGCTACATCGCTGCGTGCGCTTAGCCGGGAGGTCGGTTCAAACAGTGACCAAACAGTGAAAAAGTACCTGGCGAACATGAACATACATGTTAGGAAGCGGACGTCGCGTCCACTGGTTTCGGAGCTGCAGGCAATGACGCAGCGGCAGCGGCTGAACAAGATGGTCAACTCGATTTTCCCGGCGAATCGCAACGTGGCGGTGGTGATGGACGACGAGACCTATCTCACCCTGGATGGCAACGACTGGCAGGGTACTTCGTATTTTACTACTTAGGAAATGAGCTCCGAGGTGAAGTTCATTTCACACACCAAGTTCTCCAAGAAGGTGCTGCTGTGGCTGACAATCAGCGAGAAGGGGATGTCAAAGCAGCATTTCTTTCTCTCCGGACTGGCCGTGAACGGGGAAATTTATAGTACGAAATGCCTGACGGAAGTTGCGTCGTTCATCAAGAAATACCATAAGGGCGAAGATGCGGTGTTCTGGCCGGATCTGGCGTCGGCCCACTACTCGAAGCGATCGTTGGAGGAGATGGAGCGACTGAATATCGATGTGGTACCCAAGTCGGCGAACTCGCCCAACGCCCCCCAGCTGCGTCCCATCGAGAATTTCTGGGCGTAAGATCTACTCCAACTTTTATAATGACGCTGTAATGAATGAAAGAGGGTGAGCTCGGAGAGAATCTCTCAATGTTAGATTCACCCTAACGAAAAAAAAACCCGAGATATGCAAAATACACACACGCAAAATTTGAGCGAACTTCTTCAGCAGGTAGGAAACAGATGGTTTTCTAGATGATGTATTTTAAATCTTCAAAATGACAGTAATGAATTGGTAATGAATTATGATTTATTCATCGAATCGTGAGCCCGATAGATAGAGCTTATGTTCGTATCATTAAAAGTGAAATAGTTTGGAAAATGTAGGAGTTTTAGACCTATTTCCTAACAACTGATTAAAACAGTCACCCCTGATTACGCCCTGATATGCCCAATATACAAAAACATGTAAAAAGTTGGAGTGTGAGAGCTACCGAGCGATCAGTATTCTCAACGTGGCGTACAAAGTGCTTTCTCAGAGCATCTACCGCCGTCTACCGCCACTAATAAGCAGATTTGTCATCCAACAGGAAAGGTCAAATTTATTTTTGATCTCAACGTCAACTATTCAACTAAACCTCAACATCTGATAAAATATCTAATCGAAAGATCAACTACAAAATATCTTAAAATTTGACTTTATATATTAATTTCATCATTTGCCATTCGTCCTAATAGAAAACCATGGATTGCCGTTTAAGAACCTTTTTGTAGGCCTAACGTGAAATATCATCAAAACATGGTCAAAATAGAAGCATTGCCAATACTGGTGCGCTTATTAGTTTTGAACCGTAAGTAAACATTATTACGAAAAGAAGTTTGCACAACAATCTCTTGAATCAGCGTAGGACGGTTACAGGAACGAGATTATTATGGGAACAGTTACACTAAAAATAATTAATTTTTCCGTCATCTGTAACAGAATGAATCATTTTGTGTTAAAATCCGCTCAACGTAGACGAATAACGTTCAACGTTCAATTCAACTATTATTATTTTCGATTTACAAACCACTGTATCGCATTTGTCCCTGTAGTGTCGTGACACTCAAATTTATTAATCATTGCCAAGGCAACGCACGCACCATTTCTCTCTCCGATGGGACTTCGTCACCACCCACACTCGAGATCCCGAGTCGTCATATTCGCTTGAGGCTGGTACAACGGATATGCCCTGTCAAACATCCAGGAGTTAAGCACCGATACTAACCTGATTATGTTGGTTCTGCTCTGCCATTGCCTTCTCCTTGGCTTGCCGTTTGCATTTGTATCGATGATTCTGAAACCATATTTTAACCTGCAAAAAAGAAAAGAAAAAGAAAATCAGTTTCAGGTTTATGACTCTTGTCTTCAGCGGATTGGGTGAGTCGTCGCCGCCGCCGTCGGCTGGTTTGGAATAACAAGGAGAAATAGGAAACGCGGCCAGTTAACCTAAGCGACGATGCAATCGGAGGAAACAAGATGGCGTAAGCCGAAGGAAAAAAATAAAGCAAAACATAAAAGGCCGATAAAGTCGAAATGGGGAAACCAAAGGAAATCGTCCACCGTAGCGTGGTTGAAGATGCCGTAGATTTGCCGCAGTAGAGCAGTTTCCGAAAGAGACACACGAGAATGGCGCGGATCGTTTGAAAGTCGCGAGGGAAAAAAAGAGAGCGTTTTATAACTCCCTCTTGTTGACGCGCCTTATTGTGTGCGCAAGAGCTGTAAAGAGCCATCTTCAGACCTCTTTCTGTGATTCACGTGCATACTCTCGTCGAGGAGGAACTTTTCTTTTCGATGTTTTCTTGCCATACTGCAAGGCTCCAGTAGTACGAGGCAGCATTTCGTTTCTTGCCGAGTTGCATGGGCGTTTCTGGAAAGTCACCATCATCGTTCACATGTTTCACCGGGTGCGGAAGTGAACGCAAAGTGGGTCGCCTATGTAGGGTGCAAAAGTTTCACGAGCTTCAAAGTGTTCTAATTTCATTAGTGCCCCAAAGACCAAGGCGAGTGTAGGAATGTGGGATGGCAACGTGTCTGTGCTGGTGGAATCGTCAGCGCCACCAGCTCCACACGCGCGGTGGTGGTGTGAAGTGATTAGGCTCCTCTGACAATCATACTTTCGGGTTCAAGCAGACTGAAAATGTTGTTCGAGTGGTTGGAAATGCTTCAGCTTGAGCCTCGTCGTTGGGATGAGTTTAAACGGGAAGGCCAGTAGTTTTGCCTTACATTGTCGGTCGACCAGTTGTGGGCGGACATGGAAATTTGATTACAATTTGCATGCGCATCAATCGTGCGTGTGTGTGTTTTGTTTTTGGAATGACGCTGTGATTTTTGAGACAGTCTATTATTTGTTTTGTCTTATTGATTTTGAACTTTTCATCTTTCTAAGCACTCCCGATCAGGTTAAGCATCTTTTTAATGTTAATGTTCATTCAAAAAAGAGTATTCGCTATAGGTTTCTCGCTTGGTTTTTAAACAGTTCGTAATTATCACTGAGATTTTTTCGTTAATTTATAAAAAAGTGTTTCTATCTGTCAAATTCTGTACTGGCATTATGCTTTCCACTACCATCATCTCTTAATCTGTAGAAAGAAATCATTGAAAGGAATCTGAAGTTCCCGTAATTACACTCAAATTTGAGTAAATCTGGTTGGGATTAACATTACTCTGGGAAGTCTAGTTCATGGTCTTGGAGCGAGCACCTCAACACAGTATGGGTTCCGGATGCTCAATTTAATAACAGATCGGGATATTTTCGCTATCCGGATAACCTTTTTCCTTTTTATAACTAACCCTTGTTTCATTTAAATTTTTACTTCTGTCACACATATATTAGTTATGATCGCGTACTGTACACTAATTTTTGCCATTACATTTCTCTAGCAGTTTTGATTACCTGCACACTTGGAAATTATGAATTTTACACGAGACTTATTTGAAGTTTGATTTACGTAATTGAATGTAAACAAAACTGCCGTTAAATTCATGTTAAATTAAGTGTCCCGAAACGCGAAAAAATCTAGTCACGTCTTCCTTCGGAAGGGAAGTAAAGCCGTTGGTCCCGGTTCATATTCATGAGTCGTTAGGTAGGGTCCAGGTGGTGGAGTCGTCTTCCTGGCGTCGGTGATTGTCACCATGTGAGGAAATAGGCCGACGTAAAATGAAGATTAAAAAAAAAAAAAAAAAAAAGTGTCCCGAAACAGAAACAGACGCAAACAAACAAAATATATGTTTGATTGAATAAGTTTCGTCGTCTCTTTTGACTTATTATTATGTCCTTAAGGTTGAAGAAGTCGTAATGAATTTGGGCAATGATGATAATTGTTTGCTTCTTTTTCTTCTTCTTGCTTTTTTATTTCTTTATTGGGGTGACTTTTAGCCTCCGGGGCTAGTTCGTCACCTAAACTTTCCTTGCGAGGGGGTCTGGAAGGGTTTCCCCAAAGTTTGGGTCTTTGACTTTGTTTTTCAGCCGATCGGTTTAATTTGTTTTCTACTAAAACAATTTAACGGGCATTACCAGTGCTAATTATTCATCCTAAGTAATGGGGGGGTCCTATTGACCATTGGACCTTTTTGTTGTTTGGTTTTTTCCATGCAATTCAGTTTGAATTGCTAGTTTATTACCAAACCGCCGCGTGACCACTGTGGGGGTTCTTCTTCTTGCTGACAAAAATGCTATTTGTCCATTTT
Source organism: Aedes koreicus (assembly GCA_024533555.2). Classification (NCBI taxonomy): domain Eukaryota; kingdom Metazoa; phylum Arthropoda; class Insecta; order Diptera; family Culicidae; genus Aedes; species Aedes koreicus. The sequence continues at coordinate 147,371 of JAHHFK020003654.1, forward strand.
CGGTAATAACTCATAATTTACCTTCTTCTGTGCACATTCACTGAGTAGAAATATTTTTTTCTCACTTTTTAAAGAGCGTGTCATTAAACAAAACAGTATGAATTCACTTCAATCTGGTAGTTTTTATGAACCAGGTTCGCTAACACAATACACCAATACAAACTCGCCATTTGCTTTTCAAACTAACACACTCACAAGGACCTATCACTTGATGTTTCCATAAATCATGTAGGTTGTTTTCCACATTTTCACTGCTTTTAAAAGGATTTACAGCTCTCGTGCTGGGTTTTCTTCCAAAGAAAATTCATTTTTTGTTCCTTCAAGCACTTTTATATGAGAAAACTGCTTCAGAAATTCCCAAACGAGAAACAAGCCAGGCTACTGTATTGTCAATGTAGCAGACCAGCGCAACTCGTAAAATAACTTGCGCCCCCAAGTAAAACTTCACGATCCATTTGATCGCATTGCAACTTCGAGATTCTCAACAATATAAGACGCACTTTAGACAGCACACACACTACGCTACAAGCAGGCCAGATAATCATCGATCATCGACAGTTGCCAGGTTTACCTCTTGATATTTTTATCTGATGGGTTTTGGCATGTTAAAAAACTGAGATACATTTGTACAAAACATGTTGTGGCAGATATTTTTCGATTTCTTATGATATATTTATTCAGCTGGAAGCATAATATTTGCTAATTTGCTATGTAACATAATGTACCATGAGCAATACTTTTGAAAGAAATAATATTCTTTCCTGAGCTGGCAACAATGCTCGTCAGATGATATTTTCATTCCATCAAGTTTCCTCCTATCCTTTGTAAACAATCTTTGCACAGATCGAGCGTAACTTTGTCAATGATTGAAAATAATTCTGGTGAGTAGTAATGCTACGGAGTAACTGGGATCCCAAACGGCCTCATTTAGTGGTCAGAAACCCTCAAATTGTCTTATGGTGAACTAGTTTAGCTAAATCATGAAGTTTGGTATGCCACATGGCATGTTTTGCTTCTAAAAATATGTTGTCCACCATCCTTGGACTGGTACTTACCCCAGTACTCTCACCTTGGAATCAAAAACTACGGACATTTTCGGAATAACCAGTGCAGATTCGCAAACAAGAATAACTTTGTGATCTATTGCAAAAACCGCATCAACATCCGATGGCTAACGATGGAGTATCATTAATTTTAAATTGGAATTTTTCAGTCTCAGAGGGCTTGGGGACGTACGTCTTAAATCATATCATTGAATATTATGTTCGTGAGTGATTAATTCTAATGTAAATCTTAAGACTTCTCACAAAAACAACGTCTCATATGTGACATGCAAACTCATTTATCTAAAAGCGATACAAAAGCAATTTCACCTCGTGAGTTATTAAAATAAATATATATTGCAGGAAATTTCAACACTACCCAAGAAAACACATGTCTAAAATACGGATACACATGTAGTGGTAACCCAGACAACCAAAGTGCACGTATATTGAAAGTTGTTTTTATGATATACAAACATATATGTAAGTAAGCTTATACGTGCAAAAGTGGAGGCCATATACATGCAAATTCCAATGTTATCCTAAGCCAATGAGGTCTATACAGGTGGAGAAGAAGTGGTTAAGTTGTATTAGTGTAATGCAAAATACTGTCATTGTGTTCGTGAGATGATGCACAGCCTGTTTTTTGTAAACATGAGTGACGTAGATCTACAAAAACATCAATTTACAATAGCAGCAAATCACAAGGTGGAATGTTTATTTTCGGTAATTGGTGTAGTTTTTAAAAGGTTTCGGCTGAAAAATGCCTTCTTGTACACTAAAAGGATGCGGACAAAAACTAAACTTGCTTTGTTATCATTCGCTTGTTTTTGGAGTTTTACGTCACTACCTGAAATCATGGATTGTTTACTCATTTTTCGTTACTAATACCGACAAACACCATGCTCTTCGCCACCTGTATAGACCTCATTGATCCTAAGCGAGTTGATTTGATTTCGTATGCGATTGAATTTGTAATAACAAATTCGATTTAAAAAGCTTGGGGTTTTTATTCCGATTTAGTTTGGGGGGGGGTAGGATGAAAAAATGAACAATCGTATATAAGTCGAAAATTTGCACTCTTTACGTTTTTATTTAAACATAATACGATAAAGGCCACAATTAATTGCGATTTTGACTGGAAATATAGGAATATACGATACTATTTGAACACTGTTATACGACTTGTGGTTGTCTGGGAAGCTTCAGAGCTTTTGAGTGTATTCTTTTGACAGCTTATCGCTGAAGGTAAATAGGCGATTCTGTTTGTTTATATTTATCAACTACCATGGAAGCCGCACGGGAGCAAGTTTTAAAATTACATTTGCAAAAGTTTAGACCGTGACAGATATTAAATAGCCTTAAGCAGTTCGGAGTGAGTAAGCGTTTTGTTTTTCGTACGGTTCAAGGAAACTGTAAATGTCCATATTCAACACAAAGGAGGTGCCAGACGAAATGCCAGAACGAAGTAAAAGATCAAATGTATGAGGAAGCGAATACGACGTAATCCGGCCGTATCTGGCCGTAAATTGAGCAAACAATTTCAGATGTCCAAAGCAAACAATTTGTTTGTTGAGCAAACAATTTCAAAAGGCTTCTCAGACATGATCTGGAATGCAAGCCGTACAAGACATAACGGGTTCACGGGTTGAAGGAGCGTCAAAGGCAAGCCAGGGTCCAAAGAAGCAGAAATTGTTTTGGTTCGGCACGGTAACTGCGATATTTTATTTTCGGAGGTAAAGCTCTTCCACCTTCAGGATAGTCATAATCAACAAAATGACCAGTTTGCCAATATTCCAAGAGATAAACTAGCTGTAGAACGCTATAAGAATGTATCGAAAATCATGGTATGGAGCGCCGTTTCACGAAAACGAAAACTTCCTCTTCTTTTCATAGAGCCTAGCATAAAAATCAACACTGAATATTACATCGAGCAGGTTTTGAAGAAGCATCTGCTTCCTCATGCTTCGAAGCTCATGAAAATACACCATATTGTTTCCAACAGGAATCAGCTCCAGCTCACAAGGCAAAGAAGACACAAGCGTGGTGTGCGGAAAATTTGCCCGATTTCATCACAAGCGAAGAATGGCCTGCATCTTCATCGGATTTCAACCCACTTGACTACTTTGTTTGGGGTTATATGCTTCAACATATAGGCCCTACGAAAGGGCTTACTTCAGATCGATTCAAGAAACATTTGGTTGATATTTGGAACCAAATTCCTCAGGAAATCGTGCGTGCCAGCGATGGGTTTACAAAGCGTTAGCGCAAAGTTATCAAGGAAGAGGGCGAGAGATTCGAATTGAATTAATATGGTTTATTTCTATAACACGTATCTTTCAAAAGAAAAATAAATGCTTTGATTTGGTAGATTTGTATTGCTGTAATCACTAATCTGTAAATTTTGTTTTAGTGACACCTATTGTGAGACACACTGTAAAGAAGGATCAGCTGTTTCTAATGTAGATATACCCCTAAAATTGTGAAACAATCAGTTTTGTTTAATTATGTGTAATTTTTTTCTGCTGCTATTATTTTAACGTGGACTGTCCGGACTGTGCTGCCCGAAATTTAACGTGGACAGGCTTCATATAGGGTATACGTACCTTAACTCAGTCTAATATGCAACGGTCGGTTACATCCAACCCCCGAGCATCTTGACAGATGAGCTTAGTTTTACGTACCCAACTACAAATTGTAGATGTCTCTGCCGTGCATAAACAAAAAGGCCATCCATTCTCGATACTACCGCATTTTAGCTTTGGAATACATGTTTTCGTTTCCTTATGTGTGGATGTTAAAAACAGTGCAAGAACAAATTTGTATTGAGGCGTAATGTTGATGTAGCTTTCTTTCCAGTAATTTGATTTCAATTGTATTGAATATAAACAACAATCAATGTGCAACTAGCGATTTAAAATTGGTTCACTGTTGTAGAACCCCAAGTTCCGAGGTACACCTTGCAGTCTGCACCTTTCCATGCACTCTTGCGCTTTTCAGTACCTTTTGGTACAAGTATCTTTGTTTTTGTTTTGATTCGCTATGTTATTTTGACAGAATATTTGAGAGTGTATTGGTGTGAGTTACATCTTAGGGGCGAATCATTAAGCTTGGGACCGAGCTTGGGACCGCTGTGCTAGTACTTCCTGAGCCAAAAAAATCGTTTTCTTCATGACTATCCAGCTGCTGATATAAATCATCATTACTTGAGAACGGGAATGAGGGAAAGTGAAAAGAGAGAGAGAGAGAGAGAGAGAGAGAGAGAGAGAGAGAGAAACGGGATATAAAGAACGCAGAAGAGGAGATTATTTATATTTAATAAATGAGTTTCTCTTTTATTTAATGTATGAGTTACACTTCTCTCAGCCCCAAGCATATAACTTGATGAAATATATTGACCTCTCTGTTCGAAGCACACAGCGATGAAAAAATCCAATCCTTCATCTAATCCATCTCTAATTCTAACATTGCTCAACGGAGAAAAAACATTTCCGTTTGAAACAACAAACGTGCTTGTTGACATCCAAACTACAAAACTAGTTGTTTGAAACTAACTATTTTCTTTTGAAATAGACAGACAGGTTGATTATTTGTACCTAAAGACCTTACCACAAGACAACACAAAATATGGATACTCTAAACTAATATGTTAGTTATTCACCTTGAAAGGTATTTATTATTACTAAAACACACTTTGCGTTGACTCAGGGGCACAAGTTAAAATTTTAGATTGATTCTACCAAAGCGGTGGTTAAGGCTGGTTTACAGTTCGGGAAAAGCGTCACGGGATTTGGGCGCCTGTGTGTTTTAAATGGAGCCCGGGATTAGAATTCCTGTGGCGGCAATTAAGTCAACACAAACATTGAAGTTTTCCTGAAGTGTTAACCCAACCGCGAGATTTTCTCCAGGAAATAAAATTCATTTTGGGCGGGAACAAATCATTCCGAATTGTTTCCGTGCGGATTTTGCGAGTTTGAATTCGAACCAAAAAATTGAAATGTCAGAAAGAGAGCCGAGTTCCGAAACAGGTTTCTTTTCGACAATGATGTGCTCGAAGATTTTGATGGTTTTGACAGTCAGGATAAATTTTAAGAAACAGCTAACCCAGGAGAAATATTGAACGAAGAAAATATAGAGTTCTTGCCAAGAGAAAAAAAAAATAAAGAAACGCGTAGCCAACACGACTAAACGGAAGAAGGATATTAACATAGGTTGACTTGCAATTTGCGAAGAAATTTCAAAACATCCTTGCTAGTACCAAATAACAAAAAGTGCCAAAGAGTGCCAACAAGATAGCTAAAGATGTTTTTTGGCAACAAATCAGTAGTTTTATTGCATCGTCCCTGAATAAATCTGTCAGTGTCTAGGAGTGCCGGATGTACTGGGATGCCTAGAGGGAATCGAACAGGTAAAAAACATTCATGTTTAAAGTAAACGTAAATAAAATATTTCCTAAATTTCTCTAATTTATTATGAAATTCATTGCTTTCTGAAAGCAAAAAACTTCCACACATGTAAATCTGATACGCAAAACTAGCTTGTCATTAAGTGCGGAGAAATGTGGAGAAACGTCAACTGGAAAATGTTCCGAGTCAAATCACGTTCAAAGTCTCGTGGTGCTTTTCCCGAACTGTGAACCAGCCTTTAAATAAAACTGATATTTTGTTTGGAGAAAAAGTTACTAAGAATTTAGTTTGAAACAAACTATTTTTTGTTAATATTTTATTTTCCGTCATCCAGTCCCACTGCATGCTCTGACACGGTCACTAAACAATAGTTTAGAAAATTTAATATTTTACTTTAAAAAAAACCTGAAAATAGTAGAGAGGCTCGCATTAGCATTTGTAGATTTCTTTTAGACTGAGAGCAGTCTATAAATCTAAATTTGCACTTTTCTAATGTTTATTAGTATTCTATTCAAATTATTGAAATTACAGAAGAAATGTTAGGTGATTGTAAACGGAAATGTTTGTTGCTTCAACCGTTTTGGTTTGTTTTTTTTTTTAAACAGCATTTCAGTTTGAATCATACTAAAATTTGTTTGAAACAAACCATAAGCGTTCGTCAAATCAACCAACAAATCTGTTTGTTATCGATGCTGTCATAATGAAACAACCAACATAATGGTAAATTTAAACGAATGTCAGTTGAACTTAACAGCTTCGTTCCCGAAAAAGCAAAGCCACGGAATTCAACTGTGCTGAAGGTTTCAGAGCGTCGCACATTGAGAAGTATAGTGCGCCATTTAAATATGAAATAGGCTGTAATTTTATTCATGTCTTACTAGCTTTCGGATATTTTCCAAGTGCTGAATATTTCGGAGTGTTCTAATAATTACTATTTTTAAATTATTCAATCTTTTGCTAGTATTCTAAGTTTGTAAGAAGGGTAAAAATATCCACCATTTAACATTTAGGAAAAAATATCATAACAACATATCGTCTGGATTATATTCATCAAGTAAGAATATGAGCTCCACAGCATTGAAAATAACAGTCTATGTAAATACGTTCAATTGATAATTTGTCCTAGGATTCATTCGATTTGACAGAACCAGTGAGCCAAGATTATCGGGGTGCATTGACTTTACTCTGGAGCTGTCAAGTTGCGACCGGATTGGTTACATTATTCACTGTATCTCATAAGCTAATTGAGCAACAAACGACATAACAAACTAGTTATACGCTTGATTAGATAAAATTCATAAAACGCTTGTTGTTCTGAACTACGAAAAGATAAACAACAATCTTTATTGAGACGAAAGCTTTCGAGGGATATGGATGTAAAGTCGGTCTTTAAGAACGATATTGAATCTGTTCGTGGATGGAACTCCGTCTCATCCACAAGAATTCAATCTTTGGAAGGATGTTTTCGTATTATATTATTTCTTTAGACATTGCATTCGTAGTTGCGTTCTTTTCATCTTACAGAAAGTTTCACAAATCAAATAATAAAACCACTTTAATGCACTAAACTGATTCTTTCTTATGTTATACCAGCCAGTGTAAACATCTGAATTTCAATTGTTTTACTCCACTTACTAACCACTAATTTACTAACTTTCACTGAAAATTCTATCACTAATAACATAATACTATGTGGAATATTCCACACGAAGTGATCACACCACATGTATTCACCTTTTGTGCCGATTAGACCATCCTTCGATCCATGGGTTTTTTAAGTTTTGAATAAATGTTTTATGTTTTTTTTTCAGTTGCTTGCATCTCCAAAACCATTCTATCTGAAACAATCTGTTGGATGCATTTTAAAGTAAATTGCTTAAAAAACCAGAATTTTTTGTTGTGGCAGTGTTACCATACATGTTTTTTTTATTGCATTTTATACTTTTATCCGGAAGGATGTGGAGTTTCGGCCAGACCTGGCTTCGGTTAACTACGCCAAAAAGTCGTAGGAAAAGATGAACCGCCTAAAAATTACTGTGGTTCCAAGAACGCGAACGTTCCCAAGCTGTGGCTAATCGAGAATTTTTGGACCAACCTCGAACGCAGGATCCATTTCAACAATTTTGCGGCCAAATCCGAGAAGCAGCTGATGGAAAAAGTGAAAAACGAACTGAAAAAAATCCCAACATCGTTCTTTTCTACGGCTATGGAGAAGATCCCGGCTATATGCCGTAGAGCCGCCAGTCAGAGTACGGAAGCGTTTTATTAAAATGATCAATAGATGTACGATTTAAGTAAAATTTGTTTCATCGTGCCATTTTACTGCACTGTGAAAATTAAATTGCATTTTTTATCTAATTAGAATAATTTGATTTGAAAAATTTCAATAACAACGTGTTCTTCACACTTTTTGTCATTCAAAAACAACTCAGAAAATTATTCTGAGCCCGAGTGACATTCTAAATTATTGAGGAAAAAGTTTTCGTTTATTAGTACTCGTATTGTCAATGTCCCTAACATTCTTTTACCTTTATCCCTGGAACATTTAATATATTTCAAAGTAGAATGTCCGAGAAATTAAAAAAAAATCTTTTTGTATGTGGCAGCATGTTTAAAATAATGTGTATTTTTTGTAAAATTTGTACAATTATTTTTGGAAATTGCAATGATGAGCAAATGATTTCTTCTACGCACTTTTTCTTGTTCCGAAATTGCAGTTCTGAACATTTAAACTCGCCTAAAAATTAACAAATGTTAAGGAAATGTTCAAAACTGATTCAAATTCAATAACATCGCATAAACCACGATCAATAAATTTGGACACACTTTCAAAGTGCATTGAAATTACGCAGACGCTATATTTTGAGCTTCTTGATATGTTTTATGAAAAGTACTATTTATGTAGATTAACTACAGCAAATGTTTCCGAATGACTTTTTTTTCAAGCTTATTGCTCTAACGATTACCATATTAATTGCTCTCAACTTAGTTTTCTAAATGCACTTCCACAGTTATAAATTAAGAACTTTCGATGCCAACTTGCATTAGTATGGTTGTGTGGCAAGTACAATCATACGCTATACCCAGGGAGTCGAGAAATTTTCCTTTACGAAAAATTCCTAGACCGGGAATCGAACCCAGCCACCTCCGGCATGGTGTTGCTTTGTAGCTGCGCCTTACCGACTGAGCTAAGGGAGGCATGTACTACCCTAGAAATTGATTTCCAAAGTTCCCAACCATTCATAATTTACATGAAACTGATAAGATAACGAATGTGTCCAGCCCACTCTTCAATATTAAAGTTTTATCACAATCCAAGTCCAGTTTTCCTCTCACATTCGCTCGTAATTCCCAATCGTTAAATCATTTTAATGTCTTCTACCGCGCAATCTGACCTGGTTCAGTAGGTATTTATTTCTCTGGTACAAGGTGTCCAAAATGCATTCAATCCCTATTTGACGGTCTGCCAAGTCGCCATTCACAGCAAGAGGTGATATAATCCTTTGGCCCGCAGGACGATTGTTTCTCATGCCAAATAGGTTTTTAATAGACAGTGGTTGAAAAGAAAAAGAAAACACAAAGCAAATTTTCTTTTCACCCGATTGCCAGGGCACTTGAAATTCCATTCTAGCCCAATCGACATTTTTACCGATCTCCGCGAACAATGTTCCTCGGTCCTGTAATCTGATTAATATATTTTGTTATTATACTCCTTCTTCACGCGTGCATGTACAATGTGCCAGCGGTCCAAAAAAATAAAAAATAAAAAAAAACCCAGCAGGTCGTGAAGCGCAGGAGGTATCCTCTTGGACGAACAACGGAATATATGGGAGCGGAAAAAAATGTATCAACCCAGTCGAGGGTGAAAAGAAAAACAAGCATCCTTGAGACCCAGCAGCGGTTTACCCTATTGTGTGTTCATGGTTGCGTTGTAATTGCAAGAAAAGCTGTTTTTTTGCGGCATGCCAGGAAGCAAACCCCGAACGAGTGAAAACATTAAACTAGGTCTACCTTCTGGTTGGCTTCCCCGTAAATCGCAATCGCTGTTAAAATATTACGCTAGAGCTGTCTGACTGGGCTTCAAGAAGTCCTCTTACATGATTCGCAACCCGACGGGAAGTCGCCATTGTTATTGAGCTTGCCTTTGACTTACCCAGCGAAGGGGCCCTTTACCTATTTAAGACTCTTAAAGTGTTGGGAAACCTTCTTTTGCTGTAACAGCAGCAGAAGCTTATTTTTCGGTTATTGGATTAAAGTATACTCAGCTGGGGTTTACGTTAATGGTGATAAGAACATTATAATGAAGATGAGTAAAATTCATCACAGCATTCAGTATTCGCATATTTTCGCTCGATGGACTCTCTCTTCTCCAGAAGTGCCAGAATCTTGTAGATGTTTCCGCGATCGTATCCAGCCGACACGAAGTAGGCCACCATGGCCGACGTTTTTAGGCCCGGCTGGAGCAGTCGGTACGAATAAACCATAGATCGAAGTTATATCACTGTTCTCGCCATAGTTGCCGTAAACAAATTGATGGAGTTGTCAAATTTTCATAGTCTATCACGGTAATCTCAATTTACGCTATTATGACTATAAAGTATACTTTTTCGAGGGAGACTGGGATTGCGCCAAAAAGAAGTATATTACTTTTCCTCCCTTTTGCGTAAACTGAATCTACGCCAAAATATGCATATACAGTCACCGCCAAAATAAAGTGCCCACTTTTCTCATGAACACGCTTCATCTCTGAAGTCATTGAAAAACTCATTATATCGTATTCATATATTTTTCTAAGCATGATAATATTATTATTTTAAAGATGCATGTGTATTTTTGCAATGGATAATACACATTTTTGCAAAATTATTTTTTGAACCATACGTGGTGTAAATTTGGTGTGTCATAATAAAGTGCCCAATTGAAAATATATTATGTGTATGTAATTTTTACATCCAAACGCCCCTCGTATTCAATTTTTTTGACGTTTCCAAGTGTTTGTTGATCTTCTTACGGATTTCAGTTGTCGGTCAGAAAGATTCAGTGCGAGTTATCTAAATAACCATGGATAATACGGTGGCAAGCAAAACTATTCCCTTGCAGATCCGAAAATGTGTTATTCGTGACATCGAGAAAGGTGAATCGCATCGCAAGATTGGTGAAAAGTATGGATACAGCAAAGCAGCGGTTACCAAACTTTTCGCAAAGTACAAAACCTATGGTTCAGTAGCTGATCGCCCAGGAAGGGGAAGGAAACGTAGAACAGATTCCCGAACAGATGCGAGAATCATTCGAGAAATTAAGAAAAATCCGAAGGTTACCCTCAGGGAGATCAAGGAAGTGATTCAACAACCGATCTCGGACAGTACTCTACGCAGAAGGATCGCTGAACACGGTATGAAGAGCAGGTTTTGTAAGAAGTTGCCTTTTATTAGCAAAGTCAACAAAGCGAAACGACTCAAATTTGCTCGGGAACATGCTGATAAACCTTTAGAATATTGGAAGACTGTTTTGTGGACTGATGAGTCCAAATTCGAGTTGTTCAACAGCAAAAAACGAGCTCGTGTATGGCGTAGACCTGGAGAGGCGCTTCATGATCGACATATCCAGGGCACAGTTAAGCATGGTGGAGGGAACGTGATGGTGTGGGGGTGTTTTTCTTGGGCGGGTGTTGGTGCTTTGGTAAAAATCGATGGTATTATGACAGCAGATTCCTACATCGACATATTGCGTGAGAATTTGGAGGTTTCGTTGGTTAAAACTGGGCTGGAAAACAAATTTGTGTTCCAGCAAGATAATGACCCAAAACATACCGCGAAGAAGTCAAAGGCATTCTTCCGTTCCTGCCGTATTAAACCTATGGAATGGCCCCCACAGAGTCCAGATCTGAACCCAATAGAGAATCTGTGGGCCATCTTGGATTCACGAGTTGATAAGACAGGAGTTACCAACAAACATAACTATTTTCAAGCTCTTGAGAACGCCTGGGAAGATCTTGACCCACAACACCTGAAGAATCTGGTGGAGAGTATGCCGAAACGTTTGCAAAAACTGTTGAAGGCCAGGGGAGGACACATCAACTACTGATCACTCAACAGACTGGATCTACAACTTTTTTTTTTTTTAAAGAAAATAAGAAGTGGGCACTTTATTTTGACATGCATAATTTCTAGTATAGTTTGATCTTTCTTGAAGAAAAAAATGAATTTGCAGGACAAGTGTTTTTTTATGTACCAGACAAGAAAAGAACATAATAAATATGCCATCAAAACAACAAAACTTAGAATCTTTCACTTATTTTACAGTTTGCTGCACAAAAAGGAGAAACTGGGGTAGGTGGGCACTTTTTTCTGGCAGAGCGTAAAAAAAAGCAAAGGAATTTTGTAACAGGCTTAATAAACGTAAAATTTATGGAAAATTTGTTATATTGAATTATCTGTTGTAGTTTCATCGCCATTCAATATAGGTAAGTACATTTTTTAATGCAGACCGTACCGCTACTATGAGCCATTATTTTAAAAAAACTTAGATTACAAACATTGTTCAAATCAATTAATACGTGGAAGGTAAGATACTAAGGTACTAATTGGTGACCATCGCGAATATTGTATGCTAATCATTCGATAAATGCGACAAGAGTCAGGTGCGAACTTTTGCCTCATATTACTTTGGATGAAACGATTTCTTCTATGACAAAATGAACTGAAATAATTTATTCCCAATCTACTGTAGAATATATTATAATCGGAGTGACCCCGGCGTGGTGGTTAACATCCATACATCTCACGCCAAAGTCACGAGTTCGAATCTCACTCCCGGAAAAGTTACGAAAATGCCCAAAAGCGGTGTCTGAGTGACTACGATGGGAGATGAACCATACTGAAAATCTCGATAATCAAGAAACAAACAAAAAAACAAAATATTATAAACACTGATACTTTCTAAAAAAACACATTTCGATGCACACTGACGTAAAATACCTAACGAAATTTATAAGATTTGCCATAGGAAACTGCATGATCCCACTGTATTTTGATTCTATAAGGTCTTTATGGCATCCATGTTGCAACTATGGATTTCTCAGTTATTCGTAATGATCTTCTCAAGTCATTCCTAACGATTTCATAAAACTGCCAAATGAATTTCATGACTATTGTTTGTGTATTAAAATTAAAAGTTATGTGTATGAAATGGCAAAGTTTTGTTTTGGTTACTCGTGTGTTGGATTCCTGATGATCTCGATATTTCCTAGCAGAACGAAGTGAATCAACCACTTGAAACCATAAATTTGGTAATTTGGTTTGGTATGGGAGGTATCGCGTGAAAACTTATACGCGCATTTATACACAATTCTTCATTGATAAACAAAGAGTAAAGGGTGATACGGTCAAAATTTGGTCAAGGGAAAACGCGTGTAAATCGGTGAAATCGTTTATTTAAAAAATCAAATTAAATTTCTTTTTCAAGTTCAATTAGTATAAAATTCAGAAAAAATATTCAGTTAGGCTTCCGCTTTTCCAAATCCGAATTGCCGGGCCTTACGCTTGACCCTGCCATCAGATTTTGTACAGCCACCTTGTCCACCTTCTTCGCCGCAGAAAGCCAGTTTGCCTTGAACTGCTGCTCGTCCTTAGCAGTTTTTTTGGTCTTCTTTAGGTTCCGCTTGACAATAGCCCAGTATTTCTCAATTGGGCGGAGCTCTGGCGTGTTGGGAGGGTTCTTGTCCTTGGGAACCACCTGCACGTTGTTGGCGGCGTACCACTCCATGGCCTTTTTACCGTAATGGCAAGATGCCAAATCCGGCCAAAACAGTACGGAACAACCGTGTTTCTTCAGGAAAGGCAGCAGACGTTTATTCAAACACTCTTTCACGTAAATTTCTTGGTTGACAGTCCCGGAAGCTATGAAAATGCTGCTTTTCAAGCCACAGGTACAGATGGCTTGCCAAACCAGATATTTCTTTGCGAACTTTGACAGTTTCGTGTGCTTGAAAATATCTGCTACCTTTCCCCTTCCTTTTGCCGTATAAAACTCCTGTCCCGGAAGCTGCTTGTAGTCGGCTTTGACGTAGGTTTCGTCGTCCATTACCACGCAGTCAAACTTCGTCAGCATCGTCGTGTACAGCCTCCGGGATCGCGCTTTGGCCGTCGTATTTTGTTTATCATCGCGATTTGGAGTCACTACCTTCTTGTAAGTCGATAGTCCGGCTCGTTTTTTGGCTCGATGCACGGTTGTAGACGATACACCCAGCTTATTTGCGGCATCTCGGAGAGATAGGTTAGGGTTTCGCTTGAAACTACCGGCAACTCTCTTTGTCGTCTCAGCGGCTTCCGGTTTTCGATTTCCCCCCGATCCAGACTTCCTGGCTGTCGACAAACGTTCCCCAAACACTTTAATTACATTTGTAACGGTTGATTTGGCAACTTTTAGCGATTTTGCCAACTTTGCGTGCGAGTAGCTCGGATTTTCGCGATGCGCGAGCAAAATTTTGATACGCTGCTCTTCTTGCTTGGACGGCATTTTGACAACTGAAGAGTGAATTCCAAAATCAAAATAGGAGCAACATTCTACACACACACCTTCAAAATGAGGGGTGTTCAGGTTTTTTAAATGCAAAATTGAAAGAAATACGTCAAGTTGATATTGACCAAATTTTGACCGTATCGCCCTTTAGATCAGCAGTTATTAGACATTGTTACCTATTAGGTGCGCAATCCAAGTTTTCGCTGTTTTTTTGGTGAAAAAGGAATTTTATTTTGAAAACAAAGGTTACAATAGAATTATTCAAAGTATTGCCCACCATTAGCTACGACTTTTTCACATCTTTCTGGTAGAACGTGAATACCATTTCGATAGAACTGTTCGTCTTTTGATGCTATCCAAGAATCAAGCCATTTTGAGATGTCGTCATATGATGGGAATTGCTGACCAGTGAGACCATCTGCCATCGAACGGAACAAGTAATAATCGGACGGTGCAATATCAGGAGAATATGGCGGGTGTAGGACTTCCCATTTGAGCGTTTCCAAGTAGGTTTTCACGGGTTTCGCAACGTGAGGTCGAGCGTTGTCACGCTGAAGAATCACTTTTTCGTGTCTGTGCTCGTATTGTGGCCGTTTTTCGTGCAGTGCGCGGCTCAATCGCATCAATTGAGTTCGATACCGTTCCCCGGTAATGGTTTCGTTTGGTTTCAACAGCTCATAAGGAGTGTATCGAATATAAGCTATCCACATACATTTGCGTTGTACGCATGTATTTGTGATGGTTTTTTATGCTCTGAACACTGCATGCTGTGCGTTTGACTGTCAGCTTTCTTTTGTGTACTTGCTTGTGCGGTTCAAATTCTGCGTTTTCAAAATGTCGCGTATTGAAAAGGAAGTGAAAATTAAGGTTCTGGACACATGGCTAAGTGAGAAGGGTATTAGTATACGAAAATTGGCGAAGCGGTTTGGAATTCATCATGCGAGTGTTAAAACCATCATTAATAAGTTTGGGGAACACTATTCTTTGGATGAGCTACCAGGAAGAGGCAGAAAACCCGGTTCTTCCAACCCGAAACTGGAGCAGAAAGTGGTATCTCTAATCATGAAGAACAAATCAATGTCAATACGTGATTTGGCCAAAAAAGCAGGAACGAGTGTCGGAATGATCCAGCGTATCAAGAGGCGAAACCACCTGAAGACCTACAAGAAGCAGAAAATCTCGAAACAAAGTGCAGAACAGAAGAAGCGAGCAGCAACAAGGGCCCGGAAATTGTATTCGCGTCTTTTGCAGCGTTCGGATGCATGCGTTTTGATGGACGATGAGACCTATGTAAAGGAGGACTCAAAAACCCTTCCAGGTCCACAATACTTTACTGCCGTCGTTGGGGAGGATGTGAGCGATGCGGACAGGTCGATTCAAGTGGAGAAATTCGGTCGAAAGGTACTGGTATGGCAAGCAATATGTTCCTGTGGTTTGAAGTCAACCATTTTTTACACTACCGGAACTATAAATGCGGAAATCTATCGATCTGAGTGTCTCCAGAAGAGATTGTTGCCTTTATATAAGAAGCATAGTACACCTCCACTGTTTTGGCCGGATTTAGCGTCGGCTCACTATGCCAAAACCACTCTCAATTGGCTTGCGGAAAAGGGTATAGATTTCGTTGAGAAAAATATCAATCCACCAAATTGCCCTCAGCTTCGACCCATCGAACGTTACTGGGCAATCGTGAAGAGGGTCTTCAAGAAGACTGGTAAGGCAGCTGGGAACATGCAGGAGTTCAAAAAAATTTGGGCTCAAGCGTCCAAAAAATGCGATGCAACACTTGTCCGGAACTTGATGAAGAGCATTCGATCCAAAGTTCGAAAATTCGTGAAGGAATAACTTAAATTTCATCCGGTCTTCATTATGTTCAAGTTTAACCTCGTACAATAAAGGATCAATTTTTTGTATGAATAAAATATCGGTTTTCAACAAAATTTGAAAGAAAGTTTGTGGATTTTCGATACACTCCTTAATAAATAACACCAACTTGGTCCCACCAAATACACAGCATAACCTTCGCAGCGTGAATATTCGGCCTAAGCGACGATGTTGAAGCATGCCCGGGCAGTCCCCATGAATGTTTCCGTTTTGGGTTACTGTAATGAATCCATTTTTCGTCACCCGTCACAATGCGATGTAGAAAACTCTTCCTTTTTTGCCGCTGGAGCAGTTGTTCACAGACGAAAAAACGACGCTCAACAACTCTTGGCTTCAAATCGTAAGGGACCCAAGTTCATTGCTTTTGAATCATTCCCAACGCATGCAATCGCTTAGAAACGGCTTGGCGGGAGACTCTTAATCCTGAACCAAGCTCTTCTTGCGTTTGACACGGATCCTCATAGAGCAATGCCTCCAATTCAGAGTCTTCGAAGTTTTTTTGGCCTTCCTTCACGCGGACGATCATCAACACTGAAATCACCGTTTTTGAAGCGACGAAACCAATCACGACACGTTGTTTCACTCAGAGCAGCATCACCGTAAACTTTTTGGAGCTCTCGATGTGCTTCAGCTGCCGTTTTCTTCGAATGAAAGAAGAAAATCAACACTTCCCGCAAATGACGATTATTTGGCACGAAATCAGACATCTTCAAACAACCAAAATATATAACACTAAACCAAAATCACTGATTTGGCAACGCGGTTTGTTTACCATATGTCTGAGCTTGGTTTATGACGCTTGAGATGTACAACATTCGACCAGCACTTACTACTGGCGCAATCTATTGCTAAACGCGGGAACTTAGTTGCGCACCTAATAAAATGTGCACTCTTAGAAAATATCATGTGAATTTAAATCTAATTGAATGCACATAAAAAGAGCGGCCCCTAGGACAGAAATAAGCGTCTGTTCTTTATTTACAAGGCCAAAAAAACTCAATGATAGCTTACATGACATGACGTAAAAATAAGTTGAGGAACACAACAGATTTTCCAAATGCCGCAACTAATAATGCCAAAACTTCAAACTCAAGAATTACCATCAGAAAAAATCAACTTACTCGACAATCAAATTTAATAGACACAAGGTTCTCCATGGCCATCCATCGTAGTGAATTGTGAAAATTAGCACAATCGTATCTTGTAGGATTAATTGTTCCTTCATCTCCAAATGATTGAGAACATTTAAATAAAATTAATACAAAACTCGGTCGTTGACTATCGTAAAAAAATATAGGGAGCAAGGACTTGTCACCATGTCTAGATTGCAGGATATTAAAAGCAAGTGAACTCCGTGTTTTAGTTTTGCAGATCTGCAACTTTAATTTGCATTCATTCACGAATTTTACACGAGGCGTAATTCATGTTTGTTAACAGTCGGAGAATGTAAACAAAGATTTCATGTAAAATTATGTCTCCTGAAACTGACACAGGCGCAAGTCGACAAAAAGTGTGTACGATTTATTTTTTTTTCTCATCTCTTTCAACTCATTCTTGTGTGCTAAATGACGCTTACGTGTGTCATGGCATTTTGGTAGTGTGTAGGTGATTTTAACTGGACGTTCCACTGATTTCTGTAAAGAAAATTCGTAAAACTCTCCCATTGAGCAGGTTTGCAATAAAATTTTACTAGACGACGTCACCTATAGACTCCTAAATTCATTTTGATTAATTAAATTCATTATTTGATAGAAAACAATGTTTTGTTTATATGATAAACAGGGCACGAGCCACTGCCATACCTGCCAAACAAACTTTATCCGGTTCGTTTTTTAGAAAATATTAAGTAAATTGAACCTTTAAAGAGTGTATCGAAAAGTAGTTTACAACATTGATTTTCGAATAAAAGAGTGAACAAAACAAACGTATTTTGACTTCAGTTTTCGATTTATTGGAGAAAACCTTTCGACCTTTTGTTGCATTTCACTGTTTATATTAATAAAAATCTTTTGTAAAACGCTCGCACTTTGACCTTAACATTTTTCATTAAATTTTGCATAATTGCTTTGGTTTTTCTAAGACTCTTGCTTGTTTTGGGACACTGTACCCTCCTTCCGAAAGTGCGGCTTGACAATCGTCTATTCAATTGTCTGAAAATCCGGACAGTTTGGCGGATTGATGTCCTTTTTTTGTTTCTGTATTATCGAGATTTTCAGCTTCGGGCTGTTTCATCTCCCGTCGTAGTCATTCAAACACCTCTTTGGGTGTGTTTTTCGTAACTTGTCCGGGGGTGAGATTTGAACTCATGACTTTGGCGTGAGATGTTAACCACTACGCCTGGGTCGCCCCCTTTTGATTTCGTTTTTCACGGATTGTACATTATTGCTTGCCAACCACTGTAGAAATGATTTGGCTTAGTGGACGGAAACCAAATCCGGAAGAGCCTTATGTTTTGCAAACAGTGGCAGCAATCTCTTCTTTAAACATTCTTTCTCGTACACTTCGGCGTAAATTGTACCCTTCGTGAATGAAATCGACTACCGCGAGCCACAGGTACAAATCGCTTACCATACCGGCTCTTACTACTTACTAATTATTCCATCGCCACTGTGGTTTCAACGTCGTCCAGGTCCTGGTTTACCGATTTCGTACAACACTGCGGTCCGGGCAGCGCTCGCGAATCTTCCTTGGTGTAGGTTTTATGGTCTATCAGGGTGCATCCGTCTTTGTCCTCCAGAATTCGACTACACCGTTTTCGCGCTCTTGTTTTGGCCCGAGCTTACTGCTCCAGGGTCTTTTTCAGCACCTTCTGTTTTTTGTACGATTTCAAGAATTTCCGAGCAATGGTCCATTGAATCATCCCAATGCTGGTGTTGAATTGCTTGGCCCAATCCCGCGTCGACGTCGATGGGTTTTTCCTTATGTACTCAGTCACTTTCCAGCCCCAATCGGGCTTGCTAGGACCAGGTTTCCTGCCGAATCGGGGCAAATCTTTATCTCACCAAACTTTTCGATTACAGTTTTGACACTTTTGTGGTTCACCTTCGCCCGTTTTGCAATTTCGTTGTATGTGACAGCCTTTTCCGAGCACCAAAAATGCTGAATTTTCCTTGGCGTGTCCAGATCAATTCGACTTATCTTTGAAACGATACACTGTACCGAAACCAATCGATTGCACAGTTGTTATTGACATGTAAACAAACATGTGACCGCAAAACACACTAAAAAAAATTAGGCTATTTACAGTAATTACTCTTTAAATGTATTTAGTATCTTAGTATTTGTTTGGCTCTTATTTTAGTATTTATTTAACTCTTTCAATGTTGCTAACTACCTTTCGATACACTCTTTACAATGTACCCAACAGGCTCAACACCCTCTCACAGTCTCCGGATCCCAATTCCATTGAACATTTGTGGGATGATCTGGAGAAACGGATGACATGAAATTCGGAACAAACAACAGTTGAAGGCGGTTCTAATGGGCGAATGGAATGAAACATCACCCGAATGCAAGTAAAAAATTGGAACATTCTATGCCCAATCCCCTAAAGAATGTCCTTAAACCTTAAGAACTCCATTTGAAGGACTAACACCTAGTTTACGAAACATTATACAAAGCAGTATGAGAATCCACGAATACTTTTTTTCCCAGCCATTTTCTGTTAATTGTAAAGCCTGTCCACGTCAAATATCTGACACATTTCATGAAGTGTAGTTTTTGAATTATTTCACGGATCGCTGAAACGTTTCAATTATATAACAGCTGAAACTCGCGGCTTCATTTCAGGTTGCAACATGCTTACATTCTTGTTGCATTTGTTAAAATGGCGTCGAATTAAGTGGAAGTGCGCATCCAACGTTGTCAGTACGCGATCTTGCCAAGAAACTAAAACTAGCGAAAAGTACCGTGTTTAGTGTTTGCAAATTGTTTAACCAGCGCTTGACAAAGAAAAGAAATTTTTTGTAAATTAAGGCGCGTCAAAAGGGAGGAATATTTAAACCCGGCGTGGATTATTAAAAGTTATAGTATTTAAACAGAAAGAACGGATTTTTAAATGGGCGTTTCTTGTATATTATATAAATAAAATTTGGGGTGTTTTAATACGGGATTTGCATGGAGGGATAATGGCACTTAGAAAGGCCCGATAAGATGTGGATTTTTTGGTGGGGGCAATTAAAAGACGATACGAAATTGCATGAGGGTGTATACAAAAAAAGAAGGTGGCTGAAAATTTGAGTGGTATTGGGGGGGAAAGGGTTAGGATGGGGGCGGGTCATTACTAACCATATTAAACATATGATCGCAAAAAAAAGTTGGGGGGGGGGGGGGGGGGGGGGGGGTTGGGGAGAGAGGTGTAAGCGAGTAACGGCAGGAAGGTTTCATAATAATAGAAAACGGAGTTAGGGAATTGAAGGGACGAAGAAGTGCGAGGGGAGGGGGGGGAATGCTGATGGGGGTGTGGGGGGGGGGGGAAAATTTATAATTTCTTTGGTGGGGGGGAGAGAGCGGTAAGGGTGCAGTGTAAGGGGAGGGATGGGAAGGAAATGGTAATGGGGGTGCTAGGGGATAAGGCAGTAGAGGGAATGAGTATTGCGGTATATGGGGGGTGAGAGAGGAAGGGGGCAGTCGGGGGTTGTTGGTGGGAGGAATAGGGCGGTTTCGAGAGGGTAAGGAGGGGGGGAAAGGGGTTGAGGGGGGGGAGGGGTAGGGTGTGTGTGGGGGACGAAGGACGGGCTTAAAGTGATCGAATAGGTACGTGTGGTGAAACAGGTGTAGGGGGAGAATGAAAAAGGATAAAAATAGGTTTGGGATGTAGAAAGGGAAGTGGGAATGGAAAGAGCTTCAAAAAGGGGGGATAGGAGGCAGGTTGGAGAAGGGTGAGGATAAGGGGGTAGTGAAAGGAGTAATGCTTGGTTGGGGGTGGACTATTGATAGGTTGGGATGGAGAGATGGTTGATGAGGAAGGAAACGAGGCGTGGGTGAGTGGAGTCGTGGGGCAAAAGTGGTGGGTGGAGAGGGTCGAGGGGGGAAGAGGGCGGAATTGGGGAAAGAAGGATTACGAGAGTAGAGGCGTCGGGAAGGAGGGTGGTGAATTGAGAAGGTTTGAGTGTGAATCGGAAGGTTGGAAACGGAACAAACCGAAAAGAATAATCCCGCCAAATGGACAAGAGCTGGTAACTATTATTGAGAAAAAATCCTAACCTTGATTGACAAAATGTGGCTCGCAAATTTGAAAAATCAATATCATAGGTGGAAAAAGTAAGAGGCATGGAATTTCAAAAATTTCTGCAAAAGTCTTAGGAGGGAACTGAGGAATATTATTATGTGTTTTATTGAAAAAAAAATCGAAAACACCTTTGCTTTTTGAATACATATTTAAACCGCGAATACTTTTCATGCAAACTAAAAACTGCCTTACGATAAAATTGGAGAGGTTTTATTTTTTTGCAAGAAGTTGTGTTTGTTAATTCTATTCCTCATAAAGAAAATCACGTGTAACCCAAAAAATTTGAATTTATCAGCACTGCAATTGCAACTACTTAGGACTGCTGGCTCTTCCTATTCGCCATTTTTCTCTTACTAAATAATGATAATAATAAAAAATTGGAAAACAAACACTACCACCTGCTGGCGATGCTTTCCGCAAACTTTATTGAAGTGTCAATTCAAGGTATCCCGCAACATTCCCGACAAGCCGCCACACCATACCGTTTGATTGTTCGCCCGATTTCAAAAGTTGGTACACACAGACAAAATACGATGTAAATATTCATTTCGTATTCTCTTTTTTCTTTCTCTTTGGCCTCAGTGCAGGCCAACTAGGAACCAGATCCCAGTGGATTCTCAGTCGCCTTATGTTATGCTGCCGCTGGTTGGTGAGTGCCTCATTCACACTTCGAAATTGAAAAATGAGTAAAAAGAGCATGTCTCTAAATACGTGTGTTTGAAAAGAAATGAAAATATATTATAGTTAAAGTAACCACTAGTGAGTTATTATGAGCCACTCGAGTGCCAAGACGAGTGGTCTCTCCTGCACTCACTCATACGTGCGGGATGAAAAGCGGACACCATCTCTCCTCGTCTTCCGTATGCTCTTGCACCACACTCCACTGTTTAAGAGGGAGGCATCCGTCTCACTATAGGTTTATGTACGTACTCACTTAAGCGCCATCAACCCCATATAACCTACCTCGGACGTAAGCAAATGGTGTCATTATCTGCATCATCGACAAACTTTCGTTCTGTGCTGGGACCGGCATTGGCCCATAGAAAAATGCGGCCAGCGGGCGCTTCCCATTCACCTGTGCCAGCCACTCGTGAATGTTATTTCTAATTATTTTCTCCCATTGAATTGCGCAAACAATTTTGCCTCCATTTTGCGGACGACATCGCACATGCTCCAATGCAGCCGTAATGTATTTTGCCAGGAAATTCACAGCTACCGCCGGCATTGCAGCGCTGCAAATTCCCGCAGCTGAAGAAAGCATACATTTTCGCATCCATTCATTTTGACACACAGGTAGTTGGTATTTATGTGTGTACCCCTCATTATCTCATCAGCGGGCATCATCGTCGTAATTATCAACGGTAATCACACGCTTGTCAGTTGCATTGCAAACTCAGCGAGCTTCCCATAGCTATTCTGCACCGTGAATTGGATGAATGTCGTCGACGACAACGATAGTCTCTCTATTCAACCGATTCAACCCGAATGGAGCAGTGAATGGCCGTGGCAACTGATATGCTTCATTAGGTTTCATTCGGCGAGAATGGTTCATTAGATTTAATAACGGGAGGATGGGTGTGAAGCGGGAATCTTCATTATTCAATTTCATAATTTACTCGTTTAAATGTGGAAAAATAAATAACGTTATTGTGTCTACAATGGGTGGAAACGCGGCAATTGGGGAAATTTGATAGGGATATTTTGTTTCTTTTATGACTAGATACAAAAAAATTGAATATGATTGCACTAAGTTGTGTCAGTTCAAACATTCTTTTCAGTGAACTTGTTTCTCGGATTGAGGAGCTGGCTTCATGTTTTGAATAGAAATGAATCAGTTAATGCTCTCATTTATTTTTTAAATTTAGGTTTCTTTTTCAGCTTGAAATTATTCACAAAACATTAAAATAGTTGATGAAAATTAACTTATTCATTTGACACATTAGTTTTAAGTTACTTCATAGATTTTATCCGGATCATAATACTGGTGTTAGGCAATGTAATGATCACAATGACGTTCATTTCCGGCGAAAAACATTTAAAATTATGCTTGAACATTTAAGGATTCCAGTATTATCTGTGAAGTTGTGAAGTGTTTACATTGACATTATTTATTTTTTCATTGGCATTCTTATAACTGGTTAAAATAACTAATCATTTTAGGTAATTTGTTTGAAGGATTTCATCCGATCTGGATAGCCACCTTTAAAATGCATAAATTCAATTAACCACATACAATTATTCTAAAACAAGTTTTAGATTTTAGAAATATTAGCACTTTTTTTCACGCCAAAAATCTGTTCCAGCAGTTGAGTGCATCTCGTACAGAAACCCAACAAAGTCGTCACAGAGTGACAAATAGCCATTCAGGGAAGCGTGGTAGATATGTCTGCAATTCATTGAATTTGCGTCACTTGAAATAAACTATACACTGGTGAGCGCGTTCAAGTGACACTTCGTTTTAGAAATTTAATTTATAATAAAAAAGTTTCTCCTCTCAACTTTCCCAATTGCGCTGATGTTGCCACCGGCTGATATACCTAGCTATGTGGCGCTATCGTGCGATGACACATTGGGTACCGCACGCCGCGAGATGGACTGACGGGAGCACGTGGATAGAGACGGAGAGTTCCGACGCATCCACGCTTTATCAGCAGCTAGAGCAGAAGTTGAAACTTGCGATGCTTGCGGATGTATGCATAAACGATGTGCGGTCTGTAGATAGTTCGGTAGCAGAGCGATAACGTCCGGTCCGGGTCAAAGTAGGCTCCTATATTTTAGATAATAAAATATGGCTGCCAATTCGTTTTCGAGAGTATCCACTTGTGAATGAGAGTGAGCGCGCACGTTTGCTACGCTTGCTTCATCGGATCCACCAACTGTCCGGCGTTGTGTCCCTCACCGGGTGAATTGCAGTGATGTAGATGTTCTCTATGTAAATTATGGCGAAGTTTATGAGGTGACATATTTTGAAATTTTGCTATTTCAAACCTAAAGTTTTATATAGGGTAACGGGATCTAATGTTAGCCTAGCTCTTTCATTCGGCCTATGATCCTAATATGTCATTAATTCGTCCATAATCAACAAAATCCGGATGACCGATAGCGGAGCAATTGAGACATTGTTGATTAATGTATAGTTATTCACTTCCAAGTAATTTTTTATTTTCTTAACTTTTTAGACATCATGACTTCATTGGTTCATTGGACATCATGACATCATGACATCATGACTACACGATCTTCGAATGATCTTAACTGGGGCAAATTGCACCTATAAACCGAGTAATGCAGGATAGATGCACAGATAATATTCATACGTTATTAACTAACTAATTACATACATTAAATAACAGTGATTGAACAAAAAAAACCGTAGACCCAATGCTGGGGACACATTTTTTCATATGTTCCCAACTATAGCCTGTTGTATGAAAAGCGAACCAAGAATGTTGTTATTGGTAAAATATCCAATTAAAATGTCTGAGTTTCTGTTGATTGTTTTTCAAATAGCTCATCTAATCACAAACCAAAGGAATAAAATCTGGGTAGAGTGAATTATAATGTTGTGATTAAAGAATGACCGATAAATCATATGTGGAAATCACTTAAGTGTTTTGAAGCAGTTTTATCATAGTTTGTTTTGTCAAATTTTCTGCTGGGTAGTTTAAGCAACGTCTTAAATCAGAAAATCAGAAAAAAACACCGTACGTAGTCAACATTTAATAACAAATCTATCGAATGGGACGAAGTTACATCCATAAATAGACCCAATCTGGTGCTTACAGACCAACATTACAACCATATTTCTCGAAAGTTTTTGGACTTTATAAAATGAGCTGTGTAACATTTCGTGATATATATTTACTACCAAATGGCTTATTAAACATATCTAGACAAGTGGACGCTTCTAGCTCAAATACTTTATCAGTTATAATAAAAAATGTAATCGTTGCATATTAGGCTGAGTCAAGGGACACATACCCTATACCATGAAGAAAAACAACTATGAAGAAAATGTCCAGCGTGGGGGTATCCAATATTAGCATTTTGCAATGTTTCAACCATGTTTGATTTCTAAACCTTAATGTTCAATACAAACTTTTTAATGACTTACTGCTGTAGCCAGAATTGATAAATAGTAGAACTGGAAAATTTGTCAAACACATTCAAAATGTATATAATGGAGAATCCTCACACATATACATGTTCTGTATTGGGAATGGTGTCAGCACAGACAAACAGACGTAACACTAAAAACAAATTGCCTTACAATACAGCGTCATAAATACGTTACCCTAAATACGTTTAGATACGTTGTTACGTTGTTTTAAATAAATTCGCTTATATTTTTCATTATTTATACTTGCTTCATTTTGGGCTGCAAAATGGCGAGTAGACATCTGGGAGCGTGCGTCCCTGCAACATAGCTATGGTCCTTACAAGTTCCTACCTCATGCTTCCACGGGTCAAGAGAAGTCAAAGGCCACCAGCTAAGGGTTGCGTACTTAGCTGGTAGTGCAGCCTGGGCACTGTTGTCCTTCTGACTTCAGCTAGATTGAGGAGGTGCGTGCCGAGCAAGGTGCCTATACATTAGGTGACAGCTGCACCATGGTGATGCAGGTAGCGTGACCCCGGTAAAGTAGCATGCTGAAATCTTATCTACCTCGAAAAATGGAAGTATTCTTTATGCGGTATATAATTTCAGATCATCCATGGAATTCCCAAGTATTGAATAGTAATTTTGAATTGTTTTCTTCCCTCGTGGCTATGATAATGCAAGTCCGTCTACAATTTCAGCAGGATCAGCAGACAGGCAGACATTACAAATATAATTGTTATTATCATTAAATATTATAACATCCTTTCACAATATTTTTATGCTGTTTTAAGCTTCGCATATGCATCGTTGTAAGTTTTAGCCCACCTAACTCACGTTATGTATTTGAAAAGATAGGATGGTTTTTTACGTTCTTTTTTAGAGATAGTATTATATACGACAAATACTACAAATTTTTTTTTTATTCAAAAACCAACATTGTTTATGATCCTAAATTTTCTATTTTACAGACATAAAGAATCATTTATGAGCCCAGTAGGAAAAAAAGAGTGATCGAAGAATTTCGTGTCATTTATTTTTTATATTTTTTGTTTTGGATTTATTGAGATTCCGTTTTTGGGCAGTTATCATACTCATATGAAATTGCTTAAATTTTCATTGCCATTTTGCTAGGCTGCCAGGTGATCAACTTTATTTCATTGTATCACGTTGGAATTTTCGCTATTTTGGAGTTTCAATCATCTGACATCGCAGCAGAAGAGGCAAATAGCGGCATTTAATTATTATGTGTTATGCAGTTTTTCTTTACAACATCGTATTATTTCCATCATATCATGACCTTCATATTTTCATACAACAAAACTGATTTATGCGGTATCTTGCTTAAACACGAAATATCCCTTCAATTTATGACATCTAGCATTCCATATACCTATTTTCATTATATAACGCAGAAAATTACAGCTGTGGTAGGTTTTGACAATTACTGAATCTGTGGTAGGCTTTTGCACTTATTGTTGAATGTATTTTTCATTTCCGGTTTGCAAATGGACTTTTTACCAATTCTGAGCTGATCTGATTCATGCAGCGCTGGGTGCCATTTGGCTAGTATTTGATTTTACAGTTCAATCTTTGTTATTTCTTCATCATCACTCACAATATCATTATATTTGGTAATATTGTTTTATTGATTCTACTTTATAGATGATTTAAACATTACTTATTGTTTTTTGCCCAATTATCTTTAACTCCCTTCCAGTGAAATCTTCCTTTCCTAACTCGGTAGCATTAACTATTAGGTCAGCAAAAATAAAAGCGGATTGCTGTTATAAAATCAGCATCGAGTAGCAAATGGTTACCATGGCAACAGTAAATTAAAATTTATAAATGTTAGTTTTGTAAAATTCCAATAGATTTAACAAACTTTTTCAAGATTTTGGTGAAATGCTGCTATCGCTGAAAACGAACGAAGACGTGAGGACAGGAGGAGAAGCCATTGCTGTCGGAAGGTCAATTTTCAATTTTGTAATAAATTTATAAACATTTCGCTTGATGTTTTGCTGACAAATGATCTTTTACAATATTGTAAGTAATAACATTTCCAATTAGGTTATTTTTGTAAAATATTATCAGGAGTATTTGGGAAAAGGCTAACGGACAGTTAACGAAAAAAATGGTTTCTCCATAGTTATGCTTCAGTAATTTTCAAAGCCATTTTGTGCGATGCCAGTTTCTTAACCAAATTAGTTTAAATCCAAGAAGGATTATTAGGATACAGTTTGGAATCGATTAAACCCTATGAAGCAAAAGTTTCAAAATTTGCATTAGTCTAATGGTTAGTGGGTTTCATCAGTGACATTCGTCAGGTGCGGTGTTTTTTTTTTTTTTGTTTACTTTGAAATTTTGATAATTTAACCTGAATTTTTTTTTATTTGAAATTTAAAATATCCACATTCACAGTTTAAAAAATAAAACATTTAATTATCTGTGTTATTTAATGCACATTTGAGTGCTAATGGAACGTATGGAAAAAAAGATCCGTTGAATTACAGAAACGACATTACTCAAAAGTTTCGTTGCCCCAAAATATTAACCTATGCAAAGCTTGAACTCAATCGGACATGGTTAAGATGGTGCTTATAATAGATCAAATTTTTGACATGTTTACCCATGGAAAGGAAAAATCGAAGGGCACACTGAGTACTGCGACAAGTGCGTGAAACTCAAATTACTCTTGGTCTTTTTGGTACGAAGCAGAAATTTAAAAGTATTTTGGTAGTATTTCTAGGACTCAAAAGGTGGAGGGTAGAATTCTAAAAGTATTTCTAGATTATTCAAAGCACTGAATTGTATAAGGTATTTAAACTACTCAGACATATTAAAGGGTGCCCGATATCAATATTGGCATCACAGAATAAAACTCTGCAAGAAAAATTACTTAGTTGACCGCTCCTTTTCAAACTTTCATACAATAAAATATAACCTATTAGTAGGCTTTTCGCATATTTATTTCATTCAACTTCAATACCATAACGCTTAACTCCACTCATTAAGTTCTGTACAACATCTGGTTACAGCTTCTTCTGCACGGAAAACTCACTTTTTTCATGTCTTCCTAAGATTTTACCTCCTTTGGATGCTTCCGTAGTGCTTGCATAATACTAGCCCAGTATTTTTCGATGGGCTTTAGTTCCGGTGCGTTGGGGGGTTTATGTCCCCGGGTACGAAAGTGGTAGCTTCGTACCACTCCAGGACAACATTGGAAAAGTGGCATGAAGCTAGATCCGGCTTCCCCCGTGTTGCTTCAACAGAGGAAAATAAGAGGACTACGAGTCCCGGTAGTAACGAACGGCGCACTCCGTATCCCACATGAGCAGATCGCTTGCCAAATCATGTATTTCTTGGCAAACTTTGGGAGTTTCTGCTTCCTTACTTCCTCCGAAACATCAAACTTGTTATGGGTTGTGAAGAACTGTAGCCCCGGAAGCTGCCGGAAGTCCACCTTGACGTAAGTCACATCATCCATGATGAGACAATGAGGCTTCGTCAGCATCTGGGTGTACAGTTTTCGGGCCCTTTACTTTCCCACCGTACTTTTGCCGTTCGTCAAGAGAAGGGTGTTCCGATCAAAATTTGGTCAAACAGTAATGTGTGTGAGTCGATCAAAGTTTTTATTAATAAGTCAAATTCTTTTTCTTTTTCAAGTTCAGTTAATACAGAATACAGGAGAAATATTCAGCTAGGCTTCCTTTTTACCGAATGCGAATTGCCGGGTCTTTCGTTTAACACCTGCCATACGATTTTGTACAGTCTCCTTGTCCACTTTATTCGCCGCAGAACGCCAGTTTGCCTTGAACTGTTTCTCGCTCACAACAGCTTTTCGAGTCTTCTTAAGGTTCCGCTTGACGATGGCCCAATATTGTTCGATTGGGCGGAGCTCTGGCGTGTTGGGGAGGGTTCTTGTCCTTGGGCACCACTTGAACGTTGTTGGCAGCATACCACTCCATGGCCTTTTTTCCGTAATGGCAAGATGCCAAATCCGGCCAAAATAGAACGGAACAATTGTGTTGCTTCAGGAAAGGCAGTAGACGTTTTTGTAGGCACTCGCTCAGATAAATTTCCTGGTTGACGGTTCCGGTCGCAATGTAAACGTTGCTCTTCAAGCCACAGGTACAGATGGCCTGCCACACCAGATATTTCTTCGCGAACTTTGACAGTTTAATGTGCTTGAAAATATCTGCCACCTTTCTCCGTCCGGTTGCTGTATAAAATTCCTGTCCAGGAAGCTGTTTAAAGTCTGCCTTGACGTAAGTTTCATCGTCCTGTACCACGCAATCAAACTTCGTCAGCATCGTCGTGTACAACTTTCGCGATCGTGCTTTGGCCGACGTGTTTTGTTTATCGTCGCGATTTGGAGTCACCACTTTCTTGTAAGTCGACAATCCAGCTCGGTTTTTTGCTCTATCCACGGTTGAAGGCGCCACTCCCAGCTTCTTTGCGACATCTCGGACGGAGAGGTTGGGGTTCCGCTCGAAACAGCGAGCAACTCGTTTTGTCGTCGCTGTGGCCTCCGGCTTTCGATTTCCCCCCGATCCAGCTTTCCTGGCTGCCCACAAACGTTCACCGAACACTTTCAATACGTTGGTAACAGTTGATTTAGCCACATTCAACAATTTCGCCAACTTGGCGTGAGAGTAGTTTGGATTTTCACCATGCACGTGCAAAATTTGGATGCGTTGCTTCTCTTCCTTCGACGACATTTTTATAACTGGAAGTGCTAATCTCAAAATCAAAATAAAGGCATGATGCTACACGCACACATCTTCAAAATGAGGGGTGTGCAAATTTTTTTAATGCTCGATGAAAGGAAATTCGTCAAGTTTAGGTCGACCAAATTTTGATCGAAACACTCTTTAGTTTTCGGAGTGGTTTTCCGTTCAAATGAGTGGTTTTATAATAGTGTGTAGTGTTTGATATTTTTAGGTTATTAAAATGTATTCAATTGTACTCAAGATATTATGATGCTTATAAAGTATATTTATTTGTTTTAAAGAAGTGAATTTTAGTCCAAATGTATATAAGAGAACTAAATGTACACTACATTTACCTCACGGCACTCAAGTATTGAATTGGATTCAATGGGTATTTGTTTGTACTCAAAGGATTAAAAAGTATTAAACTAATAGTAATAAAAATGTATTTGAATATCAACATCTACAGTTGTAATCAATATAATCAATCAATACCTAAAAAATATTTAAATTGTTAATAGCTATTCTGTTGTACTTAAAGAATAATTAGTCGTATTAAAAACTTTTTTTTAACACTTTCAACAGGTGTGCGATCTACTCAAAAGTTCTTTCGGGCCGCTCCTGAAAAATCGAAATATTCCAATTTGTGTTGATGCCAAATTAATTAGAAAAGTATTTAAATGTATAACAATTTTTGGCTGGGATGTGTTGGTTTCAATTCCATACAACTTTTAATGCTTCTGTTGTTGTGTTTATATGAAAAGCTGTGATAGAACGTGGTGGATGACTTACTAAGCTATTGTTATTCTTGATTAATATTATTTTAAAACAACTATAGATAAGAGGCAAAAAAAACAAGTCCAAAGTTTACTACTTGCATCTGTCACTTTAATCATGAAATAATGAATAATTACAACATAAGATAAAAGTTCGTTTCATGATTTTTTTTTGTCATGGAAACTGAAACGACTTTGTTTCCGTGTAGTTTAATTGTACTATTTTCATTTGTCACGAATGCTCCACGGTGCACTGGTAAAAAAATCCCTAATTGCTCTGTGGACTACAACCAGCAAACTGCTGGCGTACACAATTCCAACACGTAATGCCGTTTCAAGTGCTGTCCATACAAAACGATCATCAGCGTCGTCGTTTTTGAATCCAAGAGGACCGACCATAGCTTAGGGCCAGCGGAAGGCAGCGCAAGGCAGCGCAAGGCTGCAACATATCTAAATCAAAAATGCAGATCAAATTGGATTAAAAACAAACCAACGATGGAGTGGGAGTTTGGCGTGTTTTTGAACATGTTTGTTAAACAACGCTTTTATGATGCTGCAAATAGAGCTGCGTTTGTGTAGTTGTGTTCCATGCTGAAGTGGCTTGGCGTGCACTTGATAGTTTTATACATTGAAAAGTTTTGCCTACACGCCCAAACAGCGAGCAAAAGGGCGCATAAAGTGTGTGATCAAAATCACGGAATGGTAATTTGAATCAGTAAATTGTTTAGCATTTAGCTTAGGGTTTTTTTACAGAGCATTTAAAATAGGTTTTCACTTGGACTGAGGATTCTAGAACTTCCAAACCACAGTCAACAATGTGTTAAAACAACATCATTTATATTCCATTCTTTAAGACGGAAGTGACTTCATGCTTTGCAAACCAAAACGAAAATATGTATTTCGAAGCGAGTCCTAAAAAATATGGTGTGAGATTTCCCCATCACAGCAAACGTTCCTTTTCCCATGGCAACCCGTAGATGTGCTTCACTTCGAGTCAGTTTCATAATCCTTTAAAATAATGAGCAAAAAGTTAAAACACAAACAATAACAGTTTATTGCGAACCGATGAGAAATCCTGCATTTTCGGTTGTTTTGCCTCCTACCATCCACCGTCCAACTGCTGTTCTGCCTGTTTCGATAATGGTTAGGTTCATTGAAGAATTTCTCAGCTTAAGCCGTTAGCAAAATAGACAACCAATTATTTTCCTATCGGATTAGAGGGCATATTTTTGGGCCGCTGGAAGAAACTAAACGAACGGGTTCAAAAAGGAAACCGGTTTTCCGGCCAAGAACAACATTTGGTTGGCACTATCCGCCGCGTACGGAATAGAGTGCTAAGGAAGGAAGTCAGGATTAATATCAATTAATTTCTGCCAAGAGCCACCATCGCTCACGTCAAGAATGATGGTGGCTGGATAATAGCTTAATTACAGGCTTTCAGTGAACGATGAAGTTATTACAAACCAACCGTGCTCGTCCTGGAAATGAGGTTAGCCGTAACAAATGTTTGACGTTCGGGAATGGAACGTATATCATAAAAATCATAAAAAAGTGAAAACAGTTGGTGCACTTGTTGAACAAAGCAACCCGCAATTATTTCTCCCATAACAACCGACCTTCGAGACAGTACCTGCTACTGCTGCTGGTTAACCACTAATCCCTGCCATCCGCTTTGGATCGTCTTGGAAAAACTACGTGCGGAACAAAGTGAGGAAAAGGCTGAAAAAATATTACCTTTTTAATCCGCAAATCGAAAAACTCGTAACGAAACGGAATGTAAAATAAATACTGCCGTTTGTTAGCCCGTCGAGGAAGAAAAATTGCAAAATTCCATGCTTCATTTCCATTTCGTGATGTTCCCACGCAGATGAACTAAAGCGAAATCGAAATCTACCGCTATTATCACCGGCGGTGGGGATTTGCATCTTTAGAGGGTCTTCCAGCGGCGTTTTTTTTTCTAACTGCTAATCGTATGATTACTACTAATGGCAATTAATTCTATATTTACCAAAATAAGGCAATTACCCAACAATTCCAGTGATCTTCTGCTACCGCTTACTTGTTCGCTGTGTCACTGTCAAGCGCGCCGGTGGGTGCTTAATAACAAAGATGGCGTCACAATGTGGCTGTCATAGCAACCCGTCATTGGCGGTTGGGTCCATCTCAGCACAACCTCGAGTCAGTGGGCGATGAACGAGAGCCGCAGGCCTTTGATGTCTGACTGCACCAGCAGCAGCCACTGGTGGATCTTTTCTTCCGTCTACTGGGAGAAAATGCCGAGACGGAGAGAAAGAGAAAAGAGCATTTTGAGCGGCTGAGCCATGGAGACAAAATAATTAACGATAATTTGCTGATTTATCGTTTATTTGATGTTTAATATCATTTCCAGGCAGAGTGAATCACAAGCGACAGGTTTCTTGGATGTTGCGTTCCAGTTTGGCGGGCCGTTCCGGATGGTACGCGAACTAGAAGGGATACGGTTTGTTGCCATGGCGCGACGGTGCGTACTGGAAATGGCTCCTTTGCATGGTTCATAGCTGTTCATGGGTTGTACGCCATGCACAACGCAAAAGGTTCTTGATTATTTAAGTTGCTATTGAATTGAGGACCGAATTACAAAAATTATACTGTAGTAAATTCAATTTTTAACGTCAAGCCTTATCGAATTGAATTTTAATATCAGATATTTTTAAATATATATTTTTTTGCGAGAAGCAATTCCGTGAAAACATGAGTACTTCGAATATGCCATTCCTGTATAAAGTATCGAGGGTAACGCTATTTGGCTCAGTTTCACTCTGTTCCTCTTATAGAGTCTCTCAGTAGCTCATGCGTGAAACATCAGCAGAATGTTTATAGAACATTGCACGGAGAGTGTCAACCTGACTATTTTTACTGTTGTCTACAAGTTCATTTTATTTTGCTTTTTATTTAACCATCCTAGTGGCGCCATGTTTATCCAATCGACATTAATGAAACGGTGTAACTTTATAACGGTAAATGCTAGTGATCTGAAATTTCTTAACTTTTAACTTTTAACTAACTTTTAAATTCTTAAGGCTAGTATGTAGCTCAAAAGTAATGCATTAAGATAGGACAAGTAATGGTCACGAAATGCTTTTACTGTCGGAATAACTTACCTTGTATGCAGCTGCAAAGGAAGGCAAACTTTGTAACGTTAGTAACACCTGCCCGTGTAATCTAAATAGGGCTGTCACTTTTCCTTACGGAATAATATTCCGTTCGATTATTCCGCAAGGAAAACTGACATTCCACTCATACTGAAGCAGTTGTCAAAATTACTTCGCAAAAATAGCAAAAATTACTTTAGGTCTTTCCTTGTCATCTCCATACTAGGCTTTAACTGTTAAAACTGATCTACCTCTAAAAACTGTACTCGAAAAAAAGGAGACACAACCATAGGCTTAAAACTTTTAAGAGTGTGTGTAAAAAATTGATAAAATTTTGACTGAAACTAGAATGTAATGTTTACGTTGAGTGTAAGGGTGTAATGTTTACGTTGGAAAAAATTCATCATAATATGACAAGTGATTATTGCGATGGCATCGGAAGAGAAAGATCCGCTAAAACATTCTGAGCGCCGGCTACTGCGTCCCACAGATGGATCGGAAAACACCTGAGATTCGATCATTCGACGGTTTTCCGAGTGGCGAAGTCATTCTAGAAGACCCAGACGACCCCAGCAGCGGTCAGGGAGTGGCAGAAAACCGAACGCATCTGTTCCGATAAAAAGCAAAGGGACTATTCATAAACCACGTAGACTCATTTTTAAAAATCTCAGACCCCTCCCCCATCGTAGACTTTTCTCCATACATTTTTTTGAAATTTTGTATGGAGCGTAGACTTTTGTAAGAAACAAAACCCCCTCCCCCAACCCAGAAAAATCTACGTGGTTTATGAATAGCCCTAAAGAAGGTGTTGAATCTGTTCAAGCGTCGACCGAACCGTACGATCCGCGATGTGGCGAAGAAGGCGGAGGTTTCCATCTAGTTTGTCCAAAAACCGATGAAACGTGTAGCCCTTCACGTCTACAAGGTTAGGAAGGCACCAAACCGGAATGACAAACAAAACACGGTAGCCAAACCCCACGCCAGGAAGCTGTATCGAGAGTGGCTGACGAAACCGAGGCGGACACAAAGCAATTGCCAGGTCCAGAGGAGCTAAGGACGAAGAAGGTGAAAAAATTGGCCAATAAGTTCTTGGTTTGACTGGCCATCTGTGGGTGTGGAGAGACTACCCGAACAGAAGGAAACAACAAAATTACTTCAAGTTTTGTTTTTAATTTACACTGTTTTTATAGCTGAGGTTGTTAGAATTTAGATCGTGAATGTAGTTAGAATAACAGAAATTGTAACAAACAATCCTCAAGATGTAACAAAATTGTAGTAAACTATGATATAGATATAACATAAACAAAACAAATTTTGTAACAGTTTTGTTGCGATGTAGCAAAATCATATCAGAACTTATAAGAATTATTGTATTTCTTTACGCAGATTGTGCCTTCCCAGGGCATTATATCTTAATTTGTTATAAGTATGTTATACAATTATTCAGATGAAAACGTCTTGAACTAATTTATTTCATAATCAGTTTGCCGTAACAAGGATTGTTATATTTTTGTTATTTTTATGTTAAACCCTATTGGTCGGGTAGCCAGCCATACAATACGATGGGCACTATGAATGGGCAAATCTACCGAGATGAGTGCCTCCAGAAGCGTCTGCTGCCCCTCCTGCGGTCTCACGGAGACCAGACGCTATTTTGGCCGGATTTTCCATCCTGCCAAAGGCAAAAAACTTCAACCCACCGAACTCACCGGAACTTTGTCCGATTGAGGAGTTTTGGGCCATCATGAAGGCCAAATATCGTACACCTAAAGTATTCGAGAACGAGCTGGCTTTGATGAAACAGTGGGTAAAGAAGGCGGTCCCACTATAGCCCAAAACTTTACGAGTGGTGTCGAGGGTAAAGTGCGAGCATTCGACCATGGAGAGGCGATCCAATAAACCAATGAAATAGAAACTTAACCGTAATGCAATGTGGTTTATTTTCTGAAAATTTGATGACAATTCGACAATTCGACAAATGAGTTTTTGGCGACCATTTTATGTGTCTCATTTTTTTCGAGTACAGACTTAGAGATACACACAGTGCATTACCGTTAAAATGTCCAATGACTTTGGCTCACACTCAAACTGTTTGACCTATTATCATCATCTGAAAAAGTAAGGGTACTAAGAATAGCATTCTCACATTTTTTTTTAAGTTTTAGCCCTTTTCAATGAAAAAATAACGAATTTTAACAAGCGCGTAAAATTCCTCTTCGTTTAATCCCAAACCAAAGCAAGCGTAAATAACGAAATTGCTTGCAATCTTTCATATGCCATAACAAATTGTTGGCAATCTTTCATACAGCATACCTGCTTTAGGGGAAATCCAGCTTGAATTTACATGAAATAACCCATTAATTTCTGTCAAATCTCGCATTACCTTTATGAGCATTAGATAACGCAGCAGATTAAATGTTTCTTTCAAACTGTGTTGGAATCGGTCCCGGTAGTGATCTGAAAAGGGCACATTCAGAATCCCATTTGCTGGCGCCGTTTGATGGCTCATAACTCATGATTTTTCATCCAGAACTACAAAAACCTTATTCCACGGAACAACAAGGAAATCTGGATACTTCCGGAGATTCTGGAATCGGTTCTAGTAGGGCCTGAACCGGTCACTTTTAGAATTTCATATACTGGTACCGTTCGACGGCTCAAAATTCAGAGGGGCAAGAGCATCATGCCATGGGTTCAAAACAGACACTTTCAGAACCTTATGTGTTGGTACCATTATTATTTATTTAAATAGCCATACATCGTATTTACGATATGACTTCATCTACATCATTTCGCCAATATACTCGGTCTATGGCTGCCTCTCTCCAACCTTGTTGACGACCCACACTCGCCAGATCCTGTTGCACCTGGTCCGCCCATCGTGCTCGTTGTGCCCCACGCCTTCTTAGACCGGCCGGATCCGAGGCGAACACCATTTTTGCAGGGTTGTTGTCCGGCATTTTCGCAACATGCCCTGCCCACCGTATCCTTCCAGCCTTCGCGACCTTCTGAATGCTAGGTTCGCCGTAGAGTTCAGCAAGCTCGTGGTTCCATCTTCGCCGCCACACTCCATCCTCCTGTGCGCCGCCAAAGATGGTCCTAAGCACCCGGCGTTCGAAAACACCAAGTGCTTGCAGGTCCTCCTCGAGCATCGTCCACGTCTCGTGCCCGTAGAGAACAACCGGTCTTATCAGCGTTTTGTACATGGTACATTTAGTGCGGGGGTGAATCTTTCTTGACCGCAAGTTCTTCTGGAGCCCGTAGTAGGCACGACTTCCACTGATGATGCGTCTTCGGATCTCACGGCTTTTGTTGTTGTCAGCCGTAAGCAAGGATCCAAGGTAGATGAATTCTTCCACCACCTCGACTGTATCCCCTTCTATCGTAACACTGCTGCCTAGGCGGTCTCTGTTGCGCTCGGTACCCCCTGCTAGCATGTACTTTGTTTACGACACATTCACCTCCAGCCTGACTTTCGCAGCTTCGCGTTTTAGGCGAGTGTACATTTCCGTTTCAAATCTTCTGCCGACAATGTTCATGTCATCCGCAAAACAAACGAACTGACCGGATCGAGTGAAAATCGTACCCCGGCTGTTGAGCCCGGCTCTTCGCATGACACCTTCTAGCGCAATGTTGAACAACAGGCACGAAAGTCCATCACCTTGACGTAGTCCCCGGCGTGATTCAAACGAGCTGGAATGTTCGCCCGAAATCTTCACGCAGTTTCGCACACCGTCCATCGTAGCTTTAATCAGTCTAGTGAGCTTCCCGGGAAAGCCGTTCTCGTCCATAGTCTTCCATAGCTCTATGCGGTCGATACTGTCGTACGCCGCCTTGAAATCGATGAACCGATGATGCGTCGGGACCTGGTATTCGCGGCATTTTTGGAGGATTTGCCGTACAGTAAAGATCTGGTCCGTCGTCGAGCGCCCGTCGATGAAACCGGCCTGATAACTTCCCACGAACTCATTTACTTTTGGTGAAAGCCGGCGGAAGATGACCTGGGATAGCACTTTGTAGGCAGCGTTTAGGACTGTGATCGCTCGGTAGTTCTCACACTCCAGCTTGTCGCCTTTCTTGTAGATAGGGCATATAACTCCTTCGGTAGCTGTTCTGTTTCCCAGATTCGGACTATCCACCGATGCAGATAGATGGCCAGCCTTTCCGGGCCCATATTGATGAGTTCAGCTCCGATGCCATCTTTGCCAGCTGCTTTGTTATTCTTGAGTTGTTGGATAGCATCCTTAACTTCCCTCAGCGTGGGAGCTGGTTCGTTCCCATCCTCTGCTGTGCTGACGTAGTCATTTCTTCCACCGACTTGGACTTCAACACCCGCGTCCTCTGCGCCATTCAGGTGTGGTACCATTCGATGGCTAAAAATCCACAGACATCATTTCATGGACTATCGAGGGGACTTGGTCGGTTTCTGTAGGGTCCTAAACAGATACTTTCGGAGCTCCACGTACTGATACCGTTCGACGGCTCAAAATTATAACGTTTTACCCAGAAGTACACTCACATCCTACCGTGGATCAACACTGGGATCTAGATAAGTTTGGTTACTCTGTGACCGTGTCAAAGAAAGCCCACAAAATTTAAAAAAGATTCCAAAAATATCCGTCTTTGGCCCTACCGAAACCAGTTCCAGAGTACACGGAAGTGCCATATCCCTAGTTGATCCGTAAAATGATGTCCATGTGAATTTGGGTAAAAACCAGTCAAACGGCACCAGTACCTGGGGTTCGGAGAGTAATTCCAAAATATCTGGATGTGGCCAAGTCTTCTTGTTGGTGCATGGAATGATGCAGGAATACTACTGTGTGAAAAATAATGAATTTCTTGCCGTCAAATCGCATGAGGTTCTGAAGGTGTTTTGGAACCTACGGCAACCGGTCTCAGAGTATCCAAATCCCCATATTGGTGCATGGCATAATTTGTTTTGAAACTTTTGGTGAAAAACCAAGAATTTTGAGCCGTTGAACAGTACCATTGTACACGAGGTTCTGAAAGTGCTTTTACTGGGTCTTCTTGGCCCACGGCATGGTGTTGGTTTTGGTGAAAGTATAGTAATTTGAGCCGTCGAACGGTACTAGTATATGAAGTTCTAGTAGTGCCCGTTTTGAGCCCTACTGGAACCGATTCCAGAGTATTCATAAAATGGGGGGGGGGGGGGGGGGGGAATTATTAACTCTGTCGAATGGTACCAATATAAGAGGTGCCGAAAGTATTCGATTTGTTTACTTCCAGAACCGGTCTGAGAGTATCCAGAAGTGATCAAGTCCCCTTGTTGGTCCATGGCATGATGTCTATTTATTTCTGGGCGAAAAATTTAAAAAAATAATATAAACATCAAATGGCATCAATGTATAAGGTTCTGAAAGTGTCGGTTTTGGGCCTTACCGGAACCGGTCCCTGAGCATCAGGAAGTGGTCGAAACCCTGGTTAGTTTTTATGACTAGATGTCCATGTATTCTGGGTGAAAGATCAGGAATATTGAGCGATCAAACAGTACCAATACGCATGGTTATAAAAGTATCCTTATTGTGCCTACCGGAACCGGTTCCACAGTATCCGGATGTGGCAAAACCTCCTTGTTGGTCCATGGTATGATGTCTTTGCACCTTTGCGTGAAAAATTGTGAAATGATTGTTAGTTCATGGTGTGACGTTTATGTACTTTTGGATGAATAATCACGAGTTTTGAGCTATCGGACGGCACTAGAACATTAGGTTCTGGAAATTTTGGGCCCTGCCGGAACCAGTCCAGAGTCTGGAAGGGGCCAATCCCCTTGTAAGTCCATGGCATGATGTTATTTTTGGTGAAAGTGTAGTAATTTCAGCCATCGTACGGTACAAAAATATGAGTGTTCTGAAAGTGTTAGATTTGGACTCCTCTGGATCCGATACCCGGGGTATCAGGAAGTGGTCAAATCCTTTTGTTGGTCCCTGACATGGTGTCCAAAGACTTTAAGGTGAAAAACCACGAATTTTAAGCCGTCGAACGGCACCAGTACATGAGGTTCCGAAAGTGTCTGTTTTGATCCATTCTGGAACCGATTCCAGTGTATCCGGAAGTGTCCAAATTTCATGCCGTCCCATGGAATGAAGTTTTTGTAGTTCTGGATGAAAATTAATGAATTTTGAGCCATCGAACGGCACTAGCAAATGAAATTCTGAAATATGTCCTCTTCAGGTTACTACCGAAACCAGTTCCAGGTGTCCACGAGCCCCAAATGGAAAAATTAAAACAAAATCCGGCGAAGATGCTATTTTTAGCAACCCTATCTTTCAGATGATGGCAAAAGATCAATCGTCATCAATCGTTGTTGGATGTATTGTCATCAGAGTCATTGATCATTTTTGACGCTAATGCACTATGTTTAACTTTTTGCTAATGCATTAGGAATGTTAAGATCATTTACGATTCTAATCAGAAAATGAAGTAAAAATGAGGACTGGTGTATGTTTTCCGGCTGGCTAGCATTAATCGTAAAAAAAAGAGTATTTGTGCTCTTATGTGTTGTGTGAAACCGATCTTAACGAAAATTTTCTAAATTCCCTCAAAGCTCTCTGAACTGTCATAACTGCAATGATAACGCCATCGTGCGATGATCTACAATTTGGGATTAATCGGACTGTTCACGTTAAATTTCGGACACTTTTCTTTCTCAGTAGTTCTTGAAGTATTTCACGGATCACTGAAAGGTTTCAATTATATGACAGCTGAAACGCTTCACTTTATTTCGTGGTAAAACATATTTACATTCTAGTTGCATTTGGTAAAATACCGTCCAATCAAGTGGAAGTACGCAAACACATTTTGTACGAACGGCAGCTAAATTCGACGTTGTCGGTACGTGAATTGGCAGAAAACTAAAACTACCAAAATGTACCGTTTTAAGTATTTGCAAATTGTTTGTACCCGCCAAATGGACAAGAAGGTGGTAACCATTATTGAGAAAAATCCCAACCTTTCTGTGCGAAATGTGTCTCGTCTCTATCGGCACTATTAACAAGGATATGTACGTGAAAGAATGTCTGCAAAAGAGGTTGCTACCGTTTTTAAGAAGCCACGACTCTCCAGCCCTGGTTTGGCCTGAATTGACTTCTTGTCACTATGCAAAATCTGGAAAGGTCAAAGGTCCTTATACGGTCAAATACATGCCAAAAATAGCCAATCCGCCAAACTGTCCAGAATTTCACCGGATAGAAAAATACTGGGCTCTGGTTAAGCAGAAACTATTTGAAACTAAGAAGAAAGCAAATGCGATCGAGAAGGAATACTGTACGGAATCTGATCGTGGGTGTACCACAGAAAGTTCAAGAATAACAAAACATTATGTGGATTAACATCTCAATCAACTGTTTTACTGTATGTATAACTCTATTATACTGAAATAAACAATCGGTTTTGTTGAGTTATGTCTAAATTTTTATTGCTGGCATTATGTTAGTATACGAAGTTTAACGTGGACAGGCTTGCTGCGGTTTCCAAAAACAGCAACGAAACACTGATCGTTGACAGATTGACAATGCAAACATTTTGTTCGGGAGTGAATTGAACAACTCAGAAGTACATACACATATTGAATTACTCAAAATCATTCGCTGAGTCGCCCCCCGTATTTTACCTTTTTTTTTCCAGCGGATGTGGAACAAATTGGACTTGAGAAAACTAATTGCTTCCAACCATAAATCAATCATACATCAATAATCAACAATTTACCCAAAGATTTTTCTATTCTCAACCACTCGTTTGCTTAAATATTCCACCGTAATCCTTTCATTCCATGTTTACAGTTCTCCAACCCAGGTCACCCCAGTTTTTTTGTGTTGAATTTTCTATTCAACTGAAAACCGTATCCCGTTCCGAACCGTTATCTGTTTTTATTTCCCTCTCAATCGCATTTCCTCTCTCCTATTCGGAGCCGATTCACCGGAAAACGTTTTCCAATTTAAAGTTTTTCCTCCGGGACATCGCTCGAATACATTCGTGAACCCCCCAACGCCAATTGACCTTTCTCGCCTGGCTTCGGAGACAAACCAAATATTATTGACATTTTCAAAATTCAACGCGGCACGTTCGGCACCGAGCAGAAGCATATGATGTTTTCGCAAACTCCAACAGCAGCAACAACAACAACTTCAGATGCCGTCGGATAAGGACATCACACACGCGCACGTAAATTTGTGATGATTTTCCCATTATGTGTGTCCGGGAAGGAAAACGAGGAAGCTTTCGCCCCGTTGCTGTTGGTTGGTAGCAGGAAAAGAAAAATGAAAACGTATGCGACAATCGGAGGGATCGGTCCTTATACGGTGGGCTTGACAGTTATCCCTCTATTGTTGAAAATAATAACGCGTGCAATATTTAAACGCTCGCGTGTAAACAAAACCACGCCAAATTCACAAACACGGGTTGGCGTTGGTGACGACGACGGCATCATTGGCGTTGTGTGATAGCCCCGGGTGTAATTATTTTCCCAGAGCTGACTGGCGTTGACAAGCGAGACCCATTCCTCTCGGGTTAATCGATTCTAATCGTCTCGTTCCGTATCCTGTTGAGGAGCGTGATTATTGATGTTGCTGCCGTGTGGGCGGTGGTTTGGCTATTGTTTGTTTTGTTTGGCTTTGTGTGTCGTTTACAATATAATACGTAGCGGTGTTTGGTTCGTTTCTTGCGCCTCCTATTTGGGAAATCGAAATTGAGCCAGTCGACCGTATGTCACCGCTCAAATGAGCTGTCAAAGAAATTACAGCGTCGCTAATTTGCACCGCACGCATGAACGCCTACTGCCTGTATCGCACTGATAGGTTGTGGTGATTATTTTGTTCGTCACATAAAAACATATCTGTCCCATCTGGAAAAACAGTTAGTCGAGAAAAACACTGTTGAAAATTTATTTCTC
Organism: Aedes koreicus; assembly: GCA_024533555.2. Lineage (NCBI taxonomy): Eukaryota > Metazoa > Arthropoda > Insecta > Diptera > Culicidae > Aedes > Aedes koreicus. Next base: position 190,077 of record JAHHFK020003654.1, read on the forward strand.
TGTAGGGATGGAACAACCTAGTTTTGGTGATTAAACGATATTTTCTGAACAAACTACGGTACTTTCAGTGCACAGTGCAAAATATCAGTGATGAACAATAGATTCGAATGGATGACTCTTATTCGATAAAAATCCATATGGGATAGTTATGCTTTTATCGGCAGTGTAGTAGAGCCAACGATAAAAGATTACATACTCGTGATTTTTTCATGAATCGCAAACGTAATTTGACTGGGCCCTTTCAATTTTTATCATAATTTTTGAACACATGTATGGCTACAGCTAACATTTGTTTAGGTACAAGTGTTTGTATTTAGAAAATAGGATAAATACGGCATGTGGCGAAGGTTTTCTTTCAGTCGAGTATTAGTACACGACACTGAAGAAGTCTGCACATTGTAGACGAAATATGCGTATCTGTCAAGATAAGCAATAAAGGTAGTTGGAATTAAATGGAAATTACTAATCATTCTTCTTATTTTCTAGTTACAGGTATCCAACTAAACAGCTCACACTTTCCATAATTCATTCAGTGGAACAGTGCTAAAATTCTATTTCTGAACCTCAACTACTATTCCATTAAAGACTGGTATGTGATTATAAGCAGTAAAGGATTGTATTTAAATATGTGTGTCTTTACTGGTATTATGATTAGATAATTAATTTATTTCAGGAATCATCAAACCGGGCTCTTCGATCACTCAAACTGCTTTCTTTGACTTATAGAAAAATCTGTTGATTCTAAAAAACAAAACCAAATTAAATATCTTTTCATTTCAATATAATCTTCGTTGATTGGACTGATCCACTCTTATTTTCAGCGTTTCCAGGACTATTAAGATATTAATACATATATACTTTTTATTTTGCTGTTCATTAGATGTTATGCATATTTTATAAATACATATACTGTATTCTATTACGTAAATTACATACATATATTGAATAACAAAGGGGGGAATACAGGGTGCCAGACGAAGTGTAGGTTGGATGAGGGATTCGTGGTTATCTGGCCTAAGTCATGGATGACAATTATGCCTTCCTTGATGGAAATCATCAGATCGAGATCGGCGACTGTCTAATTATCTTCCGACAGTCTACAGTGAGTTTGCTAACCCTATTTTTAACAAACCACCAGACGGAAATCCTAATGTGTATTGCTTACTGTACATGTCCTGTAATAAGAGCGTTTCGTTGGAAGGAGATTCGCTATCCTTTCCGTGGGTTTCGGGTATGTGCTTCTGCTTACGGGTCCACACCACCGTTTTTGGCCCTTCATACAATGGAATAGTGAGGATTACAGGTATGTACAGTTTGATCTTGCCATTAGGAGGAACTGTACGCCATGGCAAGTCCTGCACTGGTGGTGGCTTCCTATCACATCACATCACATTTTGAATTGTCATTACAATTGCGCACGCTAAGATGCGAATACCTAAAGATCGTTAAAAGTACCGATAACTGCTAAAAGGGCACACAAATGTGGAAACAAGTATTGTGGCTGTTCTGGAGTTTAATAGTGCCTTTTAAGAAAAAAGGGGAGTGTAGTGGGAAAAAAAAAAAAAATGTGGGGGGGGGGGGGGAATTTTTGCCCGGGGGGTTTGGGTACATAAGATATGTTCCTTTTCAAGCAAAAAATATAGCGGCAATTGTAGTAATCGGAGTAAAAAATGAAAAAAAAACACTTTTAGGGTAAAATGAGGCGAAATAAACTATTTCTCGACCTCTTCACAGCATGAAATTGGCACCATTCGATTCCTGAGAGTTTTTTACATAAGATATGTTCCTTTTAAAGCAAAACCTACAGCGGCAATAGTAGTAACCGGAGTAAAAAATGAAAAAAAAACACATGTTTAGGGTGAAATGGGGCGAAATAGACCATTTTCGACCCCGGCACAGCATGAAACTGGCACCATTCGATTTCTGAGAGTTTTTTACATAAGATATGTTCCTTTTCAAGCAAAAAATATAGCGGCAATGGTAGTAATCGGAGTAAAAAATGAAAAAAAAAACACTTTTAGGGTAAAATGAGGCGAAATAAACTATTTCTCGACCTCTTCACAGCATGAAATTGGCACCATTCGATTCCTGAGAGTTTTTCACATAAGATATGTCCCTTTTCAAGCGAAAACTACAGCGGCAATTGTAGTTATCGGAGTAACGGAGTAAAACTGAACGAACACACCGAATTAGGGTGAAATGGGGCAAAATGAGCCACTTCCAATGCTCTGCACAGGATGAAATTAGTGGCAATCGATTTATTGGCGTTTTTTCCCATAGAAAAACATCAGTTCATGTACAAATACCAGCGGATTTGAAATAAGTTCGATTACAGCTTCGATTATGCCCACTGTGCAACGAGGGACCCGACCAGAAGGAAACTACAAAATTATTTCAAGTTTTGTTTTTAAGGTACGCTGTTTTTATAGCTGAGGTTGTCAGAATTTAGATCGTGGATGTAGGTTAAATTACAGAAATTGTAACAAACAATCCTCAAGATGTAACAAAATTGTAGTAAACTATGATATAGATATAACAAAAACAAAACAACTTTGTAACAGTTTTGTTACGATGTAGCAAAATCATATCAGAACTTATTAGAATTATTGTATTTCTTTACGCAGATTGTGCCTCCCCAGGGCATTATATCTTAATTTGTTATAAGTATGTTATACAATTATTCAGATGAAAACGTCTTGAACTAATTTATTTCATAATCAGTTTGTCTTAACAAGGTTTGTTATAATTTTGTTATTTTTCTGTTATACCCTTCTGGTCGGGTATCTTAGCATTCTTCTTTGGTAGAGCTATTACTCTCTAGCACCCAGATTAAAACTACTTTCAATGGTCAATGGGACTGTTGCAAACAAATTTCTTCCAGAATACCAATACCGTTGCCAATTAAAACCAACAGTAAGTTTGCTGTTGAGGCTACTCACGAAGTGTGAGTGTGGTTTTTCATTGGCAGAACTTTTTTTTTTAAATACGCTTAGTAGCCGTATTGAACCGATTTACACCACCAGTAAGGCAATGTCGGAGCCACTCACAAAGTGTAAGGGTGGTTTTTAGTAGGTTAGATTTGAACTAATTTAAACCAACCGTGAAGATGCTGTTGAAGCCGCGCCACTCAGCGTGATGGTGCTTTTTCATTGGGAACTACTTTCATTTCTGAACTACGCTTAAAAATCACTTTCAACCAATTTAAACTAACAGTAAGTATGTTGTAAAGGCCACTCACAAAGTTTGATGGTGGTTTTTCATTTGTAAGACGAGGTAATTTAAAAACGCTTGAAAGGATGCTGTTGATATCACTCACGAAGTGTCACGGTGGGTTTTCATCTGGAAAATCCACAATTTTTAGCTATGCTTAATGACGGCATTTGGCGGATTTCAATCAACAATTACAGATCCAACAACCCATTTAAGAATGTCTGAAGAGTTACACCAATTCCGAAGTTAGCTTCACATACAATAAGTACCGCATGTAAACATTTCCAGTATAGTTTGAATAAGAGTACTGACACGCACTTCCAGATATGGAAACCGGAAGTTTTAAAACCAGACACGTGTTCAGTATTATATGAAAACAGGTTTTTGTAATATATGTGATGTACACCTCCCCGTCGACTGCAACAAAAGAAGAGTAGCTTTGACATCCCGTTCTCACTTATTATAATCCACAAGAGGACCTTCATCGGGAACTTCATGAGGGAGATGTACTTCACGTCGCACATTGGCACAATTCTGAAAAAAGACGGTCAAAAACATGTTCACTCCTTTGTCATCATTTTATCGAGTAGGTGTCTTCAGAAGAGTTGCTCAAAATAATATACCGCATCTTTTGAAAAACACGTCTAACCTTTCATAAGGGCTGAACTACACTTTCAAATTCTAACTTTTTCCAGCTATGAGATAACGGGTTATTGTCTTCGACAAAGTTTTAGAACAAGTAATTTTAAGAAAAGTTGCTGAAAAACATTAAGTTTCTAGAGCCTAACGTTAAAGAGATATAATTAGTTTTCTTTCAGCACTACCTTAAAACCGGTTTTTTGAGATAATTTGTACTTTGTTCAAATTTGATGATTTGAAAATGTTTTTGACCGTCTTTTTTTCAGAATTGTGCCAATGTGCGTCGTAGCTCACCGCCTTCCGGTGGGTCATAAAATATGTAGCCGGTCTCCTGCCAGTCATTGCCGTAGAGCGTCAGGTATGTCTCGTGGTCCTCGATCACAACCACGTTGCGCTTCGCAGGGAAGACATCCTTGGCGGGCATCTTTTGGCCCTCCTCTGGGGTGGTCGCTGATGCGCTTCCTACATGGCCACTTCATCATGACGATCTTCAAGTTGGCCAAATACCTTTTGACCGTCTGGCCTAAGCCACGGAAGGATTTCGCCACCTTGCCATGCGTCTTCCGCTTCCGCGCTTGCTGTATCCTTCCGTCACACAGAATCGTCGGCTTGCGTTCAATGCTCTTACCTTTCTCCAAGAGCGCCCGGATCTTGTACAAGGCCGCTCGGCGATATACGGCCGACACAAAATGCGGCACGATGACGAACTTCTTCACTCCGGGGTGGAGCCGGTGGTAATTACTGTTGTATTCTAATCGAAATTATAGCGTTAGTATGATTTGACAGATTTGGGCGAAGGCTGTCTTTTACTGGAACGATCTGAAACTGAACCAAAGATAAACAAAATCGAAAATATACGAGGCAACGGAGGCAGAGAGATTAGTCAGAACGGTTAAGGAAGTTTTGAAAAGATTCTTATTGAAACCAGAGGTGACAGAGCTGGACCTGGAAGACCAGATGAACTTATTTTTGTTAAATTTTAGAAATAATAATTTGACGAGGGGCGGATTGGTGCCGTCTGAGAAGATATTTAAATATAGACCAAAGACCATTATGGACCTGATAAACCCCAAGAAACACTATAAGAATCACATATCAGTATCACAGCAAGAAGATGAAAACATTAGGAAGCATCCGAGCAGGAGAATTCCGAGGCATTTAAATGATGCACTGAATGAGCTGATGGCGGGAGATGAAGTGTAGTATAAAAATCACAATCCCCACCTTTATGCAAGATGGATTAAGGCAACGTTCATTAAAAAGTATTCTCCCAATACCTTCCAGATATCGATTGGAAGCACGAACGTAATGACTCATCGGACGCAGATCAAGGTCTGTAAGGACGCGTTATCCAGGCAAAGGCCCAATGTCCTCCTTGATCGACGTGAAGCAAACGAAGTGACGAACGATACGCCAGGGGTTTCGAACGAACAAACCACGAGAACCTCCGAGGAGATGCAGAAAGAGGAAGCATGTTTCCGAGAACGATTTGGCAGAACCCAGAAGGTCTTAACGAAAAAGGAAGGAGAACAAAAGTGACGATTTTTGCTATAGCTGATTAAGTGACCGAAACTTCGGTTTAGATTAAGTATTGGATTCATATCCGTTCTGAAATTTTGAAATTTATTTTAAGAGGGAAGGAGTCGTGGTATTCTAATCGAGATTATATCGTTAGTATGATTTGACAGATTTTGAATTCTACTTTCGATATGTTTATTTTATGTATAAGCCCTTTTGAGCTATTGACAGCGAAGGCTGTCTTTTACTGGAACGATCTGAAACTGAACCAAAGATAAACAAAAACGAAAATATACGAGACAATTTTTGGAAAGTTAAAATCACAAACAAAACAAAACAAACAACGCTCAAATTGATGCTCCAGTGGAGCAAACGTTTCTTGACAATTTCACGCCTGAAGTCCTAATAGTATATGAGGTTTGTGCTCAGAAAACTTCGAACTGATAGGAACTTGTTCCCATATGTCCTTAAGAGTTTAGTTCAAAAACGTCAAAATCAAGTCTACAATAGAACAAATAAAAAGGCAACGAAATCATGTTTTTCACTTCCTCTCTAGACATTGACGCTCTTTGGCGCATACTGTGATCGCTTTAAAGGTAAAAAAGACTGGAGATTGATTTGGGCGTGTATTGTCGGATTTCAGTTAAAATAAACCGTGTTGGTGTTATACAAATATCTCAGTAATATGCGATTGCGATTAACATATTTTTAGCATCATCATTACTTCGTTTTACTCCGATTCGGCTAAAACGCTTGTTTTCCGAGTTAATGTTTCACCATCAATGAGTAAAGAACTATTTGTGGAAAGGATGGTGAAAACTATTTGTTTTTATGGTTTTTGAAAATACGGTGGAAATGGACGCCATATGACCATATAGCGCTCCTTCCTAGATATGGAAAAGGGAAATAAAATCCTAATTATTTTTGATAAAATTGTTACCGTACATTGTGAAAAGCTGATTGCTAAATAAGCGACCTTTTTTTTAAACCAAGGGGTGTTAGTTGAGATTGGGTGAAGTAGTACGGAAAAGAATTAACACAATTCTGGTTTGATGATGATCTAATTTGAAGTTTTAGAATGTAGTAAAACTATCATAAAACTTGCGATGATATTTTAGAATGGTAACATTAACACTTTGTTGGTTATTCAGGACTTTTTGCCATCACTTTCGTTCAACATTCACAGTTTTGCTTCGCCGCATTGCAATTAAAGTTCTTATTCATTATCTAACGCCGGGAATTATAAATAACATCTTTCCAATATTCTATCTTATCATCAAAGAAGCAAGAATGGTCTAGCAAATCTAGCCAGAAGCCACCCTGAAGTGCCAACAACAAAATGGTTTACGAAATGAACGGCAGAACTGTTCCAAGGAACTAGTTGTCTTCGTCGAATACACAATTAGCCAATTCCCGTTCCGTGCGGACTTACCTGGGTGGGTGTGAGATGTATTAAGCTGGCTAGGTGTTCCCGTTCGGGCGCTGACAGGTACTTTTGTTGCTTGAATCTTCGCTCCAGCTCGTAAACCTGCAACAGAGGACAGAGAATGAGACTGTACTCGAGCCGAAAGACAAAATAGGTTGAACGTTAGTAAAATTGAAATTAAATTCCATCCTCTCGCGTGGACGGAATGGCGGATGAGGTTAGGTTAGAACCAATAATGGAGCAACCAGAGTCGGTCCGTCGCAGCCGTGTAGAATAAACTCATTTCGTTCCGTTCGTCTGGTGATGTGCCATTGTCGTTTCGGTCGTTCCATTCGATGTGGTATTTGTGTGTCAATAGGGACCTGCCTTTGCTGCGGCTCACAACCAATACCAATATGGCCACCGCGTGCCTTTGGCTCAGCATCAATAGCAAGCAGTAACGTTTCTGGTTCCTTTCTTGCTATATTAGTTTGTTGATGAAACTTGGCATTTCAACTCGAGTGCTTTGTAAATAGATATTCCCAAGCGAGTGTATTTTTTTCGGACCAACTTTTTGTTTATATAAATGTTTCTTCGTCCCTCCGGTTTGTCACAGCTTCCCGTCCGGCAGAAAAAGGATTCCTTTCCCGGAATACGGTAGCTGGTTTGGGAAGGAACGGGGTCAGGCGAAACGTTCAGCTGCTACTGTAGACTTTCTCGTGTGTATGTAATGTTATTTTATTTATACTTTATGTAATAATAATAACAATAATCCATTTTCCAACATGCTCTCCGGTCTGCACATAAATAACGGCAGCATTCGGATACGATGGTAAATTTAATCCACCATCTCGTTGTCGACATCGTAGTCGTTGGCAAGGCAAACCGTCCGTCCGTCATCCCGGCTGGATGCTGTGTGCTGAGCAAATAAATCATCATCATCGTCATCGTCGTCGTCGAAGCCGTCGTCATCTCCATAAATAATGAAAACTTGGCTGAAACCGACGGCACTGGGGTGCTGTCGGGTAGCGAATATTCTTGACATTGATGCTGGCAAGCAGCCCTCCTCCATAACCAAGAGAGATTTACGAGGATTTAATATGACCAAACATTTCCAAAGATATGATGAACTGAAGGGAGGTGACCTATGAAATTTAATTCCATAATGAAACAATCTAAAATGTCAAGTAATTATCTGTGGAAGGGAATTAATTGAATTTTGATGAATTGACTCTGCGGAGATGACGACGATTGCTGGGTCGCGGCGGAGAGCGATGTTTGCCAAGAGCTGGCAGGGATCAACAAATGAAAGTATATGCAAACACGACCCCCTCAAGCGCAGCCCGTTTCAAATGGATCTCAAGGTCGTTAGCTCGAAACGGTAGTAGCAGGTAGTAGTACCAGCCTCACTTTCGGTGGTAATGATCCACGTGGCCGGGAAAGGGGACAAGAGGACCCAATGCGTTCTTCGTGTTTTTACGGCTTCGATTATTAATCAACCACCTTTTAACAACTGTCAACATCTCAGCTTCTGGAAGTTGACGAACTCGGCAACCAAAACGACGGCAACGACAGAACCGAACATGACGAACGAGACGTGCCATTGTTTAAATATTTGCTTATTTTTAATTTTAAGTGGATGTCACCCTGGTGGCTGGTGCGCGTGAGCAAATGTCGCGTTGCTGCTGAAAAATGAAAACGAAGACGGAATGTTATTTGGAATTGAATTTCCACTGGTTTGTTTTCTCGGGATTCTCGTCTTTTAGTTATGTGATTTTAGGGGCTATGCATAAACCAGGTTGCTTTTTTGGGGGGAGGGGGGCTAAAAAAAACGCTCAAAAGAACGAAAATGGGGTGGAGAAAATTCGTGAGGGGGGGGGGGGGGTGTGGGGTTTGCAAAGGGGTTATGATATTGGTTATGCAGCACCGGACCAAGAGTATGTGCTATGATGATGTGTTTTGTTACTTGGTAAGTTGAATATCGGTTGTAGCTTTTTCAAATCGATTAACTTAGTTCAGGTTTCATAAGATTTGTTGTAGCTGGGATTGTATAAAACTTAACCCTTAAATGCACAATGTTGTTTTGAAACAACATTGCGAAAAACATTTTAATATTAATTAAATTGAGTAGTTTTCGAAAATGTATACAGTAGAACAGTTATCTAAGCATCAATAAAGAAAACATGTCAACTGCTAGCAGTGTATCGAAGCGCTTTGTTTTGTTACTGTCAATGCATCGAACAGTTCTAGACAAAATTGTCAAAAGGTCGAAAAAAACAATTGTAAACAATGACTTAAAACGTAAATTTCCTGGAAATGCCAGGTTGCTAACATTTATATCCACTACCGACGGGAAGGTAATAATCTCCCTGTATCTGTTTCTGGTGCGATTTTGTTTGTGGGAGCAAGCAGATCCCAGAAAAATACAGTAGAAGTAATTGTTTACAAATGTTACTTTCGACCTTTTGACTATTTTGTCTAGAGTTAATACTAGTGAGCTGACGCTGGTTGTCATTAATATTTAGTTGACAATATTACTGCCAACCCGCATAAACAATAACCATAAGAAGTGCCTAACCACCGATTCGGGGTTCCCAACTGTAAGTAGTATGGTCACACGATCTATAATATCGTTCCTGTATGGTACATGTTTATTAGGGAACTAACTGCTGCTAGTAACTGCCAATGAAAAAATACTGAACTATCGGAAATAACGCTTTCTAAAATGAGTGATTACAGTTTTTTTCTTGTCAGAAAAACAGTGATAATTAAGATTTATCGCTTAAATCGTGAATGTTGTTTTTAAAAAACATTGCGCTTTCACAGCATCTAAAATTGTCGAACAGATTAGACGATATTGAGATAATTTAGATGACTCGGATTATTGTTTCGTGCAGTCGGATTTCGATATTACGGATGAGCATGAATACTACACATCGGTATCCCAACTCATACAGGATCTTGAGGACTCCGACTTGGATTCAGGAGATGAAGATGATGCAGTATTTGTACCGGAGGACACTTTGTGCTGTATGACGAACTTGAGACGTTTCTCAAAAGAATCGCACGCGGCACTCACCTGGTTCATCGGCATCTCTACCCAGATCTTGGAAATGAGCTTCTTAAATTGGTTCATAGTGCTCACTTGATGTTCGCTCTGCTTGGAATGTAGATAAAATAAAGGCCACCGACAAACCGACATGAATCTCAATAGAAAATGTCTTAATATTTCTGTTCAAATCATATTACTGACATCTATCTTCGTGTTCGCTGAGAACGTTTATTGAAGACACGAACACGCTTGGAAACTTGATAAGAAGGTCCATGTCTGAGCAATACTGGACAAATTAATTTTATCTAGATAAAATGATTCTATAGGTTTTGACAGATGGGATCGCTGCACATTTGAATCGGTCGTTATGGATTCTTGATCAAAAAGTGAAGATTTGAGTTTCATGTCGGTTTGTCGGTGATGATCCTTCCGGAACTCCAAGGGGGGCACGTTCTCGGTCTAGTACGCGGCGGTGATTTTCACGTTTTTCTCGATTAACACCAGTGGATCAAGCCTGGATACGGCCTCCCAAACCATCACCGACGCAGCGCTCTGGAACCGCGGGATGTTTATATGGGACGGAGGGATGCTGGTCAACGTCGACGTCCACACCCGATCATTATAGACACTGTGTGGCTGTTGCAAGACAAAAAGTTTCTCATCAGAAAACACGAACTCCTGACCTACGTGCCGCGAAAGTATCAGTTTGGCTCTGTCCAGCCTCTTTTTTGTTGTAGCCTCCGTTACCCCGTGAACATTGCGTTTATTGTACGGCTTGTATCATAGGTCCTTCGTCATGAGGGCGTGGTGTGGACAGTCCCGATTGACACACCCAGGTCAGCAGGGGTCTTCCGGATCGAGCGGTTCATATTTCGACGAACCCGCATTTACTCGACACATTGTATTGAAAATGGAGTCGAAAGAACAACAAGTACGTGAAAAACTGTTGCCCAAAAAGTGTGGAAAATCATCCAATCATCCATACATTTTTTGTAGGCCGATGAATGTATGGCTTTCAGTTCTTCCAGCGAATTCTTTTTTATCGCATCAATCGATTCAAAACGCTCTACCTCTGAGCGGAATTTTCAGTTTTGGGAAAGAGAAAGAAGTCGCACGGGGCAAGGTCTGGTGAATATGGTGCTTGTTTGATGGCTTGGTGGAGTTCTTGGCCAAAAATTCACAAATAGTGAGCGCGATTCGTGATGGAGCGTTATCGTGGTGTAAAATCCACGAATTATTGCGCCACAATTCTGGCCTCTTCTTTCGAATTGCCTCACGCAAACGTCTCATAACTTGTAAATAATACTCTTTGTTAACCGTTCGACCTTCTGGAAGGAATTCAGAATGGACGACACCGCGAAAATCAAAGAAAACGGTCAGTAAAACTTTAATTTTGGAGCGACTTTGTCGTGATTTTTTTGGTTTCGGCTCATCTTCGGCGCGCCATTCGGACGATTGTTGACTTGTGAGCATATCAAATTCATATACCCACGTTTCATCACCAGTTATGATGCGTTCCATGAATGTGGGATCGCTATCTGCGTTCGCAATCATCTGTTTAGCGACCTCAACTCGATGCTGTTTTTGCAAAAAATTCAGCTCTTTTGGAACAAGTCGTGCTTCAATGCGTTTCATGCCCAGAATTTCCGTCAAAATGTGTTCGGTCGATCCAAATGAGATATCAAGGAGTGCAGCTATCTCCCGAATGCTAATTGAGCGGTTTTCCATAACTAAATTCTTCACGGAAGCGATGTTTTCATCGGTAGTTGAGGTCGATGGTCGTCCAGAACGCGGCATGTCACTCACGCTTTCACGGCCTTCTTTAAAGTCTTTGTGCCAAACAAATGTACGATTTTGTGACATAGAGTCCTCACCAAAGGCTTTTGCAACATTCTGAGCGTTTCCGCTGCAGAAAATCCGTTTGCAACACAAAATTTCACACAAACGCGTTGTTCCAATTTTTTATCCATGGTAAAAATCGCCGAGCGTCTATTTTTCGACTAACAAAAGCAGTTGTCAAAACAAAACTAATGGATAATTTGCTCTCACACTTTGACAGAATATCAGAACTAGTGTTGCCATCTTACACTAAAAAAGATTTTACCGAAAAAATAAAGGCGGCCTTTTTAAATTGAAAATTACCGGAACTTTTTGATCACAAGGTATCGTTTGAACTCGAAAGGTAAATCGTTTGAAGTAAGTGGAATTCTTGGAATGAGCATGAGCCGTTGCCTTTGAGCAACATTGCTTGAATGACATTATTCTTGAGTTGCTTTACGACCGATCTTGTTCCATTACACAATTTCGGCCGATTGAGGTTCCGGAGCATGATGATAACAGATCCAATCTTCAGTAGCTAATTATATGGTGGTATTCCTGGTAAATCCAATGAATTCAGGCATTCTGTTGAATAATTGGTTGCTTTGTCCGGATTAGTCACACAATCAATTAAGTTGAATGAACGTTGTTGGGTTACCGGACCCTAACCAACACCGATTGAGGGGTAATTTATTATACTGCCAGTAGTGGGGTGGAAAATACTGGGCGTCTGCATACGCGGACTGCATTTAATTTATTCGGGTTTTCTTTTGGCGTTCCATTCCATCACACATCACATATATTTTGTCCATTACACTCAACATTCTAACATAAGGTATATTTACAACATTTACTTAACATTACGACATTTTTACTGTAGAAACACTCAACACAGAACATTCCTTTCCATTGTGGCTCTGCTCCCATCCATCCTTCCCGAGAATCAGAGCCAACACGACTATTGAACAGCAGATCGTCTACTATCTAACACCAGATGATCCCTGCTGTGACGACACCGATAACGATCGCCTGTGATCGCTGTCGGTATCGGCCGAAGAGAGTTCCACCTCAAATTGGTGGCATGATCGTTGCTTGCACAGCTCGAAAAAGTAGTGTGAATTTCTGTTCAATATCATGCACATAAATGGAGCGTCACAAAACACTCATCTTTATTATATAAATGTGGAAAGTTGGGGGGTTCGTGTTGTGTCGAAATGGTGTTGGCAAAAACGTCGTTCTTGTAAAGTTTTTGCGCGGGGTCTCTCGTGTAGGTGTATAATTCACGTTTCCTATCGTTCGGCAGTGGCGTAGCGAGGGTATGAGGGTGATGTTACTCCCGAACAAACGTAATTGTCCAGGAATTGCATTTTGAATTACGAAATCCAATTCCTCGACATCCTTATGTTTCACTGCCAAAACCGCACGTGCGCTTAAACAATCGTGATTCTCATAATTCTGGACGATGTTTGGGAAAACACTCGTGATGAGTTCCTCTTTCGTCGTTTTGAAATGGCAGACATTCGGCGGGAACGAAATTAATCCATTGCCAATCGCCAACAATTGATTCGAAAAAATCTCGGCAGATGGACCATTTTGTAAGGCAACATATCGCCCCAAATACGAAAGCTTAAGGCGTGTGGAATGACAGGTAGTATTTGTCAAAAATCTCCTGGCAACAAAATCATTGCGCCTCCAAAAGGTCTCGAGTTACTGCAAAGATCTTGCATAGTACGATCGAGTGCATCCAATACTCGTTTGTGTGCCATTGTGCATTCGTCCCAGATGATGATCTTAAAACACTGCAACACTTTCGTCATTGCCGAATTCTTCGAAATGTTGCTTGTCGGTTCGTCAGTCAGTTGGAGATCCAACGGCAGCTTCAACGCATAATGAGCCGTTTGACCGCCTTCCAACAATGTGGCTGCAATCCCTGAGGAGGCAACCGCCAGCGCAATATCTGATCATGAGCGAACCGAAGCCAATAGTAATGAAATAAGGTACGTTTTGCCAGTTCCGCCAGGTGCATCGATGAGGAAAATGCCTCCATTTCGGTCGTCAATCGCTTTCATCAAAGTGTCGTAAACGTCCTCTTGCTGAGTAGTCAACAACGGTACGTTTGTTCGAACCACCTGTCTCAAAGCTTCTTGATCGTATTCTCGTTCATGCTCCAACTCTCGATTGATTGCATTGTGTAATACACGATTTGGAGTTGGCATGTCCAATTTGGATTACAAACTGTTCGCACATGAGCAAACACATGTATTCGATCAAAATCAGCGCCTCGTTGCGCATCTCATTGTTAATTTCCAGCCCGTAATTAAAAGTGGTTGAGCGAGCTCGATGTAAAATATCATCAACCATGACATCCTTGTATTTGTTCCACAATTCGACTACAAATAACTGAAAACATGTCGAGATGATGATCGCAAACAGGGTACAAATTTGATTCGCAGTAACAATGGCATCGGCAGGTGTTGAATCCCAATGAGTGTCGTTTTCTAGAAATTGCAACCGCTGACAGGCCTTTCGATATGTCGCACATATTTGTCCAATTTTCTCTTTTTATAAATGTTTCTTGGGCGCAGCCGAACAGAACAAAAAAAAGGCAACTTACACGGTGTTCAATAAGTTCGGATACACTTTCAAAATTTGTTAAAAAAATGAAAACATGTTTTTTTATTTTTTGGATTTATGTTATTGAAAGCTATGTTTACAAGGAACGTTTACAACATTTCTCTTGGAATGACCCCCCTTTGTACTCCTTAACGAGCTTCAAACGTTTCTCGAACGCGTCGCAGGCGGCACGCACGGACTGCATGGGCATTTCGTCCCAGATTTTGAGAATTACCGTCTTGAAATGATCCAAAGTGCTGACCTTGTATTCGTTCAGCTTCGCCATCATATAGGACCAAACAAAAAAGTCGAGAGGATTCAAGTCCGGGGAGCTGGGAGGCCACAAAGTTTTGTCCAGAAAGTCGGTTAAATTGTCCCGACACCAGGCTTGAACCACATTTGCCGTATGGGCTGGTGCACCGTCCTGCTGGAACACGTAGTGCTCATCGCCGTAGAGGCTTCGGAGACTGGGGGCAACAACCTTTTCCAAAACCTCAGTTTTGTAGTACGCCGCGTTGATTTTGACGTTTTTTTCAATAAACACCAAGGGTAGCTTACCACGTTTGCATACTGCCCCCCAAACCATCACCGACGCGGCACTTTGGAACCGAGGGATGTTTATATTGGATTCAGGAATGCTGTCCCTCGATGGCGCCCACACCCGGTCATTTTGCACATTGTGCGGCTGCTGCAGCACGAACAGTTTCTCGTCGAAAAAACAAACTCCTGACCAGCGTGCCGAGAGAGGATCCTCTTAGCTCGATCCAACCGCTTTTTGCTGGTAGCCTCCGAAACGCCATGGACCTTACGTTTTTTGTAAGGCCTGAAACCAAGGTCCTTGGTGAGTATGGTGTGAGCGGTTCCAATGGAAACGTTGAGATCTGCAGCCGTTTTCCGGATTGAGCGGTTCTTTTTGCGCCGAATTCGCTCCCTCACGATCTTCCAGGACTTAAATTTTCAAAACGCGTAGGCTCGAGGAGGTGTCTGTCAGATTTAAATTTGTTTTTGCGGTTTATTTTGCAATATGATGCATGATCTGGCAGGGAATTTGCAGGCCACATGAAACATTGGTGGGATAAAATCGCCATAACAATGGGCGAGACCGTTGTACGTCGGTTTTTGGGTCGTATTAAAGGAAAAGTTCAAGAATTCCTTTGAAACCTCGACGAATAATTCGTATATTTTTCTTTTCTTAAAATATAAGGAATATGATGCACTTTAGTTTTCAAATCCGGTAATTCGAATAGACCCAAATGATGTTGTTCCATCACTACATAAGTGGGCCATGCTTTAGCAGGGCCACAAAGAGCTTTCAGTGGACATCAGAAAATCAGATGTTCGACAGAAGAGGGTGTTTCCAAAGAGAATGTTTTCTTATCCTTTTAAAAAACACTCCATTGTTTGCTATTTTGGCCGTGTGAATCTATCAATGGCTTTTGATTTGTAAAGCTTTTGTACCATTTGCATTTGTGTAGTTTCTCGAAATATCTATTCACTCCATTTCGCTGCGCCAATGCTATGAGCCTATTGTTTTTCATACCCATAATCTTTACCATACATTCCGCATAAGCTACCGAGCATAGCATTTTACATAATTCATCAGTAGTCACGCGCCCAAACTTAAATAGGCACACCAGTCATCCATCGATCAGCACGGGCTGTTAGCTAATGATGATAATATTGAACTATGACAACCGCTACCAGCCAAACAGGTGTGCTTTGCCAAATACCTGCATATTTAGATGCCTTCCAAGTGTGTGCTGAGCACACTTCTACAACGTGACCAAATTCCAAGTTTATTTACCGGTAGAGGATCAACATTCGCTGATTTTATTGATTGACATTTGCAATTTGCGCTGGGTATTTTGTTTTTAGGATAAGAATCAATTGATTGGAAAACAAATCCTCCGTTCAGCGATTCGAACAATCAAGCCAACGACGACGATGACGGGAGCACTAAACAGACCGAGGGGGCACAGAAACTCATCTCAAATATTTGACGACTGCCAGTGTTTGGAAAACGAACATGAAACATGCATAAAAGTATTTACAAATATACCAAAAGAGAGAGAGAGATAGAGAGCGAGAGAGAAAGATGGAGCTAAAGACGAGTCAGCCAACAACGAGAAGCTTGATCCAGACCGGCCCGGTACTGTGTGCAGGAGCTTCCTCCGGGTTTGGTTGACACAGAATGAGGGGGGGTTGAGGGGTACTTTAAATTCGAAGACAGCAACAGTAGTCGTCCTCTGCCTCCGGACGCCCAAAGGGATGGAGAGGTAAGAGAAACAACAGAAGGAAAAAAAAGATGCCCAAATATTTGTTCACGAAGATTCGTTTTTCGAAATTGTTTATCCCTATTGGATCGCATCCCGGTTTGCCAACCAAATGATATAAGGTATGATTCAAATTTCATGTTTGGACTGAGTTATAACATATTGTATGGCAATCGAGATGAATTTATTCTTGTCGATAGTTATAATCGACTTCTAACTCTGTCACTTCACGTGGGACTATAAACAGACAGGATGCAGCGATAACAATATGTTGCGAATCCCAGCATGCTTTGCTCAATTTCGACAATTCTGTTCATTGTTTAGACTGTTGTTTCGTTTTTCAACGGAACTATCAATACGCTGGACGGGGGCAGTTGTTGATATTTCATATAAAATACTTCGAAAAAAAAAAAATGTATTGATCAAATCCATAAAAGATAGGGAGTCATTACAGAGCAAATCTTATATTTTTGAAGATTGCGAAATAATTTCATAGCAGTGAGCCTTCGCAGCGTAACGCCATTACCTCCCATCGCACCGGGCGCTGCAAAAAGTGCTACCAAAATAGTAGCGAAGCATCCAGCGCGGGAAACGCTTGATATTTGGTGAAAAGTGTCAATCAGTGATTTGTTATTGCTATGTTCAAAAAATATCCACACGGAAAGAAATGACGGGGATTGAAATAACAATCTCCATAGTTGATATTTATAATAAACACAATTTTGTTTCAACCACAAAATATGTTCAGATCAAAGCAATTTTTGAATTGAATCAACCATACTGCATAGTTAAAGGGGGGGGGGGGGGGGGGGGGGGTGCGGTCCTCACTTAGCTCAGTCGGTAAAGGCGTAGCTACAAAGCAACACCATCCTGGAGGTGGCTGGGTTCGATTCGCGGTCTGGTCTAGGAATTTTTGCGTTAAGGAAAATTTCTCGTCTCCCTGGGCATAGGGTATGATTGTACTTGCCACACAGTCATACTAATGCAAAAATGGTACTTGGCATCGAAAGCTCTCAATTAATAACTGAGGAAGTGCATTTAGAACACTAAGTTGAGAGCAAGCAATGAGCTAATTGCGAAAGCAATAAGCTTGAAATGCTGAAGAAGAAGAAGCATAGTTAAAGAGCCATCACGTTTACACATCTGTTATAGGGTTAAATCAAAACAAAAATGTTGTAATTCAAACTAGTGTGTATGCTTGAACCAACTACACAAAAAATAAAAACCACAACCTGATAGTTTTCAGTTCGCTTTCAAGTTCATCATGGCGTCCGACGCTGAAGTTCTTACGGAGTTTATGTTGGATGAGGAATTAGTTTAATTATTGAATTAATCATTCAAGTTAACAGAAATGGAGGTTTTCATTTGTGTGTATTTTTTTTTTTTGAAAGTCTGTTGTTCAGTAACTCCTATCCCTGCACACTTAGAACATTTTACAGTATTTGGTAATTTTTTACCGAACTTTCAACAGCGAACGTTCGGTAATCCTATTTAACGGATTTCGGTAAAATTTTACAAGTTCCGGTAATTTTTTCACCAGAATACTGTTCAATTTCACCGAAATCCGGTAAATCGGATTACCGAACGTTCAGCTGTTGAAAGTTTGGTAAAAAATTGCGGAATACTGTAAAATTTTCTAAGTGTGTACCTCCCCGTGATGCCAACTAAGGTACCAGTAACCATAGAAAATATCGGGTATTCAACCCCGCTTGGATCTTCGTGTTATATTGACAGGCAAGGGGCTGCTCTCTTCAAAGAATGCAGCCTATCTGAGAGTCTATTTTTAATGTCAGGGGTGGTTCAAAACAGCGTCTGTTATGTAGGTAAGAAGCAGCTGATCATCGTCCTTAGGTCTGCGTAAACAATGCAGTTCACGTTGGTCCTCTTTCGAGACAGGGGCTTGGGAAATGCCCAAATTAAAAGTTCAAAATAAAAGAGAGGAAATACGGACCAGAATAATCGGCAAAGACCTAGTTGACTAAATAAAGACTACGACTGGCAACTCGAAACATGGAACTGCAAATTGCTCTTCTTCCCGAGTTCCGATAGGATAATCTACGACGAGCTTCATCGTCGCAACTTCAATGTTCTAGCACTGCAGGAACTTTACTAAACAGAGCATAAGGTATGGTAAAGCGGACATCGAGCGGCTAATTTCTACCACAGCTGTGACACAACCAACAAGCTGGGCACCGACTTTGTAATGTAAATGCGTCAACGCGTTATGGTTTCCGATCAATGCGAGAACATGAGCTTCAAGAGCAATTTCTCCAACTACAGCATCATCAATATACGCTGCCCTCACAAAGGGAGTCCCAATGACTAAAACAAACGACGTTTTCGAAATCGAAAAGAACGCTCTAGTAGAACGGGAGGCAATGTACTGATAAATGGACTGAACAGCCTGCATGATGCGTCGAATGACAACTTTGCGACCTCCCGTGATTTAGTAGTCCGAAGCACCTTTTTATCGGCAAAGATCCACAAAACCACTTAAGATTCACCTGCCCAACGAACAGTCCAACCGACCATTGACGGCAGTGAGTTACTAAGAGAAACCGGAGTAGCCTACGAAAACGTACAACAGCTGGAATCAGCCCTACCAACGAAAGAGCAGCATGGCACAACTACTGGCTAGCGGACTACACGGCGTAATTACTAAGATTTGAAAGGAAGAGTATTTGCCGAAGCACCGCCCACAAGTTGCTCTCCCAAATTCTATGCCGTCACTTGTCAGCAATTGCAAAAGAATTTGTGGCGCAGTTTCAAGCGGGATTCATGAGTGCCCACGCCCACGGCCCAGATTTCAGCGATTCGACAAGGGTTGCAGATTTGTCGAGAATATCACGTGCCCGCACTCCACCTATTCATCGATTTCAAATCAGCGATTCAAGAAAAACTGATGCTGTTGGTCAAGGAAACGATGGATCGAGTGATGTGCGTCGTCCGAGTCTCAAGGACATTCTCGAGTCCCTTCGAATCTTGGAGAGCCGTAACCTTGTGGTGATGGATTGTCCAAAGCAATGTCTAAAGGTATGTCCAAAGCAATGTCCACAGCAATGTTCAAAGGTATGTCCACAGCAATACCTTTGAACACTGCTTTGGAGGGTTTGATCCGAAGAGGATCTTCAGAAACTTCGTCCATTTTTTTTGGCATCGCCGACGATGTTGATATCGTAGCACACAACTTTGAGAAGGTGGCGGAAACGATCAATAAGCGTGCTTATAATGGCGATAACCAAAACACAGTCGCATTTTATTATGCCGAAAACATCGATGACATTTTGAAGGATTCTCAAAATCTGTAGCTTGTTAGTAGAGTAGCATTGATTTGTGCTGCATTGATAGATCCATTGATGTAATCAATGTATTCGGCTTGACAGAACGAAAATAGTCTTTTACGATTCATACATCGTCACTGTTATTTGAGCAACATATTTCGTCGTCTAAATTTGTCCGGGGAATTATTCTCTATTTGATCAAATTAAGGCCGATTTAAAACGACGATCTAATTTAAGTGAAACGATTACTACCGTTTTATTCTCCATTAATGCTCCATTTAGAAACATTCAAAATACAACAGTCATACATTCATTATTCATCCACAACCACCGACCAACTTTACCAAACATTCAACATGAAACAAAAATGCATTAAACTTTGTAAGCTCCATCAGATTTACTCTCAGTATTGCCATAATAAAAACTCTATTCAAGCATCCTAATTTGTCACATTACAAATTCTATTCCATGCTGCATCATCAAAATTATTTCATATATGCTGGTTTGGAAAGTTCCTCCATCATCGTTCACACACCACGTCACTGCGCACACACGGAAAAGCGTTTAAATATTCATTGCTTTTCAAACTTTTCCATCTTGGTTCCTACACTTGGTAACTCACACATTTGCCGAGTCCCGGGAGGTTTTTTTCCGAACCGGAAGTCGTAAAGTTTCTAATTCGTTTCAATCTAGATACGAGCGGCAGTAGTTCAGCGTCTAGAATTTCCTACCAACAATGTCGAAGGGAGGGAATTCCTTCGAGGACCAAAGTTTCCAGCTGGCATCGGGGAACGGTTTTGGGAGGTGTCTTAAATTTAGCCGGTATGTATCTTCTCAGATTTCGGATTAACTTATTTATGGTGTGTTCTGACGGATTTGATGAGCAGAAACATCAAACGACCGGCCGAGCAGGGATTGGTTGATTTACTGGAATAACGTATTAGGACTGACTGGTTGCCACTAGGGAGGTTGATAGCATTTATTGGGAAACGTATTTTAGGTCTAAAACCGGCAGATAGCTAAACAGTTGGGATTGATATTTCTGTCAGGATGAATCAGTTTATACAGAAGTTTTTGAGGATACTTTTACAAGTGATATCTTTTAACTGATAAATTATGCTTTTCGCGGTTCCGTTTGAATCTACGCATCTCTATGAACATGATCCGGAAATTCACGATGTTCCATGTCTGATCTTCCCTGTAAAAAAAAAATCAAACAACTAGGTAAAAGTTCCACTCGGATTGTTATCACCCAACGGGAAGAAGCTAGATTCGCCAGTGAGCATATATCACGTACACTTACACAATCGTATCGAGATCCCCATTCAGGAAGTCGCCCATCCGCTGCCGGTTGTGATAGGATGCCTTCGGTGCCAGCAGAATTTCCCGTTGCTCGCGTAAGCACTCGTTTTCATTTTGCAGCTGGGAAATTACCTCCAATTGCTTTCGGTACGTGGATCGTTGTACTTCCGTTTCGGCCATTAGCCGTTCAATCAACGACCGCAGTTCGATGTTTTCCCGTTCCAGCTGTTCAATGCGGGTGCTGGAGTCGGTCTTGTCCCTGCGGCGTTGGTGGTTATCTTGCAGCAAGCGAACACCGGACGGAAGCGACTCAGCTGTTCTCGGGCGATCACGCGCTTCCCCTGTGACATGTGCGGTTAGGTCTTGCTGAGAAAGGGAGTGGAAAATGTATGGCAATCACCGGAATACGTTATTCATAATCAATAAAACTGTTATCTTACCGAACGAGAGCGGAATAAACCGGAGCGGCATCTTGCACTTTGAACAGAGCTCCTCCCGACCAGCCAGGAAATATATTTCGGAATATAGGAATCAATTTTGGCAGATATTGGCTCAACTTTTACATCGGAACGAATTTTGTCAACACTCATGATGCGTTTTGTTGAATTTTTGTTGCCATGGTTATGCCGTAGTCTACTTGAGCTTTCAATCAGAATGTCATTGAAGTAAGTTTGTTGACTTGCTTCGTTATCCTTGACGGCTAAATTGATATCAATATTTCATTGTCTGACATATTCATATCACTGTTCGTCTCCATTGGGCATCAATCAACTCAAATGCCCTTAGGTTCCCCTTCAGTAACAACGATAATGAAGTGTTCTGGGTTCTGTTCTTCGGAAAACCCGTCAGTTAAGCTAATGAAAAGTATGGCTCAATCGGGATGGCGAGCTATCGATCCGGGTTAACAATCTGCGAACGAGAAAGATGTTTGGAACTGGTTCGTAAATTAAATCGTAACTTGATTTCTGCAGTGTGGTTAAGTTACATGAACAGAATTCGAAAGGATGTGCTTGGAAGTATGAAAAGGCCAGGCACTCTCAATGTGAGCAAGACTTGAAGGAAGGATGAAGTTTTTATCTGAACTTTAAGCGTGGATCCACGTACAGGAGAATGGATGGTTAGCAGGAGAAAAAAAACTTACATTCAATGCTGGCTCTGAGTTGTGACTGCAGACTTCAGAGGCTTTCTCAGAAGCAACGTGATGTAGCGATAACAAACATGGTTGCGGTATTTTATACGCCATCAGGGTTGAATTTATGAATTGCTGTTTCCATAATATCAAGATAACCTAGGTTGTCATTTGGGAAGCATCTCAGGAATATTTATTTTGTAGCGTGTTTCTCTTCTCTTAGACCAACTAACTTAATCATTAGTTAACTTGTTGTATGTAGGATTTAGGAAAACGTTATATTAAAAAGGAGTAGAAATGAAATCAAATAAAAAAATAATTGCTTCATCATTGCACAAAATCTCTCGATGGGCCATAACTGCGGGCAGTTGGGTGGATTTATGTTTTTATCGATGAAATCTACGTTATTATCGCGGTACCACTGCATGACTTCCCGGCTGTAGTGGCAACTCGCCAAATCTGGCCAAAACTTCACGGGTCCTTTATGGGCTTTAATGAAAGGTAGTATGCGGTTTTTGGAGCATTCTTCCTTGTACAGCTTCGAGTCCATCGTCTTATTCGCCACGAACACTTTGGTCTTTGCTCCGCAGCTGCTTATCCCTTGCCAAATCATCAGTTTTTTTTTGGCAAATTTCTCCATAAAAGCAAACTTAAACTCTTAGAGCATCATTAACGGTGGGGTATAGAAGCCCGTTTAGCAGCGCTCTATCATCACTCACCACCGTACCGGTCGCTGCTAAACGCGCTACCAAACTAACAGCGAGGCTTTCGGGAAGAGTCGGGTGCTCAAATTTAGCAGCCCGATAGCAGCGCGTGAAGCGGTTGGTATTTGGTAAAGTCACACAGAGAAGAATTTGATAGTCAATTTTACCATTATTGTTGGTTATGATGACTATTGCAGTATAGTGATTTTGATCAAAACGACCATTAAAAATAGTTGATCCAACATTTGCCATAATGTCGGAATAGTCCTTGTTACCATGATCATAGTCAAAAATGCCACGAACGTGATGAATTCGACCATTTTCATGGTTATTGTAACCATTATATGCGATAGTCATCCTGACCATGATTTAATTGTCGGTACAACGATGAAATTTTTCTCAGAGCAGTCACCGTCCACTGGTTTGTTGGGTTGTTTTTATCGTGCGTTTTATTTCGTGCGACGTGAAAAATAAAAATGACTGTAAATATTTTGATGTCGGATTGCTATCGGTGAAAAATAAAAACAGTCGAGCACTCGACACTGAAGAAGTCTGTAAGTCGCAGACGAAATAGGCCTATCTGTCAAAAGATAAGCTATCTGTGGTGGAATTTAACGGAATTTGCTCGCGTTTACTAGTGATAGTTTAAAAAAGTGTTTCAGTTTTTTTTTTTAGAAAAAGTGACCATGTGAAGTGTTAATGTAAATTTTTCTAGTACTTCAACGAAAAATAATAGTTTGACGGTGTTTTCGAGCAAATTCTAGCCTGAAACTTGGTGCCGTAGGTGGACATTTCTAGGGTTTTTTTTTTTCATTAGGGCGAATCTACACTGAAAATAAATCAATAATTTTTATTATTAAAATTGGCACTTAAATCGGTCAATTTTTGCTTCGAATTGAAATCATGTGAGCCAATATGATTTTCATTTACCGCACATAATTTTAAACACCCGTCACTTAATACACAGGTTCGTTTCCAATGAGACCGATATGGTCCGCACATAATTTTCAATGGAACGAGAAATGTCATTCAAGTGTGTTTTCACTTTGCCCTACCCTGATAAAAAATTACCTTAAACGAACGATATCAGAAATCCTCCAACCATGTATTTTATGGTTTGGATGATACCCCAAATAGGTCATTAAGAAAAATAACCATACGAAATTTATTAGGGTATTCTATCCATCTTCGCACTTAAAACGAAATAAAAAACCGTGCGCGAAAAACAATCAGCTGCTTTATCGTTCTAGAAGAAGAAAAAAACTGCAAAATGGAAAGGCAAAGTGAAGTTTACCGTGTGGTGGTTTAGGTACTTGGTTTGCCAGCGGAAGTCACTGAATTTTTCGAAGGTAATAAATGACTATAGATGTTCTTCTTTGCCATTTTAACGGTGTTTATTGTGAATATTTCAGATCTGCCGAGCATGTTTGCCAAACCCACAGAAGAGCTGCAGAACGCGATAGCTTCAAAAAGTAATGAAGTTTTTATGATGGTGCAAATAAAACCTCTTTTATTCACATATTTCGTTTTATTACCTGTAAAGTACAAAAAATCCAATACTAAACTTTTTATGAAAAAATAAAATCTATGCACCTTTTCACATAAAACGTATTAAAAAACTCATTTGATTTTTGCTAGGACAAGTTCGTGCAATCCATGTACACTATAATTATTATCTATTCAGCTCTTGCACTTAAAGACTATATATTCATTGCACATATGGTTAATTGACCTCATATAATAAAAAATAAGTGCCGCACCAATACAGAGCAATAACTTTGCACTTTGCCCAAATCTATAGGTGATTGCACTTAAACATAAGGTGCATTGTTTTTTGAGTGTACAATTGAGAGATTCTCTCCGTGCTCGCTCTCTTCCATTCATATACCAATCACCTTTACGTTTTCCATTCTACTATTTGTAGAGTATGCTAGCCAGCACTGTTGTGTTTCGATCTGCACTACGGAATCCCTCGAAAGTTTTATAATGGCGCTGTAATGAATGAAAGAGAGTGAGCCCGGAGTGAATCTCTCAATTGTAGATTCACCCTAATGAAAAAAAAAAAAAACCCAGATTTATGTTGCGGATCCCTGAGTGGTGGAATTTTGCAATTTTGACCTAAGAAAAGCGGAGTTTTTCCAAGTGTGTGTGTGTGTGGGGGGGTGTGTGTGTGTGTGTGTGTGTGTGTGTGTGTGTGTGTGTGTGTGTGTGAGTGAGAGAGAGAGAGAGAGAGAGAGAGAGAGAGAGAGAGAGAGAAAGAAAAACGAGAAATAGAGTGGAGGGGAGATGGGTGGGTGGTTTTACTCCTCTTCTCCCTTTATGCTCCACAGATGCTCAATTAAATCTGCTTGCAGTTTGTAATGAGCAGCTGTCTTGTGTACTTGCCCGTACTGTTCAACAAAAGCCGTGAAGTCGGTACATTTTGGACCCATTTGCACTGCTACATAGTCTTTTTCAACGTCGGCCGGACCATCTCTCTCATCCTCTACAATCATGTAGTGCACAATAATGCACGAACGCATGATAGTGGCCAGATCATCTTTTTGCCAGAGTCTAGCTGGATTTTTTAGAATGGCGAAACGTGCCATTCCAAAAGCACGTTCGACATCTTTCCGGGCTGCTCCTTGTTGAATTGCAAAATGCTGCGAAGAACGTAAAAACAGTCGAATTATATTTATTTAACTGATTTAGGGATTTTTTTAAAGAATTATTGATATATAGAAAATCACCTCTATTCCCGTTTTCGAACGAATCGCAGAATTACATTACCGTTTCCGTACGAATTCTATCTTCTTGTTGAGACTCAAATCGTAAAGGGTGATACGGTCAAAATTTGGTCAATTAGTATAAAATTCAGGAAAAATATTCAGTTAGGCTTCCGCTTTTCCAAATCCGAATTGCCGGGCCTTACGCTTGACCCCTGCCATCAGATTTTGTACAGCCACCTTGTCCACCTTCTTCGCCGCAGAAAGCCAGTTTGCCTTGAACTGCTGCTCGTCCTTAGCAGTTTTTTTTTTGGTCTTCTTTAGGTTCCGCTTGACAATAGCCCAGTATTTCTCAATTGGGCGGAGCTCTGGCGTGTTGGGAGGGTTCTTGTCCTTGGGAACCACCTGCACGTTGTTGGCGGCGTACCACTCCATGGCCTTTTTACCGTAATGGCAAGATGCCAAATCCGGCCAAAACAGTACGGAACAACCGTGTTTCTTCAGGAAAGGCAGCAGACGTTTATTCAAACACTCTTTCACGTAAATTTCTTGGTTGACAGTCCCGGAAGCTATGAAAATGCTGCTTTTCAAGCCACAGGTACAGATGGCTTGCCAAACCAGATATTTCTTTGCGAACTTTGACAGTTTCGTGTGCTTGAAAATATCAGCTACCTTTCCCCTTCCTTTTGCCGTATAAAACTCCTGTCCCGGAAGCTGCTTGTAGTCGGCTTTGACGTAGGTTTCGTCGTCCATTACCACGCAGTCAAACTTCGTCAGCATCGTCGTGTACAGCCTCCGGGATCGCGCTTTGGCCGTCGTATTTTGTTTATCATCGCGATTTGGAGTCACTACCTTCTTGTAAGTCGATAGTCCGGCTCGTTTTTTGGCTCGATGCACGGTTGTAGACGATACACCCAGCTTATTTGCGGCATCTCGGAGAGATAGGTTAGGGTTTCGCTTGAAACTACCGGCAACTCTCTTTGTCGTCTCAGCGGCTTCCGGTTTTCGATTTCCCCCCGATCCAGACTTCCTGGCTGTCGACAAACGTTCCCCAAACACTTTAATTACATTTGTAACGGTTGATTTGGCAACTTTTAGCTATTTTGCCAACTTTGCGTGCGAGTAGCTCGGATTTTCGCGATGCGCGAGCAAAATTTTGATACGCTGCTCTTCTTGCTTGGACGGCATTTTGACAACTGAAGAGTGAATTCCAAAATCAAAATAGGAGCAACATTCTACACACACACACCTTCAAAATGAGGGGTGTTCAGGTTTTTTAAATGCAAAATTGAAAGAAATACGTCAAGTTGATATTGACCAAATTTTGACCGTATCGCCCTTTATTAAAGAATTTCCGAAAAAATCAAATCAGTTTCCTCCGAAATATCGTGCTTTTGGAATGGCATGTTTCGCCATTCTAAAAAATCCAGTTAGACTCTGGCAAAAAGATGATCTGGCCTCGGATCTGGCCACTATCATGCGCTCGTGCATTATTCTGCACAACATGATTGTAGAGGATGAGCCTTAAGGTTTTGTACGAAAATGAGAATGCAAAAATTTGATTTGTACGAACGTATCGAGTGGTACGTAAACGGAAATAGAGGTAAGATACACCGGGGCAAGTCGAAATGGTGGGACATGTTGAAATGGGTATGCTATCTGTAAGCAGAACTGAATTAAAAGACATTTACACCATCTTCAACTCGAGGTTGTACAGACTGAACATTAAACATAGAGCGAATTACAACGGACACCTTAACCTAACACCCAGTGGACCAGATTGGACATTTTTCATTTCGAAAAGTTCCACAGGCTTGAGCGGGAATCGAACCCTCACTTCATGGCAATCGCTTGAACGACGGGAGACGCCGCTAACCGCTTGACCACGAAGCCCAACGCTTGACCACGAAGTGTTCAAATTTGTATTTTGCGATGGTGTACAGTGCTTACAATTTCAATTTGCCCCACCGTTTCAACTTGCCTCGGTGTACCTTAAATATTAATTTTGAAAAAAATATCAAATAATTATGCATGAAAAAGCATGTAGGTACCTTCCGTTTTGTCCAATCGGCGAAGGAATCGTTTGGACAAGTGTTCCAAAGGGAGGGTGAATCCCGTCCGCTAGGTAATACCCCATAGTGTAGGTTCGCCCATTAATTTCAAACTCTACTACAGGAGTTTTGCCACTGTAGAGGTCTGAAAATAACGTTGAACGCTCCAACACATTGACGTCGTTTGAGGACCCTGGCATGCCAAAGAAGGCGTGCCATATCCATAGGTCATACGACGCCACTGCTTCCAATACAATAGTGGGCTTTTTGTCCTTCCCCTTGTACTGGCCAGCCCAAGCAGTGGGGCAGTTTTTCCATTGCCAGTGACAGCAGTCCAATGAACCCAACATCTCTGGGAATCCTCGTCTCTTGCCTTCATCCAACAGCCGTTTTACGTCGTCGTGGTTTGGGGATCGCAAGTAGTGTGCTGCAAATACCTTAACAATGGTGTGGCAGAACTCCAACATGCAGATTACGCCGTTGACTCTGACATTCGACCGTATTCGTCGATCGCGTCGGTGGAGGACCCGTAGGCTAACTGACGAATCGCCGTAGTGCACTTTTGGAATGTCGTTAGCCCTAGCTTACCGGTAGCATCAGCTCGTTACACGAAGTAGGCATTTGCAGCCTGTACGTCCTTCACGATGCGCAGGAACAAGTTTCGACTCATCCGGAAACGTCTGCAAAATTGGTCCTCACTGTATTTTAATTTAATTGATAATCCGAAAAATAATCGTCTAGCAGACGTTACGCTGCTTCTTGCACCAACCGGTCAATATTAGGTCGTCTCGTGCCTCTTCCCTCGTTTTCTAGAATGCATTCCGTTTCAGGTAGCATTGCGTGAGTCTGGACCAGCATCTGGCTAACCAATTCAAGTTCATCGTCACTGGAATCCGAGAATAACACAGAAAACTTCTCCATTTCTACTTTTCGACTTTCACTTGAAGGCGACGATGTTGATGACGTTCAAGAACCAATGTTGTCAAAATGTTTACTTCTACTATGAAAAAAAATTCTATCGTTACACCGACAATTATATCATAGTCAGGATGACTATCGCATAGGGTAAGGGGATGTAATGTTAGCCTAGCTCCTTCATTCGGCCTATGTACCAAATATGTCATTAATTCAACAATTATCAATAAAATTATGTCACCAGCAAGATGATTGATTTAATTAGAAGCAGTTTAGACAATAATAATCAATTTACTGTTGTTCACTTCCGCGTAATTTTCGATTTCTTGAACTTTTGGGGCATCGTGATTTCACTGGTTAAGCTGAACTGATAATATCCATGATCTTCGAATGATCTAAATTAGGCTAAATGGAACCGACAATCCAAATAATGCAGCCTAGATGTACAGAAAATAGTCAAACGCTATAAGTTAATCATTTGCATAGTTAAAATAACAATTATTTAATAAGAAAACCGTAGACCCAATGTTAGGGACATATTTTTTTCTTTGTTCCCAATTATGGCCTGTTGCCTGGATAACTTAGTAAAAATTATATTATTGATAGAATTTTCAACGTGAATGTACGAGTTTTGGTTGTATATTTTCCAAATGGCTTATCTAAACACAAACCAAGGAACAAAACCTGTGCAGAGTGAATTATTATGTTTTCAATATCTAAGGGCCAATAAACTATTTGTGAAAATCTCTTAAGTGCTTCAAAGCAGGTTTAGTTTAGTTTGTTTTGTGAAATTTGATGTTGGATAAAGCGAATACAGCTGGCAATGCCTTAAGTCAGATAATCAGGGGGGAAACCCGTACGAAGACTGCTTTTAATAAAAAATCGATCGAATGGGACGAAGTTGCATCCATGAATAGACCCAATTTGATACTTATAGACCGACATTGCATCCATATCCCTCGAAAGTTTCTGACTTTATAAAATGAGTTGTATAGCTTTTCGTGATACATACTACCAAACGTCTTATAAAACGTATCTAAGCAAGTGTATAACTAGCTAAATATCGCTTCCAGCTAAAATACTTTATGAGTTATAATAAAAAATGTAATCGATCATTGCATAATAGGCTGAGTCAAGGGACACATAACCTATAATGGTTACAATAACCATGAAAATGGTCGAATTCACCACATTCATGGAATTCTTGACTATGATCATGGTAACAAGGACTATTACGACATTATGGCAAATGTTGGATCAACTATTTTTAATGGTCGTTTTGAACATGATCATAGTCGGTTCAATGTCACTATACTGCAATAGTCATCCTAACCCCCAATAATGGTAAACTTGACTATCAAATTTGTCTCTGTGTACCTTTCTACCGGTACGGAATAGGGTAACTAAATTGATCACCGCTATAGCAACGACCGATGTGGAGAAGGGACTGGCTACCATACTATTTAGCGTTTGACAGCTATGCAACATATCACGGGCCTTTTTGAATAAGGCCCGTCTGACGTTTGTTACTACGGGTAGGATTGCCAGCACCGTTTACAAATAATGCATCTTTTGACGTTTGGTTGTTAGAGATGTTGGCTACAGGAAAATCGCTGTCCGCCAGGTCCTTGGAACGACGATGTGGAGAAGGGTGGCTAAATAAAAGGGGGGTGTGGGGTTTAACAATTTGAGATTCGTTTCAATTTGTCTGTTGAGTATTTTTGGAATATTACGCTAGGTAAAACGAAAGCTGGATAGATTAGTTTGAGCGTGTGCATGTAGTAGTTGCCACGCTTCTCACTTATGGCGCCACAAGCGCAAAAACAGGGTCGCCTGAAAAAATGTGAAGTGACTTATATTGTTAATATAGGATATTTGGTTTACCCTACGAGTAAGTTCATCCACCCGAAACATATTCGTATAAACTCTCTACAACTCACATCCACATGCCCGGCCCCATCCTCATCACATCAAACGCTGGCAGCAACAGCAAAAAACGCTCGTTCCCCCTGTGGGTGTGGGTCTTTCGAGGAAGACACAGTTGCAAAATCTGCACATGCGGAGAAACATCCACCCGCGATATATTCTCATCCCTGCTCTTGTCACCCGCGCTGCACCTGCACCAGTGGATGGCTGTGAGTTGAAAAGTGGCAATACACGTGTAAAATAAGTCGTCTTCCGGTTCCAGCGCTGTTGCACCGAGGCGGGAGCTCACCACTTGATCCTTCGGGAATGAAGAGTCAATTTAAGAGTCACTTGGCATTCTGGGCACCCTCTCCATCCCATGAAAGCGCACCGACTGGCATTCTTTGTCGAGCGAAGGGTTATACGAGGTCTGATGGGTTGCCTTCCATCGTCGAACTTCCAGACTAGGGGACCAGATTGTACTTAACTGTTGGATCCTCGATTACGCTCCGATGTGTGAGAATTTTGGTGTTAATAAACGACTATTTTCTGACCATGTGGCCGCTGGAATGACCCGACCCGAATCGTCTGCCGGGTTCAATGTCGGAGAATGTAGAAGGAAAGTTTGTTTTTCGACTGAGTGCTGGCAGAAAAGTTCGCCATTAGTGCTGGTCGTTGTCGTCGTCGTCGTCGTGGGCGCCCCTTTTATCATTCGCTCTTCACTTATCACACAGTCAATGTGCGAATTAATGTCATTTTCGGAATGCTTTGCCGGGCTTGGGTTGGCAAATGAAACCCTCCTGAGCCAGAAACGTCGACATTATGGTTCAGTGTCAAGGATTTTCGGATGAAATATGACTGCGCATTTGGGGGTTATGTCGGTGGCGATGAAAAGACGGCTAATGGTTGGGTAAATTTATGGCCCCACGCTTTCGTTTCGACAACTCGGACAGATCGCAAACTATCCCGCACAATAATATACCAACTCTATCTGGCTGGAGACCACCACCATAACTACTCGTTGTGCCGCTGATGGATTCTGTGAGTGGAAGGCGGGCTTCGGTAGCAGCCCCCCAAGCGGACATGCTAAATGTGTGATAAAAGTGCTGTCTGTGGGGAAATAAGGGTGTTATAATAGTGTCAGGGCACATTTTCTGATTTCGGGGATTTGAGTGTTCGGAATGATATAATGTGGCGAGGCAGCCTTTTAAAATCCAAACGGGGAGTGTGAGGGCATTTTGTGTGATTGTGATGTTACATTAGGGGCCGTTTAGCTTGTGAGGAAGCCAATTTATGCAGGCCAATGAATTTTTGGGGGGGGTTTTTGAAGGGTGGGGACATGAGAAAAAAAAAGAAGAGGGGGGGGTAAATCATTTTTCGGGGGAAAAATTCCCCCCGAGGCGAGCTATGTGATTTTTATTATAGACTGTTCCAGAAAGTATAAGCACACTTTCAAAATAACAAAAAAGGAATGTTTTTTTTTAGTTTTAATGATTTTATTTGGCAAATCATATTTGTATTTGTTTTTTATATGATATTTTACTCTCGTTTAATCAAAATATTTAATCATAGCCAAGACTCCTAACTTTTCCTCGAACATGACCCATTAGCTTCAGCACAGTGGTACTTCCCACCATTTTGACCACTTTTGGCCAATCTTTTTAAAAATTTTCGATGTCGTCCGCTAGTTTTATGAATTTTCGAACCTTTGCTTTGGTTAAAGCCCAAAAAGTCTCGATTGGCCGTGCCTCCGGGCAGTTCGGCGGATTCATGTCTTTCGGCACGAAACATACATTTTGACTTTTGTACCATTCTAAAGTGTCCTTTGCGTAATGACATGACGCCAAACCAGGCCAAAACACTGCTTGACCTTCGTGCTGCCTGATCATTGGCAATAATCGCTTCTGGAGACATTCCATTGAGTGTTCATCGTCTCCGTTGTGATGTACGGACTAGATGTTTTACCACACTCGCATATTGCCTGCCAAACCATAACCTTCTTACTGAATTTTTCGGTAAAAATTGCCTTCTACGTTTCGGGAATGTCTTTGTCTTCGCTTACAGTATAGAATTGTGGTCCGGGAAGCGTTTTGTAATCTAGTTTCAGATACGTTTCATCGTCCATTATTATACACCCAGACTTTCTACACAATAACGAATCGTAGAGGGCGGGCCCGTGGTTTCACGGACGCGGCCTGTTTTGGGTTCCTTTTGGGTTTTTTCTGCTTCCGGTATGTTTTTAGCCCAAGTCTTTCTTTGGCACGCATGACGTTACTCGACGAGGTCCTTAGCTTTTTCGCAACATCCCGAACGGAAGTCACTGGTTTTCGCTTGTAGGCATCCCTAATCTTTTTATCGATATCCGGACTAACAGGACCGGATTTCCGACCACTCTTCGGCGCATCTTCAAACGTAAACTGTTCTCTATGTTTTCGAATCGCAGATCGTACCGCTCCGACGCTTACACCCTCTTCCTTGGCTAATTTTCTCAAGGAGAGTCCGCTCACAGTGCACCATTTGTGCACGATACTTTTTCGTTGTTCCGAAGTAAGACCGCGCATTTTGAAAGGTAACACAAAACTGAGCACTTTTTTGATGTTATGTCATTCAGAAATGTGCAAACAAAAGGACGCCGCCAAAACATGTTGAAATATTTCATTATATTCAAAGTGACCGTTAAAATAAGGTGTGCTTATACTTTCTGGAACAGTCGTTACGTCTTCCTTTCTATAGTTGCTAATGTCATCTAATTTAACACCAACCCAGCAAGACAATAAAAGCATCCTGGAAAGCAATGCATTTACTTACACCATTTTTCTTCTCAGTTGATCTATCGCATCTATGACATGAAGCATCTGATTGATGTCTAATGTCGCTTCCCGCTTAAGGTCTAACATTTAAATAATAGCGATTTGAAAAAAAAATCTTATCTTAAAATCAAAATTAGTTGAAACCAAATTCGAATTTGATATTGCTGTACTGTTGTATCCCCTCTCCCTTTTTTTTTTAAACGAAGAGTAGTTTTGTTTCTAAAGACTGGACTCGGAAAAAATGAGACACACAAAAATGATCACCAAAAAATCATTTTAAATCGGATACTTCTCAAATTTTCAGGAATTAAAAAAACTGTATATTATCTATGTTTTGGCATAATTTATTTATTGAATTTCTTCCCCCAAGCTGAATTCTCGTACATTTCTCTTAACACTGTACATGAGATCTTGGGCGAGGCTTTGTCCATCTTCCTTACACAATTTCTCCCAGTTTTTCTTCAAAGCTTCAACGGTTTTGAATGTTTTTCCGCTTTTCTTCAACTTCTTCTTCATTATCGCCCAAAACTTTTCGATCGGACGAAGTTCTGGTGTATTTGGCGGGTTCGCCTCCTTCGGGACCACATTAACGCCCTTCGCTTCGTACCAATCCATTACAGGCTTGCCGTAATGGCACAAAGCGAGACCCGGCCAGAACAGCGTGGGACCACGGTGAGAGCGGAGGAAGGGCAGCAAGCGCTTCTGCAAGCATTCCTCTCGATAAATCTGCCCGTTTATGGTGCCGGTTGTAACGAACGACTTGCTGTACCGTCCGCACTCGCAGATCGCCTGCCACAACAGGTACTTCTTCGCGAATTTGTCCATCTTTCTCTTCCGGAACTTTTCCGGAACCTCCATGCGGGACGTACCAACAAAAAACTCGAGGCCGGGGATTTGTTTGGTGTCCGCCTTGATATGTATCTCGTCGTCCATGACGAGACAGCCTGGCTTGGCCAGCCACTCACGGTACAGCTTCCACGCACGCAATTTGGCCACCGTGTTTTGCTTGTCAGTCCGGTTTGGCGCCTTCCTGACCTTAAAAACACGTAGCCCAGCCCACTTCATGGTCTGCTGGACGAACCACTTCGACGAATTGACCTCTTTGGCCACGTCTCGGGTTATTCTTAAAGTACTGCCTTATCTTCTACGCCATCTTTGGGTATTCCGTTTTCGGTTTTCGGCCGCTTCCAGCGCGCCGCTCGATGGTCTTCGTCTCTTTGAACATCTTCACAACGCGGGACACGGTGGAATGGTGGATTCCAAGCCTTTTGCCTGTGCGACTGACCAGGATTATCGATCACCGCGCCCAAAATTTGCTGGCGTAGCTCTTCTTGTTTCGAATGCATCTTGAAAACTACTAAACAGATCGCGATAATCATCGGCGGCAAAACATCCCATGGTACTACCAGCCAACGTTGTTTTCGTGCGAAACCTTCACACATTGAACAGCAAATGGGAGAACTTCCAGCCTCTAGGGTAACCGTGGTAAGACCATTCTCAAAAACAGAAGTGGATTATTTTGGTCCAGTTTACATCCGAGCTGGGAGGCGCCGAGCAGCGATCAAATCTTATGTTGCAATTTTCGTCTGCATAAGTACAAAGGCTGTTCATATGGAGCATGTTTCGGACCTGTCAACGGAATGTTTCCTGCAAGCACTACGGAGATTCTTCGCATGGCGTGGTAGATGTTCAGATATATACTCTGATAATGGAACCAATTTCGTTGGAGCTAAAAATAAAATCAATGAGCTTTTCAAACTGCTGATGGATCGTGATTATCGGGATACAATATCTAGGGAATGTACTAAGGAAGGTGTGCAATGGCACTTTAACCCGCCGAGTGCACTCCATTTCGGTGGTCTACGGCTGCAGTACGATCAGCGAAATATCACTTACTCCGAGTAATCGGAGACACTCCTGTTTCTGCAGAGGATTACCATACTCTCCTAGCCCAAGTTGAAGGATGCTTAAATTCACGACCATTAACCGCCATCTCCGATGATCCGATGGATTTGGAACCTCTAACTCCAGCGCATTTCCTTATAGGAGGTTCCATGCAAGCATTACCAGACCCTGATTATAGCACGGCTAAATTTAATCGACTTAATCGGTGGCAACTTGTGCAACGCCAATTGCAAGGTTTCTGGAAGCGATGGTGAACCGAGTATTTGTCTCAACTGCAAGCTAGAACAAAGAACTGGAAACGACCGGTGGAGATAACAAAGGGTAGTCTAGTCATCATTCTTGACAATCAACAACCACCGATGAAATGGAAAATGGGGCGAATTATTGAACTTCACCCTGGAGCTGATGGCTGCACTAGGGTAGTTACATTGAAGACCGCCACTGGTGATTGAAACAACCAGTCAACAAAATTTGCTGTTTGCCAATTCAACAGAAGGAGTGTAGTATCTGAGGATTGCTGCCATGGATATCCAGTGCGTCGAAGGGGTTTCTTTTTGTATATTTTCAGAAGCTCCATAGTCACTTCAGGGTGGGCGAGGATGTCTGCGCGTAGCGAGATGGATACGGATGCAGCCATTATACGTTGTCGGACTATTTAAATTGAAGAGCCGTGTCGGAGACGGGCGAGTACGATACGGTCACTCATCTATTGGAAGGTTTTGCTACCACTCATACCACTGCACAGTGGGCCAGGAGACGAAATTAGCAAGACAAAACCTCTAGCGCTTTGAGCATGCATTTTATCAAGATGATTGCTTCAGCATTGTTGCTCAGTTTTATCTGCGCCACAATTTGGTAATAAAAATTAGTTCCAATTTTCACCGCAAGGGCGGCGCTGCGATACTAACTTTTTTATTTCGCCTTCTAGCGGTTTGATGACTTCAGCAAAGTTGTAAAACATAAAATAATAAGAAAGTTTGCCCAAGACATCAAAGTTCTATGTCTACAAATAACAAAGTTACTATTAGTTTTGTAAAATTTAACTGAAATTTACGTTTTTTCTACTAATTTTCATATTTTCGTCAAATATGTTATTTTTGGTACCATTTATGTGTTGAACCTTATAATTTGCGTATGTTTTGGAAATGTTCGCATAGTTTTGGGACATGACAAGCGAAATATTAGCCAAAACTTTGAAAAATATCATGAATTTCAAAATTAATTTTCTCAAAAAATTGCAAGTTGTTGCAAAAAATTACTAATGTTTCAGAAAGTACCATATGTGACCTTTCAAATCTGAAATTATGCCCGATACGTATTTTGATATATTTGAGATATCGTATTTTAAACTTTTGATTATTTTAGCCCGAACTCAATGCTATAATTGATTGCTTTTTGCGTATACATACATATGCATTCCATTGTACAAAATCTGATATGTTTTCATGTCAACATGTCAAATGGAATTATTTTTTCACCTCGAATATCTTTATTTTTAATCTGTAAAAGACAGTGTGCTATAAAAGTCAATTGAAAATAAGTATTCCTCTGCACTTGTATTCGTGTGTCGACGAATACGATTGATCGCTGACACACATACTTGTTTACTTCACTGTCAAAACCAAGGGGTCATCATCGAAGCAAATGTTGAAGCATGAGCCTGTGCACGCTGCCATAATTCTATTGCCTTTTTGATATTACTGTTAGCCGTGTTTTGGTGTTGCCTCACTCATTTCCACGAGAATATTGAAAACGTGCCTCACAGTAATTTTTTTCTATGTCCATGAGTGCACGGATGTTGATGAAATATCAAAGCAACCACGACTTTCCCCATTACATTTGAATACGCCTCAAAACTTCAAATCTCAAACGTCAAATGTCATAATAATTGTGTAGTTATCAACCGTTTGGAAGCGCTGGTTTACCCTTTTGGTTCTTTCGGCAGATTACTTCTAGTTTGTGGTTGGTGCCTTCTACAGATCACTATGGCTCAAGGTAGGTTATTTTAATTAATCCAGTAGGAATTCATTCAAGTAATTTTATTATTAGCGTGCAGTATTCGCGTACGAGAAATAGTAGAATTATTCCTCCAGAATCTTCCACTTGGTGATGTGGCATCGTATGTGAAGAAGAAA
Source organism: Aedes koreicus (assembly GCA_024533555.2). NCBI lineage: Eukaryota > Metazoa > Arthropoda > Insecta > Diptera > Culicidae > Aedes > Aedes koreicus. The sequence continues at coordinate 227,447 of JAHHFK020003654.1, forward strand.
ATAACATGTCCTGATAATAAAATGTTTTCTGATTCCGTTCAAAACTCACTACGTTTGCTACTATCAAATATTGAATCACGATACGCAAAGTGCCACCGCATAAAGAGTTTGTTTTTCCTGAAACATTCAAAATGGCTGGATTCAAACTTTAAAATTTTGAATAATATTCCGAAGAAAAATGTTGGTGGAAGGAAGAAAATATCTTTTGGTGCAGAAACCCCTAGGACCAGGCTCCGTAAAACCAAAGATTTGCGAGAAAAACACACCACAGCAGAATTGGTTTCAGCCACGGTAACGGCATTAAGGACTGATGGATATCGTTCCGTTGCTTGGGTTGTCGAGCACCTATTTGCATTTCCTGAGAAAGCTTCTCGTTTCAAAAAACTTGCTCTATCTGTTGAACCAGAGATGAAACGTTTTACAGTCGACGATGCATTGAGGTTTTTATGTGAAAACGATCTAACAAAACAACAGTACCAAAACATAAGGAACATGACGCTAAAAAAAGGATATCGATAATTCTTTCAAGTTTTGGATTTTGTGGTGGTTTTGAGTCGCTTTTTCAATAATTCTAAATTATTTCAAAATTACTTTAACTCTCCAATTGAAAAAAAAAAAAAATTTCCTCAAAAGTTTCGAAATTATTTTTAATAAAACCAAAAAATTTAAAAATTGGAACAATTCCCAATTGATTGGAAGCTGTTTCATGGCGGAATGTGAGCTGTATCAAAGTTTATTTGCAAACTATATTGGGCACGCAAATGATAATAACCTTTACAATAAAGTTTTAAAAGTTTGCATGTTTGAACGTATTTCAGATATTTCCATTCGGCCATCATGCGCAGAAGTTCCTCTTCAAAATCTTGTTGACCATACGGTAGAGCGTCTCTTCATGACACTGAATAAATATATTGAACCGTACATTCATGAACAGGGAAATTTATGTGTTATTTTAAAATGGGGATTGGATGGTTCAAGCAACCACTCACGGTATAAAATGACATTTTTTGAAGAAGTTGGCGATGATGTTATATCATGTAATGACTCGCATATTTTTTTGATTTGCCTGGTTCCTTTGCGAATATATTTCAACGCAGTCTCCGGCGAACGACAAGAAGTTTGGAGCAACAACAGTCCATCATCCATCAATTTGTGCCGCCCCATCAAAATGGTTTTTCAAAAAGAAACTGCTGATCTTATCAAACGAGAAGTGGAGAGTATGATGTTACAAATACAAAATTTGAAAGCAACCACATTGACGATAAATAGGATTTCTGTAGATGTTTCTTCTGAGTTAATTTTGAGTATGGTCGATGGCAAAGTTATTAACAGCTTCACAGGAACAAGTTTTCAGGCGTGCAATCTTTGCGGAGCATCAGGCAAAAAACTCAGTAATCCCATCGAAGCCCAAATATGTGACGATCGCAATAAAATTAAAACCATTCCTGTTTTGCATGCTTACATAAGAAGTATGGAGCTTCTGCTTAATGTTTCGTACAGAATCCCACTCAAAAAATGGCGTATAAATAAAGGAAACGAAACCTTTCTTGAACGGCAACGTGCAATTAGAGAAGAATTTAAGAAGATTGGGCTGAGAATAAGTGAACCTTTGCCATCCGGAGGTAACTGCATTTTTCTTCTTTATCGGGAAGTAGATCCCTTTATCTTTATTTTTTCATCAGGTAACACAAATGATGGCAACACTGCTAGAAGATTCTTTCAAGATCCAGAAACAACGGCAAGAATTACAGGACTTGAGGTGGACATCGTTCGTCGAGTCGCTACACTTCTTTGCGCGCTATCATCGAAATTAGAAATCGACGTCAAATCATTCGAAACCTATGCAGAAGAAACTAGAAAGTTATATGTCCATTATTATGATTATTATCCCCTTTCGCCTTCAGTTCACAGGATCTTGGTACATGGATCTGAAATAATAAGTCATTGCGAAATTCCCATTGGACTATTGTCGGAAGAAGCACAAGAGCGTCGGAACAAATCGATCAGAAAATTTCGGGAGCACCATTCTCGACAATTCAGTCGCCTGGCGAACATCGAAGATGTATTTAGAAGACTTTTGCTAACCTCTGACCCCGTGATGACACTCACAAAACAGTTTCCTCAAACCGATAAAAATCAATTTCCAGAATACGTACAAAACCTGTTGAAATAATAGTAAATATAAAATAAAAAATAGTTGCTGGATCAAAAATATTAATTATTTGACGAAAATATGAAAATTAGTAGAAAAAACGTAAATTTCAGTTAAATTTTACAAAACTAATCGTTACTTTGTTATTTGTAGACATAGAACTTTGATGTCTTTGGCAAACTTTCTTATTATTTTATGTTCTACAACTTTGCCGGAGACATCAAACCGCTAGAAGGCGAAATAAAAAAGTTAGTATCGCAGCGCCGCCCTTGCGGTGAAAATTGGAACTAATTTTTATTACCAAATTGTGGCGCAGATAAAACTGAGCAACAATGCTGAAGCAATCATCTTGATAAAATGCATGCTCAAAGCGCTAGAGGTTTTGTCTTGCTAATTTCGTCTCCTGGCCCAGTGTGCACTGCCAGTGGATATCAACAAATTACCACCAAAACGTAGTTAGTCAACATCGAGTACAGCGAGCGATCGGTTATCAGAGGCTGGACCTCCGTGCATAATTTGCGAATAAACGTCTAGTTTTAAGTTAACTGTTTAAATATAATGTGTAGTGTTTTCTTCCGCAAATAAAGTGTGTTTTCTGTAATGGTTTCGTGTTTGTGAGTTGAAGGTGACCTAAAAAGGACCTATTGTCGTCCCGAAAACCCCTGGTGAAAGGAAGTCCAGCTACTACGGTCCAACGGGTACAAAAGAATCCTTCGACAAGGTCATCCAAGGACAACACCACTATCGAAGGTATCCCAACAAACAGTCAGTAAGAAAACTTGCAAAAAACCTTGGTTTTCCTGCAAGCACTGTCCATAACGTTCTTAAATCTTTCGATACACGTTTGACAACAGCCAGGAAGGGTGGGAGTGGAACAGAGACGGATTTCAGAAACGTCAACAACAACAACAACAACGGAACAACAACAAAGACGGAACCACCAGAAGGACTCGAAGGTGAAGCAAATATTGCAGAAGAGACCAGAACTTTCGATATGTACTGTGGCTAGAAAAATACAAATGTCCCCAACTTTCATGCATACTTCCAGGTCTGAAGTCGTTCAAGGTGAAAACTGTACCGAACCGTAATGATAAACAGAATGTGACGGCTAAAACCCGGCTCGCAAGTTGTATCGCGAATATTTGAAGAAAATTTCCTGCGTGATAATGGACGATGAAACTTATGTGCTGGAAGACTTTGCGTAGGTCCATTAATAATGCCACGCAGTAAGGGGGGAGCGGGGTTTGGGAAAACGTGACAATCCATAAAAAAAAAATGGAGGTCCATACAAAAAAACGTGACATGGGGGAGGGGGCTATAAAAAGTCACTTTTTGCGTGACATAATTAATGGACGTTCCCTAAGCAGCTTGTCTTATTATACTGCCATGCAACGGAACGGCACAGAGGAGCATTTCAGGATGAAGAAAAAGGCCAAGTTTCCCAAAAAAAAACATTTGGTTTGGCAGGCAATATGCAGCTGTGGTCGAGCAAGCCAAAGCTTCATCATCTTGGACAGAAGCAGCTAAATCGGTTGCAGAGAAGTCTGCACAGACCCTAATGACTGGAGTAAACTCAAAAGTTCGTAGTTTCTTCATGCAGCTAAATTAAGTAACTGTAATTAGTTTTAAGATGACTAATAATGCACAAATAAATGATTCACAACGCGGGACACGGTGGAATGGTGGATTCCAAGCCTTTTGCCGATCCATCTGTGCGACTGACCAGGATTATCGATCACCGCGCCCAAGATTTGCTGGCGTAGCTCTTCTTGTTTCGAATGCATCTTGAAAACTACTAAACAGATCGAGATAATTTGCACACATAAACATTACACTCTAAACTAGTATTACTCAAAATTTCATTAATTTTTACCTACGCGATAAAAAGTTACACCCAAAACAAAGTGTCGCATTTTTTCCGAGTCCAATCTTTACTTGGAGACTATAATCAGCCCGGCTCCCGCAGTAAATGTTTTGTAATCACATAGCTATGCGCCATGTGCAGTTACTTGATGGATTCACTCTGCATGGTCTTACTCAAATCAACAACCTAAAGAACCGTAACGGTCGCACTTTGGATCTGGCTTTGGTGAATGATACGCCGCTTGAAAGAGGCACGATGTCAGGTGCTGTAGAGCCTTTATCTATTGTTCCGAAGCTCAGTAAGTCGGGAGGGTTTCACGGGTTGGTCACTTTTCTTGTCGATTTTTCTCAACACAAATAAATCCTTTTTTCAGTTTACTGCCTTTAATAACGGAAATGTTTCTTCATATAATATATTCCTAACTATTCAAATGCATTATAATTCACTAATTCAAAGTTTAATTTTTCTATTCTATTTAAATATTCATTGGAGTGCACAATTTTAATCTTCACTCTAGCTAGTTCCACTATTTCTCACTGCTGCAATTCTGCTAGTCTTCGCAATCCGAACAAGAGAGCCTCTGACGGTTTCCTTCGGTTTTTATATTAGCTGAATCATCGGAAGTCATCGATGACGCTGATGACACGACGTGGAGACATGTCCTCGATTTTGGTTCAATGCAAAAGATGCCAATGTGGTGAAATTCATCGATATTGCAATGATGTTGATGACAGGTACGGTGAATTCGCTCCTCACGCATGTTGTACGAACATCTATAATCGATGACGACCACCCTGACCACCTTGCAGTCGAAATTGATGTTTCCAAGGGAACAGAGTTCGTTAATTTTTACGAGGTAGCGAGCTACGATTTTCATAAAAATGCTAGAGACACTTAATCGCATAGATTGGGCGCAAATGAGCTCCACCGGTGATGTTGACTATGCAGTTGAATGCTTTACTAGCATAATGCAAAGTGTAATTGCTAAGCAATTTTCTTATGAACCAGCATTTTTTTTTTTTTTAATGTGACATCTTTTGACATGTTTGCCCTGTAGCTTTGGGAATTTACTGAATTCTGGCAGTAAATACCTGCATAAAATTATTTAACATTAATCTTTTTTTAACTTTATATACTCAGTAAAAGCAAATGCATCCCATAAAAAAATTGCTAAATAAAAGTCAAACTTGGGAAAATTTGAGATGACTGCATACATTTTCAAAACAGAAATTAAATATGAAGCATGAAAATTAAATTTGGTTATGGAAAGGCCTTGGATTCATAAATTCATGGTCGCGAAATTATTGGAGTAGATCCTCCATGTGAGGTTCATAAAAAAAAAAAAAAAAAAAATAATAAGTCGCAGCTGGTAGACGTTAGGAATGTTGTCGGTCTTCAATAAAAAGTTTATCTTCAGCCGATATCTTAAGCCGATATTCAGCCAGTGATCTCTTGGTATGAAGGGTGCAACGGTCAAAAATCCAAATCCAAATCCAACCCAAATCCAATCCAAATCCAATCCAAATCCAATCCAAATCCAATCCAAATCCAATCCAAATCCAATCCAAATCCAATCCAAATCCAATCCAAATCCAATCCAATCCAAATCCAATCCAAATCCAATCCAAATCCAATCCAAATCCAATCCAAATCCAATCCAATCCAATCCAATCCAAATCCAATCCAAATCCAATCCAATCCAATCCAATCCAAATCCAATCCAATCCAAATCCAATCCAAATCCAATCCAAATCCAATCCAAATCCAATCCAAGTCCAATCCAAATCCAATCCAAATCCAATCCAAATCCAATCCAAATCCAATCCAAATCCAATCCAAATCCAATCCAAATCCAATCCAAATCCAATCCAAATCCAATCCAAATCCAATCCAAATCCAATCCAAATCCAATCCAAATCCAATCCAAATCCAATCCAAATCCAATCCAAATCCAATCCAAATCCAATCCAAATCCAATCCAAATCCAATCCAAATCCAATCCAAATCCAATCCAAATCCAATCCAAATCCAATCCAAATCCAATCCAAATCCAATCCAAATCCAATCCAAATCCAATCCAAATCCAATCCAAATCCAATCCAAATCCAATCCAAATCCAATCCAAAAATCCAATCCAAATCCAATCCAAATCCAATCCAAATCCAATCCAAATCCAATCCAAATCCAATCCAAATCCAATCCAAATCCAATCCAAATCCAATCCAAATCCAATCCAAATCCCAATCAAATCCAATCCAAATCCAATCCAAATCCAATCCAAATCCAATCCAAATCCAATCCAAATCCAATCCAAATCCAATCCAAATCCAATCCAAATCCAATCCAAATCCAATCCAAATCCAATCCAAATCCAATCCAAATCCAATCCAAATCCAATCCAAATCCAATCCAAATCCAATCCAAATCCAATCCAAATCCAATCCAAATCCAATCCAAATCCAATCCAAATCCAATCCAAATCCAATCCAAATCCAATCCAAATCCAATCCAAATCCAATCCAAATCCAATCCAAATCCAATCCAAATCCAATCCAAATCCAATCCACATCCAATCCCATGGAATCAGTCAATTAGCCTTCCGTTGTTGAGGTCGTGATTTGCCATTACTCAAAACAGTTGCTGTAATGGGATAAGGACGTGTCCTAATCCGCCAAACACCAGAGAGTTGAGAGCAATCGAATAATATTGGGCTATTATGAAGTAGGAATTACACAAACATCCTAAGACATTCAAAACAGATCAAAAATTCAAGAAAGCATGAGTCAAACTTGTCGATTCTAATTTTGTACAAAATCTCATGGAGGGTCCTAAGGTAAAAGTAAGGGCATTTGGATATGAAGTGACAATTGGCTAAGAGACGGAATTTAAGCAAATTGCTTTGTGTGTTACAATTTTAATGTGGCCAACCTTTTATGCAAAAAAAAAGTTACTGGCCTTGAATGCTTATGAATAACTGTAAAAAAAAACATTAAGAACACTATGTTGAACCCGATCAAAAGCTTTAAATGTCATGAAAGAAAACAAACATATCATATTTTCCAACATATATATGTGTTCTAAGTTTGATATGACTCAATCTTAATCTCATTAAAAATAAATCAAAATATTATAGAACTCCTCTCAATGCAAAGATTTCTTGGCATTCAATTCTTGAAACAAAAAAGAGAGCAGCTTATCATTAACATAAACGACTAATTAACGAACAATTCTATACCCCCGAAAGCGAAAAAAAAAACATGCTTCTAAACCTTTATAATGAGCTCCCATTCCAATGTCACTGAGTAACCTTGTGAACAAAAGTCAAAAAGCTCGAAAGAACTTTCCGCTAATTTTCAGCTTTTGACAAGAAAAGTAATAAAGCAGCAAATTCATAATCAAGAAGGCGGAACCGTCGCACATTTCACCGCCTGCTCTGCGTGCAATCCAAACCTAGTGGAAAACCGTTGTTGACTCGCAAAACCACAGCACTTCGTAAGCGCTAAGAAGTCATTGGGGTATGGAACTGTTAAGACGCATTCGCAAGGGAGGCAACACCCAGTCACTCGGTTTCCCAACTTAATGTCAAGGTCACAAGTCCTGTTTACGTTGCCTATATATAAGTCCACCTTAACGCGTCAAGGAATCTCAGATCGAGCTAGTGAGAGGGAAAACTTTTCCCGACCACCATACCGAAACCCGCATTCGCATTTGTGCGGAAAACTTCCCCCACGCCAGAGAAGGAGGCTGAGAGTGAGAATAAGCACCTCAGTACGCAATGGAATTAATTAATTCCCAGCACCGATGGAATCACTCAATTTACACTTCTCACCGAGTGGAGAATTCAGGTGAGATGCTACTTTTCACACTTTCGACAAGAAAGCCCAAGCCATTCGATCGAGGACGATGCACCTGGAGAATCACTGCAGCAGTCCAGGTGGCGGCATGTGATTTTCTGGTGAAAGTTTCAATTACCTACCAACTATAACCAACGGACTCGAACAGACGAACAAAATGTTGCCACCCTTCAATCGGGGCCCATATGTTTGTGTTGGTGTGTGAATTTCCTATTTCCTCTTGGGATGGAATGAACGAAGGAAAAGCAAGTGGGTAGCAATTTGCGAACCTTATCCAGAGTACTACACCGAGTGGCAGTACTCATTATCAGGCGCCAACCGTATGGAAATGTTCTTTGGACCAATCCACCTAGTGCGGCGGCGGAGGAGCATGGAAGACCCTTCTAGTCAGATCGAATCCCACAGAACAGTAACTACTCAAGCACTTGAGTAAACTTCCACGAGTGCAGCATTCCTAACACGTACGGTTACACAGTAACCATTTGTATGAAGATTTCTATCGAAGCTCGGGAGTGCCTGACTGTGCTATTCTGATGCTCTTTCTCTCCACCCCGTGATCGAAAAGAACATTCCAATTTTCTTAATTAAACCATTGTCATACATGCACGTCCCGACAAACTCGGAAAAGGGGGGGAGAGGCTTGACTGTGCATGGTGTGAATTCAATAAGTAGGATTAGGTACTCACCGTGCAACTTGACGTTCTGATTAGCATGGGAACTATCGTCGCTCGTTGGTTGGGGCAAATGGTTGGATTGGGTTGGCAATGAATGTGAATCAGAATGCGGTCAACAGTGGGAATTGTTCACGATAATTTCGCTGCAGAATAATCATGAATATTTTGAATCGCATTTCAATCATTCTGGTGTTATTTAGATTTAGATCCCAAGTTCCAATGAATCACTCCTTAAAACATAACTCACGACGAACAACGCCTCAAATATTCTATCAAAATATCACAGCGGATCAAAACAAAAAGAAAGATTCTAGTACCGAAAAGCACCGCAATGTATTGCAAGGTGCAAGGTGTTCTAAAACAGGAACCAAATTTAAATCGTTAGTTTCCTATTGATTGTTGGTAGCATCAAGCATTTATAAACGACTTAAATATAACTAAAACGGCATTGAAAAATAAGATAAGACAACATTTGTTCATTTTTAGCAATACTATTAGTTTATGAGTTTGCATCTCTTAAATGAATAAACTGTAAATGGAGATTAACAAATTATATATTTTTTATTTATTTATTTGGAGTTGGCTTTGGAGTTGGCTTTGGATTGGATTTGGATTGAATTTGGATTGGATATGGATTGGATTAGTGTTCAAGGCTGACCAAATACTCAGGTGAATTCCCATATGATCTTATAACAGTTCAAAAGAATGGCAGCACCGGAGTTCAACACAAGACAACCAAGATTAAGGAAAAAAAATATTATTAGCTTATGTGTGCAGGCCTTTGTAGCATAGCCGTTGTTTCTAATAACAGCCGCGCATCGTTTTTGCATTGAGTCCACAAGTACTTGACAACGAGGAGCTGGTATTGCAGCCCATGAAGCGAGAACTGCAGACAATAATTCTTTCACATATTTCGGCTTTGCTTCAGAAATGGCGTACTTTACATTGCCTCACCAATTTTCAATTGGATTAAGGTCTACGCTAGCCACTCTGAAACCATCCCCAGCACGTTTGCTTGAATGCTTGGGGTCGTTGTCCTGCTGAAACACTCATCTCTACACAAAACATTCCGCTATTTTTCTTAAGGCCAGTCGATATGCATCCTAGCAAACTTCATGCAATTTACAACATGCCGTTTCGTCATCAGAGGTACCTTCCGGGGACTACGAGCGTACAATTTGGCTTCCAGCAATCATCTCCTGACAGTTACAGTGCTCACACTGCGCGCCAATTCATCTTTAATTTTATTAGAAGATGTAGTTGGAAGATTTGCAATCTTCTGGTCGATTCTTATGGAGGTAGAACGTGTCCGACCCCAAGTTTCAGCCTTGGCTCTCCATTTTAATGCATTTCTTATAACTTTGGCGGAGCATGCCATCATTTCATGTATCTCCCTGTACGTTTTGTTTTGTTTAATCAAGATTTCCATCTCGTTCCGCCGTTCCTCGGGACAATGTTTACCACGACCAATTTTTCTGTAATATGAACAAAATTTAGACATTTTTCAACCCATCCTTAACTTTTATGGACTCTTAAGGTCGGTATCGTCGGTATCGAAAGAAATTTATTTTTCTATCCCAAACCCATGTAAAATTCCGTTCACGGAATCGGAAAAGAAAAAAAAATATATCGAATCTTGAGAGCGGTCGGTTGATTTTTGAGCGTTGGCACTCTTGGCATGTCTTCACGAATTGATTAATGTCCTTGTTCATGGAGGGCCAGACGAACCGATCGGCTATGAGTCGTCTAGTGGCACGCGCTCCTGGATGGGCCATTCCGTGAAATTGTGCCATAACTGTAGTTCGATGACGTTCTGAAAGATAAGGACGGATGCAATTATCAACCGAGACATCACAGTAAATGGGCCTCAAAATATTCGGAAATCGGCACAGTTCCAGTTTGAGCGAGGTTGTTCCCGACGAAAGCAATTTTTTCAACTGCAGGTCATCTGTTTGGTCCTTTGCAATCGCGTTAAAATCCACCCCCGCTACAATTGCGTTTACCCTCGATAAAGCATCAGCTACTATATTGTCTTTGCCGCTGATATGTTGGATATCGGTAGTGAACTCCGCCACGTATCGAAGGTACCGTTCCTTGTGAGGCAAACGACTACTAGGGTCGATTGTTAGGGCATAGGTGAGCGGAAGATGGTCGATGAAAATCGTGAACTGTCGGCCTTCAAGGTAGTGCCTAAAGTAACCTACCGCCAACTTCGTTGCCGTTAGCTCTCTCCCGAACGTGGAATAATTTTGTTGGCTTGCGGAAAACTTCTGAGAGAAGAAGCCAAGTGGTTTCCACTCGTTGTCAGTAACTTGCTGAAGAACAGCTCCAGCGGCAAAATTAGAAGCGTCCACCATCAATGCTAATGGCTTTGCGGCATCGGGGTAAAACAGGAGTGCAGCAGCTGCAAGGCATTTTTTGCATTTGTCGAAAGAGCGCTGTGAATGCTCATCCCAAACTATTTTCCTAGAGTCGTTTTTTCGGTTGTCAGGAATAAGCTTCCGAAGGACTTCTTGAGGTTCCACTGCTTGCGGAATGAATCGCTTGTACACATTTATCAATGCAAGGAAGCGTCGCAGATCTTTGACCGTCGTTGGCCCTGCAAAATTCATCACAGCATCAACTCGTGATGGTAACGGACGAATACCGTCCTTGTTGACGAAATACCCAAGAAATTCGACCTCCTGCGCAAAACATGTACATTTTTCGGTGTTGATAACAAGGCCATTATTTCGAAGGCTCTCAAGGACTATTCGCAAGTTGCTGCGATGTTCCTCTTCATTCGACGAAGCGACACAAATGTCGTCAATGAAAACAACAACAAATTCTAAATCTCCAAAGAGCTGGTTCATGAACCGCTGGAACGTTTGACTTGCATTGCAGAGTCCAAACGGCATGCAAAGGAACTAAAACAAGCCAAAGGGCGTCATGACTGCTGTCTTCGGAACGTCCGCACGCTCAACTGGGATGTTATAGTAAGCCCTGACCAAGTCTAGAGTCTAGAGACTGTCTTACCTCGAAATCTGTTGAGCAGATCGTGGACATGAGGAACCGGGTATCTGTCAGGAACGGTGGCCTTGTTTAGACGACGGTAATCCCCAACAAATCGCCATTCACCGTTTTTCTTGGGAACGCAGTGGAGAGGGCTGGCCCAGCTGCTGCTGGACGGTCGACAAATTCCCATTTCGCACATGGCCCGAAACTCTTCTTGCGCGGCTTTTTCTCGTTCCCGATGCATTCGAGGAACCTTGGATGCAACCGGTGGACCGTTTGTAACGATATGGTGAGTCACATCGTGCTTCACTTCCTGCCGAATCGATGATGGAACTAAAATCTCTCGATAATCTTCCAAGAGGTGAGTGCTCAAAATTTACCGCCTTGACACCGTGGATGACTGCTGAAGATAGATTGCCGACAGTTCGAAGTTTGGTCGTTCCATCAATGAGCTGCCGGTGTTTCAAATCGACGAGCAATCCAAAATGCGCAAGGAGATCTGCACCGATGATAGCTCCGCTTACATCGGCCACGATGAAACGCCACGTGAAGCGGCGTCGGAATCCGAGGTCAACTGAACAAAATTTGCTGGCGAAAGTGTCGATTTTCGTCCCGTTAGCAGCATGCAACGAGAAAGGAATGGTTCCTCTTTGTTTGTCACTTCTCGTTGCAGGAATGATTGAAACGTCCGAGCCCGTGTCGATGAGGAATCTGGTACCGCTGGTTCTGTCGATTATAACAAGACGTCGACTTTCAAAATCACAGCCCACCTGTGCCGACTCAGGAAGGCGCGAATCTAGTTTTTTGAGCGATTGAAGCTACAGGGCGCTCGGCAGTGCTCAGCTCGATGACCATATTTACGGTGGTACCAACAAATTGTTTCTTCTCCTGCAGCGCCTGGTCTGGATGACGAACGGATTTGCCGACGAATTTCGGCCGTCAAAGCTTCTTTTTCTCCCTTCAGGCTGCTGTAATCCAGCGATGATGATCCGGATCCAGGTGTCGATGCAGAACAGCTGGCAACGTTCGAAGCAGAAGAGGACAGCATTCGGTCGGCCACTTCAGCCAACTTGGTGAGCCTACCATCACTAATGGACAAAATTGCCCGCGTGTGGCTCGGTATGCGCTGTAGAAAGGAGTTTTCATGATGCTTTCATCCACGTTCAGACCGGTAGCGATTTCCTGCATACGGGCGAGAAGATGTGAGGGCCTGAGATCGCCCAAATCGCTTCATCCCAGCAGCTGCTCAATGCGAGCTTGTGGCGACAATGCAAACCAAGCGATGAGCCGGTCTTTGACTGCTTGGTACTTATCGGTTGCCGGCGGTGTATTTACCAGATCCGAAATGTGGCAAATGAAACTCTGGTCGATCCTGGCGACGATATGCCAGAACTTGGTTTCATCCTGCTTTATCCGGGCCAGGTGAAACTGAGCTTCCGCCTGGGCGAACCACATGTTCGGATCATTTTTCCAGAAATCGGGCAGCTTCACAGAAACGGCAGCTGCCTGCTCAGCTCCAGCAGCTGGAACGTCGTCGGGCATTTTGAGGTAAAAGTAGCGCGACGCAAAACTTTTCGAGATCAAAATGTTCGTGATATTCCCGGAACGTATCGAAGCGGAAATCACGTCGGGGTCACCAAATGTGGGAACCGAACACGGAATCGATCGAAAGACAACGCGTTTAATATAAAAATGAAACTTATTTATTGCTCTTCAAAATACACGTGTGTGTTCTTTTGTCTGATTCTCTTCACTGACGTTTTTACTCTCGAAGGCACGTTCACTGCAACAGCTAATAGGGTAACCGGGGAAATGCGCCACCACAATGTATTACCAATTTTGAATTACGTAGTTATATCCAGGGTTTTTGCAACTAATTCTCTGATCAATGCACTCGTTGACATATATCTCTTCTCAGACAATGTTTACCTTAATACGATCTAAGACATAGTAATTGCACATGGATTTTGCTACAATTTCCATCCATTGCATAACGACATGCGATTTTTCTATATAGATATTCGCGTGTATCACGAGATATCGGAGTGCATTGATCTGAAATCCAGAAAACCTGGTTAAAAAAACAAACAAGTACACCTAACAGCTAGAATATTTTTCTGAAAAAAATCATTTTCTCAATTACTCTACCAATATACCAACAACTATACTGCATGTGTTTTCCCCGAATCAATGTTACGATTGTGCATTCGTATGTGATTTTCGGTTGTCTAGCTAGTGTTGTGTCTGTTTGTGGTTAAATATTGTCTTTCATAGTTCATTTGTATCATTTGCGTATACATAATATAATATAATAATATATTATTATAGTATGAATGTTTTTCTTTTTAATCTAAATTTCATGTCAGGTCTTCAAATCACCCTTAAATATGATCGTCCTCAGCTAACAAAGCGTTACATAAATAAGTGGAGCGAATTCATAGACCGAGCTCGGAATCATGGAAAAAATAAGCAAGTTTTACAAATATGTGTATACTGAACTGAAATTACCTTATAGTTATAAAACATGGTCCCGGAGTTCACTGGAGTTCACGAAACGTTTGTCGATTGCTCCAACGCAATTTGGAAAACTCTAAACTGCATTGAAGCTGTTGGCGACATCCACGAAAAGTTTGTCAGATGTGGGGCACTGTGCCAAAACCTCACCAAGTGCACCGCACACTTGGTCAATGATTGGCCCTTTATGTTGCTTACTGATTCGGTAAGTAGATGCTACATGACGCTGTTTGTCTCCTGAAGCAAAATATCTGGAATACATAGATTAATGGTATTATGATTAAAATGGTCTAAAAGACGAGATTGTTGTGTAACTTTTTATACCAATCAATTATACTAATTCATTTGGTACCTAAATTATATACTAACTCCAATGCAACGGCCAATTTCAGCATCGGTGCAATAGCATCGTATGGGCGAGTGTTTCGTTTTGGTTTGTTTATTTCTACCATTTTAAACAGTTTGTTGAATTGTCCTGCCGTCATGTGGAAATTTTCATGAAAAATATGGTGGTTGATTGACATATCAAAGAACTTTTGAATAGAAAAAAAGAAAAGAAAAATAATAAAAATTATTACATGTTCAATGTTTCAAACGAAAATTGACAGCTTACTGCAATTCTCGAAAAATAATAGAACAACATCATTTTCAAGCAAACGCTCCTGAGCCTTTTTTCCTCGCAAAGCGTAAGCCACCCACGCAAACCAATCCCAAACCAATTAAATCAAAGGCAGAATTAAGTATCATTGACAATACTACCCATGACGCAACCGGGACAATAAAAATATTCAATGTTATGGAGCGAATTGAACTCGTTGGAGTGGACAACCGGAGGTATAAACAATAATAAAATATAATAGATAATTAATACATAATAATATAATATATACTTACATCTGCAACAAATCGCCTTTTCTGGTTATTGGAGCAGCAATCAAGTACCACCACTAGTGCATACGCGCGGAGCGTGTGCATCCCTATCGATACGTCATGCAACACAATGTAGCAGAGTGTGGTGTGCAAAAGCACCCCTTTTGTTAATCGTAAACGTGCTCTCGATATGCTAGCGTCTCGAGTTAATAAAGTATACTTTTACCTATTGAATTGCTGAACTTGGCGTTTCTATTTCACTGTAATCCTATGTCCAATACTGGTTTCGTTCGGCCAGGTAACCATTGACGCAGCAAGTCGTTTTTTTACGGCGACAGACTTTGTTCTTTTGCTTCACTAGTATCACACTAGTTGCCGCAATTACGACAGTGTTCAATATGCTGGTATAAATAAAATAAATTTGTTACTACTGAATACCTTTGTGAACAGAGATTCATATTTTTTCCAGCCTTTGCAGTGAAAAACATAATCTTTTTGGTTGAAGTTTCCGTTTTGTTTTGATTATGCATTACTGTGAAGCTGTGAAGCTGTCAACATTCCGTTTGGTAAAAATGAACAAAATTCCGTAACCTCTTTACTTTTTAAGTCGATACCGACCTCTACTGACTGAATTAGTGGAAATAATTTCCTACCATATGAACGAAAATGAGTTTTTTTTCAGAATCGCTTAGCACTGCTATTATTTTGAACGGTGTGAAATGGACACTGCAACAGGTTTCATCCAAAAAGCACACAGAAAGGAATCGATACGCTACAAACACTTGGTCAATGAATAACGTTTATATAAGGTCCGGCCCAACAAGCAGCTTGCCTGTGTTAGAAGAGTAAATATTGTAAACATTGCTGAGCAAGCAAGTGGTGGCTGCTCATAGCTGAACCCTTTCCTTTCCAGAACGGTATTCTATGTTTTGAAACGCTAAAATTCGTTCTTTTTATGTAGAACAAAGGCGTTATTTTACCTTCATTCGTAGATTTCTAATTGTTTGACGTTGGTGCGCGATTTTGGAGTGCAGTCGGTTAACTGTTCCTCGTTTGATGTTTCCTTCCTCATTTCTTCTAGTGACATGAACCATGGATTTCAAAAAAAAAAGTAGAACTCGATAACAAGCTTGAGGTTAATCCACCGTCCACACCTGATGCAGGTTTGATTGGCTTGAGTACATCGTGTGGTTGTTATCAGATTCTGCTACTGTGATAGCACCACAAAGCAATTTAATAATAAACCCCGGATCTTCATCGGTCATGCAAGAAGGTTCTTCTACATACAAAAAAGAAATTTGAAGTTTAGGATCGAATTACGTCAGCTCAAAGAAGGTGCACTCCAAAAATTTCACGAATAACTTCCACCTGAACACATAACTAAATCTTCTTCAGTAAAATCAGGTAAACATTACGTGTCCAGTGAATTGTACGTGAAAAATCACGTAAATTTTATGTGATTATCACGTAGAATGTGAATTTACGCGGAAATCACGGCAGCTCTTGCGTGAATTCCACGTGTTTTTTACTGGTTTTGGCAGTGGACGAAAATTACGTGCGTTTCACGTGGAAGTAACGTGTCGATTTTTTGAGTGTGGATGCCGTTTGGCTCTTGATTGGATTGCTTACTTTTTGGTCAGAGATGCACAGTGGTTCCAGCTTAGAAGAGACGCGGCCAAACATAGTCTTTTTGAGAATTTCTTTAAGAAATTATGTATTTTTTATAAATTTTAGGGCGCTGATTTCAAATTTGATGTCAAAAATACGGGATTGATCTAACTTGCAGTGATAACTGAACTTTTTATCCTTCTTACGAAGAAAAGTATTCCTCCTCTTGGGAATTTTTCAGCAACCACTAGATCGAACTAGACGAAACAACCATCAAATGGTATTGCTATGGTGCGGAAGAAAGCTCCTGAATATGTATAGAGAAATTGGTCAACGGTCGGTTCTGAAAATATCGGCGGGAAATGTTTTGGTAAATTTTTTTTTTTATTAAATCATTTATTTGTACAGGCTCAATCGAATCAACTTTACAGAGCCAAGTTTTCATATTTATATACATCAATTATCTTAAAACTAATGTTAAGGGGATAGAACCGATTACTCGCGGCCGTCTCGAGGTTAATAGGAATAACAATTGTATGGATGGGAAGATAGGCGGGAATTTGAAGTGTGGTTTACAAAGCACGTTTATTTTAAATTCGGAATTGGATAAAAACTTATAACTATACAACTTTAGGTTTTCTTTTGACTTTAACATTTTTGAGAATGAGAAAAAAAAAACACACACACAAACACAGAAAAAAAAACTTAAAGTAAACATACAGGTTAAACTAACTACAATCTAAGGCTAATGTTAGTCAAAAACACATAAATGAGTTTCATAAACTCCAGATCACGTATAGCCAAAATATCTCGAACCGGTACATTGGGTTGTCTACCTCGAGCCCGAAGGGAATCATAAAGCTCAGATCTGACTCCACGATGCTC
The DNA here is from genome assembly GCA_024533555.2 of Aedes koreicus. NCBI lineage: Eukaryota > Metazoa > Arthropoda > Insecta > Diptera > Culicidae > Aedes > Aedes koreicus. Next base: position 244,862 of record JAHHFK020003654.1, read on the forward strand.
AGCACATGACCAAATAATGTGATCTGCGTCCTGGTAACCTTGTCCACATTCACAGAGATTGCTGTCGCTCAGCCCAACACGGTATAAATGAGCGTTCAAAGAATAATGATTGGACATGAGGCGAGACATCACACGAATGAAGTCTCGACCCACATCCATCCCTCCAAACCAAGATTTCTTCGACACCTTTGGGATGATAGAATGTTGCCATCGCCCCAAATCTCCTTTACTCCATTTATACTGCCAGCTGACGAGTGACTGTTGACGAAAAATAGTAAAAAATTCATTAAAGGCGATTTGTCGATCATAAATATCGCCTTCTATAGCGCCCACCTTTGCCAGCGAGTCCGCTCTCTCATTGCCCAGAATTGAACAATGAGATGGGACCCATACAAAGGTGATGATAAAATAACGCGAAGATAAAGCACTTAGAAGCTCCTGTATTTTCATGAGAAAATACGAGGAGTGCTTTACCGGCCTCAAGGAGCGAATAGACTCTATAGAACTGAGACTATCCGTGAAAATGTAATACTGATCCGGTGTTAGTGAGGCAACAATTTCTAGCGTAAAGTGTATTGCCGCTAATTCAGCGACATATACGGAACAAGGAGCTTGAAGTTTACGATTGGCGCTATAAATTTCATTAAATATACCAAAGCCTGCTGACTCCTCTATCAATGATCCGTCAGTGAAGAACGATTTAGTGGAATCAACTTGGCCAAACTTTGCAGCAAATATCACCGGAGCAATCATAGGACGATGATGCTCTGGGATTCCATGAAGCTCCTGCTTCATGGATAAATCAAAATGAACCGAATTATCGAAATCGGAGAAGCAAACACGATTGGAAATGTTCGGCGAAGGGCTGACATCCTGTGTTATGTACAAATGGTACAAAGTCATGAAGCGAGTTTGAGGATTCAACTCGAGAAGCTTCTCAAAATTTTCGATTACCTGGGGGTTCATTACTTCACACCTGGTGAGGAGCCGGAGAGATAACTCTGTAAACCGATCCGAGAGTGGCAACATGCCGGCCAGCACTTCAAGACTCATGGTGTGAGTCGAGTGCATGCAACCTAACGCGATACGAAGACACCGATATTGAATACGTTCCAGTTTTATGATGTGCGACCGAGCCGCTGACTGAAAACAAAAACTACCGTATTCGATAACCGACAAAATCGTTGTCCGGTACAACGTTAGAAGATCTTGCGGATGCGCTCCCCACCAGGTCCCGGTAATTGTTCGAAGAAAGTTGATCCTTTGCTGGCACTTTCGCTTCAGATACTCAATGTGGGATCTCCAGGTGCACTTTGAATCGAACCAGACCCCAAGATATTTAAAGGACATTGAATGAGTTATCGGCTTACCCCAAATTTGAAGCTTCGGTTGTGCTGGGTTATGCTTCCTTGAAAAAACTACCAACTCTGTTTTCTCCGTAGAGAATTCGATACCTAGCTCTAGAGCCCAAGTAGACAAATTGTCTAAGGTATCCTGTAAAGGTCCTTGCAGATCGACCCCATTGGGTCCCGTGACAGACACTACGCCGTCATCCGCAAGTTGTCTCAACGTACAGTTGTCATTTAGACAACTGTCAATGTCTTTGACATAAACATTATACAAAAGAGGGCTTAAACATGATCCCTGGGGGAGACCCATGTAGCTAAATCGGGAAGCTGTAGAGGTTCCATGAGAGAAGCTCATATGTTTCTCTGACAGCAAATTATACAAAAAATTATTCATTAATGGTGAAAAGCCACAAGCGTGGAGTTTATCTGATAGAACTTCAACAGATACTGAATCAAAAGCCCCCTTTATGTCCAAGAACACAGAAGCCATTTGCTCTTTTTTAGCAAAAGCTAACTGAATATCTGTGGAAAGCAACGCGAGACAGTCGTTCGTTCCCTTACCCCTACGGAAACCATATTGAGTATCTGAAAGCAGGTTATTCGTCTCAACCCATTTGTCCAGACGGAAGAGGATCATTTTCTCCAACAACTTTCGAATACAAGATAACATCGCGATGGGTCGATAGGAGTTGTGGTCAGACGCGGGTTTACCAGGTTTTTGAATGGCTATAACTCTCACCCGTCTCCAATCATCCGGTACAATGTTGAGTTCCAGAAACTGATTAAACAAGTACAACATGCGCCTCTTAGCGACGTCTGGGAGGTTCTTAAGCAAGTTGAACTTGATCCTATCAGCCCCTGGAGCCGTATTGCCACACGAAAGGAGTGCGAGAGAGAACTCTACCATTGAAAAAGGTTGGCTGTTCTCATCTATCGAATTCGTGGTTTCGCGAGGAATCATCCGTGCCGGCACAGAATCTGGACAAACTTTTCGCGCGAACTTGAGGATCCATTGGTCCGAGTACTCTTCGCTCTCGTTGTTCGTAGTTCGGTTACGCAATCTTCGCGCCGTGTTCCAAAGAGTACTCATCGACGTCTCGCGCGATAGCCCGTCCACGAATCTTCGCCAGTAACCGCGTTTCTTGGCCTTGATGAGACTCTTAAGTTCGCGTTCGAGAGCCGTGTATACTTCGAAGTGCTCAGGTATTCCACGTCTACGGAAAACTTTAAACGCGTCGGCCTTTTTACGGTAAACCTCGGTGCACTGTTGATCCCACCATGGAGAAGGAGGTTTCCTACGAAATGACGTTCCTGGAACTGGTCGAGTTTGAGCTTGAAGCGCGCTGTCTAAGATCAGGTTGGAGAGGAAGTTATATTCCTCCAGCGGTGGAAGCTCTTCTACCGTCGTTACGGCTTCCTCTACTGCTGTCCTGAACTTTGTCCAATCGATGTAACGGGTAAGATCATACGCGACGTTGATGGATTCCGACGGATTGAACCCGGTGGCAATCGAAATTTTTATGGGCAAGTGATCACTACCGTGGGGATCTTGAATCACATCCCATGTGCAATCCAACGATAATGAATTCGAACAAAGTGTGAGGTCTAATCTACTGCCAATTGAGGATGGACCAGCCAAACGTGTTACTTCTCCATTGTTAAGAACTGTCATATTGAAGTTGTCACAGAGGTCATATAACAAGGAAGACCGGTTGTCGTCGTACAGTTCTCCCCAGCCTGTACCGTGAGAGTTAAAATCTCCCATGATCAACCGCGGAGCAGGAAGAACCGAACAAATATCTGAAAGTTGTTTTTGGTTTATTGAGGCTCTAGGAGGAATATAAACGGAAGCAATGCAAAGGCTTTTATTTTTAATAACAGCCTGACATGCGACAACTTCAATACCTGGAATAGGAGGAAAATTCACTCTATAGAAGGAGTAGCACTTTTTGATCCCCAAAAGTACTCCTCCTCCACGTGAATCCTCACGATCAAGACGAATAATGTTGAAATCATGAAACGGAAGATCGATTTCGGGAGAGAGCCATGTTTCACAAATAGCAAATGCATCACAACCGGTATTGTGAGCCAAAAATTTGAAAGATTCCAATTTAGGAACAAAACTTCGACAATTCCACTGCAGAACAGTGATCAAATCCCCGACCTCATTTGGAAAATTATCCATCGAAGGAAATGATAGCTGCAAGGAGGGGCCACTTAATTGTCAATTGCTTCAAGAAAGTCTTCACTGTGGGAAGCATTGCCAATACAATGCTTTTGAGAGGGTCAGAAATTTCAAGGTACTTGAAGATACCTTCGACAATGTTATCAAATGAGAACAGCCCGCTTGAGGAGGGGGCTTCTGTTCTTAAAAGCGGGGCATCAGGGCTTTTGGATGTCCCCGGGAGAGATGGAAAGTCCTGGGTGTAGTTAGTACTACGAAAACCAGGAGGAATTGGATTTTCCTTTTTCCCACCTTTTTTTGAAGTAGGCATGCTGGTCTCGGGCTTCTTTTCAGCAACTTTCCGTGGGCGGACGCGTCTTCGCTTCCGTGGGGCACCTTCCGGAAAACTGCACGATGTTCCCTCTTCAGCCAAATCAAAGTCAGACTCGTCATCTGACAGAGGAGCAAAGGGATTTGTATTGGCATCGGGTGATGGTGTGGCTTTTTTCACCATTTCGGCGAAAGATTGCCTGGAACGCTGTTTTAGCGAGCGTTCCAATTGTTCCCCGCGTTGTTTGTACGCCGGGCACGACGAGAGAGCATGAGGAGGAGTTCCCTTACAGAAAGCGCATTTTGGTGTGCTGTCTGCGCAGGCGCCATCCTCGTGTTTCTCCCCGCAGTTGGAGCAGCGTGCCTTATTGCCGCAATGGGAGGTCGTATGTCCCATCTGCTGGCATTTTTGGCAGGTCATGACCCGAGGTACGAACAACCGCACAGGTAGTCGAAGTTTTCCCAACTCGACGTATTGAGGGAGGGCTGAGCCAGAGAAGGTCACACGAAACGAGTCTGACGGTGTAAACTTCTTTTCACCCTTAGTGATCGATACTGTGCCAAGTCTTATCACATCCAGTATCTTCACTGGAGAAAGCAGGTGGTTCTTAAATCGACCAACCCCCTGTTTCAGCAGGATCTCAGGGTTCACACTCGTTTCGGTGACCACACCTTCAATTTCAATACCCCGAGCTGGGATATACACCCGATACTCGAGTGTAAAAAGCTGAGAGACAGCAATCTCGTTAGCTTGCTTAAGGTTGGACACAACGACCCGAAGTTTATTCGGTCTCACTTTTATTATCTCGGTCACGGCCGAGAATCGCTTCGTCAGATCGTTGGAGATCTGATATACGTTAAGAGGTTTCGTTTTGGGCTGAAAGAAGACAACCCATGGACCAGCTGAACCATCTGGATAAGCACGTGATCGGGTAACCTTATGAGCTACCCCATCATTTCGCGCCATAGATGATTCGTCTTCCGACAAATCATCCATGGCTCCCACGTGGGAGTTTATGACGCTCAAACCCTCACGCAATTAAAAATAATCAAAAAACACAGAAAAACAAACTAAAGCTAAAAACACTCTCTCACACACACACGCACTCACTCAAAATTAAATTATAATGTATTCAGGAGAAACAAAAACTTATCTTATATGTATCACTGATCTGCTGCAGCCGGTCAACGAATGTGCTACTGCTGCCGAGCGACGATGTGTGGCCGCTTGTACGGGCTAGATGTGGAGCTCAGCGATGATGAAAATGATGACGATGATGAAGACGCTGGTCGGTGGTGGTTGGCAGATGAACGATTGCACGCTACACACGATGGACTGCTGGTGTGCGTGCCGTGAATAGATGCGGAGCAATATGGCTATTCGATTGCTAATTGCAATTAATAGCGTCGTTGCACTGATTAACACACGTTTTCTTCTTCAGAAAAAGCAAAACTCGATATCAACTGCGATGAGGACACTATCGAGAGAAAAAAAAAAACTGCACTTGGAAACAACGCGTGACAAACTTCCAAAGCAACGGAGAGCGTACACAACGAACCGCACCGTTCGCTTGTTCACTGGACAATTTTTGCGCATATTTAATCTCGAGTGCATGTAATTAATTCCGAATCAACGTCGAAAATCTTTATTTTTACGAAAGAACAAGATAGTGTGATTGAGGAGGCGGTCATGGGTGAGATCTATCTGATTTTAACTATATAACAAAAATCTTATTTTCAAATTATACAAAATACATGCCTGGTTTGGAAATTTTACATTCCAAATCTGGACGATAGTTTCTCTGAAATGAGAACATTGCTCAACATTGTAACTTGCGTATCTCATTCTTATGCAGTGGTCGAAAGAAAATTTTCACTATCTGAGCATGTCTTACCGGAAAACCGAACTAGGCTCAGTGAACAGCAGTTCAATCATCGTAAAAATATTTTGAGTGGCATGCATTTTTTTGAGAATGATATTACCAGATTTGTTGTTTCAAAGGACTTGATTTTGAAGGCGAAATTTGCGAGGCAATCTTACGAATCCAAACAGAAACAAAAGAAAGCTTTTGAATTAGTGGAGGCACAAAAAAATAAGGAAAAAGCAAAGAAGGAAGCAAGGCACCAGATCAAAAAGCAAGAAGAAGTTGTAGGAATGAAAAGGAAGGCTAAAGAAGATATTTTTAATTTGATGGAAAAAGAAATCAGAGCTATGACATCCAATAATCCAGAAACATCATCCCTGAAAGATCTTTTGAAACAAATAGAGAACATCCAGCAGGAGGAACAATCAGAAAGGGAAAAATTAGCTCATATGAAGGCTATTGAGAACAATTAAATGTTATGACGTATATGTTAAATAAATACGTACCTATCTAAAAATCTGACAAAATATGGATCATTCTCTTTGACATACTTTACATATCGGTTGTGTTCGAGTGCTTTCATCACTCACTCAAACGTCCTGTGCTCCTTCAGGGGTGGACTTGGCCAGCGTGGATCACATCTTGGGTCATTGGTTGTTTTTGTCTGGACATTTTTATTAAGTTGGTTATCGGTCAATTTATTTGACTTAGCTCATCGTGACTTATGTTTCCCTCTTTACAGGTTTTATTTCACACTGAAGTTTTCAATTACATTCCTGTTTTGAACAATGCATCTAATTGGCTCAAAAACGCAGACAATCTTATTGTGGGGAACGGTTTTAGCTCCACCGAGACCTTATTCCAAGCGCTGTTTTTTTCTGAAGGAAATTAATCAAAAATCTACTTTTATTATTTGTAGCATACTGCCAAAAATGAGTGATGCATGTTATTGTTTACCCCTTGTTTGAAATAGGTTCGCCTACTGATGAAGCCGATCCCCATCCTATATATTTGATGCTTGATAAGTTATAGAACATTCGTGTGTGGATTGGATTTGAAGGCGCGGATTTGATTTTGAACTCGCGCGGATTTGGCGCGGATTTATTTTCAGACTTCTCGTAACAACCCTGATGGTCACTTGAATGATTGTTGTAAACAGATTTCTTCCATCATACCATTGCCGGCCGATGGGTGTTAGATTGGATACAAACACACATATAATCACACTAAGTTTAGAAACATTATTTTTTATTAGTTCCTTTCAACTTTAGTAAAAAATAATACGAGGAGAAAAACAATAACAACTTCTGATGAAAGAACGAAGCCACCACAGACTCGGGAAGAGTACGGCGCCAGACTACACGCAGAAGAAGCAATAACAGATAAGAACAAATAAAAGAAAGGACAAAGAAAAATTGTGGGTGGTAGAGTGGAGGGACAGCAACCAGAGAAGGAAAAAAAATAAAATAAAAAAAAAAACAAAAAGTTAAAAAGCTCATTTCAGTAATGATCTCGTCTTTAGGATAGCATTTTTGTTTGGCCTTCAGAACAACCTAAGATAGTTTGAAGAATTTAAATGAATTCCTGAAATGAAGGAAATACGATAGAAGCTGTTTTATCGTTAACGAAGCTCCTAATCAGAAGAAACTGATGCTTTGTTAGCTTTGCCTCAACAATCAATGAAAATATTTCATCAGGATCAACTTCGATATTTTCGTCAGCCGTAACATGACGCTAAGTATTTAACGCGGATTCATCACACTTTCGAAGTTGGGCTAATTTTCGTCGCTTAGAGCGCTTACTGCATTCTTCAAAAATGTTCCTAGGGCGATCACGTGGAAGAGATGGTTGTTTTTTTTTTTTGGGGGGTGAAATGACATCCTTTGTTGCAATAAGCCAGTCACGGTACCGATTTATCAATTTCAGCTTATTTCTTTGAGATGCTTTCCACATTGCAGAAAGTTTCTTACACACGTTGGAAAGTTTTTGAAGCATTGCATTTAATACTTTTCTGGTTTTTTCAGAATCTGTGCCATCTTCAGAAACCCAAATTTCAAAAAGATGCATTCGAGAGATCCAGGATGCACTTTCCAATATCCTGAAACAAAGCATGTTTTTCAAAATTAACTGCTATTGTTTGAGTTATTTTATAAAATATTTGTTCGTGATTTGCTGATTATCCATTGTAAAATGATAGATATTTTTTAATCCAACCGAATTTGAAGATATTTTGTCAAACAACAAAACATGTAATCATGTCAAACTGTAATCCATGGATTACTACGATTGATAGGTAAACAAATTTAGATGTTCATCGATTAAGGCTCAATTCGGATAGATGCTTTTTCGAGAAATTCAAAGGCTCGCGAGCTCGTGTCAATTTTTGTGAAATAATAAAAGGGATAAATGGACGAGAGCTTTTTGCATTCTGAAATGATGCTTTGAAAAAAACTGTCTAAGAATTTTTCGAAAATTTATCAATCCGAGTTGAGCCTTAATGCTGTATACTCAATTTGTTTAGGTGTCTATTGTTGATCATGTGATCTCAATTATCAACCAAATGTAATGCAACAAGTTTCAAAAAATCAAAGAAAGTCAGCTCGTATTAGAAATGCCGCCCTATCTTACATGAGGACACAAAAAAAGAAAATCGCATTATAACAGAATTGAGCGTACTCAGTTTTCAAACACTGTAGTTTTAAACAATGTATTAGATATAAGGCACTTAAACGATCCACCGCAAACCCTGGCGCAGAAATGCGCAGCTAGAGCACAGTACACGTCGAAGTCAATACTGTCAATGAAGTTTTGTTTCGGTGAGAGGAATCGAGAGGAAAAGATGTGTATGCCAATGATGTATACGTTCTAATAGGAAAAAGCCACTTAAACTAACCACAGCAAACCTGGGCGCAGATATGCGCAGCTGGAGCTTACTACAAGTCGAAGTCAATACTTTTTGGCAAGTTTTGGTGAAGGTTTGGTGAGGGGGATCGAGGGGGAAAGTTGTTTTTGCGTATGCCGAAAAATTCTAATTATTCTTTTATATATTGTCAATAGACACTATTTTGAGTGCATTTCTACTGATCAAAATTGTAAATATCAATACTGTAGTTGACATAAAATTTCAAAATCAACTTTATTGAAGGCAAATATCCATAAAAATATACATACTGTTATTTAGAAAAAAGTTTAACTGACGAATAAATGAATGCTATATATCACTAATAAAATGTTGAGTTTTTAATACCAAGTACACTCACATATAGGACCCGATCTCGACAAATTCTGTTTAAAATCGTCAAAATCAAGTGTTCAACATTGAAATATACATCTTAAAAGAAGCAATACCGAGATAGAAACACGTATTCTTCGAAGTCATTTTTTGTATTAATGGCCTATGGGGGAACCACTGTGCACTGGTCGTTAATATTTCGATCGTTTCTTGATTGATTTAATTTTGGGGTGAGGTTTTTGGGGAATTTGGGGGTTTTTCGGTTGGTTTTTTTTTTAAAGGAATTAAAAAAAATAAAAAAAAAGGGACATATATTTACGGGGACATTTTTATTTTTTTGGGGTGGTAAAATTTTTAGGAGGTGGGGGTGGGAGGAAAAAAATTTTAAGAAAAGGTTTGGTTCGGAAAAGGATTTTTGGGGGATTTTTGGCATTTTATAGTTGGTATGATATTTGGGTGGGGTAGGGGGGGGTGGATTACTTCTAGGAAGAAATAAGTTTTGTGAAACTGAAAGTGAGAATAAGTACGATACCTAATCGATTTCATGTCAACTGATTATTTTCTCAAGTGTTTCTTTTATATACATACAAGTATGTTGAATATGAACCAACTATTTTTCCTCTACTCATTTCAAAGATTAATCTATGATAGATTGACTTTATCATCGAGACTTCCAGCCCTTTAAAAGATTAATGATTTTTTTTCCAAAATTCATTCATTTGTGAGATGTAAAAGTCAATATTTGAATGATCTGTCTTTGGAAGCATAATTGCCTGATATGAATTTCTGTTGGCCGTATCATCATTTAAACCAAACGGCCATTTTCAGGGCCACCAAATGCTTTCTAAAGAGTGTACAACAGAATTTTCTAACATACTTACTATCTAATGCTGGTCCAATGATCTATTAGGACCACACTCACGCTATTTTGATTAGACTACGCCTTACAGCAAGGGTAGGGGTCAAATGAAAATATCAAAATAACTGAAACAATTTACACGCAAATAGTTTTATCATTTCTCGATAGATTTTCGAGATTTTTGCTTTAATCAATTGCAAATTTTCGTGACTGATAAATATCAAAAATATCATTGAATATCATTTACTTTGAATTCCCAAACAGACCCCGAACAATCTACAGGGTGCGGCAGAAAATAATGCGAAAATTTGTTCTATTTCTTTCATATCCCATTTTCAACTAATTCAAGCAATAATATCAACATTTTCGAGTGCAGTTATCTTTATAAAGTCATTTTAAACAAATTTATTCAATGTGTCCTCCATTTTTATTAATAACATCTTCGAGCCGACGCCGGAAGCCAGAGCATGCATTTCGGAAGTAGTCCTCCGACATTGACTGCCATGTCCTCCGACAATGACTTTCACACTAGGGTGTGATATTTTGCAGGCTTGTGCATCAACATATGCCCAAATCGAATAATCCAACGGATTAAGATCTGGACTGCTAGGGGGCCACAATTTCTTCGGCCAAAACTTCATGTTATCGTTCAACCATTGTTGGGTTCGGTTGGACGTGTGACACGGCGCTCCATCCTGCTGTAGGACAACGTTTTGGTCCTCGGAGAAGTTGGCCTTCACCCAGGGAAGCACCTGGTCCTTTAAAATACCGATATACACTTCGGTATTGATTTTAACTCCAGCATCAATGAAAACAGGCGGCATTTTCAAAACGTTGGACGCCACCAAGCCAAACATCATGACACCAGCCGGATGTTTGGTTTGAAATTTGAATTTCACTTTTTCCGGAACGTTCTTTATTTTCTGCGGTGAAATGAATCGGTCCGTGCGGCTGTTGGCCACAGCATCGATGCTGAAAAGCTTTTCGTCAGAGAACAGGATTATCATTTTTTCCTTCTTCAACAAGGAAAGCCATCTCTTGGAACGAATCACTCGTAGTTCCTTGCCCGGTCCGTAATCAAGTGGCGTTTCACTCTGGCTCTGGAAGATGCATGCAGGTCTTCTTTGATGGATTTCTCCGAAATATTGGCTTCCTTTGCAAGTTTTCTTAGGGAACGCACCGGGTTTGCGAGCAATTTTTGCACGGACCGATTTGATCACGTTCGACGTGCGTGCAGAGCGCGGACGTCCACTTCCCGGCTTCCGCTGCTTATGACCATCCTGCAGGGGAGATTGACAAGTCAGTTTTTGATTCTATGAAAAAATAATTCCTCTTTTTTTTTTTCTGTGAAGATGTGTTTTTTTTTCTCCATGAATAAAGAAAGTAGAATGTAAAAAAAAAAACAAATACCGGTGGAAAATGATAAAAAGCGAAACTCCACATTCCAAAAAATTAGCAACCTTAACTTGCTTTAATAAAATTTTTTTTTAGAATCGGCTCGTCCGACACGGTTTTTTTTTTTTTTTTTTTTGTAAGAAGTTTTTTAAAAATATAAAATATATAAAAATAAAAAAATGTAGAAAAGACAATGAGAGAAAAAAAAAAAAAAAAAAATGTTACATAATTTATTAAGAAAAAAAAGTGGGGGGGAAAAGATGTGTTAGAGAAGAAAAAAGAACTTGCACAGAGATTCAGAGAATTCAGTGTCGTGTTCTAATACTCGACTTCACTACACGACACTGAAGAATTCTTCACATTGCAGACAAAATACTCGTACCTGTCAAGATAATCAATAGAGGTAGTTGGAATTAAATGGAAATTACTAATCTTTCTTCTCATTTTCTAGTTCCAGTTATTCCACTAAATAGCTCGCACTCACCAGGAATCAATGTTAACAGGTCGTCTGCTTGATTGGACCAAGATTGATAGAAAACCGTTTGTTCCAATTTTGATGTTTCCCCCTTTAAAATTCAGGTTCTAGGACTTATGCCTAGTGGTTCAGGACTTATGCCTAAACGCAATTTCAAACGATGAATTTCGAGCATTGATTTTGCTGAAGCAGTGAGTCCTAAACTCAAAGCACATTTCAAATTTTAGTCTTGAACCCAAGGATCTCTAAATCAGTGTTAAGCTCCATCCAAATCGAAAATGGTCGTTCTTGCTTTTGGCTGTTTCCGTCGGGTTGTTTCTGGAACTGCTCTGAGATATTTCTCTAAATAATTTTCCTAAAAATTTTGTAAAATATTTTTTTTTTTTTTTTTCTGTTGTCAGAAAAAATTTTTTTTTTTGGTGTTGACAATATTCACTTTACAAAGAATTTTTTTTTTGTGTGGGATTAGTGTGCCTGTATTAGTGGAGTGACGCCATGTCATCCCTGTGAAAATAACAAATTTGGCATCCCTGATGCTTTGAGTTGACAACACTGAAATTGTTTTAACTTTCAAGTGACTTTTTGCAAAGCTCAGAACGTTGTTGATATTTTACTGCATCGCGTTCAGTCTTCAATTCACCTACTTAATATTGTACCTGGTTTTGCAAAAAAATACGGTTATTACTTCAACGTTTCCAGTGATATTCAAAGATTTTTTTCGAAAATGAAGTGCTGTGCTAAATTCTGCACAAACAAAACGACGGTGGGATTTAAAAACATCGGCTTTTTTCGTTTTCCGGTGGACGACGATTTGCGTGATGCTTGGAGAAAGTTTTGCAACTTGCCGGATAATTACGATATCACGGCAGGCTCTCGATTATGTAGCGTACGTTAAATCACAGCAGGAAACAAAGATTCGTGTATTTATAAGTCCAAATTCAGTTTCATTTCAAGCAGGAGGACATGTATTTTGCTTCAAGCAAAGGCAAAATTTTGCGACGGCGGTCAGCAGTTCCGGCGTACGAGTTCGTACCATAGGTTGTGGATTTAAATCCCGACGATTCGGATACTGAAAACCAAGTGCAAAGTTCTTTTACTAGTGTGGAATCCAACCGAGAATCTGGAATGCCAGTCAGATGTTCTCCTTCCGATGAACACCAAGCTGTATGTGTTAAGACCAAACGAACATACGAAAGGTACAATTGTAGGTAAAATGTGGTTTTCCTATTTGATATCCATAAATATTTTTTGTTTCAGTCGCGTCAATGTTCTTAATCAGCATGTAACGGATCTGAAACGGCAATGCAAAGGTCTTGCAACCGTCGTCAAGCAACAGGAACAAGTTATTGTCAAACAGAAAACAACTCCTGACCTTGCTCTCGATGCGCTGAACAGAACATTCAATCCCGACCAAGTGGACATGTTGATGTACAAAAAACAGCACCCGAAGCAGTGGAGCGACAAAACTATTACAGAGAGCCTAAAAACCAAATTTGCTTGTGGCACGCGAGGCTACGAACATCAACGGAACACATATCCGCTTCCATCTGAACGAACCCTCCAACGAAGAGTAGAGGATTTGAACTTTAACACTGGCATATTGACCGATGTTCTCGAGCTTTTGCAGCTCAAACTGAATACAATGCATCCAGATGATCTTGACTGTGGACTAGTTTTCGACGAAATGTCCATCGAAGAAGCAAGAAGCTTCTGTATTGCTGACAGTATGTTTTACGGCGATATTACCATTCCAGGTCAAACCGGAATCGCTACCCATGGTCTTGTTTTCATGTTGGTTGGGGTCAGAAGCAGATGGAAGCAAACGGTTGGCTACCATTTTACGGGCAATAGTATTCCCGAAAATGAACTGAAGGAAATCACGTTTGAAATTATCCGGAAAGTGGAATCATTCGGCTGCAGAGTCCATTTTATAACTTCAGATTGTGGCCCGAATAATAAAAAGCTGTGGAATTGCTTAAACCTTAAATTCCATAAGGACGTCGTAATGGATAGTGAAGCTATTGAGCACCCCACAGACCCGCTTAGGAAACTCGAGATTATGCCAGACGTCGTCCATGTCTTCAAGTCGACAGTACAAGGATGGCTGAAGAACGAAGTTTTATGGCTACCACCTGATGTAGTTGAATCGAACGGGTTTTGTACGAATCAGGTCGACATTCAGCATTTGACGGACCTCGTTTATTATGAACAGCGAAACTTTCTGAAAACTGCGCATAACCTGAAACCAGAAGATGTTGACTTTAAAAAGAAAAGGAGCAACTTTGATGTGATGAAAGTTAGCAACTCCGAAAAATATTGCAACCGAAACGTAGCTGCAGCACTTCGATTTTTCAGTCACGCTACAAATCGTCCAGAAATTTTACCAACGGCATTTTTCATCGAAGCATGTTCTAAATGGTTCAAGTTGTCGAAAAACAGGTCAAAAGAGATGGCATTGAGTAAAAGTAAGAAAGTCATAACTCGTATTGCATTGAAATAATGTCTTCTGTTTTATTTCAGAAAATTTGCAAGTTTACAACGAAACACTGCAATTCTTCGAGTTTTTCAAGAAGTTAATCTTTACAATTAAAGTAGGAAACAAAAAGCTTTGGAAACCATGGCAGGCATCCGTCATTCTTGCCACGAACTCGATCCTTCGATTGCAGGATCTTTTTTTGAATGAAAAGGGTTATATCTTTTTACTGACCTCACGTTTCACGCAAGACTGCGTGGAGAATCTATTTTCACAAATCAGGATTCGACAGAAAAAAACCAACTGCCCTGCAATTCAGAAACCTGCTAAAGTCGGTGACTATTTCACAGTTTCTTACTGAAATCTCTAGATCATCTTACGAGGCTGATGAAAAGGAGTGGCTAATAGATTTCCCTTCACATATAAGACAATTAAGCCAGAACAAAGCTAAGGAAAAGGAAAAGGTGGCACCACCAACAAACAATCTAACAACGCTAGGAACACAGGCTGCTTTAGAAAGAATGAACGATGCAGAAAAGAATGTAGTATTTCACCTTGCCGGCATGATTGTGCATAAAGTTGCGAAACATGGCGCAGTGTGCCATCAATGCATCGAAAAATGCATAGCTACATCATCCGAGTGCCGCTACAACAAGTTCACAGTTTCGAAGGATTTTACTGGCCAGGCATTGGTTTACGTCAATGAACAAACTTTTGTATTTTTCTTGAAATTAGAGATCGTTTTTAGGAGTGAAATTGGTCAGAGCAGAAACGAAAATGTGTTTGATACAATCGAATATCAACTGGAAAAGATTCGTGCTGATCACTTTGTTCCGTGTCATGATCTAAAGCGTAAGCTGATAAGAAGATTTCTGCTTTTTCGTTTGAAGATACATCAACCCAAAAAGGTTCACAAAAATAAAATAGACAGTAGATCTATGGCAGTGTAACGAGATAAATCCAGGTGGTTATTTGTTGTGATAAACTCCAATTAAAAATAGCTTTACAAAAATGAAAACCAATAAACTTTGATGACTGAATACCACTCAACTTTGTTACTTTATTTCACGTTCAATATTATTAACACAGCATAATACACACGAAACTCACTTAACAGTAGCGCATGTTTCTGTTTCCCTTACAAGCTCACATAAAAGAACATGTTGCTCTAATTGATTCACTTACCCTAACTTGAAACATTGCTTGAAGTGGCAGCTGCAAAGCGATACATTTCACTCAGAATATTTACATCAAATTCACCATCCATGTCTGCATCCAATTCAATACTCCGGGACTCATCACGGACGATGCAATCCAAAAACTTCCGCAATTGACACATTGGCACAACATTAACACAGACCACTTTCATCACAAACTCCACCGGAAACTCGGAATCGTTCGCTGATCCATCGCTGATTTGGAACTGTTGACCTGGGAAAATGTTCTGCCTGGTAAACATCACCACTAACTCCATCGGAAAAACCCTCCATCCCTAGCTCCAGCCAAATCTTGATGATAATCTCGATGGAATTTATCGCTGGTCCGGTTCAGGTTCGGTTGATATGCAGAAAATCCTCCTGCGAATGCTATTTTTTTCATGAAAAAACATGATATTATCAACAATTATACAATAAATACTTACTGTAATTGAGTAAAAAGCAGAATGTCTGAAACGAAAAACAGCTTTGACATAAACAACAGCACAATACTTGTTTTCATTATTTTTTCTTCACACGCGTTTGACAGGTCGCCTGCTCGATTGGAATGACACTGACAGAAAATTTCGGTTCCAATTTTGACAGTGTCGTCACTCTACTAATACAGGCACACTAATCTAAAAATAGTCTTGATGTTCCACTGAGCAGCCAAAGCCCAGTGATCTCACGTTCTCACACCACCCCGACTCCAATTGCCTCACCCTGGTACCCGGGTTTCCATAGCAGTTTAGAATTTTCCCCAACAACGGTTTGCCGCCCCAGCCGATTGTGCGACTCGAAGAACTGGAGGGATCGATCCACTTTTTTCGTGTTGTGGATTTTTTGGCGATGATTATTGTCGATTCTCGAAATGAAACATCTGATCCTAAACACTATTTTGAGTTTGTTCCTGCGTTAGAGTGAACGCGTAGTTTGGTGGAATCCTGACATTATTATTTTTTTTTCGTCTTTTTAGGGTGATTTTCAGTCACCTGCGCTGGTTTTCTCACCAACCCATTACCTCTGAAAACGGCTATAAGCTATAAGGCTATAAGTTTACATATATTCCTGGATGAAAATAGCCATACAATTACCATACAATAATATACAATAACATTAAACGTGATTAAAATAAGGCAACTATAATAAATCTAAATTCCAACAGAGAGTACTTAAGTTAATAAAGTTAATAAATTCACATAAAACATAGTGATTAATGATAGATGGAAAATAATAACATGGTACAAACTTGTTAAGTGAGGTTAGACTTTTAATAAATCAAATAACCTAAACTTTAGCGGTGCTGAAAAAGCGGTATTAAAGCCAAAGTGCAAGCAAACTAACATTGCTCTGATTTGGCTGCGAAAGAGAGAATATCAACGAATACCATTCACAGCCGCTTGAAAAAGAACAGTAAATCATGTGTTAAACCATGGCTACGAGCTTGATGGGGCCTGACCTCTTGCGTGACTTTTGTGAGCCGATTCCTGCGCCACTTGACCACTAAACGAACTGCAAGCCGCTATACTTATACCCATACACACTGAGGACGGTACACCAATTTATGTTTCGCATATACGCAAAAAATAAAACGAGCAGCGGGTACTTAAGCATTCCGTCTATTTGTGCGTACACCCAGCCGGAAAATGTTAGATAGTTTACATAGAATATGTGAAAATGATCAACACATAACTTTTCTGATGTGTTGATTTGTATCGTGAAAATTCCCGCTCTAGCGGTTTGGCGGATGAAAACTGATTCAATTACATTTCGCAGTGAAAATGTAAGCAACTCACCGTAATGGTTTCCATCGTTTGATTTGGGTGTATTTATATTCACTCAAGCCCGAGCGCCACTATGGCTAATGGGTCAGCTCGGATGAGTTCGACTTTTTACCTTTCGTGGTCTGCAGACTTCTTGTTCAAGGCGGCAGCTTGATGCGCTGTTGGTTTCAAATTAGAACGCAGGAACGACAGGCGGAAAAAAAGAGGACGAACAGCTTATTATTATAAAACCCATCGAAAGGGCAAGCAGGCCTTGTTAATACCGATAGTCCCCTTTACATCCGCTGTTCCGTTTGTTTATTTGTCTCTGGGTTTTACGCAAACACCAATGTGTAATTTCATTTGGCTGGAATGTGAGCTTGAGTTTGACTTCTCCATTACGTATCGGTAGTAGGGAACGTCTAATTCAAAACGCGACCGGTCGTAGACAACTTCACCTTGGGGACCGCGTATTTCCCTTCCTAAACAGGGGGTTTACCGGGGCTTGAATTTTAGATTTGAGTGCTCCGGTTTGGCTTCCGCTATGGATTGGGGGCCTTTAACGGACGGTTGTAGACAATTTCTTGGGGTTAGGGTTCCTTCTACGGGGTATGTAGTTGTTTGAGTCATCTTTTTGAATTTCTCTCATTTATTTGATTCAAATTAAAGTAAACACACCGTAGTCTTTTTTGATATCTTATTTTTTACATTCTTTTCAAGTTTCACTTATGGAATAATGATAATAAAAAGAGTTCGACTTAAAGAACTAAAAATCCATTTTTAGGGGGAAAAAAAAAAAACAGTGAAAAAAGTGCCCAAAACTTCAAAAGACGGATATGTTTTCGATAAGTTTCCGTCGAAAGTACCCTCGATTGTTTATGTTTTGATATTTTGACATGTTTTGATGCAAACGGTTTTTTTTTTTTTTTTTTTTTTTTTTTTTTTTTTTTTTTTTTTTTTTTTTTTTTTTTTTTTTTTTTTTTTTTTTTTTTTTTTTTTTTTTTTTTTTTTTTTTTTTTTTTTTTTTTTTTTTTTTTTTCTCTTCTTTTTTTTTTTCTTTTTTTTTTTCTTTTTTTTTTTTTTTTTTTTTTTTTTTTTTTGTTTAGAATGGAGAGCTTTTTGTTGTGTAGTGATTTCGAAAGCAATAACCTTGTGTATCCGAAAATTGGTGGTTCGTGATGTGCAAAACGGTTAATCGCACCGGCCTGTCGGTAGAAAGTACAGTATTAGCAACGATAAACGATTACATACTCGTGTGCTTGTCAGAAATCGCAAACGTAATTTGTGATTGACCCTCGGTCCCTTTCATTTCATGTATCGTAATTTTTGAACACATCTTGAATTGTCAAGATTGACAAAGAGAAACGTCAGTGTGATGTCTGTTTCCAACGTATATAAAGTACAAGGTATTATAGTCGTTGCAATGTGCATGTAGTGGTACGAAAAAGACAAAAGCAAATAGTTATGAAATGTCTTCAGAAATGCATGAAATTTAAGCAGTTTCGATCCAAAAGCCAGCCAAACGCAAATTTCTTGCTTGAATTTCTGCATGTAGGTGTTAAGTAACTCTTGTACGTTACTTAAGTATACAAATTGATTGGAGGAATACGTTATTACTGAATATTTTTGAGTCAATTAGCGCTGATATTTGAGGTGTTCGAAAACGTGACGATGATTGTCTCCCAATTTCGAGTACCACGCTTATTCAGGCATTTTTTTTCTGAATAATTTAAAGAAAAAGCTTATTTTTTTAAATAAAGTTAGAGTAGACCAATTATACTATTTAAATGAAATCTGCATGCGTACGCAAAAACTAAAGAATTGAATTTTTATGATAATGATTACCGTTAGAGCATATTGTTTTATTTCACTTAAAGCCTGGCTAGAATCAATGTTTCAGGAAGATCCACAACGATTTAAACTCGAAAACTAAAGACTGGACTCGGAAAAAATGAGACACACAAAAATGATCACCCAAAATTCATTTTAAGTCAGATACTTCTCAAATTTTCAGGGATTAAATAACTATGCATTAGCTATGTTTTGGCATAATTTATTTATTGAATTTCCTCCCCCAAGCAGAATGCTCGTACATTTTCTTAACACTGCTCATGAGATCTTGGGCGAGGCTCAGGAAGGGCGGAGGAAGGGCAGCAAGCGCTTCTGCAAGCATTCTTCTCGATAAATCTGCCCGTTTATGGTGCCGGTTGTAACGAACGGCTTGCTGTGACGTCCGCACTCGCAGATCGCCTGCCACAACGGGTACTTCTTCGCGAATTTGTCCATCTTTCTCTTCCGGAACTTTTCCGGAAGCTCCATGCAGGACGTACCGACCAAATACTCGAGGCCGGAGAATTGTTTGGTGTCCGCCTTGATGTATGTCTCGTCGTCCATGTCGGGACAGCCTGGCTTGACCAGCCACTCACGGTACAGCTTCCGCGCACGCAATTTCCGTGTTTTGCTTGTCGTTCCGGTTTGGCCTTCCTGACCTTAAAAACACGTAGCCCAGCCCGCTTCATGGTCTGCTGGACGAACCACTTCGACGAATTGACCTTTTTGGCCATTGTCTCGGGTGGAAAGGTTCGGGTTATTCTTGAAGTACTACCTTATCTTCCGCGCCTTCTATAGGTATTCCGTTTTCGGTTTTCGGCCGCTTCCAGCGCGCCGATCGATGGTCTTCGTCTCCTGGAACATCTTCCCAACGCGGGACACGGTGGAATGGTGGATTCCAAGCATTTTGCCGATCCATCTGTGCGACTGACCAGGATTATTGATCACCGCGCCCAAATTTGCTGGCGTAGCTCTTCTTGTTTCGAATTCATCTTGAAAACTACTTGACAGATCGCGATAAAATTGTACCCCCTTAAACATAACACTCTAAACTAGTATTACCCAAAATTTCATTAATTTTTACCCACGCGATAAAAAGCTACACCCAAAACCAAGTGTCGCATTTTTTCCGAGTGCAATCTTTAAATACATAAAGCTATGTCCATTTGGAATCCGGAATAATAAAATCATCTGTATCTCGGTAACGGATTGACGTACAAATAAGTTGAATACATCAAAACAAAGGTAATTCACTGTACATTAAGGAATAATTCAGTACAAATCATTTATCTTCGTTTCTAATGGAAATTCGAACTTTTTTCTTTATTCCTCCCATCAAACGCTGCACACCTCCGGAGTCAACTTCCTTGGCACATTTGTTCCACATTTTGGTCATCTGAGTCGCGTCCCGAACCGTTTTTCCACTTTTCTTAAGCTTCCGTTTCATTATAGCCCAAAATCTCTCGATGGGCCGGTACTCCGGGCAGTTGGGTGGATTTATGTTTTTATCGATGAAATCTACGTTATTATCGCGGTACCACTGGATGACTTCCCGGCTGTAGTGGCAACTCGCCGAATCTGGCCAAAACTTCACGGGACCTCTATGGACTTTAATGAAAGGTAGTACGCGGTTTTTGAGGCATTCATCCTTGTACGGCTTCGAGTCCATCGTCTTATTCGTCACGAACACTTTGGTCTTTGTTCCGCGGGTGCGTCTGCCCGCGCAGTGGTTATTTTTTTGGCGGGAATTTGTCCATAAAATCAAACTTAAACTTCGCGAGGAACATCTCCTCGTGCCGTCGCCATATAGAATTTTTGGCCAGGAAGCTGTCCGAAATCTATTTTGACAAAGGTTTCATCGTCGATGGGCAGGCACACTTGGTACTTCGTCAAAACCTGCTGGTACAATTTCCGAGCTCGAGTTTTGGTGACGAAACTTGGCTTCAACGTTCTGTTTGGTTGCTGGCTAACTCGATAAGAACGATATCCTGCTCGCAAACGAATTTTTCGAACGGTACTATGTACAGCAGCGTATTTTTGTGGGGGGCGATTTCATTATCTGATAGTATGGGGGCGACCCCGGCGTGGTTAACATCAATACCTCTCACGCCAAAGTCACGGGGGTCCCCCGGGGAAGGGGGAGAAAAATGTGGGGAGGACACGGGAGGTGACCGGGGGGGAAAAAATGAAGAAAAAAAAAATTATCTGATAGTCCAGGGTTTGCTCTGACGGTTCTCAACACCTTTTGGTTCAGCTTGCGGTGATATGTTCCACTACGACGCTTACCTTGAGGCACTCGATCCACGCTTTTTTCCTCCCTGAAACGTTTGAGCACATCATACACGGCTGATTTGGCGATTTTCAACGTTTTTGCGATTTTTATTGCGGACCACGTTGGATTATCAACGAGGGTGTGCAGATTTTTTTCTCTCCTCACGACTTCCATCTGGAATAACTTTTGACTCACTGCACGAAACACCGTGAATTTTATACACAGAAAATGGGCGCCTAGGTTAACAAACCGCTGTAAAAGAATTCTTGCACCGGTTTCTTTCCGTGCCGCTGCAACACAATAAGTGATTCCGGATTCTAACTGGACAGAACTTTATCGTATAGGTGTATAGGCGAAAAAGTTTTGTTTACAGCTTTGGGCCTTATGTTCTGAGCTTAAAGACAGTTTGGATGACCAAAAACATATCACATAAAGATTATTGACCTGCCTGAAGATTCAATTATCATAATCATACAGTGAAATCTGTAGATCCTATGTTGTGAACTCCAGGATAGTTTGGCTAACCTAGAACATTCGAAGATTATCATATAAAGTCTGTTGTTCTTCCAAGATATTCAATGCACATCGTAGCTTTGGATAGCCCAGAAAGCATTTGTTACAACTGTAGGTCTTACGTTCTGATCTCATGGATAGTTTGGATGACCTAGAACATGTCATATTACCTTATAAGGTTTGTTGACTTTTAAGAATATTAAGCGAATATGTTTGAATATTTATTGTAACTGTATATTGCAAAAAAATACTGTTACAACTGTAAATCTTTAGTTCTGAACACCAGGACAGTTCGGATGACCTACGACCATCCCAAGATTATCGTCTTATGTTCTTCTTATGGCATTTTTACGTTCGAAAATATTCACTGAATATGCTTGAATACGTGACGTAACTTTGTATAGCCCAAAAAGCTACTGTTACCACCGTAGATTTCAAGTTCTATACTCCAGAACAGTTTGGGTTACCTAGATGATCACAAAGTTTTAAAATAATTACTGTTGATCTTCAAGAAGATTAATTGAATATATTTGAATGCATATTGTCACCTTATACAGCCCAAAAAAACTACTGTTACAACTGTAGACCTTATGTTTAAAACTCAAGTACATTTTGGATGATCTAGAATATCCCAAGATTGTAGCATCATATCTGTTGACCTTATAAACAATTTATTTTTCTGAAGGTTTACTGGCGGGACTCTGAATAGAGTACCCTCTACGCCAGGCCTTTGATGATATCGTTGCGTAAATCCTTTCGAATCATTTTGCCAGCCGTACACGGAACATGTCGCCCAAGAAGATGCTGTTACAAATGACTCGGAAGGAGCCACGTTTGAGAATGTTGAGTGCTTTCGTCTGTTTTTTTCAATTGTCTTTTTGTCTTTTTGTTATCAGTTTAATACGGCGTCTCGTAATTTCTTCAGTCTTTTGTAGTTCAGTCCGCGAAGTGTGTCATTTATGTGCTATAATAGTCCTCCGAAGCAGTTTTCTCGAACCAAAAATAAGAAGCTATTGTATTATTATTATTATTATTATTATTTATGATAATTCATCCGACTTTTGTGTCTACATGAATAAAGGTGAAACTTAATTAAATCAAAAAATAAAATAGAACAAAAAAACACAGCTCTACTCAATACTCAATATATAAAATATAACACTACAACATTCTTTGTATCCTGTTTCGGAACTTGTTGAATGATTCGCCGAATTCAAAAGCAGATTCCACTGCCGAAACAGTCCTAATAGTGGTTCGTGGTACCCATATGCAGTACGGTGAATATGGTTGTAACAAAGAAGAATTCCGTAACGTTCGTTGAGAGACACGAAAGACCAGCTGTTTTAGCAATTCCGGACAGTCCACTTCATCGTTTAAAAGCTTTGCGACGAATGTTGTCTGCTAAATGTTCCTTCTTTGCTCCAGAGTGTCTAAACCCAATAACAAACAACAATCTGCTCGGATACGGCGGTAAATTGACAGGATCGTGCCATGGAAGATTTCGCAAAGCCAGCCTTGCAAATCTCTTCTGTACGTAGAATCCAGGTAACTTCATACGGCCTCCAGACAACAGAAGCGTTCTCTAGTATAGGGCGGACTAGTGAACAATACAGCGCCTTTAAGCAGTGTGGGTCGGTAAAATCCCGTGCAATTTTGGAAATGAATCCAAGTTGACGATTAGCTTCGGAAATTATAGCTTGATAGTGGAGACGGAAATCAGCTTCGCATCCAAAAGAACACCCAGGTCATTTAGTTTATCAACTCTACGGAGCGGAATGCAATTAATGCAGTAGTCGAAAAGTATTGGGTTCTTGACACGATGGAACGTCATCACAACACACTTTGGGATACTTACAATCATTTATTCCGACCACACCATCTCCACGAACAGGTCCAGTAAACTTTGAAGGCAATGGCAATCATCGACCGTACGAACAACAAAGTAGAGTTTCATGTCATCTGCATTGTTCCTTGTGCGTTAGAATGATATAACTTAACTCTTTTTGATGCATTTCACCAGCCGTGCAAGGATCATGTTATAGAGACGCTGCTGACACTGCCTCAAAAGGTGTTACATATTCAAGTTTGCTTTCTCTTTCTCTCAGTCATGTTCATGTCCACTGTTTTGTATGGTGTCGTCTCGTCTTTTTGTTATTTAGCGGTGTTTTCTTCAGTCTTTTGTAGTTTAGTTCGTCATTTATGTGCTGCGAATGTCTGGCAGTTTTCTCTAATGAAAAATAAGTTGTCATTATGTCGTCGAGATATTTGAATTTTACCAGTTTTAGTCATGTCTGATGTTAAAAGTCTCAGTAGTCCCAACAGTATAATTTTTATGGTTTACTGATGGGACTCATGAGAGAGAAGTTTCTTTTAAAAGAGTTTGGGAGGTCGTTGCGTCTCTTTATGTTATTTAGATAGTAAGTCAGTGTTACGGTCAATATATCTTCAGTCGTTTATAATTTAGTTAATAGATGCCTAGTTCTTATGTGCTCTAAAATTCATCGATGCATACCTCGTCTTATCTCGTTTGATTGTCCTATCACTTTTTTCTCCTTCGTTGGCTCTTCTTGTCTTGCGTTATTCAGTTAAATTCTATAGTTCTATTGTAGAAAAGTTTACGTTTACTTGTCAGTTCATTGCCTCCTTTTTATTTGTCTAATCCTAATCTCTAAGTCGTTTAATCGCTTCAAAGTCTTACATGCATGTGCAGCCTAACAATAATTATTTGAGTCTTGGTCAGCTATAAGATTCACTTTTCGGTGGCAAAGTAAAGCTTCATCACGCCTATTCCCTATCTATTATTATAAAATTATCGAGAATGAAGCCGTTATAAGATTGTTTGTATACCATTGTTATAATGTGTGGTATTTTTATTATGGCTCTTTGAAATGAGAAATAACAAAATAAGAATGGCGCCACGTTCCTAGTTTTAATAAAACTTCTACTCAGTGAATCCAACAGTCGATTCCCTACGAATGTCAATAATCTTGAACACATTGTCTATCAATATATACCTGTCTAGCTAGATTTATATTTAAGCGTGGCTACGGCTCATCATGTCAGGGAACGCATAAGAAAGGTGTTGCAGCCAAGAGGAAATCCCACATCAATATCACTGAGGAAAGAGCCCCACCAGACTGCACAGCATTCAAGGCTCCCAGACAGGATGTCCGTTGGATCACATCTGTAAAATCAGTGCATCAATGCCAGATATGTGACGCGGCATTAAATAAAAATAGTCAACATGTGATACCACCACGTCAGGATATGTCTTTGGTTGCCATCTCAGTGCTAATGGCGTAGGCCCACCCATCGCGACCAGATCACATATCCATTGCCTTTCTTGAAGAAACATAGTTGTTCCGAGCTGTTTTGGTTAGACCTTGCTGCTTGCCACAAGGGAAAAATGACTCAGGAATAGTATACTGCCAATAGTGTGTAAATCGTATCCAAGGAGAAAAACCCTCCAAACTCGCCGGAACTGCGCCCAATTGAAAAATTTTGGGCAATCGTAAAAAGAAACTTCAAGAAAACTCAAAAAACAGTTGGAAGTGATAAACAGTTCAAGGCAAATTGGCGTTCATTATCAAATAAAGTGGATATAACAGCGGTACAAAACTTGATGGAAGGTGTGAAACGTAAAGCCCGACAGTTCGCATTTTGGAAAATCAGAATATGCTTAACCTTTAAGCACTCGAGCTAACCTCTGTAACATGAGCACTCGCGCGTTGTACTTTGTACAACACATTCCTTCCTGAAATATCTCGTGGTACGAATCACATAGAATGTTACTGTCTTCAGCGAAGTTATTCAGTAGGTCATGGCCTTTTCATTGGCGAACAGTTTGACATTCTCCTACAACGCGACGCTAGTGTGCCAATTACTTTCAGGAATATGCTATATCTTGGTATCCCGACGAGATAGAATGTTTCTGTCCTGGACAATGTTGTTCTGTGGGAATGGTCACTAGCAGTTCAAAATTTTCTCGCTACGCGGCGGTGGTATGCCAATGTATTTGCTGAAGGTGCCATACCTGGGAATCCTAACCATTTGGAAATATATTGTCTTCAGATAAGTTTTTCAGTAGAACAAGACCTTATAATTGATGACCAACAGATCACAATCTTTCCACTACGTGGCGCTGGTGTGCAATTGAGTTTCCTGACCAAGAGTGTAACTTGGTATTTTGACCATTCCTGTTTTCAATAAAGTTGTTCACTAGTTCAAGACATTTTCAATGGTGACTATCTGTTCCGAATTTGTCTGTCACGTGGCGCTAGGTTGCTTGTACGTGTTTTGGAATATGCAGAATCCGTCTCAAATACAAGGCTTCTGTCTTCAGCAAGGTTGTTCAGTAGGTCAGAACCTTTTGATTTGTGACCAGTAGTTCAGGATATTTTCACTACATGTGCTAGTATACAAGTGGTTTTCTTGATTAAGGTATACCTTGGTATTCTGTCCATTCGGTATTATTTTGTCATCGAAAATGCTGTTCATTGACATAATGTACCCAGCTTTTGGTTCTTTTTTAGACGGTGAATCTATTTTTCCTTTAAACTCGAACTTTGTGTTATTTTTATTTTCTGTGCATATATAATTTACACTCAGTCAGTCAAAACAAAGTCTACCAATCACGCGATACCCGTGATACCCGCGATAGCAATCGTGCTCCGAGATGAGACTTGACAACAGCAGCTTCTCATTCTGATGTTGTGGCTTTACATTTCAGTCTCTGGCAGAGCAATCAAATGGCTTGCTCGGATTTGACAGCTAATTGACTTGAAATCGTTACCCCGTTGTCAATTCCAGTCCAAGATCGTGCTGACTGATCTACTGAATGAATGCTCTGCTGTGAGGGCTGTTAGTGACTTGTATACACGAGAGGTCGAGTACAGTTAAAGACTATATTCGATGAAATTTGGACACACAAAATAGGTCACCAAAAATTTTCCTTGAGCCCGATTCTTTTCAAACTTTCTGGAAATAAAGTACTACTAAATGGTTGAGTTTTGACATTATTAGTTTATTGAACCTCTTCTCCCAACCCAAATGCCCGCACCTTTGCCTTGACCCCTTTCATCAAATTTTGGGCAATGATAGGACCGACTTGCTTACTTACGTTTAACCTCACTTTCTTTAGTTCAAGTTCATTTTCTATCAGTTTTGGAGTTTTAACGAGCTTTGCCTTTATGATTGCCCAAATTTTTTCAATTGGGCGAAGTTCCGGAGTGTTTGGAGGGTTGACGTCTTTTGGTACAAAAACCACATTATTATCTTTGTACCAGTCTAAGACGGGCCGGGCATAGTGGCAAGATGCCAAATCCGGCCAAAACAGTGTCGGGCCATCGCGAGATCTCAAGAAGGGCAGAAGTCGTTTTTGGAGGCATTCGTCCTTGTAGATTTGTCCGTTGGCGGTCCCAGAGGTGATGAAGGGCTGACTCATTTTGCCACATCTGCAGATCGCTTGACAGACAAGGAATTTTTTTTGACGAATTTCGACAGTTTCTTCTTCCGTACACTCTCCGGAACGGCCAACTTAGAGGTGGCGACGTAGTGTTCCTGTCCTGGCATTTGTTTGGTGTCAGCTTTAATGTAGGTCTCATCGTCCATCACAATGCAGAACGGTTTTGTGAGCCACTCCCTGTACAGTTTTCTTGCACGAGTTTTGGCCACCGAGTTCTGTTTATCGCTCCGGTTCGGTGCCTTCTGGACCTTGTACACATGTAATCCAGAACGTTTCATTGTTTTCTGCACAAAACAAACTGAAACTTTCGCCTTATTCGCAACATCCCTGATCGAAATGTTGGGATAACGCTTAAATTGGTTCAATACCATCCTGGCCTTCTCCGGATTTGATGTGCCACGTTTTTTGCCACTACCATTTTCCGCTTGGTTGTCTTACGGTCCTTGAACGTTTTGATCACATGAGATACGGTTGAATGTGCGATTCCGAGCTGTTTTCCGATCCATCGATGAGAAGCGTTTGGGTTTTCGAAGTGAGTGCCCAAAATTTGTTGGCGCACTATTTCTTCATTCGAAGCCATCACTGAAATCACTCGACCGATTTTCACGAAACTCATTACACAATTGACATAACACAATGAAATACATTCAGTTAAAATTTCAATAATTTTAACCCACACGCTAAAAAGTTACGAACAATTGCGTGTGTCCAAATTTCATCGAATACAGTCTTTAGGCCGCTGGCAATGTGGGAGCGGAGCGGTAAGCGCAAAATTCAGTACAGTTTCCATTATTCCTAAAATTCTTTACATGCGTTGCATGTTTTTTTTTCGCATACTCGCCAATAGGTAACACCATTTGAGTAAATAAAGATTCCTGATTCAGGTTATTGGCGGTATTAGCTGGGCAAGGACTATCTAACTAAAACGATGTTCTTCATTTGTGTTCGAGAAAAAAAAGCAAACAATCTTTCCTCCTTCACTTTCTCATAGAAAAACTCATACAAACCCCAGACCTCCGTCAATGTTTATGCCGTCAATGATAATAAATCGGTAGCAACAACAATGCATCGACTTCACCGTCAGTGTCAACATTGAAATAAATCAAAATTGACGGACTGGCGCAATGTGAAGTCACCAAGTAGAGATGTCGTTGGAAAAGGAACTTGACACGCCCGAACCCATCCGTCAAAACTGACGGTGACGTACTTATGTCGCTTTCGGTTATTGCCAGTAAGGAACTGGGTTCGCCCTAGGTCCGCCCTAACACCTGTCAAAATGTTTTTTTTTATTCAATCGGGTCGGACCTGGATCCGCTCTGGATCTGACCCAACATCGATGAGGTTCGCTCTCAAGTTTTTTCGAGGTCCAACCTGGGTTCACCAACACACACAAACATGAACTGTCAAAATAAAATGTTTATGTTTTTTTATGTTTATGTTTTGCACTAATATCACTGACTCGACTCTGGATCCGTTTTCGTTCGGTAATTGCGAGTCAGACCTGACCCAGGTTTAAAACCGAAAACGACATAAGGAATGTATCGAACATAAGCTATCAACTTACATTTGCGTTGCACGCGTGTATTTGTGACGGTTTTGATGTGTTCATCATAGAATGCTATGCGTTTGACTGTCATCTTTTGTTTGTTTACTTGTTTGCACGATTTAAATTCTTCGCTTTGAAAATGTCACGCATTGAAAAAGACGTGAAAATTAAGATGTGGGACACATGGCTACGTGAAAAGTGTGTAACTATGCGACAATTGGCGAAGCGTTTTTGAATTCATCACGCGAGTGTGAAATCCATCATAAACAAGTTTGGGGAACACTGTTCTTTGGATAAACTACCAGGAAGAGGATAAAAACCCGGATCTTCCTACCCTGGATCAGAAATTGGTTGCTCTAATTCGGAAGAACAAATCAATGTCGATACATGATTTGGCTAATACAACGGGAACTAGCGTCGAAATGGTTCAGTTTATCAAGAAATATATAATTTTCTGCGTTATTTAATGCACATATAGGGGTTTGTTGTATAAAAGATTGCAAACAATTACGTTGTTTACGCTTGCTTTGGCTTGAAATTTACCGAGAGGAAATTTTACGCATTTGCCAAAATAAATCTCGTAAAAACAAGTTGAGTGTTATCACTGCACTAAATTTTGTTGAAAGATTACCCAACAAACATCAGTGTCGAATAACCGCTTGTTAAAACAAAGTTGGAGAAGTGATTCAGCTTTCTAGGAGAGAAAGCTGAACAACTTCTCCAAATTTGTTTGAACAAACAGTTATTCAGCATTGATGTTTGTTGGATAGATCACATGACCAAATTAGAGGCCATAATAGATCTCGTTATAACAAAATTGTGACGGCGTTGGTGGTGTAGTGGTAAACGTGACTGCTACTTGGCACTCCAGTGGGTCTGGGTTCAATCCCAGTCCACGTCGGTGGTTTTTCTGAGGCGAAATAATCTGGTCACGTCTTCCTTCGGAAGGGAAGTAAAGCCGTTGGTCCCGGCTCATATTCATGAGTCGATAGGTAGGGTCCAGGTGGTGGAGTCGTCTTCCAGGCGTCGGTGATTGTCACCATGTGAGGAAATAGGCCGACGGAAAAAATGGAGAGTAATCAACTTCCTCTATCTAATATATAAGACCCAATATGTTATTTATTTTCACAGGGATACGATTCCCTCTCGCTCAACTGAATTGTCTAAATATGCGATACTTTTGGGGTCCTTGCCATATAGAACGTTTCTGTTTTCAAAACGTTGTCAGTGGGCCACGGCCTTGGTTGATAACTAATAGTTCAAAATTTTCTCGCTGTGCGGCGCTAATATGTGAACATGAGCACGAGCATGAGCATGATTGATCGCCCGAGATTGCTACTCCGTTATTGCCAGATCAGCTGTTATTACACAGAGAACCAACAAATGATGCTTGGGACTAGCATACATCTTTAATGTGTAAAAACTGGTGATCCCAAACTAGGGCAATACCGACGCTGGCCTCGCCCGAATGCAGGTCAAACAGTGAATTGATAGGAATATGTTGACGTGGAACTCGTGAAGGAAGCCGCGGAATCCACTGCCCTTCCACGATAAATCACTGGGATATTGGATAAAATGGTTGGGTTTGCCGCGGGATCCGTTTTGGTAAATGGTGTGCTGAATTCAAATGACATCGGCAGCGAATCAGATATTTAACTATGTTTCGTGTTTATTCTCTGTACAGAGATGCACATTAAAGTTGTTCAAATTTTGGCACCGGTTTAACAGTAAGAAAGCTTTTAGAACCACTCACAGGTGTGGGTGGTTTATTTCCGCAGAATACAAGAAAACATTAAAAAATCGAGTTTATGGTCCGATTAAAACCAACAGTTAGGATGCTCTTGGCCAATCACAAGTGTAGGTGGTTTATTTCAGCAGAATGCCAAAATATGTTAAAACATCGAGTTTGAGGACCGACTTAAGTGAAAGTAATAAGCTTGAAACGCTAAGAAAGAAGAGAGAACAAGAATACATTAATATGTGACGGAATTACTAGAGGATGTTCCAATCAAAATTTGGCCCAACAGTCATGTGTGTGAGTCGATCAAAGTTTTTATTAATAAGTAAAATTCTTTTTCTCTTTCAAGTTCAGTTCATACAGAATACAGGAGAAATATTCAGCTATGCTTCCTTTTTACCGAATGCGAATTGCCGGATCTTTCGTTTAACACCTGCCATAAGATTTTGGACAGTCTCCTTGTCCACTTTATTCGCCGCAGAACGCCGGTTTGCCTTGAATTGTTTCTCGCTCACAACAGCTTTTTGAGTCTTTTTAAGGTTTCGCTTGACGATGGCCCAATATTGTTCGATTGGACGGAGCTCTGGCGTGTTGGGAGGGTTCTTATCCTTAGGTACCACTTGAACGTTGTTGGCAGCATACCACTCCATGGCCTTTTTTCCGTAATGGCAAGATGCCAAATCCGGCCAAAATAGAACGGCACAATTGTGTCGCTTCAGGAAAGGCAGTGGACGTTATTGTAGGCACTCGCACAGATAAATTTCCTAGTTGACGGTTCCGGTCGCAATGTAAACGTTGCTCTTCAAGCTACAGGTACGGTTGGCCTGCCACATCAGATATTTCTTCGCGAACTTTGACAGTTTAATGTGCTTGAAAATATCTGTCTGCTTTCCCCGTCCAGTTGCCGTATAAAATTCCTGTCCAAGAAGCTGTTTAAAGTCTGCCTTGACGTAAGTTTTATCGTCCTGTACCACGCAATCAAAATTCGTCAGCATCGTCGTGTACAACTTTCGGGATCGTGCTTTGGCCGACGTGTTTTGTTCATCGTCGCGATTTGGAGTCACCACTTTCTTATAAGTCGAAAGTCCAGCTCGTTTTTTAACTCTATCCACGGTTGAAGGCGCCACTCCTAGCTTCTTTGCGACATTTCGGACGGAGAGGTTGGGGTTCCGTTCGAAACAGCGGGCAACTCTTTTTGTCGTCGCTATGGCCTCCGGCTATCGATTTCCCCCCCATCCAGCTTTCCTGGCTATCGACAAACGTTCACCGAACACTTTTAATACGTTGGTAACAGTTGATTTTGCCACATTCAACTATTTCGCCAACTTGGCGTGAGGTTAGTTTGGATTTTCGCCATGCACGTGCAAAATTTTGATGCGTTCCTTCTCTTCCTTCGACGACATTTTGATAACTGAAGTTCTAATCTCAAAATCAAAATAGAGGTATGATGCTACACAAACACATCTTCAAAATGAGGGCTGTGCAAATTTTTTTTAATGCACGATGAAAGGAAATGCATCAAGTTTAAGTCGACCAAATTTTGATCGAGACACCCTTTAGAATGTCTGCCATCCATAGCAACGCATACTCGCTTTTTATACTAGACAAAGTATAAACATCACAGAAGATTAAAAGTGACGAAGATAAAAAGTGTAATAACGCTGACTACTTAGATATTTCAGTAAAGAAGGTTTCTGTCTTCACTAAACTTCTTTCCATCAACTTAATGGAGCTGAACTAAAGACTGGACTCGGAAAAAATGAGACACACAAAAATGATCACCAAAAATTCATTCTAAATCGGATATTTCTCAAATTTTCAGGGATTAAAAAACTATATATAAGCTATGTTTTGGCATAATTTATTTATTGAATTTCCTCCCCCAAGCTGAATGCTCGTACATTTCTCTTAACACTGCTAATGAGATCTTGGGCGAGGCTTTGTCCATCTTCCTTACACAATTTCTCCCAGTTATTCTTCAAAGCTTCATCGGGTTCGAATGTTTTCCCGCTTTTCCTCAACTTCTTCTTCATTATCGCCCAAAACTTTTCGATCGGACCAAGTTCTGGTGTATTTGGCGGGTTCGCCTCCTTCGGGACCACATTAACGCCCTTCGCTTCGTACCGATCCATTACAGGCTTGGCGTAATGGCACGAAGCGAGATCCAGCCAGAACAGCGTGGGACCACGGTGAGAGCGGAGGAAGGACAGCAAGCGCTTCTGCAAGCATTCCTCTCGATAAATCTGCCCGTTTATGGTGCCGGTTTTAACGAACGGCTTGCTGTACCGTCCGCACTCACAGATCGCCTGCCACAGCAGGTACTTCTTCGCGAATTTTTCCATATTTCTCTTCCGGAACCTCCATGCAGGACGTACCGACAAAAAACTCGAGGCCGGTGATTTGTTTGGTGTCCGCCTTGATATATGTCGTCCATGACGAGACAGCCTGGCTTGACCAGCCGCTCACGGTACAGCTTCCACGCACTCAATTTGGCCACCGTGTTTTGCTTGTCAGTCCGGTTTGACGCCTTCCTCACCTTAAAAACACGTAGTCCAGCCCGCTTCATGGTCTGCTGGGCGAACCACTTTGACGAATTGACCTTTTTGGCCACGTCTCGGGTGGAAAGATTCGGGTTATTCTTAAAGTACTGCCTTATCTTCCGGGCCTTCTCTGGGTATTCCGTTTTCGGTTTTCGGCCACTTCCAGCGCACCGCTCGTCTCCTGGAACATCTTCACAACGCGGGACACGGTGAAATGGTGGTCTTTTGCCGATCCATCTGTGCGACTGACCAGGATTATCGATCACCGCGCCCAAGATTTGCAGGTGTAGCTCTTCTTGTTTCGAATGCATCTTGAAAACTACTTGACAGATCGCAATAAAATTTTGCTCACATAAACATAATACTCTAAACTAGTATTACCCAAAATTAATTTTTACACACGCGATATAAAGTTACACCCAAAACAAAGTGTCGCATTTTTTCCGAGTCCAATCTTTACTGAGCAACTTTGTCGAAGACAGGAACCTTTTCATATCGACAGAATAAAAAAGTACATTATGTTCAGTTAACTCACTTGTACACTAGCACCGCGTTGCGAGACAATTCTGAACTTCACCAATGAAAAGGCCATGGCCCACTGAACAACTACATTGAAGACAGGATCGTTCTATAAGGCCAGGGTCTCAAGATATAGCATGTTCGGCAGGTTTACTTACACATTAGCGCCACGTATTGAGACAATTCTGAACTTATTTTCATCAATCAAGAGGCCTTGACTTGCTGAACAACTTTGGATGAAACCATCCATTTGGTCAGGATCTAAAGATAAAGCATTTTTTAAGTAATTTACTTGCACACTAGCGCCGCGTAGTGATACAATTCGTAACTAACATTCACCAATGAAAAAGCCCTGATCCACTGGACCCTTTTTGTCGAAGTCAGTCACGAGATATACTAAGTTTGAACCGGTTTGTAGTAGATATAAGCATCATATTAAATAAATAATAAAAATTGCCAAAAGTCTCATATTAAATAACAACTGAACTATTTTCGGATTTTGCATAGTTCTCTGTGTATTACACTCTTTCAAACCGACTTCGTTAATAGTATGGGGAAAAAGCATTCCAGTTCGTGGAAGAGGGGAAAAAAATCAATCGGGTTCTTCCATCTCTCACTTTCCAATCGTAATCATGTATCGTACTGCGCAGATTTTCTTCCCGATCGATGCGCACTCTCAACGAAGCGATCACTGCCTCTCACTCCCCCATCGTAATAAGATATCACACTGCGCAGACGCAATGTCCATCTTCCTTGCTCTTCCATCATCGGGAATCATCATCAACTACCATCCATTCTCTTCCGTATTTGATTTTGCTGTATTTATCTCCCTGCTACATCAATACTACACAACGTTTTTTTTTCCCTCTTCCACGAACTGGAATGCTTTTTCCCCATACTATTAACGAAGTCGGTTTGAAAGAGTGTAACACACAGAGAACTATGCAAAATCCGAAAATAGTTCAGTTGTTATTTAATATGAGACTTTTGGCAATTTTTATTATTTATTTAATATGATGCTTATATCTACTACAATATCCTGTACCTCTACTCTTGGTTTTGTTAAGAAATAAAATTTGTTTGTTCTTTTGTTTGCTTTCAACTGTTTATCATTGGAGACATGAACTACTGATATATGTAATAGATGAAGTTGTCATTGAATCGGGTTGGTTTTCTCATGTTTGAACGGTGTCGAAGCTCCATTTTATTCGAAATTTGATAATTTCTTTGTGCCAAACCTGTCTGGTCTACTGAGTCTTCCGAAATAGTTGCCATTCCGCTGCGGTCACTGTGTTGATGCGTGTCGTCTAGATCAATAATGTCTCCCGAAAAATCCTTTGCAGGTGGCGCCAGCTTTACATCCTGCACGTTTCTGGCGTACTGTACCCCATTGCTGCTCCGAGGGCAGGTCCTTCCAGACGGGGAAACTACCGGCATGCGACAGCTCGTGGGAGATATGGACATCCATATACCGCTCCCTTCAGAGTTTGCTCTCATTCAACTTCTGATGGGAAAAGATCCGGAAGTGGTCTAGAAGCTCAGCCCTATCGCTGCTACAGATGCAACAGCAACTACCACAAAGCTGACACTTGTTTTGCAATCGACAAAATTTGTTTGAAATGTGGACGTAAAGGTCACATTCAAAGAGCATGTCGTCCACCGCTCAAGAAGGAGGCTCAACACAGGACTGAAGGGGAAAATCCGGATACGGAGATTGGCAAGATTGCTACGGTTGACGTAGAAAGAGTTTCTAAGGAAGAAGAGATGGCTGATGATGGCAATGTAGGTTTGACATAGTAATGTAATGTAATGTATCATTGTCATCATCAGCCATCTCTTCTTCCTTAGAAACTCTTTCTACGTCAACCGTAGCAATCTTGCCAATCTCTGTAATACTGATTGCGTCACGACACGGTTGTATCAATTTGATACACTACGTTATCTATTTATGCGGACACGTCTACAATATCGCATTCTACCGCGCTATTTGAGGAATTACTGTTAACAAGGAATATGCTGTTTGGCCAAAAGGAGTAACCCGTTGGTCTTACATCGGTATGTGCATCTGCATCAAAATGGTAAGGGAAAATCTACATGTGTTGTACAAAGTACAACAGCGCAAGTGCTCAAAGGTTAAAATCGATGTATAAATACATGGATGACCTGGGATTGATGACATTAGTTTTAACTATCCGTAATGCAACTGATGTTGGTTTTTGAATTTGCAGCCTCTATATGTTCTAGCAAGACTTATGCTCCAAGTAAAGCAAGAAATGAAAATCGAATTTTAAACACGAAACAAATTTGCTAAAATCTCATTTCCTAAATAGAATCCATAGTACCATAGTCAGGCTATCTAATAAGAGATGTAACGGTACAACTATAAATAGAGACTAACCTAAAAAACTTGATAACTTGATGAATTAGGCATGCTTCAACAAACTCTACATAACGCACGCAATTCACACGCAGCGGTTCATCATTGCTATCACTTTGTTTTGATGCCACGCAACTATTTGAAGCCAAAGAATCCTTTTGTTTCCACATTCTACCGCATGATGGATGGTAGGAATTAATCGCCACAGACCGTCACCGCAAGGAGTTGGAAATCTGCCCTCGGGTACCATTATATGGCGTTTTAAATGTTTCGATTAATATTTATGGTTGGAATGGAGGCAATAAAACTAGTCAAATAAAAGTAACATAAATATTAATGGCAGTTTCGGACGCGAGTTATTTTCTCTTGAGACTCTGTCCGCGTAATGTTTGTCGGTTGGCGGTGCTTTTCCCCCCAGCTTGTGCCATTGGTGGCGGAGAGCCTCCGTGAGTGAATTTCACTGCACTTAATAGAGATGTATTATTTATACGATTTCATTAATCTACGATAAGATAGTGATAACATTTATTTACTTGCACTCGGTGGTTGTAATTTTACGTGAAATTGATTATCTTATTGTGTCTCGATGGGAGAAAATTCATTTGCAAATTTTGGGTAGAATCAAAGTTACGCAATATTGTGTTTTTTTTTAAAAGAACAAATAGAAGAATTTCAACTCTTAACTTTTAGCACCAAAAACTGTAGGGAATCGTTGTTCACATTAAACAATTTCAATATATTGAACGGTCACCGTTTTCTGCCTCATTTTTTTTAACTTAACACCAGTCTCAACTAGCTCGAGGGCTTACCACTGCTTTCAACCTATATCCTCTCTCAAACCGTTCTCCACCCTGAAATCACTCAAACTTTAACAACATTTTATTACGCATGCATATCAAGTAATTAAATTTTGGTTCACTCTGATAAGTGCTTTGCTATAAATGTGCGTTTCGAGTCGTAATTTCCATTTGAATTTTATTTTCGCCCATGTTTCCAACACAGGTAAACTGCGTAACCAATAGCTTAATTTTACGATTCCGCCGTATCGCATCGCATTGTTGTAACACTCAATCCGCACAAAAGGCTCCCATTTTCCGATAACTTCCTCGCCATAATACACCGTACTTATCGAAATTTATTCATTGAATTCGGAAGATGAGGTGATGAACATTTGAATATCTCGAACTGCTGCTTAATTGAGGATTGAGTTTCAGAGTTCATCAATTTATTGGACATTACGTAATTAGAAATTATTATCGTACCCTCTACAGTCGGTACCGGTCTGTTGTTTTTGTGCGTCTACAGTGCTGCCGAACAATTCATACGGCTACCGACAGACAAACGGAAGATACGTACTGTCCTGGAATGGTACTTCTGCGACCTTCTCGCCCCACTACCGACATACCGCGACCGCCTGGCTAATGGTTTGATGAGTGCTATAAGGGCTTACAGAATCGGCTTCCGGCGTACGAAATTGTTCCCGCAGAGGGAAATCAACAGAACGATACGATAGTAGCAGTCACATCATGTACATTTATGTAGATGACTCCGAAAGGGGGGGCGGTGGCATTCGGAACCATGAAGGGAGAAAATGTACATTTCAGCATATTTTCGAACAACGCACTTCCACTGTCTGCGTAGGCCAGTTCCGGATGGTAATGTGTGAAGTTATCAAACCTATTCGGCACTTTGGAAGGGCTCTATGTTGCTTTATGCAAATGCATGCGTTCGCATAATTCACTGTTTCGTCGATGGAAACGTATTAAAATGCTACACGGTGTCATCCCAACGCAGCCAAATTGCAGAAATAATTCATTGAGAGTTACGTGCTAAATTGATTTGGTCTTTCCTTGGCTCTTCATTTTTTCCATTAATTACATTTCCTCTCTCGGGACTGCATATTTCGTGGAAATAAATCAATCCGCTCTGTGCAATAAACTTAACCCATTAAATTTGGGACGGCCAATTCCAGGTTCCGTCAAAACTCCATCATTTTAAGCACCAATTAAGATCCCGCAACAATGTATTGAGCATGATGAGCACACTTGCCGACAGAGACAACTTTCTTGCCGAGATGGTCCAACCCTTTGGCAGGGAAAAAAGCTCAAAACTGCGCCTGGCATTGGCGTCGTAAGGAGATTGCTCTGTCCAAACCTTCAAGCATCACCGATACCCTCTACATCACCGTTCATCATCCATCGGTTGCGCCCAAGGCAATGTTGAATCGGCTCCGATGGGGGCCGCCATTTCTCTCGGGATGCCAAAACGAAAATCCCCGCGCCGTATAAATCATTTAATTGTAACCAATTAATAGCATTAAAACGATGTTCCTCTTCCACCCACGTAGCTGCAGTCAGTTAGTCAGTCAGTTCAATTGGAAAGCTCATCGAGGGGTTTTGCACAGCTCGCTGAGCGCTATACCACGCTCTAATAGCACCATTTCGTGGCCATGCGGTGGCGTGGCAGTTCTTCTGGTCTGATGATGTTTGCATCGCTCTTGACTGTTGAGGGGCGCGCAGAACTTCGACTCTAAGTGGCTCACAATATAACACTCCGCTCTATGGCTAGATAGCTCGATCTTCCATTCTCTACAGGGTAAACGCCATGGTGGTGGTTGCGGGAGTGATCCACTCATTTGTGGTGACTGTGAAAAGCACCCGCCAAGTGGTGAAACTTATTCAAGCATGCCATGAAGAGCTGGGATTAAGAAGAAAAACACCAGTCGCGATTAACGTCATCGCAATTGTTCTCAGCAAACGATTTTCAAGTTTCAAAACAAATTCATCAAAAAAGAATGAAACATTTGAAAATACTACCTCTTGAAAAAAAAAAGTCTTGACGTGGAAACAACAGAACCGACGTAAATAGTCGTTTTTGAAGGCACCAATACCTACAATCCGAGTAGTAACTCAGCGAGGGCGTGGACCAATTTCTGCAGCGATGGTGGCGTTTGGCAGAAAGGTTTTATGCTTTTGAGGGAGCGGTTCACTCAACAGCATTTATTAGTCGGCTTTGAGGTAATTTTATGGCGGCAACAACAGTAAACTTCACAGAAAGCGAAAGTGAATTCAACAGGAAAAATGAAATAAACATGGTTTAAACTTTGTCTTACATCTAGAATCCCCTTGAATCATTTCGAGGTTTGTTTATGTGTAAATATATTTATTTTAGGTTTGCTTATGTTTAAATAAATTTATATAAATAAATTAAGCAAAGCTAAATTTCAATAACTTAATCCTCTAATGTATAGAGCATACATCGATTGCACATGTCAATATTTCTTGTTTGGTGAATGATCGCAATCAAGTAGGATTACTAAATTATTTAATTCAAAGGAGCCGGGAGTGACCAACCGTTATCAGTTCACACGTAGAAGTGAATTCATATTCTAAGATCAATCAATCAATTTAATTTTCAGGTACCTAACTACTTTGTTCATTTCTTGAGCGGTAAGATGGAGGTGAGATTTTCAAAATGGAGATGATATTGACCTAGCCAATTACTTCATCGAGATATGGCAGAGATGACATATAATTTATTATATGTTTCTGGCATGTGTTGGTTCGTCATTTTTGTTACCTAGGTTGGGTTTTTAGAAATCTAGAAACGTATCAAGGCAAGTTTTATCAAAAAATACGAGTTCTTGAACATGGATAAAAAATCTAATTTTTGGATTGCCACGAAATTTGAAGGATCTTATATGTGTTGTTTTTTTTATAATATCTAATTCTTTGACCGAAGGGTGTAAGATTTTGTTTTTTTAAATTTCGAAGCATAGAGTTCATGAAAAAAAGAATAAAAAAAATCAAGGTTTCCAGGTTTTCCGAAAAACAGCGATTTTTTTTCCCGGACATAGGGTAGGGAACGGCTTGATCAGGGGTCACTATTTTAATCGGTTGTTAGGAAATAGGTCTATAACTCCTACATTATCCAAATTATTTCACTTTTAATGATACGATCATAAGCTTTATCTATTGGATCAATGATTCGATGTATGAATCATGATTGATAACCAATTTATTACTGTCATTTTGAAGATTTAAAATACATCATCTAGAAAACCATCAGTTTCTTACCTGCTGAAGAAGTTCGCTCAAGAGTATGTCTTC
Organism: Aedes koreicus; assembly: GCA_024533555.2. Lineage (NCBI taxonomy): Eukaryota > Metazoa > Arthropoda > Insecta > Diptera > Culicidae > Aedes > Aedes koreicus. Next base: position 284,871 of record JAHHFK020003654.1, read on the forward strand.
ATCAGCTCTCTCTCACAACTAGACTTGTTGCAAGAATGTGATGTTGAACATTGAGTCAATTTTACTACATATTTAGATAATCTGAAATCGTTATTTATTTCATGTTTCTTCCAGTCATCGAAGGTTGATCTATGCTTATGATTATATTGTCCATCATCTGGCACTATCATATGCAATAACAAAAATGTTTCGGAGCTGTTCAATAGTACCCAACGATAAATAATGCTTCGCTGTTGAGCGGCAGCTATGGCATCACTGTTGCTTTTGAGAAAGCCCATGTTTCCTCTCTTCTTTGTTAACCATGGATATAGCGCACCGGTAGCTGCACCTAAGCCTGAAAGTTTTGTCCGGAAGGCCAAAACTAAGGCTGGGCTTCGAACGTTCAAGGTACAAAAGGCCCCTAATCGCGACAAAAAACGAACAAGTCCGCCAAAACCCGTGCCAGGCAGTTGTACCTCAACATGCTGACGAAAGTTGAATGCTGCATCATGGACGACGAAACATATGTGAAGGCCGACTTCAAACAGATCCCCGGCAACCTGTTTTTCACGGCCAAGGATAAGTTCAGCGTTCCGGAGCATGTCCGACCGCAGAAGATGTCCAAATTTGCGAAGAAATTCCTGGTTTGGCAAGCCATCTGCACGTGCGGGAAGCGGAAGTGCACCTTTCCGCGACCCAGGACACGATGAACGGACAGGTGTACATAAAAGAGTGCCTCCAGAAGCGGCTGCTTCCTCTCCTGAAGGCCCACAACGTCCCAACAATCTTCTGACCGGATTTGGCCTCATGCCACTGCTCCAAGGACGTGCTGAAGTGGTATGCGGACAATAAGGTCAATTTCGTGCCGAAAATGTTCAACCCTCCCGGCACTGCGGAGCTCCGCCCCATCGAGAAGTACTGGGCGATTATGAAGCGCGCACCTTCTTAAACGACCTAAGGTAGTGAAGACAGAAGTCGAGGAACTGAAGAGAAAGTATGGGTTTACATTCAAAAAACGGTTGATTCACAGGTTGTGCGGAATCTTATGGCCGGAGTTAAGGCCAAGGTGTGGGCATTAGCGTATGGACTGTAAATAAAATACGGGTAAAATGGTAAAATGAAGTTTAATAGTTATTTCTCAATCCCTGAAAATTTGATGGCAATCGGATGAAAACTCGAATTTTGCGAATCGGTATTTGTATTATTGGCAATTTCATCGTGGACACCCTTTATGTATCTGGGTCGTTGGAAGTGACGAAACTTTAAAAAAGAACTCCCTCTTTTGCCCATTGCTCGCTTTCTGGAAAGAGAAGAAGGATGCATTGACACAAAGTCAGACCCCCCATACACATGCACATGCGCGCGAGTGCACGCACGCACATATGATCATTGCACATTAATAACACACAAACACGTTGAAATACGTTGGAAATATGATGTTGGAAATTCACATGGGTCTGATATTCGGTTGTAGGACTTTTGAAGCGGGAAAACTGGGTAACGTCATTAGAAGAATTCTTGGCAGCTCAGAATGCACTGTCCATAATATAAGACCGGGACGACTCACAGTGGCGGCTCTCCGAACAAAAGTCGGACAAAACCTAAACTGTTTCCCAAATTGACTGAAACCCTCATGTTAAGGTAGTTTTGGGGTGCTGAATCCATTTCTGATATCAAAAGTCAATAAAAATGAGAGAGTATCCCCCTATAGTGTTTTATAACCTTTCCTTTCCGTATAATCGAAATATCATTAATAATTTTTTAGCCTCACCTTTTTTTTTGTTCGTTCGAGTTGTTTATTTTTCCATCATAGCGGTTCTCAACCTGAAGCTTACGAACCCCGATGGACTAGCGAAAATATTTGTTATGGTGCACTATGGTGATTTCATGCCTAAAACATTGCAGGAATGTATGCTGCAACGCAAAAAACATGGAGTAGCAGTTTTATTCATCTACACACTTGGAAATTATGAATTTTACACGAGACGTAATTCATCTCTGTAAAAAGTCAGGCAACGTCAACATTGGTTTCGTGTAAAATTATGTCTCCTGAAACTGACACATACGCAATTTGACGAAAGATGTGTTTGATTGAATTTATTTTCTCATCTCTTTCAACTCATTCTTATGTGCTAAAGGACGCTAGCATGTGTCGGTCTCAGGGCATCAAAATTTACATGACATTTTTGTAGTGTGTAGTCGCTTTTGGTTTCGGAGATAATTAACAGGAAAACTCGATATGATGAAGCCACATATCGTAGGGTAATCAATGTATTTTGGACACTTAGAAAACCCATGTGTTTTTTTTTGCTTTTTTGACCAAAATACATTGATTATCCTATCACTTTGATCGTCAAATATTTCACAAACAAATACTGTGCTGCCTTTACTAAAATTGTGGAGGATCCTAAAAGCTTGTTCAAACGTCAAGACAAATATTTGCGTATGAAGTTTAAACATTCAAAAGCTAGTAGTTTCCGGTGTGCTCAGTTGACAAGTTGTTTGTTTACAAAAGCAGATTCACCCATTTTGCAAATTTTTCCGGAATTACTTAGTTTTTTTTTTCTCGTCAACCTACTTATAAAGTGCAATAATTTAAAGAATAAACGAGTATATTTTGGCCTTCGTGCGTCTTATAATTCGTTCGAGAAGAGCATAGTAGTGGTGAACGGAAGGCAACGAAGGACAGTTGTTGCTTCTTCCATTGTCTTTTTCTTGCTAGCATACGCGATTGAATGGATTCATTTTTTACTTGCTCTTTCCTTCTTACTGAGATGTGAGTTGATGTATTAGTGTATGTCCTGGTGCGTTGTTAAACGTGAAAAAAAAATTCAATGAATTCGCAGTAGTAGTTGGCTCATTTGTTTTGTCTACTTTTACAACTGAACTGGCCATTCACGCGTCGAGTCCTGAATCAATCAACCGACCAATTTGTTGCTTCCACATTTCAAATTTTGCTGAGATTTTGGTTTACCGCTGCAAACGAAATATTGTCAACTTGAATAGGTAAAGTATTCAATAAATTTAAAATAGTTACAGAAAACAAAAAGATTCTGTTGTACTTTATAGACGGCCTCACCATGGAAAAGAAACGCAAGTATTTCGAAGATTATATGAAATTCGGTTTCACAACTATTATCGTTAATGGCGTCGATAAGCCACAGTGCGTGCTTTGTGGCGTTGTGTTGAGTGTTGAATCAATGAACCCATCAAAATTGAAACGGCATTTGGATACCAAGCATGCCGAGCGTAGTACCAACAATCAATATGCAACTAGCGATTTGAAATTGGTTCACTGTTGTAGAACCCCTTGGTCCGAAGTACACCTTGAAGCAAGCACCTAACTATACATATTTGCGCCTTTGTTTTGATTCGCTGTGTTATTTTGACAGAATATTTGAGAGTGTGTTCGTGTGAGTTCATTATCAGGGGCGTATTATTAAGCTTGGGACCGAGCTTGGGACCGATGTGCTAGTACTGACTGAGCCAAGAAAAAATCGTATTTGTTCGGGACCTACTGGTCTTAGAGTTAGTCTATGATAGTACTAAGGATGTGGACTTTTTGCGGCGCCATGAAGCTGGCTTGAAACGGCAGAGATTCGAAGCCACTGGCACTGGCAGCATTCAACAACAAAATACAGCAGTAGTGCAGGCGTCATATGAGACAGCCCTGGAAATCGCTAAAAACAAAAAACCTCATACGATTGGAGAAACTCTGATCAAGTGAAAAGAAAATGCGGCAAGTGTCATTATCAAACAACACTGTGCAAAGACCATATGTCCGAAGACGTGAAAGAGCAAGTTCTGGTAGAAATACAAAAATCTCCTTTATTCGCAATTCAACTCGATGAATCCACGGACGTCAGTTCCTGTACGCAGCTGTTGGTGTTTGTGAAGTACGTATGCTCTGCTGGCGATTTAAAGGAGGAGTTTCTTTTCTGTTGTGACTTGGAAACTACTACCAAAAGTGATGATATCATGGCTAAAATCAAGGCGTTTTTTGAATCTAGTGACTTGCAGTGGAAAAAAACTTTGTGGAGTTAGCACCGATGGAGCTCCTGCAATGCTTGGCAAGAAATCTGGATTTCAGAAGAAGGTCAATGAGCTTGCCCCACATGCCGCAGGTGTCCATTGCATGATCCATCGATATGCACATGCCAGCAAGACGTTGCCGGAAGGGTTATTGAAAGTACTGGAATTGGTCATAAAGAGTGTTAACTTTGTTGAGTCTGGAGCCCCGAATACATGTTTATTCAAGGAACTCTGCAGGGAAAGGAACTCATATCATGAGGTTCTTCTTTTCTACACTTCCGTACGCTGTTTGTCGAAGGGTAATGTACTCAATCGTGTTTTCGAGTTGAAGGATGAGATCCAAACGTTTTTGAAAGCTCAAGGGAAAAATGATTTCCTTGCACATTTTAATGAAGGAGACTTTCAGAAGCGTCTCGCTTACTTAGCTGATGTTTTTGAGCATCTGAATTTGCTGAATTTGAAACTTCAGGGCAAACAATCCAATCTTGTTCACTTCCAAGATCATCTTCATGCATTCGCGGAAAAACTAAAAAAATTGCACCGAAAAGTTAAGATGGGAAATGTTGCCATGTTTGATCGTCTGTGCAACCGATAAAGGAGCAAACGAGCTGACTTCGGCTCTCCAAGCAGAAATTATTGCACATTTGGATTCACTGGAGCAGCAATTTGGGAAGTATTTCCCCGAGTTGAAGCAAGAAGTAGCTGCTTTAGTACGCAACCCGTTTTCATCTTCATTGGATGTGGCTAGCCTTCCAGATGAGATACAGGATGAATACTTGGACCTGAAAAACGATTCTTCGTCTCGCGATTTGTTTCATGAAAAAGAACCGAGCCAGTTCTGGTGTGCTATGTATGGCTCGTACCCCAAAGTTTCCATGGAGGCATTGAAGATCCTAATCCCATTCGTGTCAACATAACTTTGTGAAAGCGGATTTGCAATTCTACTTCAAATCAAAACGAAGACAAGAAACAGACTGAACCTTGAAGATGACATGAGATTGACGTTGTCTCAAACACAGGCCCGAATTTCAAATCTAGTGTCCCAAATCCAGGCGCAGCAATCACACTGAGAGTGTTTTTCCCTGGTTATAACATCAAATGTCGTAATAAATCAAAAAGATCGTAAATTGATGTATTTCCTTATTTTTTATCGCAACATAATCACATTAGTTTTCCAAGGGGGTCGCGGGGCCATTACTGATTCAAAAAGGGGGTTGCGAGCCCAAAAAGGTTGGGAACCACTGTGTTAGGCCATCTTCAAGTTAAATTAAAAAACCACAAACTGTTGGAAGTGAGAGCCTATTTAAGTCAAGCTGACGTTCAATGGTGAACAAAGTAGACAAGATGGCTGTCTGATGGCAGGAGTTAAACTAAAGGTCTGACAATTTGGATTCAGTCAACCCGTAGCTTAGCTGAATGTTTTTTTTTTTCAATATTGTTATTGTTGTTGTGAATTTTATTTTTGAATTTTAATCAAATTATTCTTCTTTTTGAAGTTCAACATATTAACTTCAAAACGAAGAATAATTTGATTAAAATCAAATAAACAAAATTAAATCCACTTTCACGAATTCTTGTGTGACTGACTTTTAATCGTTATACCCTTCAGTTTTGGTTTCTTATATGTGAATAATAAACTTTTTATTTTGGCCTCGATAAAGTTGTCCGGTAACGTTTCATAACCCATTTTAGCATCTTATGTTTTCATGCCTGATCTTACGATTTTCATACTATCTTTATTAAACCAGCTTTGTGAAATACAGGGTGGCGAACAGCAAGGATATAGAGAAATTGAAGATATTCTTCATCCTTTAACTGCAAGGCTTCACGAACATGTTGTTTTCAGCGCCAGACGAAGGCTTAAACCTTAAATAAAAGCATAAATACCTTTGCCATGAGCTGTCCACTGTTGTTTTGATAGAACTACATAGATAGAAAATTTTATTGTTACGCAACATATAAATGCACAAATGTTCAGGTATAACAGGTAGATGAATAAAGGCAAAGACAATGACAAAGAACAGAATGGAACCAATAATTGGTTCGTCTTCCACTACTTTATGTTTTATGTGTCTCCTGTCTGCGCTGTTCCGGACGGCAGAGTGACAAAATCTGTCTCCATTCAGTTTTGAAGGCACACACTTTTTTTCGATTCCTGAGCATGTCATCCTTAGATATTGTAGTCATGTATATTTGTTGTGCCTCCCAGCAGTTACTATTGCGTAGTCTATGGACGCTTCTTCTCCTGCCGGTAAGCCCAGTGCTCATTCCCTGCTAGATGGTAAGAAAGTGATAAATTAATTCAATCACATCGGCGGCATTCATCGGCTCCGACAAAGTGATGGTCGCTTATGGTGACACAACAGTCAGCTCGAAGTTTAGGGCCCCGTGTGAGGTGTCTGCTGACTGGCGCACCCAGAAATTCTGGAAATTTTCAGTTGATTTCATGGAATTCCAACTTGGCGTCAGGAGATGCTGTTACTCTAGCCAAAGGAAGAGAAAGACGTGAATTCGGTGTGTGGTGCTCGAATTCCTCAGAGAGCGTGCTGGATATTTTCTTTCAAAAAGATTTCCGCTACAAGTGTTTCGAGTGATAACATACCGATTGGAAATTATCAAACTGTTCCAGTAAGTGTGGTGAGTGCGTTGGAACAAAAGTGAGAGTGGTCTCACATAGGATGAATCATGGTTGAAAGCTGAGGAAAGTCTGTGCGTCAATTGATTAGAAAATTCAGCATAAGGTACAATGATTCACAGAGAGTATTACAAAGTTTGTCGCTAGCTTTATCAGTAACTTAGTAGTTAGCCGTCAGCAAAAGTGTTGATAGCAATTTATGTAAGGGAACTGTAGGTAAGGTGGACAGGGGGATGAGACGAACATATGGTGATTTTAACATTTATTTATTAAAATTCATGTGTTGGTGAGCACTCTATCATAATAGTATTCTACACACACAGTTTAAAATAAACATGTAAAATTTTGGCAACAATAATGCACATAAAGGGAACCCGGCTAATGATGTAAAATTATATGAGAAACTAATATTACATGACTCACTTTGATTTCACAATAACAGCGGTACAGGTCGTACTGCTGAATTGAATTTTATACCATCGTGTAATGTTATGCATACTCTTGCAGAACAGTTGAATATGTAAGTTCATTCAAATCAACGCATAAAAAGAAATAAAGGGAGGTTATGAAACAGCACACACCGATAAAAAGAAACATTGAATTTTCTGCGTTATCTAATGCACATAAAGGGAATGCTAGATTTGGCAGAAAATTATGGGATATTTCATGTAAATTTAAGCCAGATAGCGCCTGAATCTAGCCTGTTGTATGAAAGATTGCAAACATTGTTGTATGGCGCAAGAAATATTGCAAACAATTTCGTTGTTTACGCTTCCTTTCGCTTAGAATTAAAAGAGGGGAAATTTTACGCGCCTGTTAAAATTAATTATTTTTTTCTGTGCAGGAAAAAGAACCAAAAGTATTTGCACACAATGATTTGCATCTTTTAGCTGATGATGATGTCGATTTGTATGGGTACTTTAATGGAGCTTTTGAAGAGCGCATGTTTGTAAATCCTCTTACTGCTTTTTCTAGTATTGATAAAGAACCTCGCTTTATTTTTATTTATTAACTTTTTAGAGAAGGATTTTTCGTGCTTGCTAGTCATGTACTGGTAAACAAAAGTTTAGTTAACTAGAAAATAAGAAGAATGATTAGTAATTTCCATTTAATTCCAACTACCTTTTATTGCTTATCTTGACAGATACGCGTATTTCGTCTACAATGTGCAGACTTCTTCAGTGTCGTTTACTAATACTCGACTGAAAGAAAACCTTCGCCACCTGCCGTATTTATCCTATTTTCTAAATACAAACACTTGTACCTACAGCTAACATTTTTGTACCTAACATATCCTGAGTCCAAAACAAATATTATGCTTGATATCTACCTCGCCAGCCGGCGTCGGTGGTGTAGTGGTAAAGCGTGACTGCAACTTGGCACCCCAGTGGGTCTGGGTTCAATCCCAGTCGACGTCGGTGGTTTTTCTGAGGCGAAAAAAATCTGGTCACGTCTTCCTTCGGAAGGGAAGTAAAGCCGTTGGTCCCGGTTCATATTCATGAGTCGTTAGGTAGGGTCCAGGTGGTGGAGTCGTCTTCCCGGCGTCGGTGATTGTCACCATGTGAGGAAATAGGCCGACGTAAAATAAAGATTAAAAAAAAAAAAAAAAAATCTACCTCGCCTTTTCCTTATACCTAACCCTGATTATTCCGTAGCAGCGGGTGTTCCACTCGCGTCGGTTTTGATGTCGTTTAGGTATTAAGTTAAAGAGCCATGTGTACCCATTACCTTGGTCTTTGTTTAGTAGATTTGTGTTTTGTTGTTTGTTGATTTCTAAGCTTGGGGCGACGTCTAATTTCCAGGGTGTAGAGGTAGTCCAAAAGATTGTGATGTCATTCGTCGTTATGTCGTGATTTTCCGTGAAGATGTGTTCTGCAACTGTCGCGGCGATTTCAACGCTTGGGCGGTCAAGCGGGGTAACCGGCTAACAAACACAAGGGGAAACAGCCTGCTTGAAGCTCTGGCAAAACTGAATGTAGACATCGCCAACGAAGGTAATGCCAGCACCTACCGTAGGGAAGGTCGAGAGTCCATCATAGATGCAAGTTTCTGAAGCCCTTGTCTGATAAGAGCTATAAACTGGAGAGTAAGTAAGGAATATACCCACAGTGACCATCAAGCGATCCGGTACCACATTGGAGGCAGGACGCAGGCGGATTCAAGTAGAACTCAACTTAACAAGCGGAGGTGGAATTCGAAATACAATAAGAAATTCAATAAGAAAGTGTTCGAGGAAGCTCTGAAGCTGGAGGATAACTCATTGAGCCCCACCGCAGACCAGCTGATAGCGACTCGAGCGTGTGACGCAACCATGCCAAGGATGGGAAATCCAAGAAACTGTCGACGCCCTGCCTACTGGTGGAATCCGACGATTGCTGATCTGCGTGCACAGTGCTTCCGAGCCAGAAGGAGAATGCAGAGGGCCAGCAATAACGGCGAAAGGGAGGAACGAAGGTTACCCTATAGAGCAGCAAGAACTGCACTGAACAAGCTAACGAGACTCCATGGGGTAGCGCATACAAAGTAGCCATGTCTAAGATAAAAGGTCCTGCCGTACCACCCGACAGGTGCCCGGAGAAGATGAAAATTATCATCGAGACACTGTTCCCGATGCATGAGCTGGCAGTCTGGCCACCCACACCGTACGCCAACCAGGACGTCCATGATGAAGAAATCAGGATAACGAACGAAGAGCTGATCGCGGTAGAGAAAGATTTGCCAACCGAAAAAGCTCCAGGGCCGGACGAAACTTCAAATGTAGCTCTAAAAACAGCGATCTGCGAAAATCCTGATATGGTCTGGACCACAAAACAACATTGTATTCAGGAGGGCAGTTTTCCCGATATCTTGAAACGGCAGAAGCTAGTGCTGCTAACGAAGCCAGGTTAACCTCACGGCAACCCTTCAGCGTATAGGCCGATATTCCTATTGGATACCGTTGGCAAATTGTTGGAGAGACTGGTCCTAAACAGGCTTACAAAGTACACGGAGAGTGAGAGCGGTCTATCAGAGATGCAGTTTGGATTCCGGAAAGGCAAGTCCACTGTAGATGCCATCAGAACGGTTGTGGATACTATGGAGACGGCACAGAAGCAACAGAAAAGAGGAAACCGTTACTGCGTGGTTGTCACCATGGATGTAAAAAATGCCTTCAACAATGCCAGCTGGGTAGCTATCGCTCGCCGATTCGTTACACAGATTGAGGGTGTCTGAGTATCTGTGCCAGATCCTGTAAAGTTATTCCAGAATCGCAGACTGATTTACGAAACAGACGCTGGAGGGAGGAGTGTGGCTATTACGGCGGGCGTTCCACAGGATATTACAGGGGGGGGGGGTGTTCCACAAGGATCTATTTTGGGTCCGACCCTCTGGAATGCCATGTACGACGAGTCATTAAAGCTGAACCTTCCCAGAGGAGTGAAGATCATCGGCTTTTCGGACAACGTGGCGCTTCTAGTGATCGGTGAGTCACGAGAAGAAGTCGAAGTACTGGCCACGGAGGATGCGGTGGAAGACTGGATGCGTTGGAAGAAGCTATCGATAGCTAACCACAATGCCGAGCTGGTGATTATCAGCAACCGGAAGACAGTGCAGCATGCAAGAATCATGGTCGGCGAGTGCATCATTGACTCAAAGCGCGAAGTCAGACACTTGGGAGTCATGTTGGACGATCGACTGAACTTAAATAGTCATATCAACTACGTCTGCAAGAAGGCCACGGCAGTGATCTTAGCACTATCTCGGATCATGCCCAACAACTCTGCGATCAGCAGTAGCAAGAGGAGGTTACTAGCGAGCGTATCGTCGTCAATCAGCAGATACGCATGCCCAGTGTGGTTGGTGGCATTGAAGACTGGAAGAAACCGCGCCCAACTGAACCGTACGTCCAGGCTGATGGCGATGCGCGTGTCGATTTCGTATCGAACCATCTCGCCAGACGCCGTGTGTGTGATAGCCGGGATGCTCTCCATTTGCCTTCTACTGGAAGAAGATAGCGAGTGCTACAGGGACCGAGATACAAGAGGAGTTCGGAAGAGAGTTCGAGCCAACACACTATCCAAGTGGGAGCAGCAGTGGGATAACGCTGCGAATGGCAGGTGGACCCATCGTCTAATTCCCAACCTGTCAATGTGGATTAACAGAGCCCACGGGGAGGTTAACTTCCACGCTGACGCAATTTCTGTCTGGTCATGGGTCCTGGGATATGTCCTGGTGCCTTCAAGGACACAGAAGAAACCGCCGAAACTCGTCATCTTCAGTTGCCCAAGGTTTGCGCACCCACGAGGAGAAATGGCAGCCATTGTCGGCGCTGACGTCAACGTCGAACGTATGTGTAGCAACGAAGACAAGTGGAACGCGGTGAACACGACTGTAGTACAGATCATGTAGGCACTACAGCGGGCCCAATAAGTGGGAGGAATCACGACATGCGATGTAGGTGGCGTGGCGAGAAGGAAGCACGATCGGTTTCGGGAGAAATTCCTTCGCCCGGGGAACTCTCTGACGGAGTAGACTAGATCCACCGCCGGGGGCTAGTCGAGTAGAACTCGTCGTAGCACCGGTCTGAGTCGTCGAAGCGCCAGTGACCCGTACGCCAGGCTCCACCGGAATCGCTGGAGTGATTTCGGCACCCTACCGGTAGATCCGAAAAGTGAGAAGAAGATGTCTGCTTCCGTGCGGGATTGCGCACTGGATGGCTTGGGTGCAAAGCGTGTCGTAGTTGTATGTGTAAATCTTAGGTAGTGTACTTACAGGAGCCAAAGGGTTCAGCATGACGCAAATTGGTCGCTTATTGGCGAGAAAGTAACACATTAACATCAGGAGCCGAAGGGCTGGGCATGGTGGGAGTCAAAGGGCTCGGCATGATGGGAGTCAAAGGGCTTGGCATGATGGGAGCCAAGGGGCTCGGGAAAATTGTTTAGTAATATATTGGATGCGGTGCACATTGCCCTGGAACCTCGCTGCCGAAATAATACTGCATGGTAGTTCCGGAGGGGAAACCCAGGTGATTGGTGAAATAGGAGAGCGCTTTTTATGGGCAAACACACATGCGAATCCCACACAGCGCCAAAATCAGACACTGGCATGTGCCTGGAACTAATAAAAAATTTATCATAGGCCTAAGCTCTCTAAAATTTTTTTGAACTCCTAGAGATGAGCTCAAAAACACACACACACACAAAACACACACGCGCGCGCGCGCGCGCACACACACACAATACTAAGCAGTTATTTCCAAAAACAGAGTCCTGGTATACGAAACGGAGTTGGGGCAGAAATCTATCAGGGTGGCTGCGAGGGTTCCCCCAGGCTCGATTCTCGGCCCAACGCTCTGGGACGCGATGTACGATGGAGTATTAACGCTGAAGTTGCCTGACGGATTTGCGATTGTCGGATTTGCAGGTGATGTCGTCCTAACAATAACGAGCGAGACTATGGTAAAGGCAGAGATGCTGATGGCGGAGGCGATGGACACCATTGAAACGCGTGAATGGCTGGAGCAAAACCGCAGCTGGCTCATGATCAAGGGCTATCGAGGTGTAGTGCTGGTTGGCAACCGCAAAGCAGTTCAGCGGGTTGACATCAACATCGGGGACACGCAGTACCTTCAAAGCAAGCCTTTGGCGCGGTCCTTGTGGGTGATGGTTGATGACCGCGTGATCAACGCGCACTTTGACTACGCCTGCGAAAAAGGCAGTGAAAGTGGTCAATGCGGTATCGAGAATCATGCCGAACATCGGTGGACAAAGAATCAGCTAGAAGCAACTTCTGGCGAGTGTGTCAACTTCAATTCTGAGGTATTGAATTCCTGCCTCAGCCATTGTGCAGAAAACTGAACGAAATAGTGGGAAGGTTGAACAGGGTATTCCGACTCATGGCCATGCGAGTCACGGAGTTTCTACAGAACGTCGAGGACGTCGAATGTTATCAGCGGAGGTATACCAGAAATAAGAGGAGAATCGTCAGAACGGATTCGTTGGCTCAGTGGCAGCAAGAGTGGAAATAATGCGGTAAGAGGCGACAAAGTAATCCCACCGGCTCATCCCAAATGTGTCAGCCTGGGTCAATAGGAAGAAAACAGAGGTGAACTTCTATCTGACGCAGTTCCTCTCCGGGCACGGCTGCTTCCGGAAGTATCTGGATCGGTTTGGTCACGCTTCTTCACCTTTTCCTCAGAGTGCGCGAACCTCGAGGAGAATATTGGAACACGCTTTTTTCGAATGCCCTAGGTTCGAAACGAGATCCAGTAAAACTTTTGTCGATTTCTTGTGGGTTCCACATTCCTAGAAGCGGACTGCTTTTGGGTTTTTTCTTGTCTAGAAAAGTGTTTGTCACTCTCCCTGCAACTGGTGCGCTTCATGGGTAGATTCTATAAAAAAAATCCAACTCTAATACAACTAACCTCACGCATACTTGCACCATGAAACCAATCGTGCTTAGTTTAGGGAATGTTGAAAATATCGGTTTGAAGCCATACCGATGTCCTATAAAAAATTCTGGTAATATTAGTTTGTATTTTTCATTCCTCAAATGAACTTTCATTCAAAAACTTTTGTCCTTCAGCAAACTTCTGTTTCTGTAAGATCTTCCTGTGGACTGTTGGTTTGTCTTCCGAGAAGCTTCAAAGTATCATTCGCGCCACCTTTTGACGGCAGACATTTTGTAAAATCCAAAAAGATTTCATCTGACGCAAAATGGAGATAGAAATTTGGTGTATTAAACAAAGTTGTTGCTTACGTCAATACAAACAACTTTACCCGAGATACCAATCTTCTATCCTTTTATGCAAGCAAGATAAAAAGGTTATATCATATTTTTCTGAAACAACTTTTTTTGTGTGTTTGCCTCATAAGGTTGCAATGTTCTAAGGATAATTTATTTTTATGGAATTGCATGTTTTGGTGAAGCATTTTTTTTTAAATAATATTTCTTATACATTCTTAGATATAGTTGTTTTTCTATTAAAATTTACCTACTTTTTAACGCAAAGAAATGATACACCCTAATTTAAAGTTTTGTCTACACGACACATTGGTTTCCACATTTTTCACAGTGAAGAGTTTTCATGTGCGAAAATGCTTTTCAAACCCTCAAGTGAACCATGCAGTTTCCGCAAGCTGATAAAATATGTTGCGGGTGGAACTTAAGAGTCAACCTTGGGATGATGATATATTGATATGAATATTCTTTTGATCTGTTATTATGAAATCTTGGTTTTGATAAGGTGATAAAATTTACGTGATGCATGACAGCTCTATGGTGCCTTCGTATTTGAGTGAGATAGCGGTCCAAGTGATATACGGTGCTCTGACTGTTTCCATCCATATAATCATAAAATGAAACACACATATCCGACACTGAAAGACAAACTGAATGCTAGAAGTCGATTTTTTCGCGGCAACAAAGATAAATGGCTAAGCCTTTCTAGATTCTATGATATTGTGTGGACGTTAGGGGAGAAAGTTTCAAATTGCGCGATGGAGTAAAACAAGTCACCGCGATAAGAATCAATAGAAAATATTGTTGGCAACTTTTGAATATGTAATGGTTTGAGTTGTTTCCAAGCTAAACAAAACTTTTAATTTCAAAAAATTAATGGTGAGAACGATTGCTTTGCAGTAGGTCCATTTAAGATTTAATGAGTGTATCTTAATTTTTTATTTTTTTTATTGGTATTTGGTATTTGGTATTTGAGAAAATTATATATAAATTATATATCAATCATGCGAGATTTATGATCTGCGTGGAACAGAATGATTTCGGATCACAAATTAGGGAAGGTCCATTAATTATGTCACGCAGATAGGGGGAGGGGGTTTGGGAAAACGTGACAATCCATACAAAAAAATTTGAAGGTCCATACAAAACACGTGATAAAGGGAAGGGGGGAGGGGGGGGGGGGGGGGTTATGAAAAGTCACTTATTGCGTGACATAATTTATGGACGTTCCCTTAGCGTTTTTGTGATGTGATAAGAACCCACCATCAGTGCAAGGATTACCTATGTCTGCAGGACTATCCTCAGCATGTTGCCACGAGAGAATAGCCTACGTGATGGCTTGTTGTAGCAGGGCCAGTCGATCTCAATGAGGACCTTCGGATGACTACGACCAGAAGGCCGCGTGTCTTCACATGACAAGGGACTGGCGACTCCACGAACCCTTGTCCAGTCAACAAATCCTTCGACCGCCTTAGGCTACCCCCCCAATCCCAGTTATATAGTTGTTATAGGAACAGTGGAAATTTTGAGCATAAATGATGAGTTATAAAAAATGTTAAGATACAAAATGTACGAAATTTCACGGCTGTATTTAAGGTTTGATTCAATTAACAAATTTATTTTTGTACAAGTTAATTTATGCTGAGATATTGCAAATTTCTACTGTTCCTAATTAAATAGTTGTAACATTTAAAAAACTTACCATAAAAGCATACCAGTCTCATCATATATTCAAAGAATAAAACTTTCAAACGAATCTTTCACTGCTTGTTATTCGTATAGGACTCATATGCTTTTATAAGCTGATCCAAAATGATATGGATCAAAAACTGAAATACATATGCTTTGCTCGTTCTTTACAAGGTCTTACTTATTTACATAAAAAATTAAGTTATCATATCATATCATATCATATCAAAAATGCTATTCATACAAATTTCAAACGAGGAATTGAATTTTAAGACACAAATTAAATAACTTGACCATGTAAAAAGCGGCTACAGTAAGACAATACGAGAATATAATATGCGTATACAAAATATATCTGACATCCACCGGATTGACCCTGAAAAAAATAATTGTATTACTGTATTAATGTCCTACTACTACTACTGGAAAATCTGAAAACAGAAGTGATCATTCCAAATATCAAAGATGAAATTTCAATTTCAATATTATTTGAAGAAAGACCAGAGTGTTTTGACAACATATCTTGGTCAAAACACTCTGGTCTCTCTTCAAATGTCGACTGTTGTCAAAAAAAAACTTCATACTGTTCTAGTTACATTTCAAAGATAGCAATTGGAGTGATCGAAGAGCCCGGTTTGATGATTTCTGAAATAAATGGCTTATCTAATCATAAAACCACTAAACATGAATATAGTAGTTGAAGTTCAGAAGTGCAATTTTAAAGTAAATGTTATGCTAAAATGCTGAAAAACAAATTAAGCCTTTGATGTTTGTCATGTTGCTCCACGCTCTTGAAATAAATGGTTTTGGAATGCAAAGATGATTCCAAAGCGTGCTGAAATTATTAATTGAAATGAGAATGGAAAATTATATGATATGATTTACAGTCGCACCCCCTCACTTCGCTATTGTCAAAATGACAACATTGCCCAGGCTACGCCAACCAGCATCTCCATGTTTCAGCTGGCAGTCTTTTGTGATCATATGACTCGTGGAGGCGTGAGGTAGGAACTTGTGAGGACCAGAGGTCGATCGCACCCTCCTTCGAAGTTGTCAACTCACCATTTGAAGCCCCTAAGAAGCTTATGTGATGCTCCATTTTTCTTCAAACGGTTGTGACTTAAGCATTAACTATAGTCCTAGCCCCATATGGCTAATGGTTATAGCGCCATTACTCGCTCTCTGAAATGAAAAGAATGTCTGAGAATATAAGTACGTGTGGTGGAAGAGAATTTATCAGACTTAAGATTTCTCCGATTGACTACGTTATATTTATTGTTCATATAAATAAAATGCATATTTCATACTAGTTCATCCAAATTTCATAAGGTACAAAATAAAACTGAAAATTGATCGTTCTTCCATATTTCATAAGGCTCAACTTATGATTATCCCAAGGTAGTTTGGTTGAGTGAGAACTGATCGAATCTCCTCTTGAGGACTTCTTGAGTAGTGTCGAAGCAGCCGCTTACAACGCAGCAGAAGGTACCATCGACGGAATTACTGGCTTTAGGAGGAGTGTCAGACGGTTTTAGACGAGAAGAATACTGCGAGAGTGACGATGCTGTAACAAGAAACCCGTCAAAATGTGGAGAGATACTAACAGAAGCGAAGACAAACTCATCTTTGGCGGAATAAGAAGCCTTAAGAAGTTGGTGTGCGAAGAATTGGAACAGTTGTATCGTTTTCAAGAAACGTGAAAGTTCTTCAAAAAACTTAACGCACCTCGTAAAGGCTTTGTGCCACGAGCCGAAACGGTAAAGTGAGATAGAAGCTGACAACCAGATGGCTCTTGTGATGGTTAGAAAAATTCCACACTGAAACAAAATACGGCATCACTTATTTGGGCTTACCCTGTAGAGGCTTTAAGTTATCCTTGAGAAACTTATTTTAGTTCAGTCATATTTTCCGGTACCTAGAAATTCCGCGACTTCATGCTGGCGCATCGCTTGACAAATTGACTTGTTCAGAATGAATGGAACAGAATTCAACAAGATTTGAGCCTAATCTAAACACGCATTATGACACCTAGATACATAAGTCATATACCAATTATATTTTTTCCTTGCATTTTTGTCAATATATTTTCTGGTCGACCATAAGTATAATCTACGTTTGATAATTTTGTGACAAATAGAGGAAAGGCCTAAGGAAAGGGGTAGTGGGAAAAGCCGAACAAAAACAATTATGGTGATACCTCAAACTCGCGAACTTTTTTTTGAAAAGTAACGTTGTGTATACGCGACAGAGGAAGAAAATAGGTTAACAATATCAACTGACAGCTGAAATAGACAAACTAATGTCGTTTTCGTGTTTTGCGATTTAGCTACACAGATAATACGAAACATTGAATTTTCTGCGTTATCTAATGCACATAGAGGGAATGCTAGATGTGGCAGAAAATAATGGGATATTTCATGTAAATTTAAGCCCGATAACGCCTGAATCTAGCCTGTTGTATGCAAGATTGCAAACAATTTCGTTGTTTACACGCCTGTTAAAATTCATTATTTTTTTCTGTGTACGCTGAAACTGAAACTATACTGTCAAAAACAGAAAAAAAAAATGGAGTATAGCTATCATATTTACCTTTCTTTACAAACAAATGATGTTGACTCACGCTTGTAGGCGCAACCATTTAATGTTACGCCGCAAACATAATACGACGTAAGACCCCAAAACAGGCTAATCCACAGATAATATTTAAACCCAAAGCGTTGATCAAAGGCATGCTTGAAAACAGGCCGTGGCATCAAAAGCAGCCTTTCTCAATCTGTGGGTTGTGTTATTTCGAGTTAACTTAGATATAACGTTTGCATTAAAAAAAAATGGACTTTTTCGGATGGTGATAAAAAAAAGCTATGACAGATAATTGCTTTCGATCAATTTCCCATGGAAGGTAATTATTTAAGCTAATTTGCAAAAATATTAACCTATTAACCGGAACATTCGCCATGGCGGACGAAAAGATGCGTGGAGGCATGTTTTTGAGTTCTTTCTTCGTTTTATTTATCAATTCCTCCTCACTTTTCACGACAAAATTGTTGGAGTAGATCATAAGCTTCAGGTTGGCCCAGAAATGTTAGCGTTGGGCGGGTTCGCCGACTTGGGTACCACATTGATATTCAGCCGCTCCATCTCCTCCAACGATCGCTTCGAGCAGTGGGCCGACGCCAGATCCGGCCAGAACACCGCGTCATTGCCCTTATGGTATTTCTTGATGAACGACGCAACTTCCGGCAGGCATTTTGTACTATAAATTTCCCTATTTACGGCCAGTCCGGAGCGAAAGAAAAGCGGCTTTGACATCCCCTTCTCGCTGATTGTCAGCCACAGCAGCACCTTCTTGGGGAACTTGGTGTGTGAAATGAACTTCACCTCGAAGCTCACTTCCTTCGTGGGGGAAGTAAAATACGAAGTGCTCTGCCAGTCGTTGCCATCCAGGGTGAGATAGGTCTCGTCGTCCATCACCACCGCCTCGTCGCGATTCGCCGGGAAAATCTAGTTGACCATCTTATTCAGCCGCTGCCGCTGCGTCATTGCCTGCAGCTCCGAAACCTGTGGACGCGACTTCCGCTTCCTGTCATGTATGTAGTAACTAGTGTTGACTTATTTCTTAATTTATATGAAAAATTAAAAACTTAAAACTTAACCACATCTATACTGGGTTATTTTATTTCTATTGATTAACATTAATTTACATTACATTGATCAGCGCTTCAAATGCCTTATAAGTGACTTTTGATAAGAGATTTGGATTAGATATCCCAAGTAACACATTCCCATGCTTTTATGTTGAGTAAGCTTCTTTATAACCAAATCTAGTCATATAAAAGAATTTTCAACCGTTATAAAACTTGTGTGTTACTTGGGATGGGTCCTCTGAATCTGTATTTAACGCAAAATTCCCATATGCAGTGCAATTTCCACCTAAGGTATGAAAAACAATTCATGAAATGCATAATTTCGCCTAAATGTAGGCAATTGTGAAAAAAAACAATGGACATTTCAGAGAAAACCTTAAATTTCTCAGGAATGGAAACATTGTTACCGACATTAGTCAAATGACTCAGTTGATTGGGACTAAGCCAGTCAAGAAAAAAAACACTTCAAAGTTAATTACATCAGTAATTGCAACATAATGACCGATTGTTTACATGTTTGTTTTATATTCTTCTAAATGCCTGATTGATAAAGTTTTAATTTTTGCAGTCAGCTCTACTTTACCGTTATAAGTAGAACTATATTTTTTCGAAAGACAAAATAAAACACGATAATGAAGGCAAAAACCCAGTCCTTTGAATCGTTGTTTAAAATCTCTACGGTTTCTACGGAGCGTGATTGACATCCGTCTTACATTCGACGTTATGAATACTTGGTCTCAATGTACCTTAGAATAGTAAGTTACCTGTCATTTAACCTAAACCATATGTGCAATGTACGTTAAGACAATTTACATTATGACAATGTCCATAATGTACAATGCAATGTGCATTATGACAATTTTAAAACATAATACCTGAGCACATCGGAGCAACATCGGCTGTAAACGATTTTTTCGATGCTTTGTTGCTTACTATTTCGTTACCGGGCATAGCGCTTTATCTATTGTTCGGTGCGCGAATTAACAAGGGAGTACAGAAAAAAGGACAATAAGACTGCTGCTTGGTGAGATATGACGGTAATTATTTATGATCGTCAATACTATGAGGTTCATAATCTTGCCGTATCAACGATTCGATTTTTTGTTGCGAGCTGTTTTGATATCGAGCATAGCGCTTTATTATTTATTTCGGTTATCTATTGTTCGGCGGCACGAGTGATCGAGTGAGCGCAAAAAAAAACAATAGAGCTGTTTCCCGGAGAGATCTGGAAGTTATCCAGGTGTGGTGGCCGGTGGTGAGAATCATAATTAATTATAATCTATACTATTGGTTCACCACACTCACTGTGCAGCATAACTTGGAACAAGTAAACCACTATTTCATTTTGTGAGTATAAATCAATCCACCCAAATTGGCTCTTAACTATAAATATAAATTACGTTGTTTTCCTAACCACCACCAAACCACCATCACACTTAGTGAGTAGCCCCAATAGCATCCATACTGTTGGTATCTATGGATTCATGCTCATCATCATTTAAAAAAATCAAATACTTGAGCACTTCGATATCAATGACGTTTACCTAAGGTCCGGCCAATCAGGCAGTTTACTTGTGTTGGAAGCAAAATTATAGTAAACATTGCTAGGCAAGCGAGCGCCGACGTCAAACTACCATAACATTCCATATTGTGAACTGATAGTTTGACATCACCATAAACAGCTGTGCCGTGTAAATAGATATACATTGTGAGGAAACACAAATACCACTATACATTTCCACATCTCACGAATACCGTTAAGCCTGGTGGCCCGGACCTTGTATAAACGTCATTGCTTCGATATAGGGTGATCGATCAACACCTCACACAGTGATGTTATAGAAAATAGTTGACTAAATTAGGATATTCTGATTTAAATTTATTTATTTATTTGACGTCAATCATGAGTAGACCTTTAGTTACAGTTATTTATTCTAGTTTTGTCACTCTTAAATGTATATAAATATACTTGTTACAGTATTAAGCTTACAATCTAGTACATTTATGAGCAGCTTTTAATCAAATATCATTAAAGTATTGCTTCAATTTATATTTTGTCGATGTGAAGTCAACGTTTTCGCAATGCATATTGTATGTTGCCATCATCCGATTTAAAGGCCCAAATTTAGCATAATTTGTACGATAGTGGCTTGTAGTAAAAACATTTCGATTTCGTAGTTGTCGACTTGGAATATAAAAATTAAGTTTTGATAAAAGTTCTTCAGAATCAATACGATGCGAAACGATATCGTTTTCAACTGAGACCATTGCGAATTCTCGACGCTCTTTTAATGTTTTTATGCTGATGAGCATACAACGAGCTCTATAAGATGGTAAAGGAAATCTTGTCCAACCTAATTTTCGAAGGGCAAACAGTATAAATTGCTTTTGAACTGATTCTATTCGTTGTTCGTGCGTGACTAAAAAAGGTGACCATACTACGCTACAATACTCAAGTATTGACCTTACATAAGGATTTCCTGAAGTAACTCGAATAGGAACCAGAGCCATATAAGAAAATTTAGCTCAATACATATTTTTTGCAGTTTGAATAGAAGCATGGGTATATCAATGTGATAAAATGCCTTGCTTCAACATGGTGTTCGTTGTCCATTGAAACCAGCGAATAGTTAACGAATTTGAGTAAATTTGTAATAGCTGAGCGTTATTTGAAAATCCATGTTGCAAAGTAGAGATTTTATTTTTGATTTGACAAACCCGTTTTTCATTAATGATCGCTTCAAATAGTGTTGGAATGCAAAAGATAATCGCAATACCGCGATAATTTCGTATGTCAGATTTTTCGCCACACATTAAAATAGGAACTAGATAGGAACTTTTCCACGGTTTTCGAAAAATACCGGATTCCATCGACATATATAAAAGCCAAAACAAGGGAGTTGTAAGTTCCGAAGCTAAGTTTTTCAGAAAAATGGGGGGAATCCCATCGGGCCCACATCCTTTGGAGACATCTTATTTTTTTAATGCTTCCCTTGAGCCATGCACATTTATATTGTTTACGCTAATATCTCTACTAAATTCTAGAAAGACACCGAAATTTTTGCGATCACGATCTGCTTCAAAAAATGTTGGTGTATATATCTTGGAAAAAAGTTGCAAATAGATTACAAATTTATGAAAAAGTAGACCCCACATTTTCATCAAGGTACATTTTTGATAGAAAATTGTCAGATTTCAATTTAGTTTTAACTTAATTACAGATTTTTTTGGATTGGATTTTATCTCTTACTCGGTTTTTGAGTTTTACGCATCAAAGGCAATATTAACTGCTTGATTTAACGCAAAATTCGCAAATCGCTAATATTCAAATAATTTACCAGATTCTCGTTGCTACTATTTCTGTCGTATACTTTTTGTGCTTTTTGCCTGCGGTTTTTTTTTTTTGTTTGTTCATTATACCAAACTGGGTTTTTTGAATAACTTTGTCTCCACATTATTTTCAATGGTACATGTTCAACTATAACTTCAAATAACAATTTGTAAAATGCCTCAACAGAAGATTCGATATGTTCCTCGTTTCTAAAAGTCGTTTGCCAGTTAATACTACTTTGTCTATGTCTAATACTGTCAAAGTTTGCCAAATGATATTGAAAATCCTCTTCATATTCGCTGTCGTCGGGTTTTTGGTATTGGTGTTTATATAAAGAAAACTTAATTGCTGAGTGAAATGCTTCATTTAACAATAATGGAATAAGAGATTCTGTCGCACAGAAGTCTTCTTGAAAATTTGTCAATTAAAAAAATCTAAATAGCAATTTTGCTGATTTTTTAAATGATTGATTTGATTGAGCCCTACACTGGCAGTTTTGTCAAATATAAATTTTCACTTCTGGGGTAAGGTTAGCCGAAATTTCATCGGCAATATTAAAGATTTTTTCATATCCTTGTGAGCATTATTCGGAGAAAAATACACAGAGGCAAACACGCGTGTTTTCCCCGACATATGCCCTTTTACCCAAACATGTTCGAAACCCTTACATTTATCTGCAGTGATGATTTCTGAATTGAAATTTATGGAAATGGCAATTATTACACCCCCTTCTGACTTCTTTTCAGACCGATGGAAGTTACGGTCATCCCTAAAAACATTGTTATTATTACCATAAACTTCTTGACTTCGAACAATTTCATCCCAAATGGTTTCATTTGTCAGAATTATTGGGAAGGAACAACACGAAATTTTGTTGTGGGTTTCTTTAAACTTAGCGGAAGCATTCATTCGATTGAAATTTTAGCAATACACCAAAATTTCAGTTCCTATTTGTGTCTGAGGTGAAGTAATTTGTTTGATCGTGTCAGTAAAATTTTTGTAATTAAAACTATTTACCTCTCCTTGATGTAGAAAGGTCGCCAAGTCTTCAAAAAGGGCCGTTTCTGCTAGATCCTCGCCATTCTCCAAAGGGTTCCTCAATTCCGTGGAAAACCCGGAAGCCTGTTTGCACATGCTGAAATCTTGATTACTTTTAAGAAATAATTTTAATATGATTATACTAATATATAATGATGATATGATGAAAATAATACGATTTTGTAATAATATACATATAAAAATAAAATGCAGCTATTTGTCTCTTCTGCTGCGATGTTAGATGATTGAAACTCTGAAATGGCGAAAATTTCCAAAGTGATATAATGAAAGAAAGTTGATCACCGGGCAGCCTAGCAGAATAGCAAAGAAAATTTAAGCATACAATAGGCCGAAATAAATTTCATATAATTATGATTACTGCCCAAAAACGGAAACATAATAAATCCACATAAAAGAGAGAAAAAAAAAACAGAAAGGGAAAAAGAAAAAGTAAATTTGAATTCTCTGATAACCCTTGTTTCCTACTGGGCCCATAAATAATTCTTTATATCTGTGCAATAGAAAATGAAGGATCATAAACAATTTTCGTTTTTGAATTATTAATTTTTTTTTTATGAAGGAAAACTTTTTTTTTAGTAGAATTTGTCGTATGATCCCTTCTAAAAAAAAAAACCTAAAAAATCAATCTTTCGACGATGCATAAATGCGAACCTGAAAATAGCTTTAAAAATATTGTGAAGGGATGTTATAATTTAAAATGATAATAACAATTATATTTGTAGTGTCTGCATGTCTGTAGACTGTTGTCCAGCTGCAATTGTAGACGCACTTGCATTATCAATGTTACAAAAGAAACAAACAATTTAAAATTATTATACAACACTTGGGAGTTCCATGGATGATCTGAAATTATATACCACATAAAGAATATTTCCATTTTATGAGGTAGGGTAAGATTCCAGCATGCTACCTTACCGGGGTCGCGCTTCCTTCGTCAGCTGACGCGATACAGCGTTTCATACTCAGCCGCTGGATGCCAGGACAGACGCTGTTTGAGCCGAACCTCCTCAATCTAGCTGAAGTCAGAAGGACAACAGGCTGCACTACCAGCTAAGTACGCAACCCTTAGCTGGCGGTCTTTGT
This sequence comes from Aedes koreicus, assembly GCA_024533555.2. Classification (NCBI taxonomy): domain Eukaryota; kingdom Metazoa; phylum Arthropoda; class Insecta; order Diptera; family Culicidae; genus Aedes; species Aedes koreicus. The sequence goes on from JAHHFK020003654.1 coordinate 309,043, forward strand.
CATCTCTCTTTCAAAAAATTTCCTACAATCTATTGCGCGCTATTTGTTGCACGTGGAGTTTTCCTCAAGGCGAGCTCAGGTGCAAAGTGTCGTCGTTCGCGGGTATCGTGGGGGAAGATACGGTGTATTGTTTGCCAACCGTATAAAGTTAGAGGTCATAAGCGAGTTTATTATTCTTATTGATTCTGTATCCTCAACCAAGTGCAAATATCTAGAACTAGATATTTTTAGAGAAAAATACCACAACCGTGTCAAAGTGAATTTTGATTCGGTGTGCAGGCCGAGTTTGTAAATTAATCCGGTGCAAGAAGAGTGTGTTAGACACAGGTTTATATCGTGTTACTACCGGAAGGTTTCCGACACGTCGGCGACGGCCGGGTTGATGTGGACGAGTGCCGACGGCAGCAGCTGCGGGTCCAGCAGGACTTGACCATCTAGGACATCGAGGAGAGCTGGTTTGCAAAGCAACAAATAATTTATTTCTACCATAGTTTCATGACAATATCTCTCGTAGTACACCCTCTCTGGGTGTTTTCGTGACATGTCTGGGGTTGAGGTTGGGAATATCACGTGAGACATTTGGATGCGGGGTCGCCCTCGTTATGAAGTGAATTAGCCGTGCAAGGTATAGAGTTACATGTATATGAACTTATCTTAAATCACTTGAAAACTAAGTTATTTAGTCCTCAAGAATTTGGATTTCTTAGCCATGAAATGCTTAAAATTATTTGCGTAAAGGTCATTTCGACAAAGATGTTTCATTAGGGCCTAACTGACAAACGTAAACAAAGAGTTCTTTCGTTAAATTCTCGTGTCACAAAGGCTACCCATGAATTATCCAATTCCATCGGATAGGTGAAATATTCCTCTTCGAAACGACCGTGGTGGATTGATTACGCAAGTTTTCAAGAACGAGACATTCGCGGAAAAAGCCATTGTTTACGTTTGTCAGTTAGGCCCTAATGAAAAATCTTTGTCGATTTGCAAAAGACTATTTGAATTTGAAGTGGATTAGTCCTAAAATGCTTAGAGTTACTTAAATACGAAGTGAATCATAGCTGTAAAATGTGGAATCTTATGAATATGTGAGTCAGTCCAGAGTCACTTGAATATAGAGCTAGTCTATTGTAAAATCTTTTAAAAACCTCGAAATCACTTGACTTGGTAAGTCAAACCTTAAAAGTGTGGAATAACTAAAAAAAAGTGCTGAAATCTAATGATTTTTAAATCACAATATCAGGTGCGTCAATTTCGAATAATTTAATAACAAAGTTGAGATCTCCCTCAGCTCAGTCGGTAGGCGCAGCTTTTATGCAATACCAAGCTGGAGACCATCTGAATAACTTTGAAGAAAGTTCGAACATTCTAGGTGGTCGGCATCACGATATAAACTCGTAAAAACAAGCTGTTTTATACATGGCCACTAGCGCCACGTACATACGGTTTTCCCAACAATATTTTCCACTTTCCGGAAGCTCTTGACCTTCACAACAATTTAGCTCGAGGTTTAAACTTTCTAGGAGCTCGGGATCACGATATAAACTCGTTAAAAATGTGCTCTTTAAAAAGTCCGCTAGCACTATGTAGTGGCTGAATTCCAAACCATACTCTCCACCATCTGGAAGATCTAAAACTTCTGAACAACTTTACTGAACTTTTGATCACTCTAGTTGGTCGGAATCACGGTATAAACTCGTTGAAAAATGTTCTCTTTTACATGCGCGAAGTAGCAGCCTAATTTCGATCTATACTATCCACCTTCCGGAAGCTGAGCAACTTTGCTGAAGTCTACATTTGTGTACGAAATCAAGGTTTCCAGATATAGCATCATAAACTCTCATGTTCTAGATGAGTCGACACTTTTCAGGGTGATGCAATATTTCAGTATGTGTTGCAATACTTTTCGAGGTGAATCGATACTTTTGACTGGTAGTGTAGTGTACAATAAACGACTGTAGAAATAAGGCATGGCGCACTTAGTGATGGAACAAATTCTTTGGCTTATAACAACGCTCCAAGTGGACGTTTTGGAAGCTTTTGTCTGTTTGTTGACAATAACAATAAAAATAGCGGTGTAATTTTTTCATTTCAGAAAAAAAGGCTTTCGTTTTGAAGACAGTCACCATACAAGAGAAGCGTAGGAAATTAATCACGCACAATCAGCTGGAAATTCTATCGTGGCCGCGTCATAGCTGGCTAAGGGGTTGAATTTTCCTAGAAACACCGTATGGCGCGTGATGAAAACGTACAGGAACACTTTGACGACGACTCGGAATCTCTAATGTAAAAACCGGAGAGAAACTGCCAACCGTCAGCTCCATGGAAAAATCGTGAGGTCCATCAGAAGCAACCTAGGTAGGACCGATCGTGATTTGAGTGAAAAGTATGATGCCACCCGTAGTACAGTGTAGTGTATTCGCTATCGCTATACTTGTTTATTGTGGCGATTTCACATATTTTATTGTTATTTTTTCATTTTTCTTGACGTTTTATCACCCTGCCGTTTCAAAATCATTTATTTAAATCCGAAATAGTCCTAAGCCATGTTGTTCCTCTACTTTATGGTCTCATATCGATAACTATAACAGATTTATTAATCCATCTAAAGTGTCGCAATTATTATCGATTGACCTTTAATGATGATCGTTTGTTCCAAGAAGAACCAACCAAACATATTGTTTTAGAAACTTGCTTTTCTTAGATATAAACTTCTCATCACATTACGAAAGGCAACTGAATTATATGGTTTTCTCATGGCTCATATCAAGCTGTTTTATGCACTCACTCTTGCATAAAGCATCAAGGATGCAAGAAGGAATATCCACTCGTGAAGAGGCACTTGAAAATGAACAACATGCAAAGTTAATGCCACGTTGTTAAGTTCTTTCCTTTCTCTGAGTGGTCATTACTTTGTAACGTGATAACCGATAAATGAAAAGACATTCCTTTTCGTTGCCAACAACTTAAAGAGGAGTTCGGTTCGCGTGAGCAAGCCCACTGAATAATGGCATATTGCACCAACAAATAATGAAATGTCTCCTGCTGGGCAACCTTTCTTTTGTTGCGCTATTCGTGTGTGTTCACTGTTTCTTCGGAATTCGTTACAAGATATGTCAGTAGTTTCGTCGTTATCGGAGAAATTTAACTCCCCTACGTTTCAAACATGACATCTTAACCTACGAGCCAACCTCAAAGTAGCGACTGTCAAAAACTCATGGATCTTATTTTTAAAATCAATTGACAGCACTCGGTTGGTGACAAATAGCATACCGTTTGCTTGAGGTGGGTCGAACGAACTTAACCACATCGACATCAAATATCAAATTCCCGTTGGACAAAGCAAAGCAAACCGGGATTGATGTGACAATTAAAGGAAGTCGTCACGGTTGTCTCATTTTCTGGATCTAAGATATTTTATTTGATGAATGAAGATGAAGCTAGCGATCAACTGGATCCAAACGGTGTGTCGCTGAACCATCCGTAGATCATAGATAAGGAAAACTTCCCGATCTGGGATGAATGATCGCGGGAATGAAATTAAATATATTCGTAAAAAGATCAGAACGACGGGGATACTTAATCATGATATGTTTAACATTTCGGTTATCTTTCTGCGTTATATTGATTGAGTCATAAGAATCGGAAGAGTCCGCGTAGTGATTTTCATTACATGCAGCAAAGATTACGAGTTATGTATGAGATGTATGAATGTTAAATGTCCACTACCGGAAAAAAAGCGTAACACTTTTTTAATTTCGCTATTTGAAAAAGTCATACGGGTTTCCGGGTGCAAATAGCAACTTAAGCAGTTTCTGAATGTAAATAGTAACCATGCAGTAAATAGAATATTCTCTTGTTTGGTGATATGTGATAAACCGTTTTGATCTTCACTTCATTGTTTGTTTGCGCCAATGTTACTATAGTTAGTTGAAATTAATTGTCAAACCTCCAATACATTACGTATAAAAATTTACTAGTGGAGATTTTTTAATCATTATCGTATAGATTAGGCCGAAGGGTCCTAGATTTTTAGGAAACTTTGTCCACGCATAGAGTTTATGGATATATAAAGGGATGCTATAAGATGCTGAGCGTCTGTCCACCAAGGAGGTGCGGCTCAAACAGCGTCTGTCCTGGCATCCAGCGGTTGAGTAAGAAACGCTGTATCGCGTCAACTATACATTAGGTGGCAGCCGCACCAAAGCGATGTAGGCAGCGTGACTTCGGTAAAGTAGCATGCTAAAATCTTACCCTACCACGAAAAATGGAAGTATTCTTTATACGGTATATAATTTCAGATAATCCATGGCATTCCCAAGTATTGTATAATAATTTTGAATTGTTTTCTTCCCCAGGGGCTATGATAATGCAAATCCGTTTACAATTGCAGCAGGATCAGCAGACATGCAGGCATTACAAATATGATTTTTATTATCATTTTATATTATAACATCCCTTCACAATATTTTTTTATGCTATTTTCAGCTTCGCATTTGCATCGTTGTAAGTTTTGGCTCATGTAACTCACGTTATATATTTGAAAAGATGGGATGGTTTTTATATTTTTTAGAGAGAGGATTTTGTACGACAAATTCTACAAAATAAATTCTTCGTCCAAAATAATTAATTCAAAAACTAACATTGTTTATGATCCTACATTTTCTATTTTACAGACAAAAAGAATCATTTATGGGCCCTGTAGGAAAAAAGAGTTATCAAAGAATTTCCTGTTTAGTTAAAAAAAAAAAATGTCTCGTTTTGGATTTATTGAGTTTCCGTTTTTGGGCAGTAATAATACTCATATGAAATTTATCTCGCATTATTGTTTGCTTAAATTGTCTTTGCTATTTTGCTAGGCTGCCAGGTGATCAACTTTATTTCATTATATCACGATGGAAATTTCGCTACTTTAAAGATTCAATCATTTAAGATCGCAGCGGAAGAGGCAAATAGCGGCATTTAATTGTTATATGTACATTATGTAGTATTTCTTTACAACATCGTATGATTTCCATCCAACAATAAATTGAATTAATAAATGTTAGTCTTGTAAAATTTCAATAGATTTAACAAACTTTTTGAGGATACCTCAAATCAAGATTTTGGGGAATTGCTGCTATCGCTGAAAACGAACGAAAACGTGCTTAAGCGCGGAACCACAGAACTCTACACTTTAACATTTTACAACATTTCTTGCATTTCAGGATCAACCGAATGAAGATCATATATTATAGATACGAATGCTTGTAGTATTTTTCATTTACATAAATATATACACTATTATATAAATATTTCATGGGAATGGGAGGGACCATCAGGGCACCCGATAGAAGCACTCTGGATGGGGAGAGTGGGAATGCCAACTCTCCATTGTTAACAGTTTGTGAATAGAGGGCGGGCTCTTCTCCCCGCCCGTTAGGGCATCCTCATGTTAGATAGCTCGCTCTTTTGACCAATTGTTCAATCTTGTTGTTGGAAGGAGATTCTTTATATCCCTGTGGAGACGTATAAGTGATGTTGCATATCGATCCACCCAACTCCTTTTTGGCCACAATGGCATGATTAGGATAATCAGTGGTTATTAAAGCTTGATCAAGTCTAACAGAGAGGAGAGCCCATTGCTGTCGGACTTAGTTTCCGTGCTACAATGGGTGGTAGTACATATCATACATACACATATAAACGAAAAACAAAAAATTAAAAAAGGAGGGATGCCAGTTTTCCCGAAAAAAAAACATTTTTTTTCATAAATTTTTAGAAAATTTGCAAGAATGCAAAATAATATAATTTGAATAATCTTTTTCACTTAAATATTCACGGGCGAGGAATACTGCTAGGTGAAGCCGAAAAAACGATGTTCCTAATCTTCGAAAATTAAAAAAAAAAATCTTATTCATCGTCGTGGAAGGGTGAGTTGTAGGGCTAATCATTCTTTTTGGTAAATACTTTTCTAGTGCATATTTTTGCAATGGTTGGACAATGCTTAATCATTAGTACTTTGCCTAACTACTGGTTAAAAAGGCCAGAGAGTGGTTCTTAGCCTCTTATAGAATAACTCTTATCACTACCTCTCCGTGGTGCCAACTGAAATATGAGTACCATATTCCTTATGAGGAAACATATGAGGAACCTTAGAAAGGATCTGGTGACCAATCTCGGAGGAATCGTGGTCGTATGCTTACAGCGAGGGAGTGAAGTCTGCTCTCTTCGAAGGGTGCAGCCTATCTGAGCGTCTATCCTCCATGTTAGGGGTGGCTCAAAACAGCGTATGTTATCCATGTCAGGAGCTGCTGATCATCATCCTCGAGCCAGCGTGGGACTATAAACAGTCCAATAACATTTTTTGTAGTATAACAGGTAAATGGATGTAAAATGAACAATCCGCAGTTAGGGTTAAGTAAACACCATCAACAGCGTGACCTCAGAGACTCAGTTAGGTCGAGAATGTTTCAAGATTAATCAATTGTTTTTAGATCCAAATTGTGTTAATGTTAGATTGACAAACTTAATCTATTTTATAGGAATCAAATGGTAATTGTATTGTTTTGCTAGGAGTTGCATATTTTATTTTCAAATTGAAAAAAATGGTGAATTGAATTGAGAGCAAAAGAAAATGCAAGTGGTGTCTGGGTTTTTCACCAAATTTAAAATTTTATTTTTTAATCTATCAATATATCTCCATATGATGAAATTGGTTTACCTAAAGTAGGTGGTTAAAATTTCAAAATATTACGCTAATGGTAAAATACCTCTTCGATCTTCGAAAAGTATTGAGTAGTAATTGTGAAGTGGTGGAACATGTTTATGCAATATTTCTTAGGTCTGGAGTTTCATTTTCAGTACCGTTGAAAACATGGTATTTCTTACACTACAAACATTTTATTCGGAGCCTAATGATGTACATGTTCTTCGCTATTTTGAGATTGATAGTTATATATTTTTTTATTTTTCCCAAAGTACCTCCTTTCTTCTATCTTTAGAATTTTAAGCCTATTGCTTGCTCTCAACTTAGTGTTCTGAATGCACTTCTACAGTTATTAATTGAGAGTTTTTCGATGCCAGGTACCATTTTTGTATTAGTATGATTGTGTGGCAAGTACAATCATACCCTATATGTCCAGGGAGTCCAGAAATTTCCTTTAACGAAAAATTCCTAGACCAGACAGGGAATCGAACCCAGCCACCTCCAGCATGGTGTTGCCTTGTAGTTGTGCCTTTACCGACTGAGCTAAAGAAGGACCCCCCATAGTATCGACCTGATCGTATTACCATCGGTACATGTGTATTTAATCGCCTGTACCTTCTAATTCCTGATTCAGAAAGATGGGTTTGATAATGCCTTTAAAATTATCAATAAATTCAATGTTGAGAGTATTAATTTCTTAAAGAATAATTTTTATATATATGTGTGTACATTTTCTTTCAGATTCAATCATCAATAATTGCCAAAATTGTTATTACTTTGTTTTGTTTAATTAAATAAAATCAGGGATGTTTTTAAGATGTCTTCAATCGATATTTTATTGAACAGTTTTTATCATTTGCACCAAATTCTTGAAGAGAACTTAAAGACAATGATGGAAATTAATCTCTTTCGCTTCTAAAAATAACTCACCTAATTTAAGGCGGGCATGAAATTAGTTATGCATAAGTTCAACCTCAATTTAATGCCGGTACACTGTCTAGCCTGAAAACATCAAAAGGCCAACGCTTGAAATAGTGCACTCCCTGTCCCTGAGGTCGGAGCTAACCTTTACGCCGACACCTCAGAAAAAACCGGCAAGGCACCCATTTATTTCAAGTTTATTTATATCAACTTATCCCCGTACCAATTTGGCCGCTGGTCTCAAACTCATCTGGAGGAAGCTACATTCGTATTCCCAACATAGCAACAACTTCACACCGAAAATAACTTTTTCTAAACTATCACCACGTGTTGGCTGTTTTTTCATCGCCATGCGCTGCATGGAAATCAGGAACCACCGGGAATGCTTCTCCAGTCTGCCGGAGATGTAAGTCAATCAGTGTCTGACTGACGTGAGTTTTCACGTACCCAAGCGAAGGCAAGAAGGCGAGGGAAAAGCGCTGTCTCATAGCTCAGATTTTCCCTCCTTATGGCAGCGCATAACTCAAAGTCATTTGTTAGCACGTGATTGAAGTGCGGGGGCTTACTGGAAGTTATTTACATTTACGCTCCTCCATTAACAGTTTCCAATTTTAGGGATACCCTTGCCACAACCTGGATCCGAACGGTGCTGTGGTCGACACATGCAGCCAGCGGCAGAAAACGTTCATTGAACTACTCCGGCTACTCGAGCAATGGGGGAGAAAAATTCAAACTATTTTCCGGAATCCGGGGTAGGTCTACCTCGAAAAAGTAAACGACATCGGAAATGGCGGAAGGAGGAAAGGTGAGAAATCGTTTAAAGAGCCATTGAACTCGGGTTTAATTTTCAATACAACCAGAGGCTAAACTTTTTGTGTGAAGCGGTGAAAATTATGTCCAAACTTAAAAGTGAAATGAATTCCATTTCCTGTCTCCAAAGCATAGAGAAACATGCGTGAATGAATGTTATTGGCGTCGAGCTAATGTGTAACAGTTGCTTATCCATAATTTGAAAACGAAGGAATCATCGAGATGCACAGAAATGTTAAAACATTTGCCCTAGTGTTTTATTCCTGGGTCTTCAGCATATACTATTATGATAGAAGTTTGATAAAATAATACCATATCTAGCTGCAGAATATCACAAACGACAGTCATTTAATACCACTTTTTGAACTCGTGGGTTGCTCATACAACACCAAATTCAGTGCATCGAAAAAATTGCATTGCATTGAACAAATTCTGAAAGAGTTGTCAAAATAGATTTTGAACGGGAAGTTCCCACTTGATGAAAAAAGGTCCGAATAATCATTTTTTTTTTACTTTATATCCAAAGTTGTCCCAGTTGTGCTCCAAATGGCGGAAAACGTGATCGAGTGAGATTTCGCCAGAATAGGGGTATTAGAGACATAATTAGCACCATCAATTTCACCAAAACCATGCAACTCTTAATGAAACTTTTTATGTCAATCACATGTACCAAACAAACCACCCGAGTAACACATCTTCATGATTTTATGTTGAGTAAGCTTTTATATAACAAAATCTAGTCATATAAAATTATTTTCAACCGTTATAAAACTTGTGTGTTGCTTGGGCAGTTGCCAATACTTTAGATGAAATTTGTTTTAGATAATCGAAATATGTGAGAAAATAAATCTCGTTCGTCGACGAATTAAATTGCTATAATAAGCTAGCATTAGTATGGTTTAACAAAATCTGTGATAAAGATTGCAACCATATATATTTTGGAGTGTGGTTTTCTACTATATCCGCCGTGCTGAAATCCTTTGATTATAGTTGATTAAAAGAAAATGAGGTAAAAATAGCACTCCACATAATCTCAAGCAAACTCGCTGCTTTGTTATAAAGTTATGGTTTACATACGGCAGTGTGTTTACTAGATTTTTAAGGGTTTCAAACAATAATTTGCGGTTGATGAATAGGACTTTATCTTTGTAATACTGATGTGAAGTGTTTTAACCTGAAAAACTATCGAAAAATATGCCACGCGTATATATTTTGAACAATCTATGTGAAATTCCACATTATATTTATGTGTTCACACATAAACAGGACCCTTTGAGAAACACAAATGGTATATAGGTGCCAAATGAAAAGCATGTGTGCCCACACATAGTGATTATGGATACACATAGGAAGTATGTTAAGTTACATGTAGATATCATTTGTTAATCACATTGCAAAAATTCATGTTTGCGACACACAGATAGAATCATTGTGTTTTGTCTGTTTATTTTCTTCTAATGTAGGAGGTTTATTTTTTAAGTGAGAAGGAAAGGCTGCAACCATACTCCTGAAGAACTCTGGGGGGTGTGAGGTTGAGGGTACCAACTCCTCGACCCACTAAATACCCTCCCGGGCCTCTAGCCTTGCAAACCCTCTCCCCCCGGTAACTACTTTTCGGTATCACTTCGGGAAGGGACTATTGTTATTTAACACCCGCTTATGTCTAATTACTTAAAACCTTATACGGGATACGGGATACGCTGAGGACTCAGTGTGCCCGTAGTTGAGCACCCATGGCCAGAAAGAATCTGCGTTAAGTAGAAGGGAACGTCTCCTTGTCACCGAACAACCCATTCGGATACCTCTGGGATTATTCGGTGGGTCGACCGACCATTGGTGGAGTTATTCTACCACTTGAACATTGATGCGGCTCTAGTGGAATTACTCTCATGCCTCGTTATTCGAAGCACTCTACGTCCTCTTTTATGACGATGCCGATGGGCATCATCCCCGCTAAGACCACGTCGCGTGACACAGTATGGTATGCGCAGACCACTCTTACGCTCATTAGCCTGTGCGTACTACCGAGTTTGCCAAGGTAGCTTTTAGTACACAAGGCAGTGGCCCATGCTGGCCCGCCATACCTAAGTATGGACAGAGCGATGCTGGAGAGAAGCTTTCGTTTGCTCCCTTGTATCGCTGAGCTATTCGACATCATGCGGGATAATGCCGATACAGCCATAGAGGCTTTCTTGCAGGCGTGGTCAACGTGGCTGATAAAGGTCAGCTTGTCGTCGATCATAACCCTCAAGCACATCAGAGACCACTTTAAGGTGATGGTGCAGTTACCTGCACTAATCTTCGCCCGTTGCTCTGATTTTCTGTTATTGACCACAGTAATCTTCGTTTTATGATGGGCTTACTCCGATTTCCTGGAGCACATCCTTCCCTCGTCTATGTCGATGGAGTGTATCGTCGTTAACTCCACCTCTTCTATGGACTTTCCATAGACTTCTAGACTGATGTCGTCCGCAAAACCGACAATCTTTACCCTATTAAGGAACTTCAACCTCAAAACTTTGTCATACATCGTGTTTCAGTGCACCTGACCCAGGATTGAACTTCTACAGTGACTTGAACACGTTCCTAATCAACCACTGTGTTGTATACCATTAGTGAATTCTGGAAGTTATTGCCCAGAATCCTGTACAGGTACCCAGGAGCCCGGAGACGTTGGAGCGAGTTGGCAATTGCCTCCAAACTGACGCTATTGATCGCATTTCTCACATCCAGGATGACTACTGCACAGTAGCAAACTCTCCGCCTCTTACGTTGGATTGTCACCTGTGCCGTCTTGGTGACGGACATTATGGCATCCTCCGTTGACTTCCCTTTACGTATCCTCCGTGTACATCGACAAACTGTTGAGGATTAACCTCTCTAGCACCCTACCTGTCGTTCCCAACAAGCTTATCGGACGGTATGTAGATGGATCACCCGGTGGCTTCCCTGTTTTTGGCAGCAATAACGTTTGAATTTAAAAAAATGGACTATCAGTCGAAATCTAACCGTGATGGCAAAAAGTGAAGTGAAGCAACTCCGTTCAGTAGTGGGCGCGTTAAAAAAAACGGCACCCCACCGCTTCGAAAACGGACATCGTGCGGCACTTTGTGGACGCCGGATACGCCCGCTCCGGCATCTACAACATCTTGGCACTATTGGACAACAATCAGAGCATCGAAAGAAAGCCCGGTTCCAGACGGCCGACGACCCTGAGCAACAAGAAGCTCCAAAGGATGCTGAAGAGGAAGACCGAGGGAAAAGTGGCTTCATCGCTGTGTGCGCTTGACCGGGAGGTCGGTTCAACCGGCCAAACAGTGAAAAAGTACTTGGCGAACAAGAACATACATGTCAGGAATTGGAAGTCGCGTCCACTAGTTTCGGAGCTGCAGGCAATAACGCAGCGGCAGCGTCTGAATAAGATGCTCAACTCGATTTTCACGGCGAATCGCGACGTGGTGGTGGTGATGGACGACGAGACCTATCTCACCCTGGATGGCAACGACTGGCAGGGCATGCTATGCATTATTTCTTTTGTCTTTTAGACGAAATTTTATTTGTTCTTTAGACAAAGTGATGCCAATAATTTCGCAATGTAGATTAAACTGCCGCATTATTTGATTGATGGGACCACTTTTTGCATGATTTGTTCTGTAAGATTTTTCTGACGACAGGGAGTATAAAAATTCAATTGCGAAAGTAGTACTTCTGTTTTTAAACGATGTGAAATAACGTCATTGATGTAGAAAAGCATTGCAAATTTGCAGTGTTTCTTGAGTGTCTGTAAATTGATGAGCATGCAGCGCGCTTCATATGATGGAAATGGAAATACAGTCCAATTCAATTTCCTTAGGGCATACAAAAGAAATTGTTTTTGGACGGATTCTATGCGTTCTTAATGTATGGTACAGTACGGAATCCATACCAGCTTGCAGAATTCCAAAATTGGCCTTACATATGATATGTAGGGTATGTGTCCCTTAACTCAGCCTAATATGCAACGATCGATTAAATTTTTTATCATAACTCATGCATGATGGTGGCTGTAAGCAATATTGAACTAGATTTACACTTTCTTAGGTACGTTTAATAAGACGTTTGGTAGTATGTATCACAAAAAGTTACACAATTCATTTTATTTAGTCAGAAACATTCGAGGGATATGGATGTAATGTCGGTCCATAGACACCACATTGGGTCTATTCATGGTTGCAACTTCGTCCCATTCAAGAGATTTCCTATTAAATGCAGTCTTCGTATGATTTTTTTTCCTGAATTTCTGATTAAAGGCATTGCCAGTTGTATTCAATCTATCCAACACATAATTTCACAAACTAACTGAACTAAAATTACTTTGAAACATTTCAGTGATTTTCACATATGATTTACCGGCAATGGGTACACAGAAAAAATATGTCCCTAACATTGGGTCTAAGGTTTTCTTGTTAAATTATTGTTATTTTATTGATGTGAAAGTTAGTTAATAACGTGTGACTATTTTTTTGTACATCTAGGCTGCATTACTCGGTTAATCGGTTCAATTTAGCCAAATTCAGATCATTCAAAGATCATACAAATAATTTGTTCAGCTTAACCAGCGAAGTCAAGATATTTAAAAAGTTAAGGAAATCGAACATTGCACGGATTGAATAACTATAAATTCATTAATAATGTCTCAATTGCTTTGAAAATAATCAGTAATCCCGATAGCAACATGATTTTGTTGATTATGGCTGAATTATAACCATATTTTGTACATAGGCCGAATGAAGGAGCTAGGCTAACATTACATCCCGTTACCCTATATTAATTTAATTGTGTATGGGTCTTGAAAGTTGTAGTTAAACCTCTTCGAAAAATCGGAACCAAATAAGAGGTGTTCCAAATGTTAGGAAATTTGCCCTTTTCAGAGACATATTAAAAAGAAGTTCTAAAGGAAGGGTAAGTTCGCCTGCAAGATTCTTCAAAAATATGGGTTGCAATACCGTTTGGTTCTGGTCCCTTAGAAGCTTCCATGTTTTTTAGTGCTTTGAGAATTTCGTGAGTAGATAATTGATCGACAGATATATTGTTGGAAAATTCGAGAATGAATGCAAAGAATCCGCGATCGCGGTCTTCATCGGAAAATGTGGTATTTACTTCTTGGAAGAAATTTGCAAAAAGCTTGCATATTTCAGAAGGATTTTCACCGACATTTATTTATTTATTTATTTATTTATTCGTCAACAGATAAAAATGTTAATCCCTATGACAATAAGATAACGCTGAATTACATACAATAACTAACACATACATCTTCCAAAACAACGCTTAAAGTTCAGTCCAGTTAGAATCTCTTATTGTGTTGCAGTGGCACGGGAAGTGACCGCTGCAAGAATTCTGTTAAAGCGATTTGTTTACCTAAGCGTCCACTTTCTGTGCTATAAATTTCACGGTGTTTCGTTCAGTGAGTCAAAGATTATTCCAGATGGAAGCCGAGAGGAGAGAAAAAAATCTGCACACCCACTTTGATAATCCAACGTGATCCGCAATAAAAATCGCAAAAACGTTGAAAATCGCCAAATCAACCGTGTATGATGTGCTCTAATGTTTCAGGAACAGAAAGAGCATGGATCGAGTGCCTCAATCCAAGCGTCGTAGTGGAACATATGACCGCAAGCTAAACCAGCAGGTGTTGAGAACCGTCAGAGCAAACCCTGGACTATCAGATAATTAAATCGCACAAAAATACGTTGCTGCTCGCAGTACCGTTCGAAGAATAAGTTTGCGAGCAGGATATCGTTCTTATCGAGCCAGCAAGCAACCAAACAGAACGTTGAAGCAAAGTTTCGTCACCAAAACTCGAGCTCGGAAATTGTACTCACAGGTTTTGACGAAGTACCAAGGATGCCTGCTCATCGACGATGAAACCTACGTCAAAATGGATTTCGGACAGCTTCCTGGCCAAAAATTCTACATGGCGACGGCACAAGGAGATGTTCCTGCGAGCTGCGGAGTAAAGAACAAAGTGTTCGTGACGAATAAGACTCGAAGCTGTACAGCGTGGTACCGGGATAATAACGTAGATTTCATCCCTAAAAACATAAATCCACCCAACTGCCCACAGTTCCGGCCCATCGAGAGATTTTGGGCAATAATGAAGCGGAAGCTTAAGAAAAGTAGAAAAACCGCTCGGGACGCGACTCAGATGACCAAAATGTGGAACAAATGTGCCAAGGAAGTTGACTCCGAAGGTGTGCAGCGTTTGATGGGAGGAATAAAGAAGCAAGTGCAAATTTTCATTAAAAATGAAGAAAAATGATTTGTTTTGATATTTTTTTCTTAAAGTACAGTGAACCTTTGTTTTGATGTACTAAACTTATTTGTACGTCAATCCGTTACCGAGATACATATGATTTTATTCTTCCGGATTCTAAATGGACATAGCTCTATTAACATCACGAGATACATCAAAATTAAACACGTTCTAGCAGCTGTTGCAAACGCGACACATGCTTAGCACAGGTTCGTGTTTGCCGTTGTTGGTCCTTGAGTGCCGGTTTATAAAGAAAGATTGTAAACGTAGGTTTCGTCGTCGAGTGTTGATTTTCAAGAGACCAAGTCAAGTGGAACAGTCGATGTTTCCCTGAAGGAGGTCACCAACGAAACACGCTTTGGCCACCACACGCCTCCCTTCCAACAATTCCAGGCTGGTGAGCTTACACCGACTTTCATAACTTGGCAATCTGCGAGAGTCTTGCCAACGAAGATGTAGCAAAGCAAAGCGTATAAACCTTCGCTGAACGGCTTCGATCCTCTGGACTGCATTTTGGTAGAAAAGGGACCAAACGACAGCACAGTACTCCAAAAAAGGACGAACCAAAGATCAGTATAGTGCCTTCAGACAATAAACGTCTTTGAGGTTTTTTTTGCCAAGCGGAAGATGAATCCTAACTGCGATGAGGCTTTAGAAACAACATGGTTCTCGTGGTTCTCGAATGACAGTTTGGAGTCGAGCATTACTCCCAGAACCTTGACTGTTGTTCCTCGAAGGATGTAGTCGTGGAGACACATCACACGTTTTCCTTTTTAAGGACATTCTGGACACGTTTGGATCCTTTTTGAGGACATTCTGTTGATCCGGCACCAGTTGTCGAACACTTGCAGTTCCTGATGAAGAAAATCGGCGTCTTCTTGACATATTATGACGTAGTACAGCTTTAGGTCGTTAATGGCTGTATTAAGTTGGTTGCATGTGTCATGATATTTTGTAAATTTGTTCTAGTGTTTTGCTTTTTTTATAATTTGTGTGCTTTTTGCATTTTGCTCTTTAATTTTTTCAATTGTGGATTAAACCACACTGGTAATTTATTGTTTCGTGTTCGCCTTCTTCTTTTTATTGGTACAATTTCTGAAATAAGGCACTGAATAATTGAATGAAGTTTGCCTACTTCAGTGTCGTCATTTCCTTCGATACTTATTAGGTGTATCTTCTTCGATCTTAGGTCACTGGGTTTGGTAGGTGATACAAACACCACGAAGTCATGCCAAGTCATGCAAGGTCACGCACGGTCAAGCGGTGTAGAAGTCAACAGCGTCGAAAAAAACTTTCCGGAACAGCGGCTTTAGTGTCACCTTCAATTGTGCTCGAACAAAAAGAAAGTTTGTGATTCATTCGAACCGGTTAAATGTAACCTTTTATCACTGTGTAATTGACATAGAGGTGAGAAAAAAGTACAACACAGTTATTGCTGATTTTTCAAACACTGTTATAACAAATTACAGTTTTGTTTTTGCGTGACCAGAGACAGTAAAGGTTGGTAGCACCCTTGGCAAACCATGAAATTTACGCCCTTTCTGATTAATAGTTTTAAATCATTACAGCTACAATCTTATGATATTCGAATCATATAAATTATAGAGGTAATTATTTTTTGTCAATTTTAATACCATCTCCTTCTTCTTTGTTTATTAAGGTGGCATTTAGCCTTTAGCTGGTTCACCACGGGAAGGAGGCAACTCCACCTTAGACTGATCATCACAGGAGCCAGCATCAACGGCTTAACTTCCTTTCCGAAGGAAGACGTGACAAGATTTTTTTTCTCCTTGGCAAAACTTCGACTCGGATTGAACCTTGGGAGCCATGAAGCTGTCACGCTTACCACCTATGCCGTCAATTTTCATTTACCTCGACTTATTCACAGACTAGCAGAATGCACTTGTATTGAAAGTTTTTATGTTTTTTTCATGATATGCAAACATATTTACAACCAAACTAATTATTAAGAATGCAAAGCTATGGCTTGCACGTGGATAAGCAAAAGCCATGCCACTTGATAAACTCGGTAATGAAAAAATCAATTCTAAAAGTCTTACGATGAAATAGCAAACGGATAAGTATAAGCATAGTTGAAGCTACTCCTTTCCTATTGAAAAAAACGTCTAGCTGGTTAGTGCATAAGACATTTTGTAGCGCCCTTTCGATGTTAAGATAAACTTATACATAAATGGATACAGTGCGAAAGATTTTCTTCTTTTAACTGGATTTGACAAGTTTCTCAGCGAGCTTTCGCTTACTTTCAACTAAGTGTTCTAAAACCTTTGGACACAAGCCTTGTATAATAAGCTGTTGCTTAACAGAAAAAAAATCATGCATCTTTTATTGAAATGTTATCCATGTTAATTGGAATGATCTACTCTTTTCATCAATTTTGCAGATCTATTAAGATATTAATTCATAGCTTATTTATCATTTCAGTTACAAATTATTGGATGCCAAATATATTTTTTCCATGTACATAATCCTCTTACGTATAAATTCATATAATCAGGATATGGGTGGGATCCTCATGACACCCGGCTGAAGCGAATTGCATAGAGGGTGAAGGAATGTGATACTTTTCTATCGAAGTTATGATACTACTTTCATAATTGCAAACAAGAATGATGATTTATGCATTTTCATAAGGTTATTTGATTATTACTTATTGTCTTTAAATTAAACGAAGACTAAGTTTATGTAGTTACATTCCCCACGGAAATAAGTTCCCTCTCACATTAATCTATCTGTTGGACAGAAAACCATTGACAAAGTGTATAACTTTAAATACCTAGAGTTAGTGTAAGAACTTATGCTCTCCGGAGGAAGCCAAATAGAGCATATTCTAAAACAAATTGCATCTCTTTGTGGTTTATTGTACCGTGTTAGGCCATTTGTTCCTCGAAATGCTCATCTTAAGTTTTTGCATCTGCAGTACCTGAACGTTATCTGGGGTCATACCGGTTAATCTATATATATGCAAAAGGGATTTCTGCCTGTCTGTCTGTCTGTCTGTCTGTCTGTCTGTCTGTCTGAACCTAATAGGCTCGGAGACTACAGAGCCGATCGGCGTGAAAATTTGTATGCAGGGGTTTTTTGGCCGGGAAAGGTTCTTATGATGGTTTGAAACCCCTCCCTTCTCTGGGGGGGGGGGTTCCAAACAAGTGAAGCACAAATTTCTGCATAACTCGAGAACTGATCAAGCATAGGAACCCAAATTTAGCATGCGGAAGTTTTTGGAGGCAATGTTTCTATGGTAGTCACAGACCCCTCCCCTCTCTAGAAAGGAAGGCTCTCTTACAAATGAAACAGAAGTTGCTGCAAATCTCAAGAACTAATCAAGCAAATGGAACCAAATTTGGCTTGTGGGGTTTTCTGGAGGAGAAAAATGTTTCTATGGTGGTTTGAGACTCCTCCCCTCTCCTAGAAGGGGTGCTGTCATACAAATGAAACTGTAATTTCTTCATAACTCTAGATCTAATAAAGCAAATGGAACCAAATTTGGCATGCGGGGATTTTAAAGGCAATAAATGTTTCTACGATAGTTCGAGACCCCTCCTCTCTCTCTGGTAGGGAGGGGGCGGTGCTCCCAAATGAAACAAAAGCTTCTACATAACTCGAGAGCTAATCTAGTAAATTGAGCCAAATTTGGCAGATAGAGGTTTTTGAAGGCAAGAAATGTTTCTAAGGTAAATCGAGACCCCTCCGCCTTCTGTAAAAGGGGGGCTCTCATACTAATGAAACACAAATTTGTGCATAGCTCGAGAACTAATTAAGCATATGGAACCCAATTTGGCATGTGGAGGTTTTTGGAGGAGATATATGTTCTATGGAAGTTCCTCCGCCATCTGGAAGGGGCGGGAGAGGGGTTCCATACAAATGAAACACAAATTTCTGAATAACTCGAGAATTTATCAGGTTAATGGAACCAAATTTGGCATGTGGAGGTTTTTGAAGGAAATAAATGTTTCTAAGGTTTGAGACCCCTCCGCCTTCTGGAAGGGTAGACTCCACAAAAAATGAAACATAATTTTAAGCATAACTCGAGAGCCAATGAGCAAATGAAACCAAATTTGGCATGTTGAGGTTTTTGGAGGCAAGAAATGTTTCTATGGCAGTTCAATACCCCTCGCCGTTTTGAAGGGGGGGGGGGGGGGGGGGGAGGGGCTCCCATACAAATAAAAAGCAAATTTCTGCATAACTCGAGAACTAATCAAGTAAATGAAACCACTTTAAGCATATGGGGGTTTTTGGAGGGTAGATTTCTATAAATAATAAATAAAAATGAATTTCTGTCTGTCTGTCTGTCTGCCTGTCAGACCCTTATAGACTCGGAAATTTCTGAACCGACCAACGTAAAAATGTATATGAAGGGGTTTTTGGGGCTGGGGAAGGTTCTTATGATTGTTTGAGACCCCTACTCTCTCAGGAAGGGGGGCTCTGATACATATGAGACACAAATTTCTTCATAACTCGAGAACTAATCAAGCGAATCGAATCAAATTTGGCATGTGGTAAGTTTTGAAGGCAAGAATGTTTATATGGTGGTTCAAGACCCCTCCACTTTCTGAAAGGGGGGTTCATACAAATAAAGCTCAATTTTTTATTATAATCGAAGAGCCCCATGTGATGGTTCGAGAACTAATCAAGCAAATGGAACCAAATTTGGCATGTGGGGGGTTTTGAAGGCAATGATTGTATGGTTGTTTGAGAAACCACCCCCCTCTGGAAGGGAAGGCTCCCATACAAATGAAACACAAATTTTTACCAAAAATGAGAATTATCCAGGATACTTAAACACAAAACGAGATTTCTGTTTTTTATTCAAGAAAAAATAAAAACCATAAAAGTGCCAGTTACATTAAATTTTCCTTCATTTAGTTGCAATCGTAGCAGCGCACGCACCGGGTTCAGTTAGTAAAAACTTAAAACACTGCAAGTTTTGCGAAACAGATGTTTAAAAGTTCTTTATCACCACAATTATTCTCGACGCTTCAACTCTATACTAACTCCACACAGTTTGATAGAAACAATCCATTTTCTGCGTTGTTTAATGCACATAGAGATAATGCTAGATTTGGCTTAAATTAATGGAATCTTTCATGTAAATTTAAGCCAGATATCGTTGTAAACAGGTCCGTTTATGGAAGATTGCGAAAAATGTTACGTGGCGTATGAAAGATTGCAAACAATTACGTTGCTTACGCTTGCAATTAAACTAGGGGAAATTTTACACGTCTGTTAAAATTCATTATTTTTTTCAGTGCATTCACAAAGCTTTGCCATTACGATAGGTTATGTGAGGTACATATTCATGTATATTTATTTACGATATTATAAAAAATCCAATTTATATCATAATCTTTCTCTACCTGTTAGAATTCATGATAACTATACAAAAAGCACTTCACAAACATTTTAATGATATCTAGAGCATTTGGCAGTCTTGGTCACATGCGAATATTTGTTTATGGTGCATGGAAATTGATGAACAGTCGAAATTTATTTAAAATGAGTTGAAAACACCACAACAGATCTAAAATCAATAAAATAGTGGGGAGGCAACCCTGGCGCAGTGGTTAACATCAATACCTCTCACGCCAAAGTCACGAGTTCAAATCTCACCCCAGATGAGTTACGAAAGTACTCAAAATATATTTGAGTGACTACGACGGGAGATGAACCAGCCTAGGGCTGAAAATCTCGATATAAAGCAAAAAATACTACAAGGTACAGCCCAATGGGGTTGTGCGCAAAGTTGACGTCGGACTACGCAGCAATCGTAGGACTACGGAACTGTCCTTGAGTTCCGACGCGCTATTTCCAACATCATCAGCAGCAGCAAGACTAGTGCCACGGAAATAAAAAATAAATTATCATTACTTCTTGACACGGCTCCAATGAACACTTGCATGGCTGAAGAAAAGGCTATAAAATCGGCAGCGGACGCGGTAGTAGAAATAATTACGTCAACACCAACATACTCCCGATGTTAATTGGTGAACTAAGGAATGACTTGGCAGACTCAAATGTCATTCTTGCATCCGATGTAAAATCACATTTGGATGAAATCACAAGAACGTTTTCGGCACCAGACACAAATTCTGCCAGTACACCTAAAAACAACTTGGCCCTCGAACTGCAAAACATGCAAAGCGTCATTGAACTAAACCCAAGTTGGCGAATCATAGGCAATAAAAAAGTGTGGTAACGCGACTGGGCGGAATATGATGCCAAGCAGCATTCCCGTTGTCTTCAGGAAAAGAGGGAAGCAAAGGCCAAACGTAGGCGAAAGCAACGAAAGGAATATTACTCTAATTATCACACGCAGAATAACAATAAAAACAAAAACAGCAACCACAATAACACCAACGACAACAACAACAACAATAATACTGGAGTCACACCAAAGACACAACTCAATTTCACACGCGCTCATATGGTATTACCTTTGGACAAAGACCTTCTAGCTGCTGCACGAGTGCAATTCTTTCAGCCACTCAACATGGAAAATGGACCTAAATTTATCAACTTAACTCAGAAAAGGGAAACCATCAACTCATATCGAATCAACAAGCTAGCTGAAATGAACACCCTTCACTCCTAATTGAAGCGCCGCGAACGGTGAATATCGCTCCGTCAACATTTTCGGAAGTGAATTCAACACCTGGCTGGTCCCAATGCGCCCACCCATCGTAAGCATGACGCAACAATCAGCTGATGGCGACGAGCGGTCATTTTACACTATGCGCCAACCGCCCGGCGTAAGCATGACGCAGCAATCAGCTGTTATAATGCATCCACCTATGCTCACCGAACAACCATCATCCGCCGGAATTGAACATCCACCACTTTTGGACCCAATGCGACCGCCTATAGTCAGACTGATGGAACAATCAGCATCTGGTGACCAACGCTTTCTACGGGACCCTAAAATTTTTGACTTAGTGCGGACCTACCTTTCATTCCTGCATGGCCAACCACCCTCCGTATGCATTTGCGGAATCACGTAAATTAGTGCAACATTAATGCTAGCAGCCGAAGGACTACCAACAGACATAAAATTCTTGCGCGAAATTTTCCTGGACGTCCATGCAGAACTAGGAATGACGCCTTGGCAGACCTTCAATCTTATCGAGCGTTCCTGGCTAGTGAACGTACAGAACGACTGCAGCGTAGTAGGGAGGCCGCCCTGAAATTTTATAAACCTAAAAATTTTCGGAAACACTAACGCGCCCTTTCGAAGAAGTATCATTTAATAGTATTGTAAGTATGACTAATCCTCCAAAAATGTCTTTGCCTTCGCAACAAATGCGACTGAAATTTTTGTGTATTGCCAAAATGAAAGAAATTCAACAAAAACTTCTCTCTTCTTCTTTCAACGTTATTCTGGCAACCGAAACTAGCTGGGACGAAACCACATGGTCGGTCTGAAGTATCGCAGTTCGGTCCGAATTATCCGTTTTAGAATTTCGTTCGTTGGTTGTTCAACGTTCTTTGTCATTTACTCCGGAACGCGGCTTTTAATGAATGCTATGAACAGCCGGGGCGCGGTAATTGAAATTAATTTGAAACAGCACAAGAGAAAATTTTAACCAAACAAACTCTTTAGTTGGCAAACTGATTTGGTCGGCCTGAAAAGGACGGATTTAGTTGACGGGGGAGAAACATGGTTCGCGATTGAACTTGGGCTTTCTTCTTGGTATTCTTGGTTCAGTTCCTCGTCGTTGCGGGTGGCCATCTTCAGCTGACGTGGGATGATTGGTTCTTGTCTCTTTGTCACGGGCGGCTTTTTCCCGCCAACTCGTAGGCTTCAATAGCCTGTTTCTCGCAGCAGGGTTGACAGGAGCATCGGCAACAACAGCCAACTGCATCAACGCCTCTCTGGGCAACGACTGCTTGCCAACTACAATTCAACTGCAGATCCTACTCTGCACAGCTCCACGACCGCCGAAAAACTAATTTCTAATCCGAAGGTGTACCTCTTATAAAACATACCTGGCTGCCTAGGAGACGTTTGTTACTTAAATTTGAAGTCTGTGCAAGTAAAGTACTGCTTATTTGGTAAATTTACTTTGAAAAATTGACATTATAAGATACCACTTCATATTTGCGTTAATTTTATTAGTTGCATGTTAAAAATCAATAGATTTAAAAATTGGAATCAAAGCGTAGACAATTTCTCAACCTAATGCTGCAAACATTTTGGAAATCGATCGTGAAATTACTTAGTAATTAACGGTCAAACCTGACCGTTGTTCGTGACGCTCCAATTTTTTGCAATTTTAATGTGTACCCCATTATCAAAAACACAGACGTAGTCCTACGTCAAAAAAATAGTAGTACAATCACACTCTATAAATGTTATTAGATAATTATTTAAAATAATTATTTATAATAAGTTTACTAAATCCTGGTGAGTGGGAGTTTTTTTTAGTGGAATACCTGTAACTAGAAAATGAGAAGAAAGATTAGTAATTTCCGTTCAATTCCAACTACCTTCATTGCTTATTTTGACAGATACGCGTATTTCGTCTACAATGTGCAGATTTCTTCAGTGTCGTATACTAATACTCCACTCGAATAAAGTCGAGTATTACTACACGACACGGAAGAATGCTGCACATTTCATTGTTTGGAATTATATGGAAATTACTAATCTTTCTTCTCATTTTCTAGTTGTAATAACTATTTCTAACCTCTTCTCTCACACTCTCTCTCTCTCTCTCTCTCTCTCTCTCTCTCTCTCTCTCACACACACTCTCTTTCTCTCTCTCTTTTCTCTCTTTTTCTGGGATCCCTTAAAAGGAAACTTGTTCCCTTGGATATCCCTCGTTTGTCAGTTTGTTTTACAATTTTTCGCCTTACTGCTCACACCAATAAACTTTTCGAAACTTTGTTTCAATTTTGTATATGTCTATATGTTTTAGTTTCAGATAAGTTCGCTACCAGGGAGGGGGCTCCTGAAAAAAAGCATTTTGATGTGGGGGTTAGTGATGGGCCATTAAAAAAAAATCCAGGATTTGTTATACATCAGTAGATTAGTTTAGGCTAATGGATGAAAGAGTCAAAACAATTTATTTTTTCAAAGCTTGTTTTGGTAAGTGTCTTGTATAGAAATGTGGGCATTGTTGCAAAGCGACAAGCGGTTTCACACTTCTTGAGGCGATTACTGTGAAGTAAGGGTTCAATTCGCGCTCCAGCTTGTGACACTTTTCGCAAAATCAAAATATCTTCACTGGTCCAATGAGCGTTAGGTTAAGATGTAAGTTGTATCTGCCTTATATTCAATGAAGAGTATATTTTGTTCAACCCCGAGTTAAAGCCGGTGAAAATATTTTTGAAAAAAAGTTCTTCAAAAGATACTTTCATGTATGCAACAAGAACATTGAAACGCAATAATGTTTGAGCAATATCTCATAAACTCAAAACAATCCAAAAGAAATATTAGAAATGCTGTACGACAGGAGAAAAAAAATCGAAGATAAGATACTTTGCTGATTGACTTTTCATATATTATCAAAACACAACTTTCGTTATATTTTCAGCATTCGCGGAATAACTTTAGACATTTTTTTTACCAGTTTTCGGGACTGGGAAAATCCATGAAGCATTGCTTAACCTAGTATTGAAACCTATATTGGCCAGCGTCTTAGTTTGTAAGGTCTTAGTCGAGTCGCCCACTGATGAAACGGAAGTGCTACATCTGCAAATATGTCAAAGCATCTTGTCGACGTTTACCTCATGCCACAATATATTGACTCAATATTTTGACTTGTTACGTGATGCCATATAGCGGCAATTCAGTGGGCAACCAGCCTTACTTGTATTTGACAATTCAATTATGTTGATAATATTGTTTTGTGTACCTGATGAAAACTAGCTTCATATTTGTATAAATATGCACTGACGGAAATCATAGTAGCTTGAGATAGGATATGACTGATCAATACCAATGTACTTTGTGGCCATGCACTAATTACTTTAGGGTTTAAGGTGGGAGAGGGTCTGTCATTTTCTAAGGTCCCACATAAAAATTAATAGGTTTGTATTAAAATAAATAAGGGTAAGAAATCCGAACAAAGTTTTATGTTATAAGTGCATCGCCCCTTATAAAACACCACAACAAGATTGTCTGCCGAAGAATCATTCTTTGCGCACTAGACAGAATAACGTCAATGATGATTTTCAATATTCTGAGCCATTCATTTAAATATTGTTTTTATTCAATTCATGATGAATTTTCTGGAAAACTTTGCAACTAAAAAATTTGGAATCTGGTCAGGTTGTCTCTCAATATGACCGCATGGCAATTCACTCTTACTCACACAGCCCGGAGAACAGTTCAACCTTTTTTTCGGCATAATCAAAAAAGTCAAAAATGTTGATCACTGTGTCATTTCAACAACCATAAACCATCTTGCAGCAATCCTCAGCCAGGCTTCTTCAGAATAACCCAATTGACATATTTGGGTATCCATTACGTTTTGTGTGACATATTAGAGGCGTTAAAGTACTTCATAAAAGGTAAACTATAATTTGGGATGCCACAACCCCAAATTAAAGTGCCACCTAACCTAAAAAAAATCGATTTCTTACAATTCAAATAGCTTGAATTAAACAAAATACACAATTTCAATAACGTTGAGCAGAACTCGTCCAATATTCGTTGGATGCAGCCCGTAGCTAGCAATAATAAAACTGTTTACTCGAGTTAAGAACCATTGGAATAAGTGGTAGTCATAAAACAACCACATCAACAAGTTTTTTTTTTCAATCCTCTGCACGTTCATCGGTTAGCGTGATGTGGAAAACCTCCGAACAACACAATCTCTTATTCGTGGTGAGTCGTCGAGGGAAATAGTTTATGACCAGGGAATTACGGCGGTCAGTGAGTTGTGCAAGGCTGACGCTTTCGAATGACTAATAATTAACTCGTTCATCGCCGGCAGGCGTCATTTTACTTTCAATCGGCAGCAAAAACCCTAAAATGGCTTATTCCAGAGCAACTCTGGACCGCATCACGTCGTTTCATCAACTTTTCCATGGTTATCCTATCTGGCCATACGTATCGGTTGGCAACCGAAAAACTAATTCATCTATAGATTACGGTTAGCTAGCGGCAATAACAGCACCGGCAGACCGATTTAATTAGCCTAATGATTTACAACCATTTCAGGCTGGATTGGTGCGAAGTGCCATTTTTGGGATGGGAGAACTTTTATATCGCTATGTGATGTCTCTTGATCAGAAACCCAGGTTTGGTTATGAGGTCCAAAATAGAGGCAACAAATATCAAAACTATTTACAACCATGCTGCTCGTAATGTCCGGTTGGCCTGAAGCGTGCCCGATGGCTGGTGTCGAGGTACTGATTGGAAGAGACAATGAACATGCCGGAGGGTGCCAATTCGGCAGTTTGAGAATGTAAGTTTTTGTCAGCTGATGAGCTTTCTAATCGACCAAATGATGGAATTGAATTTGAGAAAATGTTGCTTCAACATCCACAAATTGGGAGAAACAATTTCATTAAAAACATGCACTTTATTCTATTCTCAACAGCAAGTACGTTACGTTATGATACAGAAAATGATGTTTGCGAATTTGAACATAGGAATAAGTTCATTGAAATCAAAACAACTTACGCTTATCGCAGAATTTTTTTGGTCTCCAATATTAACTCTCGGTGAATCTCAGGCGACTAACTATTATAATCTTAGTCAGTTTCGCTGTGATTGTATTTATCATCCTCAACATTACTAACAATAAGTGTCTATATTAAGGTGGATTAAACCCCCTTCTCCCAAAAGTGGAGATCTTTTGGCTGCAAACGCGGACTGGCCCTTTGAAGTTTAGTGAGGAATTACTTTGGTGAAACAAAATTGTTTGTTTTAATCCACATCTTTGCTATCTTTGTTTAGCTTTCAGCTTGAAGTAGCTGTTGATATCAAATTTATTAATTTTTAATTCATTTTCAAAACAAAAAGCTTTACAAGCTTTGTAACAACTCTTTTGATGTGATGTCTACCGACAAATCAAATTTCATGAATTTTAATTAATATATTGCAGTTTCAAGGCCAAATTGACCATAGGAACATGATTCGGTACCCGTAGGAAAATTGTAGCTTCAATTGAAATTTCAGTTTTATTGAGAGTCCACGGGTGAAACCAAATGTTCTGCATTGTCATCAGCATCATATCATCATTATCATCATCATCATCAATCAGGCCAAGGCCGGGATCTATTTTATTCGGTCCAGCACTGCACTTCGCCAGGCTCCCAGTTTGTGAAAGGTCCGCAGGTCGATTCTACTTGATAAATCCACCTTGCTCGTTGCGCACCTTTTCTTCTTGTTCCCGTAGGCTCGATATAAAGAATCATTTTAAATGAGCTAACGTCCGACACTCTTACGACATGCCCAGCCTACCGTAGTCGACCGATTTCAGCGGTGTGAACGACGGGAAGTTTTCCATGTTTCGTAGTCGTAGAGGATCACCGGCTAAATAAATGTCTTGTGGTGGTTAACTATGAGTTCTGAGAACTTTATTCAACTTTAGCGTTCTTCGGATCCCAAAGCAGGCACGATTGCCAGCCATCATGCGGTTTTGTATCTATCTTCATGTGAAATTATTCGCGGTCACCATTGAGCCGAGATACACGAATTAGTCCACTACTCTCAATTTCATCCCCGTCGATCTGAACTCGTGGTGAGGTTAACATTGTCTTCTTAAGAGCTTCTTTGTTTCATGTATTTTTTTTACACGGTGTTCAATAAGTTCGGATACACTTTCAAAATTTGTTAAAAAAATGAAAACATGTTTTTTTATTTTTTGGATTTATGTTATTGAAAGCTATGTTTACAAGGAACGTTTACAACATTTCTCTTGGAATGACCCCCCTTTGTACTCCTTAACGAGCTTCAAACGTTTCTCGAACGCGTCGCAGGCGGCACGCACGGACTGCATGGGCATTTCGTCCCAGATTTTGAGAATTACCGTCTTGAAATGATCCAAAGTGCTGACCTTGTATTCGTTCAGCTTCGCCATCATATAGGACCAAACAAAAAAGTCGAGAGGATTCAAGTCCGGGGAGCTGGGAGGCCACAAAGTTTTGTCCAGAAAGTCGGTTAAATTGTCCCGACACCAGGCTTGAACCACATTTGCCGTATGGGCTGGTGCACCGTCCTGCTGGAACACGTAGTGCTCATCGCCGTAGAGGCTTCGGAGACTGGGGGCAACAACCTTTTCCAAAACCTCAGTTTTGTAGTACGCCGCGTTGATTTTGACGTTTTTTTCAATAAACACCAAGGGTAGCTTACCACGTTTGCATACTGCCCCCCAAACCATCACCGACGCGGCACTTTGGAACCGAGGGATGTTTATATTGGATTCAGGAATGCTGTCCCTCGATGGCGCCCACACCCGGTCATTTTGCACATTGTGCGGCTGCTGCAGCACGAACAGTTTCTCGTCCGAAAAAACAAACTCCTGACCAGCGTGCCGAGAGAGGATCCTCTTAGCTCGATCCAACCGCTTTTTGCTGGTAGCCTCCGAAACGCCATGGACCTTACGTTTTTTGTAAGGCCTGAAACCAAGGTCCTTGGTGAGTATGGTGTGAGCGGTTCCAATGGAAACGTTGAGATCTGCAGCCGTTTTCCGGATTGAGCGGTTCTTTTTGCGCCGAATTCGCTCCCTCACGATCTTGATGACCCGTGGCGTCCTCGCTGAACGCGGCCGACCGGATCTCGCACGGTCATTGGTCGAGGACGTCTCCCGGTATCGCCTGATGGTCGTGTAGACAAAGTTCCGCTTGACCCCATGCGATTTCAGCAGCCGGAATATATCGCCGGGTCGCTCACCGTTCAAAAAACGCTTAATTACGAAGTCCCGATACTCTTTCATCGCGCGTAACAAACAAACAACAACTAACAGAATGTGGTTCACGTAGGACCGCGTTGATTTATAGTAATAACGGTATCATTAAATTTATACGTATCATTACACATATGGTTGGTTAAAATGTTAATATTATTAGTTCTTTAATTTTGCTTTGGACCCGTTCTTCTTATGAATTTTGCTCCATACTGCACTTTCGTGATCCTCATAGCAAGGCCCAGTATTCCACGCTAGTATAAAGCACGCGAGATGAACCGAAATGATTTCATAAGGGATGAATGGCCATTTTTCAAAGGCCCAAAATTTTATCATTGCATTGGGCAGACATGGAAACCGGTAACTGTCCGATTAGCCGGTCTTGCAAGACTCTG
The DNA here is from genome assembly GCA_024533555.2 of Aedes koreicus. NCBI lineage: Eukaryota > Metazoa > Arthropoda > Insecta > Diptera > Culicidae > Aedes > Aedes koreicus. Next base: position 338,023 of record JAHHFK020003654.1, read on the forward strand.
TTTTCCATACCACAACCGGGCGGACTGTTGCGGGTAGACAAAGCCCTGTCCGAACCACCAGCTGAGAGCTCGTGTCGAAAACTGAAATCATTTCGGTTCATCTCGCGTGCTATATACTAGCTTTGATACCATAGCCCTGAATGAACAGAGACACGAAAATACAGTACAAAGCCAAATTCTTAAGAGGGAACGAGCCTCAATTATAAAATCAGACACCGGCAACAAAGCAAAATAATATTGCAGCTGAAGGGTAGGGCTATTTCTGTACTCATCATGGAATGAAACTAAATGAAATAAAAAGAAGAAGACCATTTGTTACCCGTTTTTGAGGACCCGGATAGGGAAAACCATATTTTCGACTTGTGCATGCGGAGATTTATATGGAAGCAAAAGTAGGAATTTTTTAAGAAAAAAATAGAACTACTTTTACTAATAGAACAAAGTTGTCATTTTAATGCAAAAATTTTGTAGGTTTTTCTAATCAAATGATGTATGAATGAAGTCATTGTGTTCAGTTGAACGAGAGTTATTAGCGTTCAAAAACCTTTCACTTTTGCGTAACGCTCTCATTTTTCAAAATTTTGAAATGACACCCGGTATAGAAAAGAGAAACGTAGTCCTACGTTAAAACTAAAGGATGTGTTATGTCAGTGGCATAACTGCAAAGTTTATGTATGACTCCTTGTTGATGTGAAGAAATAAATGTCATCGAATTAATACATTCTACTATATTTGATTCACTCTAAAGTACCGTGCAACTCTATGCTATTAGTGTGTGTGGCTTTACTATTGGTTCTCCACGAAAATTATGGAAGTTAACTCTTTATAACTCTTGAAATGGCCCCAAGAAGGGCCGTGTGATATTTCGTTATTCGCTGTTCCTGGAGCGGTCCGAGTAGTAATAATAATTGTCGAGCACCAGGTGATGATTTGGTAGACGGTTGAATGGGTGGGCGTTGATACTGGTGCGTTCCATGGAATTCAACTCTTTAGAACTCACAAAGTGGCCCTGAAAAGGACCGTTGGGTATCTTGTTGTTTGCTTGTTCCAGGTGTGGTCCGAGTAGTACCGCCAATTGTCAAGCGCTAGGTGATTGTTGAATTGGTAGATGCTGTTAATCCGATTCATGTTCCACGATATCTTCTTCCTGCTGGTTTAATGGGTGCTTCGATAGCGAGTACAGAAAACATATGTCTATGATATGAAAAATATAAACACTAACGTCTGCACTCTACGCCGATATTTTTAACAAACGTTAAATATATGCAAGAACCATGAAGTGTGGTTGCTTCATTCAGAAGGTTAGCTCAAGTAAATTTAAAGTCTCTTCACATAAAATTTAGGACAACAATGTATTTATATTTGCGAACATCAATATTAAAGTCTCAAGTCAACACGATTGGCGTATCTTGCACATCATATCTGAACAACTTGCGATTCAAGTATAACTTCAAATTATTGGTAGTTGTTCCTGGTGAAATGTACACCGCAACCACCAAAATTTCAGTGTCCATTTCCGATATCTGAGCTGCACAAATGTTCCCGATATTATCGACAACGCTGAACATCTCTTCATGATGTTTACTGACCTGTCGAATCTTGTGGGGTGCAGCCAATTTCAATCAAACATACTCTTTAGTTGGGCAAATTTATTTGTTCGTCCTGAAAAGGACGGGTTGTAGTTGTTGGCGGGGGGAACATGGTTCGCGATTGAACTTAGGCTTTCTTCTCGGTCTTCTTGGGCAGCGGGACGGCCTGGATGTTTGGCAGGACACCACCCTGTGCATGTTTGGCAGTGACACCACTGGAGAGAAGTTTGTTCAGCTCCTCGTCGTTGAGGATGGCCAGCTGCAGGTGACGTGAGATGATTCTGATCTTTTTGTTGTCACGGATGGCTGCTCGAGGACTTTAGTGGCCGGGTATTCCATCAACGCAGCGAGGTAGACTGGGAAACTGGCAACAACGCGCTCGTTATAGTTGCCCTTCCGGAGCAGACGGTGTATGCTATCGACCGAGAACTGCAATCCGACGCGGTTCAAGCAAAAATTTGCTTTAACCTTTCCTTTCCGGAATTTGAATTGAGAATGATGGTTGGTCGGACGTCACCACATGTTTTATAATCGCTGGCACGGTAACTGTGACAGTGTAACCCAATCAGAGTGTGCCTCAAAAATGATGTTTTTTCAACCAATAGCCAACCTGTACTTCTAAACAACTTTGCTGAAGGCCAAGAAATTCTATTAGCATTAGCATTGACGTTTGCACATGTTGTGGATAGAGTTAGTTAACTGTCGCAGTGTAAACCAATCAAAGTGTGCTGCAAATATGATTTTCAACCAATAGCTTTATGCGTTTAGACATTTTTTTCTTTTAAGTATTTTTTAATTAGTTTAAACAAATGTAATGAATAAAGTTAGCAACAGGGATTCAGTTTTGATGTTCTACCCTTCGAATGAAATACCTATCAGAAAGGAGAAATTGTTGTTCAAAATCTCCAGTCGAGCGTAACGCGGTAGATTTCAGAATTTTTTGAACGGTGCTCCTACAGGAGCTATACAGGAATAGAAAAGATAGACGTAAGGTCTACATCAAAACTTACCCAAGCAGCGGCTACAGTATATTCATTGGAATAACGTGACGGTCGTGAAAAAATGCAACAAATTGATGGAGATTGATGTCTATACATATATCAGTGGAAAATCGATTGATCCAACTTTAGTAGGATTTTAGTTTAATTTTAATGCCAGATTTATATTGTTAGAACTTTAAATGTAAATATAATTACTACGCTTATAATGATAAATTATTGTCTACATGTAAGATTCCAGACACTTGTACTGCTGAAGAAACTTGCTGAAGGCAAAAAAAATCTATAAGCATTAGCATTATAATTAGCATTAACGTTTGCACACGTTGTGGTTACGTGGATGGAGTAACGATGACGAATACTTTCCTTGAAGACATTGCATGTCACCATGAAACGGACCCAACTACTGATACGTTCCTTCATACAAAAATCTCCACGAAGACACTCCCGATTGCTCACATGGCCACGTCCATGCAAACGTTGGTGATAGGGAGGATTTGGTATCTGCCTAAAGAAGACGAAGGAAACTCACGCAGCCTTCGGTAGATATCAAAGAAAAAGAGAGATGAATAGTCGGAGAGAATAGTTAACCTGGTTGGTGTACATAACAAAAATATAATTAAAAATGGTTATTAGGAGCATCTAGTCAAAGAAAGTTGAATGATGCTCCATTTCTCTTCAAGCGGTTGGGACAACAGCATCTAACTTTAGTCTTTTTCGGAGACGAAATTTTTCTACATGCTCAAAAATAAATACCTTCATCCAGCTTGTACAATATATTCATATGTACAATAGTGCCGCGTAGTGAGCCAATTTCAGACTACTATCCACCAACCGGAAGACCTTGACCTACAGAACAACTTTGCAAAAGACGGTAACTTTCCTTATGGCCAGGATCTCGAGCCGTTCCATTTTGGAACCAATTAATACAAACATTTTGCATGCCAGCTAGTGCCACCTACTGAGCCGATCCGGAATTAATTAGAACACCACGAAATATGTTGCCTAATGAGCTTCATCACGGTACCATGCATGTATAAGGTGAAAATCACAAGAATAATGTTGACTTCATCAGCTAAGTGCGCCTCCATCTCGATGGGTGAAACTTCTGTAGCCGGGTGCCACCACCCACTTTCAGTCAGTGGGGCCACTTTGAAAAGTTTGAAATCATTCTACAAAATTGAGCAGCACTTCAAAATTTAATAACTTTCTTGTTTTAAACTCAAATTCAGCACGATGTGTTTCAAATGCTTCATAAAAGAGTGCCTCTTGTTTTCAAGGTGACTTTTTTAGCTCAACTTAGAGAAGCTTTTTTTTTAAAATAAAAACTGGAAATACTACTTTCCGCATACTAAAAAGTTGGATTTTTACTTTAAAAGGCGTCAAGCTAAACGAGTCTTAAAAAAGCTGGAACTTTGCAGGGATGGTTTTTGGAACATTTTCAACCATTTACTATGCACGTTCATAAGTTCATTTTTTTTTTAAATCGACTATAAACGTTGCTTCTTCCAGTGGCAAACCAGTCTTAGGCTGAAAGCCACCTAATTACAGAACTAAAAAAAATCAGTGGGGTTGTGTATAACACACGACCGGTTGACGTAGCCTATGTTTCCGAAATTTGCGCATACAGTTAGCATCAAAACGATTAGGCATCGTCCTTAATCTCACTTTCACAGTTTCTCAAAACTTATTTTTTCCTTGAAGTAAAACTCTATCCAACGCAAATTGTTAACACACCAGAATAACTATTTATAACAGTACTAGCTGGAATGTGCAGAGAATGTTACATCGGAATATCATGTTCGAGAAACAAAACGTTGTTCGTGATAGGGAATATCTTGAAACTTGCCGGAACGCAACATTCTTTAAATTTTCCAACACCGATTGATGAATATGTACGCGAAAATATACATCTTTTATTTGTAAAATTTTAAATACTGAGTAAATAAAATGGCAATCGTAAAAACCTCTGGAATAGCACAAAAATAAATCAATCAAGACACGATCGAATTATAAGCGTCCAGTTTTTAAATATTTCGTGACGGCAGCCATTTGAAAATTGTGCACAATGCTCAAGGTATGAAGCGAAGAGAAAACTATTATTGTTTTAGCCACCGCTGTCTGGCAATTGGTAAGAACTTGGAAATGTTAGATAAATTCAAATCAAACTTATTCAAAATTGAAATGGTCCGAATTGAATTAAAACCTTCTCGGTTGCACGTTGCGCCTTACTAAAAGATGGCTACCACTAAGATCACACAAGCACATCATTTCGACCCCCTTTGTTGACTACAAAGACATTACTGGTCCAAGCAACCGACTGCCCAGCATTTAGTAAAATTTGCCTGCAAAACAAAATTATAAGACATCACCTTTTATTTTCGTTATTTTTAATAGTTTGAAATTGTTAACGGATAATGTTTGATTATTGAATTGATACGCTGGAAAATTTACAATCGATTGATGTAAACATCTTGAAAATCTATTCAGCATTCATTAAGTTATAAGCGTTTCATTTGTAACGATATTTCGTGACGGTCGCTTATTTTTAGATTTTCAATTGACACCCTGCCCTTGCCGTAAAACGTAGTCTACGTCAAAAATAGTTTATTGGAGATCAAATCAAGTGGTCAGGAATACATTGCTCATATATGGACAAGTTATCGAAACTCTCCGTGGTGCGGCTAGTGATCGTTAATCATGTAATAAATTGAGTTTTGTAAGAAGGGTCAGATTTCCTCAAAGTTGGAAAAACTCAAGTTTTTCTTTTGAAATCCCTCTTTTCAAATGAGCTTTTACCAAACATCCAATACAAAACAACATTGCTACACGATGTTTACATTATTTTGTCAGTTAGACTAACTGAGCTATCCACGCGTTGCGTAGGCGAAAGAGCCTATAATACCAAAGAATAGAATCCTTGGACTTAATAAAAATTGACAAGTAGCAAACATAGATTCCTAATCATTCTCTATGTCCACGAAAATCATACTTTTTAATTTTTGACAGGTTGTTTTCTCGAATGGAATATTTTTGACAGCCAATATGTTGTTCTAATTTTGACATTTCTCGTCTTCACTGCAACATTCGGTTCCCCATTAATGTGTTAAATAAATTCTGTTTTTCTTGCTGATATATGAAGCTTTCAAAAGAAGATCAAATAAGAATTTCAAATAATGCGTATTTTACACGCTTTTTAATTTTTTACTGTTAGTATAAAACAACCGATTTAAGCGCCAAGCATTCGATGGATCATGGTAAAATATCCACATAAGTAAAAACGCTTGTGAGCTGTGTTTTTGTACTCCCTGTATGTCATATGTGGATCCTATGATCCAAAATGAGTACTTTTATACGCAATAATACTATTTCAAAATTTAACAATTCGGTCAATTCCGTTTGCAACCTTCATAAAGAAGAAGAGTAGAATAATAATAACAGAAACATCAATTAACACTGATTACACGATATAATTCCATTTGTTACTTTCGACTTAATAGAAATTTCTCCTACATAAACCTAACGTTAGTTTTTCCATGGATAATTGCCAATGTTATTCACCTTTCATATATATTGACGTCTTGGCTTAAACATAAGACGATCAAATGAGTACAGTATTATTTTGTTACATAAGACAGCTCTCCATTATGTTGCCAAACTGATCAAGCCCTGTGAGTAATTTAAAATCACCAAAAATTTAGCCATCAGAAACCGGAACTAAAAGACCAGCTCGTATGATTCATCCATATTCATAGTATCAACCTTTTCTAACAACTATGGTCACCCCATAATCCCTGCGCCCCTCCAATATTCAACTTGTCAAATCATTCCGGGTGTCCAATTTCCCATTCCGTCACCCTTTCGACTGCACACATTTAATGGTTACCATAATTATTTTTTCAGGTTCCCCCTAGCTTGTCAAGACAGTCATCCTCCACCCCAAAAGGGCAAAAGTGACTCATAGAAAAAACGTGTACACAAAGGACATGCCATAGCGGACTAATACAAAAAATGACGAATGATTACTTCGCCGAGCGTGAGTCACACCCAAATACAGAAAGAACCACTAAGGATTCGAAGCACTTCATGGTGAGTCAGAACGGCGATTTGGGCGGCAAACTTTGTAATCTGTTTCAAAGACTCGGTGCATTTCGAGAAATTTTCCATTAATATGGACACATTTCGAGCAGATGAAATTTACTCTCTTGGCTGGCATCAGAAACGAGTATTACACTGTTCCCTTTTTCAACAGAGTAAAACGTGTAGTTTGTTGGAACGTATAACTGCATAAATCTTTGCCAAGAAAATAGAAATATTCAAAACTGGTTTCCTTTCATTTAAAGCCGAAAATTTATAAGAGCATAAGTTATCTCATCAACTGTACCTGTTTTGAAATCGAAAAAGCCTTTAACAACTTTTACAATGATTCAATTGATGGTGAGTACAAACAAATTATAAGCACACAGGGTTTACAATTTTTTTTAGGAGTTCAGTACTAGACACGAACGTAGTCCAACGAGAAATGATTTTGAAATTATCGGATTCATAAATGTTTATGTTTTAATGTTTTGATTCTGATACATCAGTATTGACTCATATAGATTATTTTACATACATTGAATAGATTGTCCTAATACAACGGTTGTTCTTATCAAAGGTTATAATGGTTCTTTTAAAATTAAGATGGTTAAAGCCTCCAAGTTTGATAAAATGATTTAATTACAATTTGACTGCCTGTGTTGTGGTATAAAAACAGCAGGAACTATCGAATCAAAGAACTAAAGAAACATTACCTGCATCTCATCGATCAACTAACTAATTCATCAATTATCTCAAATAGAATTCATGTTTTTGTGTGTGTGATATTCGCAATATAACTTTTAAATAGAAATCGGTATATCATGAATAACTAACAACCTCAGCGATGTTGCAAACACTTGACATTGCGGGTTCAAACAAATCGAGTTTCAATATTTCGAAGATCCATCCCCAGCAGCAGATGGAAATCCATTATTTCAAACCATATTCATTCTGCAAAAGATCTATGTTCATTAATTTGTTTCAGCGGCAGTTTTTGGTCCTTTTGTTTCTGAAATGCATCTAGCTTGTAACATAATACAAATGTTTTTTTTTAACTATTCGCAGATTTTTATGAAATTTTGTTCACGAGTTATGCTTATGGATTAGTGAGCAAAGTATAATATTAAAAAAAATCCGCGCTACCAGTTTTCCCGGAAAACCTCCCTTATTCAACAAATCGTAATTAGACCACGACACATTGTAAAACAAAACTTTTCTGGAGAACATTACAGGATGGACTTGTTTTTTGCTTTTTTGTTTTGTTTATGTAATGCCCTATAAACTCAAGCATTTGCTGGTACAGATATTTGTTTGGCTAACTCGGTCGATAAGTTGTAGATAGATACAAATTTGACAACTTTTCAAATTAGATTTGTTTATTTTTAATCTCAATTGCATAATCTTTACATGACTGATAGTTAATCAACTTGTTGTTCAACAATTATATAACCAACGAGATAAAAAAAAGTCCCTCCTCATACAACCTCTTAGACCTTAAGCATTCCCCATGGCTATTTTTTTCCGGGACATAAACCACTGCGACCAGTAATTTGATCTATTGTAGTATATCCCGTATCATCATTTCATCACTATTGAGAAATGATGAAGCATTCGGTGCTGTTACAGTTGTCATTTTTTGTTTTGTTGACAATAAATCGACTTTTATTGAAAGTTTTCGCTATTTGAGACATACGGGATCAAGTCCCTATCACTTCAAAGTTTTCTGAGCACAAACCTCAAATAATATTAGGACGTCAGGCGTGAAATTTTCAAGTACCGTTTGCTTCACTGGAGCAACCATTGGTTAGCAATTTGAGCTTTGTTTGTGATTCTTAGTCTCAATCATCATGAACTAACTAACCTAACCTATAAATCATATGGAAATAGGACTCCCTCTAGTTTTACCTTAAACCTTTTCAGGAGTGAGAGCACTCTTGAAAGGCGCGCCCCTTTATCAGCCAAATCCGGGTTCATTGCAAAAAAAAAAAAAAACACAAACAATGACTCCAATAATGACCATGCATCAGAACCCTAGTCATAACCAATCCAAACTATGGAACATCAAATAGAAAGTAGGAATTCACATAAATGAAGACTAACCTTGTTTTCTTTATTCCAAGCTCATCCTCGGTGACTCAATCCGAGTATTGTCGCTTTTCACAAGACATACAATGTAGTAAGGACTAGTATATGTTCCTTTGAATACAAAAAATAAATATGTTCCTTAGTTTGAATTCATTCAAACTAGGATTTTGTGGGGGATCTGATACCCCGTAACGCACCGCGAAAAGGTGATCTAGCAAGTGGCATTTTTCGGCAGACACTTTGTACAATTTATGTCCCCGTTTACCGCAAGCCGCGAAAAAAATAAAGGTGCCTTGCATATTCCGTTCTAGATTATCGTCAGCCACAGAAGGGTCTTCTTCGGGAACTTGGTGTGGGAGATATATTAGATGTCAACGCTTACCTCCTTGGTGGGACGTGAGGAACCTTGTCCACGGCCAATCGTTACCGTCCAGCATCATATTGCTCACATAATGACCACGATGTCGCGCTTCCCTGGGACGATGTTTTCACCAGCACCTTCAGCTGTTCCTTCTGGGTTGCCTGCTGCTCAGAGTCGGCTTAACAGACGCTTCCGTAGAACAATGTTTACCTGTGCAGCTTCTGCTGCACTTTACTATCGCGCAGTATTCTCGGGGGCCGGAACCAGGGTCCAGAAGGGAGAGGAAGGTGTTAATGCCAGATCGACTATATCCAGCGGACACGAAGTGCCTCACGATGTTCAACTTTTTCGCAGCGTAGTTGCGAGACGGTTTTCGCCTTGGCTGCTGCAGATCAACTGATAACGATGTCAATTTTGTTCATATACAACAGGGTTGCTACGATTTTTGATGCATAAATAGGTAGCAGAGAAATCGTTTGAAAACCTTCAAAATCAGTCGATGTTTTTTAATGCATATGTTGTATTTTTTTTATTGACTCTGATAAAATCACACGGAGGCCCCAAAAAAGGCCATAGGTATGGGCCTGGTACCCTTGTCGAATGATTTCTAGATGGTAATATATACCATTCAGAGTAACATAGTGGCCCTTGAAATTTCAAAAACTGTGCACATGGCTCAGGCTAAATACTGAAACACTTACTACCGCCTATCTTTCTTCTGTTTTTTCGTTGGTTCCCTTCTAATTGGCTGCCTTCCTGTAGGTTTGAGCCATGGAAATATGTACTATGATGTGTACTCTTGAAACAACTCTTAAATAATAAATCAGCCCTAAAAAGGGTCTTTGGGTTTTCAAAGCCGTTTTTGACGTTGTTCTACTGGCTTAATTGCTGGCAACTGAATTCTTTCTGGCTGCTTTTCCGATGGCTACATTTTTTAAGGCTTACCGGGGGCATGTGTTTCTTCCCATCGGCACGCGACATGGGAAATAAATGTAATTCTTCAGAAATGCAAATCTTCAGAAATGCCATCGAAAGGGGCACTTTGTTAAACTACCGTAGCTACCTTTTCATTGGCTGATTTCTTGTTGGCTATAGGTATGCGCCATGGAAATAAAAAGCATTAATATAGTGGTCCCGAATAGAGTCATCAATGACATGTACGATTTTTTTCTGTTGACTGACTTCTCGATAGTTTTCTTCCCTCTTATTCCTTTTAAATTAGTTGACATCTGGTGGCCGCTTTTCCAGTCATCTTATTCTGGGCCGCGAGTAAGGGTGCTAGCAGTTGATTGACAAGATAAGTAAAATTCATTGCAAGTGACGTGTTATGTTGTCACTTCACTTGTGAGTCATTTGCGAAGCGGAATCAAGGAGTATGGCACGACGTTTTGTTGTTAGCTGCCATACTGTTTAATTTTACTCCACACCGGCTGCCATTCAGATGGCTGCCACCACGCCGGCCAACTCTTCACCGGTCCCATATCGGCTGAATGCCATTCGTGCTATTTGACTTCACAGGCTGACTCGGTTGGTCTTTCTTCCTACGAAGGAACACCTATTCAGTACTTGGTTCTGAAGTCTGTGTTAGAAAAATATTGTGCTCTTTATATTACTTATATGCAAATCTGTAAACAAAAAGAATACCTCCCTATTTTGTTTTATTCAACTCATATTCTGCTTTGATAGTAATAAAATTATTCATAACAAACAAATCGAACGATTGATACAAAAAAGATTACAATGTAATAACTGTTGTTGTACAGGGTGGCCACGTTGTAATGAAACACTCGAAAATTGTTATAAAACTTTAACAGGATTGTATTTCTCACTCATTGCACTTTAAATAGCAAGTCAAAGTATTAAACTTACATTTTGTTTAGTGAAGTTCAAATCTTTCTCCATTATATTTAATCATGGTTCGGAGACGCTTTTCAAAACTGTTGCAAGTAGCATGCAAACCCTCATCCGGAATTTGATCACAAATCTCAACCAAACGTTAAATGAGTCCAAACACATGTGCTTCAAGTCGCCCAGTTTTCCTAACATGTATCCTCAGATACTGAAGTCCAGTGGGTTCAAATCAGGAGACGATGCAGGCCATTCACAGGAACGGATGAAACATGGTAAATTTTGCTTACACTACTGCTGAACAACTACTGCCTTATGCGCTGCAGCTGAATCCTATTGGAAACAAAAACTTTTCTCTCCAGAAATGTTCTTAGTACAGTGAATTAAGTGGTCTTTGATAACATATTGTAAATAATATTCTTAGTTTATTTTCACGCCCCTGTCTATGAAAAACAGAGGTAATGTGCGTATTGACGACATGGCACCCCAAAACATCACCGCAGAAGCACTTTGGTATCGTTTAACCCTTCGTTTGTCAGCTGATATTTCACGAAGACTTGCTCCAGCACCGGTAAACTGGCAACTCAAGCCTCATATCCATAACAAATGAGTGGATTAATACAGTGAAAAAACTAATTGATGTGATATATCCACAATGCAATGGACTCTTAGCATCGGGTGTCTTGACAAAGAATCTCTACTGAGCCCTTTCGGCACGTCAAGCCGAAATACTTTTTTTAATGTGTGTCAAACTACAGTGTATCAATAAATTGTCCCTACAGCGTTGGCTCAATTGTTGCATCATTGAAAGAAACAATACAATTGAGGTACAATTGAAGTGTTTTTGTTTTATTTGCTGTAGAAAAGTATCATTTTTATATATAAGTCATTTAAATAACCATTGGGCTTCAAAATGGTGAATGGACATCTGGGATTGAGCGTGCGTCCCCACAACATAGCTATGGTCCTCACAATTTCCTACCTCATGCTTCCACGGGTCAAGAGATGACAAAGACCGCCAGGTAAGGGTTGCGAACTTAGCTGGTAGTGCAGCCTGGGTACTGTTGTCCTTCTGACTTTGGCTAGATTGAGGAGGTGCGTGCTGAGCGTCTAACCCCCAAGGAGGTGCGGCTCAAACAGCGTCTGTCCTGGCATCCAGCGGTTGAGTAAGAAACGCTGTATCGCGTCAACTATACATTAGGTGGCAGCCGCACCAAGGTAATGTAGGCAGCGTGACCCCGGTAAAAGGAGCGTAAGGTCACTCGTTCATCTTGGTGAACTGTACGGGTTTTTTTTTTCATTAGGGCGAATCTACAATTGAGAGATTCTCTCCGGGATCGCTCTCTTTCATTCATAAACCAATCACCTTTACGTTTTTTCGATTACAAACGAGCGTGCAACAAAGCATCAACACAACCGTTCACAGTGTTTGCAGACTCAGCAAAAGCATGCGTCATTCTGCTCGTTTTACATTAAAAAAAAACGAAAGGGTGAGTTATGTCAGTGACATAACTGCAAAGTTGACGTAGGACTGCTTGTTTATGTGATTAAATTGATATCATTGAACTGATAAATTTCTATTATATTTTATTCAGTCTAAAAAGCTATGAAACCCTATGCTATTGCTGTGTGAGGCTCCGGTTCTTCCGCTATTGGTTCTCCACGAAAATTTATAGAAACTGCAGTTCGGCTCGAATTAACTGTTAATGGTAGTTTGTTTGTTGAATGTCCAACGTGCATGCTAGTATTAAATGGGTCCTGTGTTTACGGAGGGAACATGGTTCGCGATTAAAATGTTCTTATCAGTCTTCTTGAGCTGCAGGACGGCCTGAGTGTTTGGCAGCACGTAATATTACGATAAAAATAGGCATTTACACCGTCTTCAACTGTAGATTGTACAGACTGAACAATGAACATACACCCAAAAGTTAAGAAGGTGGCAAAAAAATGCATTTGCAGTTTTTGCTATCATATCGTGAGAAATACGCATGATTCAGAAAAGGCAAAAGCTCGAAACAAATTTATCGCTGTAGTGTCCTTATTGAATCATCATCAACATATCAATATACAACATGGATGAGTCGATAGCACAAAATGGTGCAACGCTATTGGCTACTGTTGTAATGCCGCCGTCAAGTGTTCTATTTTTGTTCTCACTGATCATCGAGAAAGCGTTTTATGAAATAAACAAAGCCATGCAAGTATGTGATAGCGACAGGTTGCACACAGCTTGGTGTAAAATATATCCATTGGCTGTTTATCTTCGATAACATAATAAGTACTTCAATAAAAAAAAAGTTATTGACAGCATTATGTTCTACAATTCGGAAAACCTCATTTTCACGCTTCCTGTTTCAATACAGATAAAGTGTTCTAACAGGGCAAAAAACGCTATCATCCCAACTAATCGTACTTAGCTTATTGCAATATGATGGGGTAGAGAAAACTTCCTTCGCTATTGCTGTGAAAGCGAGTTGTTTCCTTTGCTCAGCCTGTAAAAGCGCCGCTACAAAGTAGGACCCTGCTGGAGGTGGTTGAGTTCGATTCTTGGCCTGATCTAGGAGTTTCCTGGGGAAGCCAAATCCACCCTCTAGGTTTGGAGTAAACTGCAGTTTCTAAATGATTGTGGAAAAGCATCTAGAACCATTAGTTGAGAGTCAGTAATAAGCTTATGCGATAAGCAAAGAGCTTGATATACCAAGAAAGAAGAAAAAACCAAAAGCACGAAGTGTAGAATACATTGCAGTTATTCTTACATTGTTCCTCAATTAAACTACATGACAACGTTTTGGCTCTGCTTGTAGAGTCTGTGCGAGATTTTCTTACACAAAGGAACCCATTGAAGAATATGCGTGTAAAAAATGAGCAACTATAAATTAGGAAAAAAATCTTCCTTAGCTAAAGCAGGAGCCGTATTGCGGATCTCGAAACGAAAAACTTTTTCTCACAAGCGTTCGTACAAAAAGTCGTTCATTTCGAGCTACGTAATGCCACCCCAGGATGATCTGACGACATAGAACTCCACGTTCGAAATGTTAGAACGATTGCTATTGAACAAAGATGCTGTAAGTTCTACTTTGGCCTTATTGGATTCGACCCGCTTCTCGGCCTTTTCAATGAGATTTCGATTGAAATTTCATCAGGTAAATCTGTTTCCTTACCTAAAGCTCAGTACTTGCCATCATTATGAGTGAACGGATCAAACGATTCTCATCCTCCAAATATCGAAAAGTTGGTAGATGAACTGGAAGATAGTTTCAACAAGCGGTTCGGTGAAAGAGAATCGAATGAACTGATCGCTCAAGCCATCTTTCTCGATCCGCGGTTTAAGAAGCAAGTTTTTGGAGATGTTGAGATTTACAACGCGACGCACAAAAGTCTCGTGTACAAAATGCGGAAGAATATTGATACTTCGTATGAAAATCAGCAAGCCGAACCCCAAGCGGCATCCGCATCAGATAATGATGAAAAGGTTATGCATTCCTGCAACGCGTACTTTGTGAACGGATCTCTTCCAAAGCAGAACAACTGGTTGGTGTGAAACGTAGTAGGCTAACCGCGAAACATATTTCGTAAACTGTAATTACTGTTCAAAAGAAAAAAACAAATCGAATATTTCAACGAAAAATACACATTTTTTTTCAAAAATCTCAATACACTGATCCGAACTAGCTAGGTGCTACGAAAAGAGCAAATGAACGGTTCTGAAGAACTAGCTCACTTCAATAAGCGGAACTGTTCGGAGCCGCTTGCTAGTGAGCCATTTTTGCCAACTTTACACCTGAACAACTGCTGAACGTACATTTTTTTGATACAGTGTATGCAATAACGTTTGTCAAATATTTTTCGAAAAATAGGGAAATTTAAACTTACAATTAAATTTTTCACTGTGTAGAAATAGTAAAAAAAACTGAAACACTTTTTCAACTATCACTAAGATTTTAAAGAAATATGATCACGTTTACAACTAATAGTTAAAAAAAGTAATAGTTTTTTTTTTTAATTTCACTAGTTTTTAGTTACCATCGTTCTACCTGCGTGCTACTTTTTACAAAATTGAACCAAATATTTCAGCCAATATTTTTCGATAATCAATGTGAAAATCGAATAGTGACAAACTAAGCAAAGCCCAAACTTTGTAAAGAGATGTAAGCTGTCAAACTCTCGATAGAATATTGTTTGTCACTCAGTTTGCCATTTTAGACAAAGCAAATAGGTGTTATGCAATGGTTGAATACAATTTTATCGGTCAAAAAGTTCAAAATGATATTATTGTTCTTTGCGCTGATTTTTTTGTTGTTCATGGTGAAGATACAAGTGAACCTTAGTGTGAAGCCTCTGGCTGAAAGTCTCTTTAATAAAGATAAGTGTGAAACTACGGAAGCATAAATTCTCTCTTCCACAGAACATACAGTAAAGAAATAGTTCCTCTCGGCTCGTTACATTAAACCAACAAAAGAGTAGACATTTCATCATTGTATGTTGTGTGGGAGATGAAATTTGTGCCCTCGAAGTATCACGCTAAAATTTACTTGTACCTGCACCTTAATTGAGTTTTTTTCCGGTAAGATTAGTAAGATCTCAGCGATTATTGGCTCAACAATAAGTGTAAATTTGGTCATGTAATTCTAAATTCACTCCCACAGTACAGTGTTAAACAAAAACAAAATCGAAATGCATTGAAAACGAAGTGGTTTTCCTGCACCCGCCTGCAACGTGTCACATCAGTTTTTTTTTTTTAACTTCCGTGACTAATCATGATGGCCTGTTACTCGCGCCTAGTGTGTCTTGAAAGCCTGGAGAGTAATTTATCAATTTTAAAAGACTTCTTGCGTGATTTTCTCGTTAAGGGAGCGCCTTGTGACGACTTCCGTCCTATTTAAATGCGGCGGCACTTTTTTCGTAAGGCTTTTCAAATCGGAAAATGGAAATTACTGAAAAAATTGCTGTCCCAACTTGTCCTATAGGGTAAAGCATTTGTGCGTTTATTCTGCAGAAGAAAAGAGGGAAGTAGAAGCAAAGTTAATTTTTACAATCCTTCCTTCACTTTGCTTTGGTTGGAACATGGAAGTCTCTGAACCCGAGCCAAAATAAAAATGGATTGCTATTATGCAGAAATGGATCTGGTGAGTATAGCTCGAGGGCCCGATTCTCTTCGAAGGTGTCCTTTCCAAAGCCGTTTAGAGGAGTCATTTATCTTGAGGAAGTTTGACCCACTTTCTAGGAACAATTATTGCGCCACGCTTGCGTTAAAAACTTTTATCCCAAAGCCATTGTTTTTTTTTTTTGTACCTCTGGATGGGGTTAAGATTTCCGAATGAGTATGATTGGAAAAGGACTTGTTACACAATTTCACATTGTTTTTTTTTTCGATATCCATGACATCGGCTGTTTATTTACACACAAAGCTTCTAATAATTATCACAACCCCTTTACGCTGATTTATTCAGGGCAAAATTTGCGCAGATTTGCTGCAGAGATAAATCGAACACCATCCAGGGTGTAAATTAATTAATTTATTTGGATTCATGCTGTTTTCGATGTGTAAATGCAAATTTCTGCCTGGTGAAAGGGCTTCACGTGCACTTCGGTGCAATCACGCGACGTAAAGAGAATGTTGGTGACTGCAATTTTATATTTCTACCATAGATCCACATGTATGTAGGTAAGTTGCAACCATAGCTGTAAAGTACTATCCTCTTCTTTTTTTTAAATTCACGAAGAAGGTGCAGCACAAAAAAAAAATGTTTTTTTCATTACTGATATTGACTATTTGCTATTGGGGTTGGTTAAAAAATGGATCTAGTAAAAATAAATATATGCATGGAACCAGGAAAAAAAAATAGCAGCATTGTCGTCCGCGTTTGTTCCATATATTAGCCTGAATTAATGACAAGTTTAAACTACCGACGAAAATGTTGTCTACGAGACTAGGTCGAAAAGGCTGCTAGGTATGCATATAGTATAGTGATAGTAGCTGCGAATGGTGGAAATATTCGACAGGGTAGTCTGTCGAGCTGAAATGAATGACCGAGTGTGCGTTATGTCTTGAGTGTTAATTTTCGGTGACTATCAGCCATCAACAGCAGGTCGCCATACACCATAGACCCCGGAGCAGCACCCGCTGTTGTCTATTCCGCACTGGACGCCACGGGGGATGGGAGGGAAAGATTTAAGTTTGGGTCATAAATTTTGGGTTTTATAGTGCCAATAAAGAGAATAGCTAATTTTATTTATGCTTCCCAAGGGTTAACATATTTTTTATTTGAAAACTATCCGGAGTTGAGCGCGCAAACTGTACACGTGGGTAAATTTATATCACCAGATGGTTCTCACCCTTGATGTAAGTGATTGATAGAATGCCGGAATGTCTGCTATTTTTTATATTTTGGTCTTAAACTGTAGAAATCTGGATGAAATTTATTTCCGAAAAGCCTCGAAAATGTTAATAACGAGACTTATTGTGAACGTTCCGATCGTTGTGGTTCGTTATATAAATTAGAACATTTATCCAGAATAGATTCTTTATGAACAACTACAGGAACTCGACACTTTAATAAATCGCAACTATAGCGGGTGGCCACCAAATAGCGGGAATGGAAAGAATGTCTCGGAAAAAAAATCAGGTCAGTCTGATTTATCTCATATTTTAGGGATAACTTAGACTTCATAATTAGCTTTCCAATAACCTGTGTATACAGTGGAGCTCAATAGACAAAATATCCTCTATAGGACAACACTGCGGCAGATTAGTCGGATTTCGTCATGTTGGCTCTCCAAAATCCATCTGATAATACCTTGTCCGGCCAGATCTCGTCGTCTCCATCCGAGTGATGTTTCTGAAGCAACGGAATGAGAATTTTCTGCATACACTCTGGTAGACTTGCGGGTTTACGGCCAAACCACTTTGTTTGGACCATTTCCCTGAAATCCTCTTATCGAAAATTACGATGCATAGCATCACGTTTGGTTCGAACTTGTTCTTTTTGTTCGAAGTGTGTACTTATCCTTCGGAGGAGTTTTAGATTTGTCCTTGGTGCAGAAATACTCGTTTCCGGGCATCTGGGACTTGGACAGGGGAAAGTAGCTTTGGTCATCCAGAACGAAAAACTTTCCAGCATATTATCGGATCATCGAGCGGCACTGGGATTTCACAGTTTTGATTCGTTCGTCCGTGTCCTCTAGGGATCTGGTTTTCTTTCGACATACTATTCCCTCTTTTTTCAGAGCCTTACCGATGTACGACTTAGAACAATTGAATTAGCTGGCCGCTTCACGCTGGCTCACCGCATTCTTGTTGTTAAACATATAGTGCGCGGTGGTCGGGGCGTTTTTCCATATTCTTTGTGAGGGGGACATTTCCTGTTTTGGGGTGGGGACAAGGGTTATGGTGTGGGGGTGGGGGGGGGGGGGTGGGGGTGGGTGTGTGTGTTTTTTTGTGTGTGGGGGGGGGTGGTGTGTTTTGTTTGGGGGTGGGTGTGTGTGTGTGTGTGTGTGTGTCTGTGTGTGTTGGTTGGTTGGTGTGCGGTGTGTTTTTGAATATTGTGAGTGTTGTGTGTGTGTGTGTGTGTTTGTTTTTT
Organism: Aedes koreicus; assembly: GCA_024533555.2. Lineage (NCBI taxonomy): Eukaryota > Metazoa > Arthropoda > Insecta > Diptera > Culicidae > Aedes > Aedes koreicus. Next base: position 356,564 of record JAHHFK020003654.1, read on the forward strand.
TTTTGTTGATATTGTTTTTGTTGAGTTATTGTGGTTGTTAGTGGGTTGTAGTTGTTTTTTTGTGTAACTAGAAAATAAGAAGAATGATTAGTAATTTCCATTTAATTCCAACTACCTTTATTGCTTATCTTGACAGATACGCGTATTTCGTCTACAATGTGCAGACTTCTTCAGTGTCGTGTACTAATACTCGACTGAAAGAAAACCTTCGCCACCTGCCGTATTTATCCTATTTTCTAAATACAAACACTTGTACCTACAGCTAACATTTCTTGTACCTAACCTATCCTGAGTCCAAAGCAAATATTATGCTTGATATCTACCTCGCCTTTTCCTTATACCTAACCTGATTATTACGTAGCAGCGGGTGTTCCACTGCGTCGGTTTTGATGTCGTTTGGGTATTAAGTTAAAGAGCCATGTGTACCCGTTACCTTGGTCTTTGTTTAGTAGATTTGTGTTTTGTTGTTTGTTGATTTCTAAGCTTTCTGCGACGTCTAATTTCCAGGGTGTAGAGGTAGTCCGTAAGATTGTGATGTCATTCGTCGTTATGTCGTGATTTTCCGTAAAGATGTGTTCTGCAACTGTCGATTTGAAGTTATGTGAAATTCCTTTGTCAGTCTGTTTGACAGCCTTAGTTACCTCCGCTAGATGCTCTTTGAACCTTGTTGCCAAGGTTCTCTTTGTTTGACCTACATACATTTTGCTGCAGTGTTTACACTTAATTTTGTATACCCCTGCTCTGCTTAATACATCTACTGAATCTTTGGTGGAGCCTAACAACGATGCCAATTGATTGTGCCTGCTAGAGAAAACTAAGTCCAAGCTAAATTCCCTAAGTCGAGTTTTCAGCTTTTGTGTAATATCTTTATCGAAGGGGACAGACACACGTTTCAGGGGTTCAGGTGAATCGGAAAGGGTTGTTTGTGATTTCCTATGAAGAAGTTTTTCCTTTTTTTTTTGATAGCTTGATTTGTCCTCTTTTTTTTACCATAGGGGCGGGGGGTTTGGGGGGAGAAATTTATTTTTTTGGTTTTGCTTTTTGGTTTTGGGGGGGGGGGGAGTGTTGGTGGGGGGGGTGGTGGGGGGTGGCGAGTTTATGTTGGAAAGAGTGGTTTGAAGTGTACGGGATGACTCTTTGGGTGTTTGTGGGTTTTCTGAAAATTTCAAACTCTAAAGACGATGATGACAATGATTCTCTCACTACCAGAAGGTCGAGGAATGCAAGTTTCCCATCCTTTTCTATTTCATGAGTGAACATCAAGTCTTTGTGGAGATTGTTGATTGCTTGAAGAATTAGGGGTAGATCCTCTTGTTTAACTACGGCGAAGATGTCGTCGACGTATCTCCACCAACGAGTTGGAAGTAATCCTTCCGTTTTTAGGATGGTTTCTAGATTTGCCATAAACAGTTCATAGAGGAATGGGGATAGAGGGTTTCCCATAGGGGCTCCTTTTAGTTGTTTATAGAAAGAACCTCTGAAAGTGAAGTAGTTCTCTTCTACATTCGCACCTTTTGCTTCCTTGCTGTATCATCTCCTTGTTTTAAAAGCCAATCTTCTAGAAGGTTAATCGCGTCCTTGATCGGTACGCCAGGGAAAAGGGCGGTGACGTCGAAAGATACCATTACTTTATTTTCATTTATATGACCTGATGAAAGAAGATGTTGTACGAAGTCCTGAGAGTTACGAACTGAGCTTGTTGGGAATTGCTCGGAGATACCTTGAAATTCTTTCACTAGCCATTTTGCTAGCTTATGGGCTGGAGATCCTACAGATGAAACAATCTCCCTCATTTCGTTTCCGGGTTTGTGGACTTTTGGGAGGCCTTTAATTCGGGGAAGGATGGGGTTTGGTTCACGAAGACGGACTGCTGCACCCCCTAGTACTGCTTTACACTCCTTTAGTGTTTTATCCACGTGTTTCACCATGTTTGGTAGGGGGTCTACTCGAAGCTGCCGGTAAGGTCCATTACTGATATTTAAAGCCATCTGCATGTCGTAGTCTTCCTTATCCATGATGACGACTTTGTTGCCTTTGTCTGCTTTTAGGTAAAAAACAGGCGTAGACTTCAGTTCCTTAACGATGCGATTTTCCTTTGCGTTGTTGTGTCTTTGTTTTTGTCCGTCCTTAATAATGTTTGAAGTGATAGTCCTAGCTGTGTTTTGTAAAGATGTCGGGAGTGTGTGTGTAATCGCCGTCTCCACGTCGATGATGATTTGCTCCACGTCGGGCTTGATTGTAACCGCGTATCCTAATCCTTTGTTGAGGAGAGTCAGTTTTTTCCGGGAATGCGGTCGTCGATCGGTTGACAACCAGTCCCTTAATGGCGTGGACCATTGGTGTCGTGGTGATGGTGGGTGTAGGTGTGGCTTATTCCTTGGTGTGATGTGTGGTCCGTGTCTGTTGGGATCCTATTCTTAGCTTGTTGAGTTTCCTATCTAGGACCGTTCGTTTCCTATTCGATTCGCATTCCTCTGCCACCTTGGCTCGGGGTAAGAACTCCTGGAATTTTATCGGATACTCCTTGGCTAACTTCAGGTGCAGAGAATAGCAATCCAAAGTCTTACGGTCCAATTTGTTGAATAGTCGTTTGATGCTGTCCTTGATGAATTCCGCTTCCATTTTCCTGCCGATGTTGGTAGGGGTAGATGTCCGAATCTTAATTCTATGACTTATTGGTACTACTTTATATTTTAGGCATTTCTTCAGAAATGCTACGTCCTTCCTAAGTGCGGCGATGGTTTTCTTCAATCCGATGAATTTGTTGGGCACTGACGGCTGGGTTGCCATGATGAATCCTGGAGAGTGTGAGCTGTTTAGTGGAATACCTGTAACTAGAAAATGAGAAGAATGATTAGTAATTTCCATTTAATTCCAACTACCTTTATTGCTTATCTTGACAGATACGCGTATTTCGTCTACAATGTGCAGACTTCTTCAGTGTCGTGTACTAATACTCGACTGAAAGAAAACCTTCGCCACCTGCCGTATTTCTAATTATTGTTCTGATAGAAAAGTATTGAAGTCAATCTCGTTGGTGACCACACGTTAGGAACGGTTACCAGATGTGTTTTAAGAATCAAAGTACTCTTTTGCAAATTTACACCTTCATATGAATATGAAATATTAGGTTCATGGGTTTACTAAAGAGATACGGGCTGTCCCACGTTATTTTTAAAGCAGTTTTGCGCTTAGATCTATTACAAAGCTGTATTCTTATTAGTAATCATCGTTTAAATTCAAGATAACCATCTTTGAGAAAAATGACCTGCTTCAAACGATCAAAAGAGGTATTGAATGCTGCTCGCAGATGTTCTTTTGGTATTAGATCCCATTTGCCCACTCTTTTCAGATTTTCTAAACATTCACATTTTCTAGAGCAGACCCTGGCCTCCAAAATACTCCACACGGAAAAGTCCATAAGATTCAAGTCAGGCGAATTCGCTTGCCACTCTATGCTAGAAATAAATCTTGTAAAATGTTCAGCAATCCACAGTCGAGTTTGTTTCGCTTTATGAGCCTGTTTAAAATACTTTCTGTTAGAAAACTCATTGTGTGGAACTGAAATGAGGTGGGCACAGCTCAACGACATTCTGTAGAACCAATTCTCCATAGGTTGTTGATTTATTTTCACCCCTTCAGGAACAAAACCAATAGAGCTTGACCGTTATGGGTAATTCCGGCCAAAACCATCACTGAAACTCCAAAACTCCGAGTGCTCGTAAGTCCTCCTCAAGCATTGTCCGCCTCTTATGCCTGTAGAGAACAACTGGTCCTATTAGTGTTTTGACGTAGACTACGTCTTACGGCAAGGGTAGGGTGTCAATTGAAAATTCTAAAATCAGCGACTGTCACGAAATATCGTTACAAATTAAACGCCTATAACTTAATAATTGCTCGATAAATTTTCAAGATGTTTACATCAATTGGGAAATTTTCCCACGTATCAATTCAATTCTCAAACATTATCCGTTAACAATTTTAAACTATTCAAAATAACCAAAACATAAGATGATGTCTTATAATGCCGATTATTCAGAGTAAATTTACTGAATGCACAGTACGTTCCTATCACAGATTTCAAATTTAAGCAAGGGAGGGCTCATATGCAGCAGTTAACGATATAAAAAGGGTACACCTTCGCAATTTTACTCACTAGTGTCGCAGTACTGGAGCTGGGCAAACAACGAACCATCGAGGATCAGCAGCTGGCGATGGCATAAGCTCTGGAGGCAACCTCGATGGCACGAAGGCTCTAGTGCGGAGCGGCAAAGCGCCGATGTGAATTTGGCAGCTGGTAGTGGCACGTACCATAGAAGGTGCAGTGGCGACCAACCAGTGGACAGGTAGCTGATTGCTCTGCAGGCTGTTGCAAACAAGCCCTTGGCTAGGCAACCGTTGCTAGGAAGCCACTAAATTGCAGTGGTGTGCTAGGCAGTCGGTTGCCCAAGCCGGCGATGATTTGTTGCCAGCCGATGGGCGCTACCACGAGGAGCTAAATAAGGTGCCTGAGTGTGTGTGATATTCTTGGTAGCCATCTTTATCTAAAGCACAACGTGCACGGCAGAAATAACCTGCTTCGTGAAAACATCGAGAAGGATTTAATTCTTATGCGAATTATTTCAAATCTGTCCTCTCTAGGACGACCAATCCAATGTTTAGAGAGTTTGTTGAATTTGAATTTATCTTACCAATAGGCAGAGAGCGGTGACTAAATCAATTGTAGTTTTGATCTCGTCGCATAACCTATGCGCGGAATTGAAACACCGGTCGATAATAATTGGATCGTTTCTTGATTGATTTAATTTTGAGCTGAGTTTTTGCATTAACCAAGATGATTAACGATTGTCATTTTTATTATTCAAGTATTTTAAAATTTTAAATGAAAGATATATATTTTCTCGTACATATTCATCAATCGGTTTTGGAAAACTTTGAAGAATGTTGCGTTCCGGCAAGTATCAAGAAATTAACTAACACGGACAACGTTTGATCCTCGAAGATGATATTCTGAAGTAGCATTCTCTGCACATTCCAATTAGTACTGTTATAGTTATTCTGTTGTGTTGGATTTGCGTTGGATAAGGGTTTTACTTCAAGGAAAAAATAAGTTTTGAGATACAGAAAGTGAGAATAAGAACGATTTCGTTTGCGAGTCAAGATCAAACATACGAAAAATCCTCCGAAACGACATTGTACCGATGCCGAGCGACCCAGACGCAACAACCCCCCCCCCCCCTCTCTCTCTCTCTCTAACACAAACACACACACACACCACCCACCACACACACACACACACACACACACACACACACACACACACACACACACACACACACACACACACACACACACACACACACACACACACACACACACACACACACACACACACTATTTTGTTCAAACTACACCTTACGAGTAGGAATCAAATGAAAATTTTAAAATAACTGAAACAGTTTGAACGCTAATAGCTTTATCATTTCTCGACAGATTTTTGAAATTTTTGCTTCAATCAGTTAAAGATTTTTGCAACTGTCTACTATCAAAAATACAATTGATGATTGATTTTCATTTCCCAAACAGACTCTGAACAATCTATAACGCGATAAGGTATGCATATTGTACCTGCAATGTTCCGCTGCAAAACAAACGAAAGTAATCATACGGTTTTAATTTGTTTACGTCAACCGGTCGTGTGTTAAACACAACCCCACTGTTTTTTTTTTTACAGGATACACTTCGTATGGGAGCTAAGTCTCTTTGGTCGCAATTGCTTGTGGAGCCCGTAGTAGGCACAAATTCTACTTCGCCTCCAGATCTCACGGCTGTTATCATTGTCAACAGTAACAAGTGCACCGAGATAGACAAATTCGTCAACTACATTGAAATCATCTCCGTCGATCGTTACATTGCTGCCTAGTCGGATCCTGGCGTCCTCGGTTCTTTTGACTGGAACTGTCGAGGAACGTGCCCAACATGTTAAACGCCACTCATCTCATAACACCTTCAAGAGCAATGTTGAACAGCAGACCACCTTGACGATGTCCCCTTCGGAATTGGAATGAACCCTATAATCCACCCGATATCCTAACACAGTACTGGGTTCCATCCATCACAGCTTTGATAAGTCGGGACAGCTTCCCTGGAATACCGTTCTCAACAGTGAACTTCCAAAGCTTTTTTAAGTAATCTGAATCATATGCGGCATTGAATTCGATAAAAAGATGATATGGGCTCTATATTAGAGGTAAGTTTGGATGATTTTCCACAAATTAAATATTCGGTACGTTGTAGACCGTCCTTCGATGAAGCCGACCTGATCACTTCTCACGAATCTATTTGCTAGTGGCGACAGTCACTGAAAGACGGTTTTGGATAACACTTCAAAGGCGGCATTAAGGACGGTGATCGCACGATAATGTTTCACAGTCCAGTTTGTCGCCCATCTTGTAGATAGGGCATATAACCCCATCCTTGCACTCCTCTGGCAGCTGTTTGGTATCTCCTGACTATTAATAGATGCAGTCAATTGGCCAACTTGTCCGGCCCCATCTTGCTAAGTTCTGTTCCAATACCATCCTTTCCAACAGATTTATTGCTCTTCAGCTGCTTGGTAGCATCCTTAACATCACCTATCGTCGAGGGTGGTACATTTCCATCATTTGCTGCATCACCGACGGCACTTCCTTCGCTGTCTTGGTCCTCTCCATGTACTCTATTCAGATGTTCATCAAAGTGTTGCTTCTACCTTTCGGTCACCTCACAATCTGATAAATAGCCCCTTCCTTATCCCAACACATTTCAGCTCGTGGCACGAAGTCTCTGCGTTGAATTTCGAAAAGAACTTTTGTGCTGCATATCTGCGGTACAGATGTTCGAGCTCTTTAGGTTCGCTGCCCTCGCTTCTGTCTGTTCTACACTCTGACGGGTAGCTTGACGCAGCATAAGTGCCCACACTGCGTTCTTCTCTTCCAGCACCTCCTAACACTGTATCATCGTTCCACGTAACCTAACACGTTCTGATAGCAGTTTTCACAGTGTTCAAACAGTCCTCAAAAAAATCCATTAATGTGTATTGCTTGCTTCATTTTAGCCAAATTTAGGTCATTTGTTAAAATCGTGACGTTAAAGTATTCCGTGGGCTTGTGTAAGTGCATCCATGCTGGATTAAACATGAGGAAATAGAAAATCTCACTCAAGTGTATAACAATAAATTGACGAATGAAGTCTAAATTGCTTATCAATACATCCATCATCATGATGTCAACATGAATTTACCGATTATGGCCCGGGAATTATGACATATTTGATACATACGCATAGTAGCGTGCAATAGTAGTATCCCACTATTAAGATACTTACAAAAATGAACTACAACCACAATAGTGGCTAATAGCACATAAATAGAAATTTTACTACAAAGAAAAATTGTAAGGTTCTCCGATCAAATGTTGAGTAAATCAAGTCATTTTGCTACGCTCTTATTTTTCACAATTTTTAAATGACACCCGGTATAAAAGAGAGACACACAGTCCTACGTTAAAAATAAAATGATCAATTCGGTTCACGCGCGCGGTTTAAATCCACCAGTCCGAATCAATGTTGATCAGATGGTACACAAAAACAGGCACCTCATCTAGCGGTAAATTATGAATATGATATGCGATACCCGGATTTTTTGCCATCTACGGGTATTCCTTACAAGGATAATAGTGGTAGTTCACGACAACTGCTTCAATGATATGAATCATAATCATAAAATATTTAAGATATTAATAAAGAAAATCCAACTTCCATTCTCGTCATAATAGGCGTAAAATATATCTACTCATTATATTGGCTCCGATTTGCGTAACATAAAATTTAAATATCAATTGATGTTCAACTTATGGTCATGCTTTGGAAAGCAACGAGTAATTGAAACTCTTTATTTTATCATTCACTGAGACAGTAGGGGAACTGGCCATAACTGAAACAGGTAGAATAAAATGAACTGGTTCTGTTACTGCAGGAATGTTTAGTACTAAATATACGAGGGTTTGGTATGCTCTCTGAGACATCCGTGTGTGAATAAAACCAATTACATTTGATGCAATGCCAAATAAAAATAAATCCACCAACTCGATTAATCAATGTGGAAATGTGATGCAGAAAATGAGCTGTTCTAAACCGATTTATGTGAATCCTGAAAAGATCATCGAATAGCTCAGTTGAATATATTTTTCTTGATTAAAGGTGATTATTAAAGGTTTTATTTTCAATAATAATTATCTTTAAAATGTCAGCTGGGGGCGTAAACATTGATATACCTGTTTTGCATGTATGACCGTTTGTTCAATAATCCAATAGTTTATAAAAACGCAAAAGATGATCAGCTCACCCCATTTCCTCTACAATTTAATTGTAAAGTAAACTGAGCAGGCCAATTCAACGAGCAAATGATAAAATATAAAATCTCCATGCCCGCTACGCACCCTCCTTTAGTATGCACATGCTTCTGTTGTTGTTAACCTACCTTTGTAAAAGACGCGACCTATCACGGGCAATAAAAATTTACAATTCGCGTGCCCGACTTTACCCGAGTCCTGACCGAAGGAGAGCCGAAGATTTTTTTTTCTCTGCTCTTTTTTCTCCAGTCCAGAGACCCTGAAGGCATCCGGACTGGTTTGCCACACGAAGCCACGGGCAAGCAGGTGCGTTTTGCAATCATGTCTTTCTTCTGTTGAATAACTTGGCGTCACAGAGATTCATCTCGCCGATACCATTTATCCAGCATCCGTGTCTACTTACTTTTTACACTGTTAATGTTTACGTTGAATGTTGGATTTTCTGAAATCTATGTAACTATGTGACATTCTCTCTCAAGATTGAGCTTGCAAGCTTTGGCACAATTACTTTGGTTTTTATTATCTATTTAAAATAATGAATACGTTCATTACAACAAGATTACTTGACTATTACTAGAGACAAGACCACTACGAGAACCATCTGCGCCAAAAATGGCAACAGTGATCCTAAAAACTTTAAGCGCCAAACATATAAACAGTTAACTGCGGCCAACATAACATTAATCGAATTTGCAGTGTTTTAACTAGCAGTGCAACATGTGCAATAATCCTCGTACAGTGTGATGTCTGCGAATATCTTCTGCTAAGCTGGGGTTGAGCAATCGCAATCACTTCACCGGAGAGCAGCAAAAACAACGCATGCAGTACGGTGGTCATAACTTCTTTCTTAAGCGTGGCTGGCTGGCTGCCTGTCGCTGGATCGGGTTATTTCAGTTGCTGCTGCACGGAAACGGGCCCTGGAAGAACAGGTCTTGGAGCTATAAATTAAAGGTTTTTATGCGGACTTATTCCAACTTCTTGTGCTGCTGATGGCCCGCATCGATTTCACACAACCGCAGATCCTGTGGAACGAGATTTGCCTTCTCTGATTGCTCTCATTCCGTGGTTTTTCCTTTGTTTTCACTCCTGTCGGATATCCAATCCACAAGACAGAGAGCACGCGAATCTGAGCTCGATATGTGAGTGAGTGAGTGTATGTTTATATTTTGCGCCATATTATGCTTGGTTTCGTTTTGATTGGCACCGCAGCGTACGAGAGATGAAGAAAGAAGCTTTGAAAGGATTTCAAGATTGGCTTTTTGTCTTAATTCGTGCAGTGCGGTTGCCGTAGATTTCAAGAAATACCAAATCTTGGAGGGATTTCTGCTTTTCCCATCAGACAACGTTGCTGAAAGAGCCGATTTTATTTCAACGATTTTATTAAAATTTATTCGATTGCGTATGTTGATAAATCCGCTCAGCTCGAGTGATACCTACCCGCCGTCGATGGTGGGGCAGTGAATTCCATACCGTGTGTAACCTCGGGAGGGCTTTCAGATCGAGCTGCGTGTGACAGACATATTCTACCGGTTTTATTGCCTTACTAATGAAGATGTTCTCAACCGGGGTAGGCTCAAGGTCTAGATAGAACAATAATGATAAGCATTTTGCTATATGCTATTAAGTAATGTGTTTCTGGTGGACGGGCTATATAGGATAACAAATTCTATAGATATTATTGATTTGAGCTGTAAAAGATGCCTGCACACCACAGCATGGTTAGTGAAACGGTTTATATTGGTCAAGCCTGTTGAAAAATCATTAAATAGCAACTGGAGGAAAATCTCCCTTTATTACCAAAGTAATTCTAACAGCTGCTAAACAATAAGAAAATTGTCACTTTGACTTGCAGAATAATCGTTTACACTGCAGACGCTATCAGACGATGTAAAACAGATCTACTTATCAACTTCAGACCCGTAAAGTAATTTTGACATCATAAGCATTCGTTGACCGTTTCTTGTCCTATCCTTTTCTAAAGTACTTTAGTGCTCCGTATTTCGTTTAAGTAAAAATTACAGTTTCTCCTTAGTCGAGCAGCTGTCAATATTAATTTGGCAATAACTTGAGAATTGCCTTTAACGTCGTATTTTTGTACCGCATTTTGTTTTTTGTTGGTTTTAGTAAAATATATACTTTTTTCGTTAAAGAAACTATAAAAAAACTATGTTGTAGAAAAAACATATATAATTTTTTTTTTCAAGGAACGGATTTTATCATACTCTTTGATTTTCCACCAGAAATTTGAACGTTTTCCAATAACCGCAAATGCATTTGTAAAACATATGGATCTGACGTTTTAATTTTATTTTTTCAGTGTATATATTCTGTCACTGACAACAACGATATCTTTTGGATCCTTTCATTGTAAAGTGCTCGGTCGAGTGTAATAAAATTTTGGTGGTCCGTTGAATTGATATTGTTAACTTTGTAAATTCTAGTTAAACAATCAACAAAAATGGGTCGCCCGCGTAAAAATCAAAAAGAAAAACTAGCAGTGTAGAAAGCGAATGCCGAAAATTTGGCGAATCTTGGCAAAACGGTATGAAATAAAAATTTGTACTTTGAATGTATTCTAACCTCAATTCCATTGCATTATTTCGAAAGTGGAGGGACAACCTAAAAATAAAACTGTCTGCCACCGGTCCGACGTTCCGGTTGAGCTGAACAACGATCAGTATATATCGAAGGAGGTTCTGCCGAACGAGAACGGAGAACCTCAAATGAAACGTTTCATCAGGTCCCGGTATGACGTTCTGTTTAAGAAGAAGAAGACTTCCTTCGGATCGCCTTTGGAAAAGCATGATGATGCTGCCCAACAAACATCAGTGTCTAATAATCGCTTGTTCAAACAAATTTGGAGAAGTTGTTCAACTTTATAGAATAAAAAGCTGAACAACTTCTCCAAATTTGATTGAACAAGCGATTATTCAACACTGACATCAGGAGATTCATCGAACAACCTTGACGTTCTGACTCTCACCAGCGCTGCAGAACCATCTTTGAAACACAATGCCATTCCATCAACATCCCGTGGCCCTATGAACGTTTCGAAACCAGCTGAAACCTGTCCCAACGGCGCCAACACCAGCGTAGAAACACTGTTTGCAGGTTTTCGGCCAGACCACAACTCGGATCAAGTCATCAGGTGACCATTGACGATCGGGATGCTGAAATTAAAAAAACTCAAGGAAGAGAACACACGGCTGCGAGCATTGAATATGCACCTTCAGGAGTCTCTAGTGATGAAAAAGGACGACCGAAGCTTTACCGAGCGCGCAGGGTACCCGAAAGCCAAATGGCTCTTGAGCGTATCGCAAAATTCCGGAGAGAGCGATTACCTTTTTGTTAAAAAGTTGCTTTTCCGCTTATTCCCAACTGGCGTTGGTTAGGCAAAAGCCACCGGCAGAACCTCCAATAATCCGAAAGGACGAAATAAAGACCCAGACGATGGGTCCGAACCACCTGCTCAGGAGACGCACAAGCTGGATCCGGAAAAAGTGATAACTAAAAGTGATTTTTGAAATATTTTCAGATCGTATTTACGAAAGACGTTGGATTCTTCTGGAGCCAGCTGGTGTGGTTGTAACTTAATCCAAGCGGGTCAATAAACATATTACAGTGAATTCACCAGTTATTCCTATTCAATAACTAGAATTACCATTATTTTGCTATTTAGCGTTAGCAATTAAATTTACCATTATTTAGATCTTCTAGAGAACAACTCATCGTGTTATTATTATGTTATCAACACCTCGCTAATAACTCATTTTGCAATTCTTCTTTGTAAATATTTTGTTCTTAGTTTGTTCTTATAATGGCTAAATTTGTCATTTTTTATAAATTCCCTCGAACTATTTAAGTTATTATTTTTGTTGTTTTCATTCTTATCTCAAACAACCTTATGTCAAATTTTGCCATTGAGTTATTTTGTATAAATGGTTAAATTTGTCATGCATTTGCAGTTCTCTCCTACCCAGGTAGGCAACATCACTAATGCGTTTCCTCAGGGATATAAAGAATCTCCTGCCAACAACAAGATTGAACAATTGATCATAAGAGCGAGCTATCTAACATGAGGATGCCCCAATGGGCGGGGAGAAGAGCCAATTCTCTATTCACAAACGGTTAGCAATTCCCACTCTCCCCATCTCGAGTGCTTCAATCGGGTGCCTTGATGGTCCCTCCCATTCCCGTGAAATATTTGTATAATAGTGTATATGATCTGCATTCCGTTGATACTGGAATGCAAGAAATGTTGTAAAGTGTTAAAGTTTAGAGTTCTGTGGTTCCGCGTTTAAGCACGTTTTCGTTCGTTTTCAGCGATAGCAGCAAATCACCAAAATCTTGATATGAGGTATCCTGAAAAAGTTTGTTAAATTTATTGAAATTTTATAAAACTAACATTTCTATATTTTAAATTATTGTTGCCATGGTCACTATTTTCTGTTTGATGCTGTTTTTATGACACTTTTATTTTTGCTGGCCTAATAGTTATTGCTCCTGAGTTAGGAAAATAGGGACGATTTAATTGAAAGGGAGTTAAAGATAAATGGACGTACAAAAACAATAAGAAATGTAACAATCATCTTTGAAGTAAAATCAATAAAACAATATTATAAAATATAATGATATTGTGAGTTACGATAAAGTAATGACAAAGTTTGAACTGTAAAATCAGGGACTTGTCAGATGGCACACAGCGCTGCATGAATCAGATCAGCTCAGATGTGGTAAAATGTCCATTTGCAAACCGGAAATGAAAAATACGTTCAGTAATAAGTGCAAAAGTCTACCACAGATTCCAGTGCAGCTTCTTGTATTCATGGCACTAGATTCTTCTAAATCAGGATCAAAATGATAATTGGACATATAAGACATAATAATAAAAGTATATATAACCTTTTGAGTAAAAATTATAAAATTTCTATTATGTTAATAAACAAATCACGAAAACACAAGTAATGATAAAAATGATAATGATGATGATAAAGATGAATGGTAGTGGTAATGAATAAACAATGTCATATAAGATGATATATACAAAGAAGGGATAATATAATATGAACTGAAAATTACATGTGTGCCGACTGCTGTTTTGTTGCAATTGTAGACAAACTTGTACATCTATTATGAACCAGAAAATTTAGACAATGTTTGACAGCCATGAGAAAAATAAATGAATTTTAAAGTTTAAATTATTTTACAATACCTGATGATCTGGAAGACCTGAAATACATCATGCAAAAGACATCCCAAATTTCGATAACCTGAAACCAATTTATATGCAATAATATACTATCGTATCATAACAAAAAAAAAAAAAAAAAGGTTAAAAATGTATTTTGCCACTATTTCCCTTAATGTCCTTCCATGTTATTAGGGTGGATCTAAGGGAAGGATGACCCCAAGGCCCGCTGCAACAACGAACCTAATGTGAATAGTAAAATTCTCAATGCGGCCTCCAGCAACACGATCCTCTGTAGCAGGTGGAAAAACTACTTGATGTGATATTTCCACAATGGAACTGACTCTTAGCTTCGAGTCTTGACCAAGATTCCCTACTGAGCCCTTACGGCACGTCAAGCCAAAGGGTAAAATTGTGACGGATTGTTTCTCGGGATAAATTAAAATCAAAAACGGATGCAGAAAATCTTACGCGGTTAGTCAAAGCAACAATAGATCGAATAATGTGTGTCGTCCGAGTGTCAGGGATACTAGTCACTTTGAATCTTGGAGAGGGTTACGGCAAGGTGATGGATTGTTGCGTTTGCTATTTGACAGTGCATTGGAGTATGTGATTCAAAGAGTGGAAATAGACACAAGTGGTGCGATCTTCAGGAAGTCTGATCAACTTTTTAGTTTCCCCGACGACGTTGATATTGTAGCACACAACTCTGAGGCGATAGTGGAAACGTACAACAGACATAAGGCTCAAGTTGGTAGGATTAGGCAAATACATAAAATACATGGAAGGAAGAGGCTCATGAGAAGACAATTTTAACCTCCCACCACGAGTTCAGATCTACGGTGATGAAATCATAAAGCGGTAGACGAATTCGTCGTGTATCTGAGCTCATTGTTGACCACCAATAACGGCACCAGCAGATAGATACTATATAGATTATGGCTACTATATATACTATATACTATATATATAGTATATAATATATATACTACATAAACTACTAGCTGAACTGGTGCGAGCCTTCAATTGCTTGTGTGCAATATTTTTTTATTATTTTTGTTTGTGTTTTTAGTTTAACCCTTGGATCGGTTATTTCTACTATGGTTTTTCTTTCTGTGTAGAAGCATTTGATAGGCAATATTTTTATCTTCAAACTCTGCCGTATCCTGTCAGTTTAGACGTATTTGCATAACCTTAGAATAAATTCTTGTGCACAATGTAGTACTGAGAGTAGCTCAATGAGAATAAGCAACCCTTTTGTCGACTAAAAAGAGATTCAAACTTCATGTTTCTTACTCGAGAAATGCAAATTTTGTGTTTTAAATGCCTGGATAATTCTCAACGTTTCGTTGAAAATCGTGTTTCATTTGTATAGGAGCCCCCCTTCTATGGTAGGGAGGGGTCTCGAAGCAGCGTAGAAACATTTCTTGGCTCCAAAAACTGACGCATGCCAAATTTGATTGCATTTGCTTGATTAGTTCTTGAGTTATGCAGAAATTTCTGATTCATTTGTATGAGAAGAGAGAAGGGTCTCGAACTACCATAGAAAAAGTCCTGCTTCAAAAACCCCAACATGCTAACTTTGGTTCCATTTAAATGATAAGTTCTCGAGTTATGCAGAAATGTCTGTTTCATTTGTATGAAAGCCCCTCCTTTCAGAGCGGGGAAGGGTTTGAACCGCCATAGAAAAAAAATCCTGCCTTAAAAATTAAATTCATTTATATATGTACTATATATATATATACTTCATATACTATATATATGATGACATGATGATATGAACTACCACTCATTGTAGCACAGAAACTAAGTCCGACTGCAATGTGCTCTCCTCTTGATTAGACTTGATCTAGCTTTAATAATCACTGATTATCCTAAACATGCCATTATATGAAGGGCCAAAAAGGGATTGGATGGATTGATAGGCAACATCACTTATACGTTTCCACAGGGATATAAAAAATCTCGTTCCAACAACAAGATTTACTGTAAAGAACTCGGAAAAAATGAGACACACAAAAATGATCACCAAAAATTCATTTTAAATCGGATTTGGCTATGTTTGGCATAATTTATTTATTGAATTTCCTCCCCCAAGCTGAATGCTCGTACATTTCTCTTAACACTGCTCATGAGATCTTGGGCGAGGCTTTATCCATCTTCCTTACACAATTTCTCCCAGTTTTTCTTCGAAGCTTCATCGGTATTGAATGTTTTTCCGCTTTTCTTCAACTTCTTCTTCATTATCGCTCAAAACTTTTCGATCGGACGAAGTTCTGGTGTATTTGGCGGGTTCACCTTCTTCGGGACCACATTAACGCCCTTCGCTTCGTACCAATCCATTACAGGCTTGCGTGGGACCACGGTGAGAGCGGAGGAAGGGCAGCAAGCGCTTCTGCAAGCATTCCTCTCGATAAATCTGCCCGTGTATGGTGCCGGTTGTAACGAACGGCTTGCTGTACCATCCACACTCGCAGATCGCCTGCCACAACAGGTACTTCTTCGCGAGTTGTCCATCTTTCTCTTCCGGAACTTTTCCGGAACCTCCATGCGGGACGTACCGACAAAAAACTCGAGGCCGGGGATTTATTTGGTGTCCGCCTTGATATATGTCTCGTCGTCCATGACGAGACAGCCTGGCTTGACCAGCCACTCACGGTACAGCTTCCGCGCACGCAATTTGGCCACCGTGTTTTGCTTGTCAGTCCGATTTGGCGCCTTCCTGACCTTGAAAACATGTAGCCCAGCCCGCTTCATGGTCTGTTGGGCGAGCCACTTCGACGAATCGACCTTTTTGGCCACGTCTCGGGTGGAAAGGTTCGGGTTATTCTTAAAGTACTGCCTTATCTTCCGCGCCTTCTCTGGGTATTCCGTTTTCGGTTTTCGGCCGCTTCCAGCGCGCCGCTCGATGGTCTTAGTCTCCTGGAACATCTTCACAATGCGGGACACGGTGGAATGGTGGATTCCAAGCCTTTTGCCAATCCATCTGTGCGACTGACCAGGATTATCGATCACCGCGCCCAAGATTTGCTGGCGTAGCTCTTCTTATTTCGAATGCATCTTGAAAACTACTTGACAGATCACAATAAAATTTTGCACACACAAGCATAACACTAAAAACTAGTATTACTCAATATTCACGCGATAAAAAGTTACACCCAAAATAAAGTGTCGCATTTTCTCCGAGTCCAATCTTTATATATTATAGGTAGTATGTATACTATTTACGGTATATACTATATATACTATATATTCTATACATACTATGTATACTATATACTATATATACTATATATACTATATATACTATATATTATATTTACTATATACACTATATATAGTATATATACTAAATAGATTAAGGCTGGCAATTGTGGACTCCGAAGGACGCTAAAATCGAACAAAATTCACCTAACTTCATCGTTGACCATCTTCTTCTTTCTTCTTTAGCATTTCAAGCTTATTGCTTTCACAATTAGCTTATTGCTTGCTCTCAACTGAGTGTTCTAAATGCACTTCACACAGTTATTAATTAAGAGCTTTCGATGCCAAGTACCATTTTTGCATTAGTATGATTGTGTGGCAAGTACAATCATAAGCTATGCCCAGGGAGTCGAGAAATTTTCCTTTATGAAAAAATCCTAGGCCAGACCGGGAATCGAACCCAGCCACCTCCAGCATGGTGTTGCTTTGTAGCTGCGCCTTTACCGACTGAGCTAAGGGAGGACCCGTTGACTAGTTGACCATCTACAAGACATTAATTAGACCGGTGGAGGACCAACCCGCTTTTGGTGTATTGGAAATGATGGCGTTACGTACGATCTACGGTGGATTGAAGATGGAAGACGGAAGGTAAAAAAGGTAAATGCACCACGGATTGCATCTGTTCTGGAAAACCTTCCTAATCCTAACCCTCCTATCGTTCAAACCTTAAAAATCGGTCGACTACGGTGGACTGGGCATGTCGTTAGAATATCGGATGACAGCCCACCCAATATGATCTTATAGATCTGACGGGCACAAGAAAAAGAGGCACGTAACGAGCAAGGAGGACCGATCAAATAGATGGCGACTTCTGTGGACCCTTCCCAGACTGCGAGGCTGATGAAGTGCAGCCATACCTAAGAGAATGGAGACAACTTCTGTATACAACACAGGTCACTCCGGCCTTGGTCTGATTGGTAAGGTGAGTACTATTAAACACACGTTGTACACCAATCAACGCGCTGTTTTGTCTGTAGTTAGTGCGGTGAAAAAATAGTCTCAGCATTGAATTGTTCTGCACAGCCCTTGGACGAACGTTCACATCAACCGTCCCCAGTATTATAGAGTAATCAATCCATCCCTGCATCGTTTCTGTGAAAAACTGCGCTCTTGTTAGGTTTCTTTTGCGCTTGAAAAATATCTAGATGAATCAGCTGATATCGACTCTCGTAAGTTGGTCGACGGAACGCATCTCGCCAAGGAAGTCGGTGGAGAGCAAATCGTGAAGATCGCAAAGCGTGGAAGAAATTCTACCCTCTCCATTCCATTTTGGTAATATGGATGCCAAACTACAGAGCAGTATTCGAGAGTTGAACGAACGAAAGTACAGTATAGCGACTTCAGGCAATATACGTCGGTGAAGTCCTTAGCAATGCAAAACATGAATTTTAACGTTATAGGTACCTTGTGAATTATATAAGACACATGTCGTCTGAACGTTAGCTAGATGTTCAAAATAACTCCAAGATCCTCCACAGGAATTGAGCGCATTCAATTTTTGATCATTTATCAGGATTAACAACCAGGCTATTCAATGTACACCAGTTCATAAAAGTGTCAAGCACCTGTCAAAGCAAAATTGCATTATTCATGGAGCGAATTTTCATAAAAATCTTCAAATCATCGACGAATGTTAACCGAAGGCTTTTGAGTGTGTGGGGCCAGAGACTCATTGGATAGGAAGCCTTCGACTGGCACAATCAGCTAGTGGCCAACGAGGTACGAGTTGAACCAGTTCAATGTTCTGCCGCTAAAATTATGTAAGTCTCCCCATCTTGACTATCGTTATAGCATGATTACTTTTGTCGGAAGACGCGTAGTACAATAGATGACGTCCATTTGAAACCTTTCCGCTATGTTTTTCAGTCACCTTTTATTTATGGATCGGAAGCATTATGGTAGTTTTCCAAACGAACAAAAACGTACCGAATACGTACCTAAATAAATAAGCAGACGGATGGAATCCCATTTGGGCCAAGGCTCGACGATTGTTTTAACAGTAATGCGGCTGTAGAGATCATTGCATCGTCGATGCTGAGTATGACCAGAGTGTTGCCGACTATTAATGGAACATTGGAAGTGGCCTGGGTTACTTGGTCGTCGGGAATAACTGCATCGCTTAAAGTGTTCGCAAGCTTGTAGTCAAAGAATTGACGGATATCTTGAGACTTAGAAGCAACTTTGCCGTTGAGTGTCATAGTAACATTCATCATTTCGCTGAATGTTAAGCTGGTATCGTCTTAAACATATCCGACTAAGACATAGTCGTCCTGTAAAGAGTATACAACTTGTTGTAGAGCTCATGCAGCGGGAATGTTCGAAACCATCTTTTCTTAGCGGTCTTGAGTTTGCGAAGCGCAGGAGTCATTCAAGGATACGTATATATAAACGTCTAATATAACAATTAAATCTTCTGGTTTGGACCAATTTGAAGCAACAGTAAGGATGCTTTTGGGGCCACGCATTAAATGTGATGGTCGTTTAATTGTTTGAAGGTTTGATGGCACGGCGAGTATGGTGAACCAATTCTAATTCAGAGACAAATGGTTTCCGATAAAATAATTTGTCTCAACTGTCTTATGAATATGATACGATCAAAGGATGTGTATTGATTACCACGATGTGACAGATCCTTATTCTCAAAGTACTCGTGCAAAACTTTTTCGAGCACGCACTGTTCTTTCGTCGTAATTTTGAAAACTTGGCGCACCTGATGAAACCAAGTCACAGAGTGTAAACAATACACATGAAACTATGTCTACGCAAAATTTCAAATGATTTTACCCAACGGATCAAAAGTTTGAGAAATTTTAGTGTGTGTGGATTTTAAACGGTACACCCTTTAATAATACAATTGATTAATGACGAATTCCACGCCAACTCGTCTTCATGATTGGCAGCACCCTCTCAGAATCCAATGAAACTTTGTGTGTGTGTAGACTATGTCTTTTCAAGCATTTTGGTATGCAACTTTGTTTTTTAAAAATTTATCTAGGCTGCCACTTGAAAAGGGCTAAAGTTTTTTGATCGATTTTTTTTTTAAATCAACATAACTCGAAAATGAAAAGACTTACAAAAAAGTGATGTATGAGTGACTTTTACAAAATTGTTTTAACTTTTATAAAAAATTGTAAAATCCATTCTAACACGCTAAAAAAATATTTTAAAATTTAAAGAATTTTTTTTTAAATAAAGGCGATACAATCTAAAAGTTCGCCATACAGTGCAAGATAGGCACTTTTAAGGTTAAAAAGTTTTTCTTACAATAAATTGTTCATGTCCGTGCTCAGCAGTGCCTCGTTGAACTTTATGATCGGATATCGAAAGGCTTAGCCTTCCTCTGAGTGCACGGATGGTAACAAACGTTTACACTACAAAAAGGTCATGTAAATTTCTGTCCTCTAGGATCGACACATGCAAGCGTCCTTTAGCACATAAGAGTTAAAGTTGAAAGAGATGAAAAATAATAATATTTTTTGTTTGAGGGTGTTTGTCAGAAAATAAATTCGATCAAACAAATATTTTGTCTAATTGCGTATCTTGTCACAGGACACAGTTTCAAAAGACATAATTTTACAAGAAATCTTTCTTTATGTACGTTTTCGCAAACATGAATAATTTTTTGTGTAGAATTCATAATTTCTAAGTGTGTATCCTTCCATATTTCTCGGATGATTCTTGTGTCATCTCGGTGATCGGACTTACGATTACGTCCTCATCCTGTGCGATCTGCAACACTTCCAAGCTTTCGGTTTTTCATAACAATTGTATTGAACTGCACTGCGGTTTACGCCATAATTTTTGGAAACTTTGCGCTAAGATTCGTTTATAAGCAAACACGCACGATAAAATTTCAAACTTGAAGTGTTATTTTTTTCCTCCTCTCGCTTACTACTCACAATTGTTGCAATTATTTGTGATGGATGTAAAAAAATAATAATTCAAAAGCATGATTAACGAGGAGAAAGTCAATTGGATATACGTGAAGTTGAGTTTCTAGGAATTATTCCAAAGATTTTGACAAAACGTTAGGAAATATCCTTCTGGCGAAATTTCATGAATTGTGAAATATTGCCAGGGTTTCCTTCTAAATATATTCATGGCCACTCTAGGCCCCACGGGAACCTGTCACAGAAAGGCCATTGCAGGAACAAGTCGGCATATGGCCCACAAAGGAATAGAAATAGTTTTTAGGAATTATTCCAAAAATTTTGACATCCATTCCCGGAAAATAAATAGATGTTTCCAAATAGTGCCTCCGTACCGGACCACTGCCCTGGAAACCCAGATTTACGGGAACCAGATGAATTGAAATGGTCATTGCTGATCATTTTCCTGAAGCGAATGAGTTTTTGAATCTAACGGTGCCAATAGAATTTAAATCGGTCAATAATAGCCAGAGTTATAATCATTTGAATTTGGTGATTACCCGGGTACCCTGACGATCACTTAAAGGTGTTTTTTTTTTGTCGAACACATAAGGGTTAACACAAGTTTTCCTATCGTAGCCAAAAGTATTGGTCAAGAGCATATACGTATATGCTTAGAATAGTTGCCATGAAATCAGTACTCAATGATAAAATCGAACGGCTCTTGATTCAAACCACAAGTCGTTATAGAACATTATGTTGTAAATAACATCTCAATGATGGAATCACCCAAACTAGATTTAACGTAGCCAATATTTGCTCAATTTTCTGTAATCTACTGCTTCAGGAGGAAATGTCCCAGATGCATCTGTAAAGAAAAATATTTCCTCAATTCGAATTCCGAATCAATCCAAGTAATGGAAAATGACCATTATGCATCACAGTGAAGACTCACGCTTGGCCCAGGACACCACGCAGTGCGCCAACCACCAATAGAATCCACACGAATCAGAGTTGTTTGTCGCCCATTCGTCATCCCACCATCTGACGCCGAGGGGAGCGGAAGTCCAAGGACCGACCGAATGAGAATAATAAAAGAAATCAGTCTGATTAAAAGAAATATTCCAGTGGACGTGCGCTGTGCTCACTCCATCTGTTCGATACTGCAGGCCGCGAACTGACCGGGAACGTCCATGGCAATGTAAATCAGACACTTTCTTGTGATCTGGTTTTGGAGCTTCCAGGCCAGGCTGGGAAAACTTTGCTAGCACTGCCAGCTTGGTAATAAAATCGATGACCGAGATAGTGGTGAGCAGCCAAGAGAAGGAGGCGCAAAGTAGAAAGAGTTGAGGGCACTGATTATCAATCCAGGCTTCGACTCTGGTCTGTTTTTGTACGCGTGTTCGTGGTCGGGTTCATTGTCGTTGATCAAAAGAAATGCTTCAATAAATCATGCTAAATTAAGGACGGAAAAGATATTGATTTAATTCAATTTATTCCGGTCAACTACGGTTGATAATCCGGTTTTTGTGGCAGGGTTGGGAAGTTTCGAATTCGGACCTGGTCTGGACAGGGCTTAGCTGGAGAACGGCGTGCGGTTGGTTTTGGTGATGATGGGAACATTCATTAATTAGGCATAAATGTGGAAGCGCAAGGAAACGCATACTCTATGATATTGAATCATTATATAAAGCGAAAATTATAAGAAGGACTGTATTATAAATAGGTTATCTACATATTTTTCATTGAAAGCATGTTAGACTGAACTTGAACATTGTAAAGACCCGATGAAATGAATATAATCCGTCAATGATTTTCAAATTTTTGATCTAACACTTTTCATCAAGTTCCGGAAAAATATTTCATCACATTTTTTAACACATTAGGCCCCAGCTGCTTTACAAGCCTTTTTTCAGTCCTCTTCGCAATCGCTCAGTATCATTAGTTGGCCGAAGCTGATGCTTATTTGGTAGATGAATGTCTATCTCAACTAAATGTACACCCTTTTTCTTGAGCCAATTGAGAGTTAATTCCGGCCAAATCAGTGGAGGGGTACTATTTTTCTCATATTAAGGCAATAACTGCTTCTGCAGACTCTCAGGTCGATAGACTTCGGCATTCATAGTTCTAGAAGTGTAAAAAAGACTTCAAATCACACAAAACATTCTTGCCATATAAGTACAGGGTGGCAGCAGTTGCTTGTCAGTAAAACAAATGTTCATAACGATTCACAACGAATGGCTTAAAATCAACTAACGCTTTTTTCCTTTAAACTGACAGTTTAAAGGGCGAACAAGAAATTATTGCGACACCGAAAATGTCATGCCAATTTTCTTATAATGTTTAGAATCAAACCAAAATTTTAGGGTAGTTTTATACATATATTTACTTCAAAAATCAAAAGAAAAGTTAATCGATGGAGCCTTGAGTGTAAAATTGAACGCATTTTCGCTTGATGCCCTCCATCAAAGTCTTTACAGTGTCATCCGGTACCAGTTTCTCAGTTTTTTTTTCCATTTTCTTAACATGTCCTTCTCGTCTTTGACTGTCTTCTTGCTCTTCCGAAGTTCCCGCTTCATCATTGCCCAGTACTGCTCCACCGGGCGCAGCTCCGGACAGTTTGGCGGATTCATGTCCTTTGGAACCAAATGGACAGAATTGGCCTCATACCACTCCAGGACACTTTTAGAATAGTGGCATGATGCCAAATCTGGCCAAAATAGCGGAGCTTCGTCGTGCTGCTGCAAGAACGGCAAAAGGCGCTTCTCGAGGCACTCAGATTTGTAGATCTCGCCATTTACTGTGCCCTTTGTCACGAAAGGCTCACTCCTCAGTCCGCAAGAGCAGATGGCCTGCCAAATGAGATATTTGGAGGCGAACTTCGACATTTTCTTCTTCTTAAATTTGTCGTCCACATAGAACTTGCTCTTGCCGGTGAAAAACTCCAACCCCGGAATTTGCTTACAATCGGCTTTTATATACGTTTCGTCGTCCATCACACAGCAGCCATATTTTGTCAGCATCTTCTCGTAGAGCTTCCGTGCCCGAGTTTTAGCCGTCGATTGTTGCCGCTCATCGCGGTTTGGGAAGTTCTGTACCTTGTATGTATGTAGTCCAGCTCTCTTCTTTGCATTCTGGACGTAGCTCTGCGACATGCCGATCTTTTTAGCCAAATCACGGCTTGAGACGTTGGGATTTGCTTTAATCATCCGCTTCACCTTTCCCTCCGTCTTTTTGTTCTCCGGTCCCGGTTTTCTTCCAGCTCCTTTGCCGTGGTCCAACGTCAACCGCTCCTGGAACCGCTTCAACACTCTGGAGACGGTTGAATGGTGAATGTTCAACATTTTTCCCAACTGCCGTTGCGACAGGTCAGGAAATTCCAGGTGTTTGGAAAGAATTTGTTCTCTCGACTCGCGTTGGTTCACCTCCATTTTTGTTGAATCGAAAAACACGACTTCGAGTTTGACAGCATGTAAACAATACACATCAATGAGAAAGTGTGCAAAATTTGGTTGATTTTTACCCAATGGTAAAAAAGTTATGCCCTGTTGAATGTGTCGCAATAATTTCGTGTTCGCCCTTTAACATTTGTTTAGCTCGAACCATTCTTTTATGACCGAATACGTATCCTAAACTCTTCGATACTGGCACGCTGCCTGTACCTCAGCGAAATTTTTCTCTCACTTTTCACTTGAAGGTGTCTGGATCAGCCATGTCCAAACACAATACTGCACGCTGAGCTACTTTTTAACACGCTAGCGCGTGCATTAAATTCACCACTTTGACTTCGTGCTTCCATACTAACACGCAACGTGGTGGGTACAACACCAATGTCAGTGCTCGTGTTTTGGTTTCGGACATCGTGTTTGATTTTTCGGCAAACACCATAGCCGAGTGTTTCCGATTGTGTCCGGTTGCGGAAAATTCGCGTATTTTATTTCTAACCGTGCCGTGCTTGTTAAACTCAATCACCTAGGCGAGATGGACCGTGAGTGGTCTTAGTCGTCCAAACGGACACCACAAAGAAAAAAAAAACTCAATCAACTTATGCTCCCGTCACCCAACAGCCAAGTAAACAAACTAACAAGTCAAATTATTAAATTCGTCGAGCATTGCTCTATCCGTGATAACCAGTGTCATACTGGGTGTATGTTGATAGTTTTCTTGTGATCGTTACCACTCGGCTCGGCTCGGCTTGATAAGAAGAGGCGAAATCCTGTTGAAAATTGTAATTTCTGTCTGAGATTAATTTCGAGGCATGGAGTAACAGTTAATTCTTCAACAGATTTTCGGCATAGTAATAAGTGTTGATTTTCACTCCTGACACGATGAACAGTAGGGAAGACTGCAAGTTTTCTAAATTCCTCCCCACACCATTACTCTCTACGCATTTTTATAGGTTGGCTGCACTGGCTGGCCTATCTTTGGGATCATCTGCAAGCTTCGCTTAAGATGTGAGTATCTTGCAACAGAAACATTTTTCATCGGAACAAAGAATATAACAATCAGGGGCCGCTGCAGCAACTGCTTACTTCGAATTACCACTGGAGCCACTGGAGTTTTTTATACGCTTTGAGTTTCAAGTCATTCAGATCCTTGGCCATCGCTCGTCCTGATTGGGTCGGACTCTAGCGACCTTACTTCCTTGCACATTTCACCATCATTGTGGTCCTAACCGTTGGATGAGGTCTATGCCTTTGGTTGATTTTGTATGTACCCGTCTCGTATCTTTTTATGGTGTGGAAGATACATCTCTCGTTCACGGCCAAGTATTTAAGCCGTTTCAAGATCTAAAATCGCCTAAATTTATTCAAATATAAATTTACTACCACCTCTCGTTTTGCGTCCATGTTCGTAGCGTAACCAAATTAAACAATCTTAGGACACAAAACAAATGGCAGACTTAATACGACCCATCATGTAACGCAAAACGGTCTCGCCAACTTTACCTTCAACCTTCAGTTTCCCCTTCATAATTGCCCAGTAGTTTTCAATGGGCCTGAACTGGGGACAATTGGGCGGATTGAGCGTTTTAGGAACAAACTGGAACCTGTTGGAATTGTATGATTGTTGTACTTCCTGACTGTAGTGATAACTCGCAAGATCCAACCAAAATGTCACCGGGCTTTCATGTGACTGGATGAAGGGCAGAATTTGCTTCTGGAGACAATCGGTTTTGTAAACCAAAAACCTGACGACGAAAACCTTTGTCTTCTGGCTGCAGCTGAGAATTCCTGGCCAGATGATTTATTTAAGAGCGAACTTATCCGCCAAAAAAAATTCAAGGATAGCTTCTTGAACCTTCGGATTGAAAAGAGGTTGATCATGAACATTATCCGAAGTCAGCCTTTACATAGGTTCCATCATTCATAAGTATGCATCCAGCTGACTTGGTGCAGGTTTTCATACAGCTTTCGAAGTTTAGTTACGGTATTCTGCTTGAATTATCGATGGGGTTGCCTAGTGGCGCGGTATGCCTATAAGCCTTCGCGTTTGTGAATTCACTGCACTGTAATACGGGCGGCATCATACTGTTTACTCAAATCGCGATCGGACATACCTGGGTTGTCTCTCGACCTCACGATCTCTCCATGGAGCTGACGGTTGGCAGTTTCACTTCGGCGTTTACTTTGAGGCTTCTGAGTCGTCGTCAAGGTTTCCCTGTACGATTTGAGCAGGCGGTGTTATTAGAACAATTTAACACATTAGCGAGCTAGGACGCGGACCACGATGGGTGTTCCAGGTAGAGGCACAGGATTTTTTTCTACGCTCCGATGGCACAATGACAGTTTTTTTTTACTTTTATTGTTACTGTCAAGAAAGAGACGTCAAACGCTTCCGAAAACGTCCACTTAGTAGAGAACTGTATTAAGCTAAATAGTTTGTTCTTTCACAAAGTTGGTATTCTTTAAATGTTATTTGTAAAGTTGAAGCAATTCCAAGCAGTTGTATTCTTAAATAAGCTCCCAGTATTTCAAGGAATTAAATTGAAGTATAAAACAAGAATTGACCTCTAGTTTTTTTTATTTATTAATTTTTTTCTTAGGAGATAACTCAGATTGCGCCTAAAAACATGGATAGTTACGCTCTAAAAATATAAATTTTTTGAGGTTTTTTTTAGGTTTTTCTACATTTAAACATTGTTTAAATTTTAGGTAGAGCAAAAATATGGGTGAATAAAATTTCATCGAAGGTGGTTTTGCTGAATTGTTCTCCCTATTACGAAATGTCTTATTTCTTATTTTTTGCATTCTGTTGTAAAAATATGAATTCAAACTAGCTTTTTGTAACCTTGCTTTACAATAAGAGAAACCGGAGCAGAGAAATCGATGCAGTTTTATTTATGTAACTTGAATTTACAAATTTTAGGCAAAAAAGTAATGTTATACAAGAAAAAACTTCACATAAATAATACAACACATTTCAGAATAGATGATTTTCCAACATTCTGTGGTAATCCGCTATTACACGCCCAAAACATTTCCTTAATTTTGAATCGTGTTTGACTAACCTTCGTCAAAAAAAAAATTGGTTAAATTTGAATAAATTTTATAAGGATGGACAGGATGACAAATTAAAAAACATTCATTTGAATCTAGTCGATGTTTTTGATTTAACGACTTGACAATCCCAACCAGAGTTACTAAAATTTCAGAGACTTCACATTTGTCAAAAGTCAGCCAAAACGACTTATAATTGAGTAAATTTTGAGGTTCTGTATAGGATCCACAGAAACGCTAGTGAAGTCCCGCCATCTTCTTTTGAAACATTTGACGCCGCTTTTCTTGTATTCAAATAGTTTCCGCTTAGTCAAATCCAAAATTTAAAAATCAAGATTGTGATGCAATTACATAAGATTTTGTCTCATTTTTTGTTGTAGATTGTGGCTTAGAGAAAAAAACACAACACTACTTGTGGGTGATGATATAATACCTAAACTTATTTACTTGGTGAAACATTCGTGAAATGTGCGTGAGATGGTGCTTGGTGGGAGTTTGATAACGACCCAAAAACAAAACAGTTTTCTATTGTACTTTCAACTCTGCCAAGTTAAGGATGGTACAATAAAGACATCGTGGTTGCTTTGATTATCGAGGTAATAAAGATTGCACTTGAAAAAAAAACAGACAAACATGATCGCCAAAAATTAATTTTAAGTCGGATAATTTTGAAACTCTCAGGGAATAAATAAACACAAATAAGCTATATTTTTGCACATTGGTTTAATCAACCTCTTCTCCTAGACTAAATGCCCGCACCGCGGAATTAACACCACCCGTCAAATCCTGTACAACACTTGCGCCATCTTTCTAACACACTTTCATCCACACTTTCTTCATATCCTTGTCGTTTTTTTAAACCTTCCCTGTTTTCCTGAGCGTGCTCTTCATAATCGCCCAGAATTTTTCTATTGGGTAAAGTTCTGGTGAGTTTGGCGGATTTGCCTATTTCGGCACAAAAACAACATCGTTGGCTTCGTACCACGACAGATCCAGCCAAAACAGAGTGTTGCCTTCATGGGACCGAAGGAAGGGCAGCAGGTGCTTCTGAAGGCATTCTTCTTTATGTATAGTATTTGGCCGTAGATGTTGCCACTCGTTATGGCTTGCTGAATTTGCCGCACCCACAGATAGTCTTGCACACAAAGTACTTGTTGGCAAATTTGCCAGCCTTCTTCTTTCAGAATTTCTCCGGAACATCCAGGCAAGACTTGCCGACAAAAAACTCCAGCCCGGGGATCTGCTTGGCGTCCACTTTAATGTACGTCTCGTCGTCGATTGCGATGCATTTATGCTGCATCAACCACTTTCGGTACAGCTTCCTGGCTCAGGATTTGGCCATCGTATTTTGTTTTTGAGTACGGTAAGGCCCGTGTCATTGCCTGCTGAACCTTATTGGCCACGTCCCTAATCGAATGGTAGGGATTGCGCTAGAATTAATGCCTCACCTTCCTTGCGTTCACGGGGTTGTTCGTCTTCCCTTTTCTTCTGCTGCCAGCTCACCTTGCTTGGAAAACATCTTTGTAACCACTTGACGGATTTTGAAGGATTTTTCACATTACACCCAAAACTAGTTCTACCCAAAATTTCATCAATTTTTACTCATGCAATAAAAAATTATACACAAAAGTAAGTATAGCATTTTTTTCGAGTACAATCTTTAGGCGGTAAAGCTACGAAAACAAACGATTGTGTTTTTGAGGAACAAATGCACAGGCAGACATTCATACACGCTCTCATAATTTTAATAATTCCTTAAAACTCCATGTGGATTAAGTTGTGCGAAATTGCTTTTCCGAATCATAATGTTTTCGCAAGATAGGGTAGAGCACTTCTTTAGCACCCATATCTGGCAAATGAAAAAGAATCATCAAATTTTATCAACGATTTCAATTTGAAAAAGTTAATCATACATTTTGCGCGTTAGTTCCATTAAAAAGCTTCAAAATAATGTCTTTATGAACTATTGTTTATCCCTGATCACCGCATTGTGGTCCAAAACAGCAAAAAGTGGAACTTTTGACCTAGTATCAAAACTTGTTACTTTAACTTTCTATGAATTATTTATTTCGCAATCACCCTGAATTTGGAAGCACTAAAATTCTATTATGGCATACTACAATGAAAATTTCCTTAGGTCAGGTGACTGCAATTTGGTATCCCAGTGGGTGTGGGTTAGATCCCAGTCGAGGTCGTGAGATTTTTCTGAGACTAAACAATCTCGGGCCATGTATTCCTTTGGAAATTAAATAAAGCCGTTTGTCCCAGCTCCATATATTGATGAGCGCAATATCAAGGGTTAAAGTGTCTCTCCCGGTGGTGAGTTAGGGGAGACAACGTAAAAAATTAAAAAATAAAAATAGAAGAAGAAAAATCTGAGTGTAGTGCTCTCTTCAGCAGTTGTTGAAAATGAGCAAATTTTCTGAACGACTGAATTTTTTTGTCAATATCTATGGAGTTATTAACCGTTTTCTAAGGTAGTTCTCTATAAATTAGTTTTTATGAGTTTGTTGCAAATGGATTTTTTTCTTAATGTAACCAGCTGCTCTTATCCTCCCTTAGCTCAGTCAGTAAAGGTGCAATTACTAAGCAACAAAATGCTTAAGGTTGTTGGGTTTGAATCCACGCTTGGTGAAAAAAAATTTAAAGAAAAAAATCTCGACATCCTGGGAAAAGGATATGATTGTACTTGTGACATAATCATATTTATGAAAATATCTAGTACCATATTTCATCCAAAGCTGGCAATTAATAATTGTAGAAATGTGTTGTTCGTTGAGAGCATACTTCCTAATTTTGAAATCAATATGCTTGAAATGCTAGAATAGAAGAAACAGGTCTTCCGCTCAACAATCGAAAAAAAATTGGATCAACATACAAGTTTCATCTTCAAGTCCGAATGAAAAACAAATGTATTTTTATATAAAATCCCATCTGAATTACTATAAAATATTTGAAGAAGTGCGCCCTGCATTAAGGCTCAGTTTTGCAAACAATATGCATGCTTTCTGCGTCAGAATGGTAAACTCTTTGAACAAGGAGGTTTCATTGTGTCCCTACCATTTACAATGAATGGAGGATATCACTTACAGGTAAGTGCTATAAATTTCGAAGAAACACACAATTCATACTCAACATGCTGACATAAATTAGCGAGACTCTTTTGTACGCATTTCGTATGAAAACTAGATGGCTTCGTTCTTCAGGTGTACCTAGCGCATTGGAACGGCACCGCACAGTAAATGAATAAATTAGAAATATAATGCTGCTACTGACGAATTTCACCCCAACTTGTATTTTAAGCTGGCAACACCATGTCAGAATCGAAGAACTTTAGAACGTGTGTTTTTTAGCACTTCTGCAATATTTTGTTTTAAGAAAATTCATCTAGACTCACATTTTAAAAGTGGTGAAGTCCATCGACACAACGGGTACTTTTAGGAAATTATCAAAAAATCAATTCAAAAATTTAGTATTATATATGTTAATAAAATTACCTCAAAAACTAAAATTCATTTCGCAATAGAAACATCATCTTTGACGTGCATGTTGTTTTTTATAATAGGTAGGGTATGTGTCCCTTGACTCAGCCTATTATGCAACGATCGATTACATTTTTTATTATAACTCATAAAGTTTTTAAGCTGTAAGAAATTCAACTAGTTATACACTTGCTAAGATAATTTTGATAAGACATTTGGTATTATGTATCACGAAAAGTTACACAACTCTTTTTATGAAGTCAGAAACTTTTAAGGGATATGGATTTAATGTCGGCCTATAAGCACCAAATTGGGTCTATTCATGGATGCAACTTCGTCCCATTCGATGGATTTATTACTAAATGCAGTCTTTTTTCTTTTGATTTTATGAATCAAGGCATTTCCAGCTGTATTCGCTTTACTTAACACAAAATTTCTCAAAACAAACTAAAATAAAACTTCTTCGAAACACTTAAGTGATGTTCATATACGGTTTATCAGCCATAAAATAATGAAAACATTATTATTCACTATACAATGTTTTTGTTCCTTCGGTTTGGGTTAAGATGAGCCATGTGAATATAAACAACCGCAAACCCATGCATTTTCACTTAAAATTTTACCAATAACAACATGTTTACTACGTTATTGATACAACAGGTCATAGTTGGTAACATACAAAAAATATGTCCCCAACATTGGGTCTACGATTTTCTTGTAAAATCATTGTTGGTTTAACTATGTGAACGGTTAGTTTGTAGCGTGTAACTATTTTCTTTACATCCAGACTGCATTACTCGCTTTATCGATTCAATTAAGCCAAATTTCATGAAGATCGTGTAGATCATCTGTCCAGCTTAACCAGTGAAATTATGATGCCCCAATAGTTCAGGCAATCAAAAAGTGAACAATTACAAGTTGATTAATATTGACTCAGTTGCTTCGGATTACATCGGTCATCCTAATAGCAACATGATATTGATGATTATCGCTAGATTAATGACATATTTGGTACATAGGCCGAATGAAGGTGATAGGCTAACATTACATCCCGTTACCCTAGTCAATTTCTTAACCTAAACATTTTCTGAACCACTTGCGATGGGCATACTAAAGGAAAAAAAAAGTTTTTCTAATAACTACTGTTTCACGTCTAATAACGTTTACCAATTTCGACCCAATCCTGTTATTCAACATCCCTATAATTTCGCGTGGACAAGCGTCGGTATTCTTAGCAACCAATAAAGCGAGTATCACGTCAACATATTTCTACCCTTTTCTTATTCGACCTGCATTCTTGTGCGGCCTGCGCCGGTATTCCTTAGATTGAGATCACCAGTTTGTTTACATTGAGGTTGTTTGTTAGTCCCAAGCATCATCTGTTGATTTTTTGTGTAATTCTCATTAAGCTGATTTGGCAATAACGGAGAATCAACCTCGGGCGATCAATGATTTTCATGCTGTTATAACATTTACCATTGTGGCTTCTAACCTCCCATTCTTCTACATTTAAATATTGTTTTTTGTTCAATTATTCAATTAAAGTTAATAAGAATTGAAGATCAGGATATTTACAAAATTTCAAGAAACTTCATTTAAAGTATTTAGAAATAGAATTTGTGGTCCTACATTTTTCATTTTAATATCTTACGCAGATCCCTACGTAGTGATTTATGGGACAATAGTTACACGAACATGTTCAATGTCGATTTTATTTTCTTTAGGAGGCTGGGTCATCTTTTAATTGTTCTTGTTATTCTACCCAGGATTGATACGCCCTACGGTGCATTGTCTGCCGCTCAACTGAGTGTTCTTTGAAACACTTCCATATTTCTTAATTGAGGGCCATACAGAAGCATCCAATGGTAAAGTGTGTGCTTAAGACAATGATACGCTTATGCTCCAAAGAGAACAAATTTTTTACCCGAAAAGACATTCGACTGTAGCTGTAGATAACGAATTTGCTAGATTCAATAATTCTGGTTTACTCTTCGTTAGTGACAAAACAGAAATTGAAAGTTGTGATATTTATCCTGTTCAACGTTATATCAATTCGAAAAAAGAGACGATGAAAAACTTCTGCCCTTTTTAAATGTAAGTCTGCAGGCATTTTTAAAAGCATCCAAAGTTGGTTAATAAACCAAAATGTTTGGCATACACAATGTTTCATTCGATTCTGAGATGGTGAAGCCAAGTCTTTGTCGACTTAGGGCGAAATTCGTCTCCTGTCGGTTGCATTTAGAAGTTCATTTAGTTGTGTGACAGATGATGCATGAAATCAAAAAGCCGTACGTCGCTGTGATTGCAGCAAAGAAAATGTTAGACATCGCTTCAAAAGAAATTGCACTTATATTGCTGATATGAAGAAGCCAAAATAGTAGTTCTTAACAATGTTTAAATCGAAAATTCGATATTATATTTTGGAAACGTCATCCCTTATTTTTCAAAAGAAGATGCACGTAATAAGTACTTCATTCATCGAACATTGCTTGGTAGTCAATCAATCAAAAGAAAGGATTTTTTGGTTGAAAACGGGCTAAGGATCTATTCAAAAATAATATTAAAGTATTGTCGACGGAACTGGATAAACGGGCCACAATCACTTATTGGAAGCTTTCCAAGATAGGACTACTTATGTATGTGATAGATACAATGGTACTAGATGCATCAATATGTTGAAAACGCTTCCATTATGACTCCTTAAATGCTTCTGTGGAGCCAGATTAAATTAATTAGTGGGGAAAATTTGATCAATTACAACACACACCCAACAAACACTCACACTTTTAACTAACGTTTCAAATACAGTTTATTTGAGCAACATGTTGAATTATGCTTGAATGATTCATATTCAAAACCTCTGTTCAATTTTTGTGCACTAAATTCCTGAGAAATAATTAAGCTTGACACTGTCAGGTTAAACCTGTTGTTTATGAGTTGTTGAAACAGAGTTGTTCGAATACACAATTTGCTATTATAATTTTATTTATTTTCCTCATTTCGGATTTTTCCAGTTATTGATAGACTTCACTGTGGCAGTCGAATATTTTAAGCAAATTATTTTATGTAATCCATAGCACTTCAACATCATCATCATATATGATTTAACACATATGATATGCTCTTAAGATATTCTAGTTAGACCAATTGCACCAATACGGTAATATCGGTAAATTGTTACCCTGATTGACAACTCGATACCGCACCGGTGGTTGGTAACCGGGTTAGGAAATGACAATTTGCTCGCTCGGTGGGCAGCCGGTTCGTAAATTTGACAACCCGACCCAACCGAGCCGAATAAAAATAAGCAAAACAAGTTGAAACGTTAAAACAACAGCTTCATCTGGATGACTTTCATTTCAATTTGAGCGTTTCCGATTTGTTTTTAAAGTTTTATTTGCTAATGTCACGTTTGTGATATGTTGTAAAAAAAATTAGTGCATCACAACCCCGTGGAAGGAATTGGACGCAACAAGGAATGAAGTGCTTTGCAGGGCTTGGTTGGATGTTTCCCAAGATCCAGACAAATGGGGACAAACCAGAAGAGTATTTAAACTATACACTACACGAAATATTTAGCGAAACGAAATCGGTGCGAGAATAAATTTGAGTCTTATTGTGTTACCTTTTTATGAACGACCGGTGAGAAAGTGGGTGGCTAAATCAAAATAGGAACGCTCCCTGCATCAAAATATTACTCAGATACGAACCGATTGGTGGGGTTGGTCTTATAGATCTACTGTTGTTGATGGAACTATCTAAAAATTGAATCAGTTGTGGAACCAAATTTCAAAATAGTTGAGTAATTGATTAAACAACCATTAACAGGGCTTAATTTTTAACAAGAAAACATTACATGAAAATATTTTCAATAGTATTCAATCATATCTTCATATATTGTCGTAGAATAAAATTATGAAATTATTTTGATAAACATCTATTTCTTCCGGGTTTTGAATAGACTAGGAAATGTTAGGGAACGTCTATTACTGAGAGAGGGGCACATTGAAAATTGTAACGAAACATTGAAAAATAGTCATGACCATAAAAACAAACAGTGTCAATGGAGGAAGGGACTGAAAATTCGAGTTTTCTGCGCTACATCAGTTACGTTACCTGGTTTCACATAATGTTGCTGTTGTTTCGACAAGGTTCCACTGTTTTATTCCTCGATTAATTTTTGGAACTTTTTATAGATTTCATCAATTTGAACAAATTTTACCATTTTATTATCGATTTTGCTGTTGTTTGTAGCTTTAATATAAGCTGCAGATATGTTGCATAAAATAATGTTACAAATATTATCTTAAATAATTTGAAACAGTACAATGATGCAAACTGTATTTCTAGAAGTCATTGGTAAGATTTTTTATCTAATGTTACTGACTCCATGATACAATTTTAAATATTTACCTACTGGTGACAAGCTGCCAAGAGCTTGAAATATAGCTGGAAAAGATTCATCTCTTCTTAAGCATTTTAAGCTTATTGCTTTCACAATTAGCTTATTGCTTGCACTCAACTTAGTGATCTAAATGCATTTCCATAGTTATTAATTGGGAGCTACCTAGCTAGCTAGGAAAGTACCATTTTTGCGAGAAAAAAAATCCTCCTCGTGGTACGAGGTGCGAAGGGGGAATGCTTGCATCGAAAACTACAGGCCGCTGTCAAAGCGGTGGAGAAGTGGGTGAAAAGCGTGGGGTTCGCCATATCCGCGATGAAGTCGCAAACATTTTACTGCAGCCCTAATGCACGTCGAGAGCCGGTGCAAGAGATCACCATCGATCGAACCCCCATCCCGAAGACCAACCGTCTGAGTATCCTGGGTGTCACTCTGGACCGAACGTTGACGTTCAAGTCGCACTGCAAAGCGGTGAAAAAAGCATGTGAGTCTCAACTACGGATCCTTGAAGATGATCGGAGCGAAACTCCCGCGTGGCAACCGAGCAACCCTGCTGCAGGTGGGTTCGGCACTAGTCACTGCGAAGCTGACGTACGGTGTTGAACTAGTGAGCCGAGGAGGACCGGAGACCCTGCAAAGGAGGACCTCTAGCCCCAGTGTACAACAAATTGGTACGCTACGCTTCCGAAGTGTTTGTGACCAGCCCAATTGTAACGTCATTGTGAACCCTATTGTTTTTCTATTTTTGTTTGTCTTTTTCTTACTTCAATTAGTTTGCCCTTTTAGTACAAGTAAAGCTTCAAGAAAAAAAAAGCTTGATTTCAATTATTTGAATGCTGTCAGTTAGCCTAGACAACCACCTGTAGATGTTTCCATCTAGAAACCCTCATAAATATAAATGACACCGATATTAGTTTAAACTTGTCTATGACTGGACTGAGCGATAGGAGTCAAGGCAAATTAGCCAGATTAGATCTGACACGACAATTGAAAATATTTAAAGGGCGAACACGAAATTATTGCGACACATTCAACAGGGCATAACTTTTTTACCATTGGGTAAAAATCAACCAAATTTTGCACACTTTCTCATTGATGTGTATTGTTTACATGCTGTCAAACTCGAAGTCGTGTTTTTCGATTCAACGAAAATGGAGGTGAACCAACGCGAGTCGAGAGAACAAATTCTTTCCAAACACCTGGCATTTCCTGACCTGTCGCACCGTCAGTTGGGAAAATAGTTGAACATTCACCATTCAACCGTCTCCAGAGTGTTGAAGCGGTTCCAGGAGCGGTTGACGAAAAAAAGACGGAGGGAAAGGTGAAGCGGATGATTAAAGCAAATCCCAACGTCTCAAGCCGTGATTTGGCTAAAAAGATCGGCATGTCGCAGAGCTACGTCCAGAATGCAAAGAAGAGAGCTGGACTACATACATACAAGGTAAAGAACTTCCCAAACCGCGATGAGCGGCAACAATCGACGGCTAAAACTCGGGCACGGAAGCTCTACGAGAAGATGCTGACAAAATATGGCTGCTGTGTGATGGACGACGAAACGTATATAAAAGCCGATTTTAAGCAAATTCCGGGGTTGGAGTTTTTCACCGGCAAGAGCAAGTTCTATGTGGACGACAAATTTAAGAAGAAGAAAATGTCGAAGTTCGCCTCCAAATATCTCATTTGGCAGGCCATCTGCTCTTGCGGACTGAGGAGTGAGCCTTTCGTGACAAAGGGCACAGTAAATGGCGAGATCTACAAATCTGAGTGCCTCGAGAAGCGCCTTTTGCCGTTCTTGCAGCAGGAATCTTCTCTAATGAAAAATTCCTAGGTCAGACCGGAAATCGAACCCAGCCACCTCCAGCATGGTGTTGCTTTGTAGCTGCGCCTTTCCTGACTGAGCTAATGGAGGACCCAACAAAGATTTAATCCAAGTCTTTAAATCTAAACTTCATGTAATGTTGAATTAATTAACTATGCATTGTTTGTTAAGGTCTGTGTTCAGCATATTACATAATATCGAATAATCAAGTTTTATTAGTGATTATACTAAATCGAGTTCAACTAATTTTCAGGAAAGCATGTGAATATTGAATACACGCTACAAAATAAACTTGTGTGGCTTTTATTAAGTATCTTCATAGCACTTGGTAAATATAAAATAAATCATTTATCAAGCAACTGAAAAGCATTTAATCAAGTAAAAACATAACGCAGGATTGAAGCTGCATGTTTTATGGATGTTATGCATGTATCAAATTTAATTCAGTATACATTGATATTAACCTTTTATACCCAGTCCAATATAATTGTTTGGCTACTAATCGATCGACTAGTTCACTGTTGGTTTCAATTGTTTGTTTGGCAATTACAATTGGTTGAAATAATCTTTCATATCATGAATAAAAACAAAAGATACATCACATTATTTGGCAATAAATATATAAATAATATTTTTGAACGTTTGATGAAATAAGAGGTTTATATTCCTGTGTAAATTCAACAATTTGCTGAATTAGATTCGATAGGAAAATTTTCTTGCACTTAAAAACTTTGAAGTTCGCAATTGGTTACACTCATTCTATATATTTTCAAGTTATTGAATTCTCGAAGAAAAAAAAAAACGCTGAAGTTGTTAATACTTTAATAATCTTAACTCCTACAAAAATCCGAAATTTTTTTTCGAATGTAGGGTATGTGTCCTTTGACTCAGCCTAATATGGAACGATCGATTACATTTTTTTAATTATAACTTTTAAAGTATTTGAGCTGGAAGTGATATTTAACTAGTTAAACACTTGCTTATATAAGTACAATAAGCCATTTCGTAGTATGTATCACAACAAGTTACACAACTCATTTTATAAAGTAAGAAACTTTCAAGGGATATGGATGTAATATCGGTCTATAAGCATCAAATTGGGTATATTTGTGGATGCAACTTCGTCCCATTAGATACACTTATTATATACGCAGTTTTCGAACAGTTTTTTCTTCTAATTTTCTGATTTTAGGCTTTGCCAGCTATATTCGATTTATCAAACACCAAATTTTACAAAACAAAATGAAATAATACTGCTTTTAAACACCTAAATGATTTTCACATATGACTTATCGGCCATTTTATAATGAAAACATAAGAATTCACTTTACACACATATTGTTCCTTTGGTTTGTGCTTTTGATGAGCCATTTCAAATATATACAATCGAAACTAAGAAATTTTTATTGTAAATTTAACTAATAACAACATATTTACAGCGCTTTAAATACAACAGGCCATTGTTGGAAACAAGGAAAAAAATATGTTTCTAACGTTGGGTCTATGGTTTTTTTTTATTAAATCACTGTTATTTTGACTATGTGAACAGTTCTTATATATTGTGTGACTATTTTCTATACATCTTGGCTGCATTACTCGGTTTATAAGTTCAATGTAGTCAAATTTAGATCAATCGAAGATCGTGTCTGTAATCTGTTTAGCTTAACCAGTAAAGTCATAGTGCCTAAAAAGTTGAGGAAATTGTAAATTACGCGAAAGTGAACAACTTTAAATTGATTAATAATGTCTCAAATGCTTCGGAATGAATCTATCAGCATAATAGCAACAGGATTTGGTTGCTTATCGCTGAATTAATGACATATTTGGTACATAGGCCGAATGAAAGACCTAGGGTAATATTACATCCTGTTACCCAATGGTTTTAACATGATGATGCCCCAATGGGCGGGGAGAAGAGCCCGCCCTCTATTCACAAACTGTTAGCAATGGGGAGTTGGCATTCCCACTCTCCCCATCCAGAGTGCTTCAATGGGGTGCCCTGATGGTCCCTCCCATTCCCATGAAATATTTATATATTCGTGTATATATTTATGTACATGAAAAATACTACAAGCATTCGTATCTATAATATATGATCTTCATTCGGTTGATCCTGAAATGCAAGAAATGTTGTAAAATGTTAAAGTGTAGAGTTCTGTGGTTCGCGCTTAAGCACGTGTTCGTTCGTTTTCAGCGATAGCAGCATTTCACCAAAATCTTGATTTCCGAGGTATCCCGAAAAAGTTTATTAAATCTATTGAAATTTTACAAAACCTAACATATAATATAATTTATACATTTTAATTTACTGTTGCCATGGTCACTATTTGCTACTTGATGCTGATTTTATGATAGCAATCCGCTTTTATTTTTGCTGACCTAATAGTTATTGCTACCGAGTTTGGAATGGGAAGATTTAACTGGAAGGGAGTTAAAGATAAATGGGCAAAAAAACAATAAGTAATGTTTTAATCATCTTTGAAGTAATTAAAACGTGTGAGATCGAAGGCTCTTCGCAAGTACTGCAAAACCCGAAATCAATTCACCAAGCGAATTTTCTCGACAGCTAGTACCCATTACCGAATGTACAATCGTCTTCTTTACAAGAATTATTCAAAACGAATCCAATCTAACCTTCGGCGCAACCCAAAGTTGTTCTGGTCATTTGTGAACACAAAAAGGAATGTTAATGGGCTACCGGTTGAAATTCATCTCGGCGACAGAATCGCCAGCACACCAGTGGACAAATGTGATCTACTTTCTGAGCACTTCAAAAGTGTATTCAATAACACCATGCCAGCATTGGAGCAAGTTAGCGAAGCACTCAGAGATACTCCCAGAGACGCGTTCGACTTCAATATTCCTGCGATTACATTGGACCTCGTTGAATCAGCAATCCGGAAGCTGAAACTCTCAAACGTGGCTGGACCAGACGGAATTCCTTCATGTGTACTAAAGAATTGCACTGCAGTGTTTACGATTCCTCTTTTGAAGATGTTCAATATCTCCTTACGCCAGGGAAAATATCCAACACGTGGGAAATCTTCGTTCATGTTCCCGATTTTCAAGAAAGGAGATAAACAAAATGCCGAAAATTATCGAGGAATCACATCGCTCTGTGCCTGCTCAAAAGTCTTCGAGATCATCGTCAACGACTTGTTGTTTGCTAGCTGCAGACACTACATCTCTCCTGAACAACATGGATTTCACCCCAGAAGATCGATTTCAACAAACCTTGCACCTTTGGTTTCCTCGTGTCTCCGGAATATGGAAGCTGGATCTCAAGTCGACGTTGTTTACACGGATCTCAAGGCTGCTTTTGACCGGGTCGACCATACTATACTTTTGGCAAAGTTAGACAAACTTGGTGTGTCAAGTAAATTAGTTCGTTGGTTTAAATCTTACCTAACGGACAGGATACTCTGTGTGAAGATCGGCTCAGCTCAATCGAGCTACTTTACTAATATGTCGGGCGTACCTCAAGGCAGCAACTTGGGACCACTGCTGTTCTCAATTTTCATCAACGAGGTTGGACTGATACTTCCACCTAACTGCAGGTCGTTCTATGCAGACGATGTGAAAATTTATGTGGTTGAGCGATGCTTCACTGATTGTTTACGACTACAGCACTTGATCAGTAGCTTTGAAGAGTGGTGTTCCAGGAATTTCCTCACTCTGAGTGTTAACAAATGCTTCATTATCACATTCCATCGAAAACTGAACCCAATTGCATTTGATTACATGATAAATAATCAACCTCTGCAGAAAGTTGATACTGTTCGTGACCTTGGAATCACCCTTGACTCCGGTTTGACATTTAGACAACACTACACGGATATGATTACCAAAGCCAACAGACAGCTCGGTTTCATGTTTAAGATCTCCGACGAGTTTCATGATCCCACCTGTCTGAAAGCATTGTACTGCTCTCTCGTGCGTTCTATTCTGGAATTTGGAGCCGTTGTGTGGTGCCCGTATCAAGGAATCTGGATTGCGAGGATTGAAGCAGTCCAAAGGAAATTTGTTCGTTATGCTCTCCGTCATCTGCCGTGGAATGATCCGGTCAACCTTCCAGCATACCAGGATCGTTGCTCACTCTTGGGAATTGAAACATTGGAGCATAGGCGTACAGTCATGCAAGCAGTTTTCGCAGCAAAAGTGCTACTAGGTGAAACCGACTCTCCCGGAATTCTGGCCGAACTCTTTATCTACGCTCCCGAACGAGTTCTGAGAACAAGAAATTTTCTACAGCTCGGAGCTCGTGCTGCAAACTACGGCCAACACGATCCAATTCGATTCATGTCATCGCGCTTCAATGAACTCTACGCTCTGTTTGACTTCAACTGTTCCGCAGAGACCTTCCGTCACCGGATTCAGCGTAGTTGGATGGAGAGCCGCTAGTTCAGAAATGGTGGCATTTACTACGTACTGGCATTAATGGCGAAGATACTAGACGACTGATTCCATCA
Organism: Aedes koreicus; assembly: GCA_024533555.2. NCBI lineage: Eukaryota > Metazoa > Arthropoda > Insecta > Diptera > Culicidae > Aedes > Aedes koreicus. The sequence goes on from JAHHFK020003654.1 coordinate 397,947, forward strand.
CGACAGCTTATTTAAGTATTACTGACCAGTTTTGTGTGTGTACTAGAATTAATGTTGTTTTGCTTGCTTTGTATTCCTTCTATTCATGTTGATTTCTGTAGTGTACGTTTTAGAAATAGGAGGTTTTTACGCCACATGGCTTTTCCCCTATTACATTCCAATAAGATGTTAAGTCAGTTGGAATTATATCAATAAATAAATAAATAAATAAATAAAATCAATAGAACAATATTACCAAATATAATGATCTTGTGAGTTATGATCAAGTAATGACAACGATTGAAATGTAAAATCAAACACTAGCCAAATGGCACACAGCGCTGCATGAATCAGATCAGCTCAGAATTGGTAAAAAGTCCATTTGTGAACGGAAATGAAAAAAACATTCAGCATTAAGTGCAAAAGCCTACCACAGATTCCGTAATTTTCAAAAGCCTACCACAGCTGTAATTTTCTGCGTTATATACTGGACATATATGGAATGCTAGATGTCATAAATTGAAAGTATGTTTCGTGTTTAAGCCAGATACCGCCTAAATCAGGTTTAATGCATGAAAATGTGAAGGTCATGATATGATGGAAATATTACGATGTTGTAAAGAAATACTACATAATGTACATATAATAATTAAATGCCGCTATTTGCCTCTTCCGCTGCGATGTTAGATGATTAAAACTCTAAAATAGCAAAGAAAATTTAGGCAGATAAATTTCATACGAGTATGATTACTGCCCAAAAACGGAAACTCAATAAATCCAAAACAAACAAAAAATTAAAAATGAATGACAGGAAATTCTTTGATAACTCTTTTTTCCTATAAATGATTCTTTATGTCTGTAAAACCGAAAATGTAGGATCATAAACAGTATTAGTTTTTGAATTAACTATTTTGGACAACTAATATTTTTTTGTTTTTGTAGAATTTGTCGTACATAATCCTCTCTCTAAAAAAAATGTAAAAACCATCCTTTCTTTTCAAATACATAACGTGAGTTAGGTGGGCCAAAACTTACAACGATGCAAATGCGAAGCTGAAAATGGCATTGAATAATATTGTGAAGGGATGTTATAATATAAAATGATAATAAAAATTATATTTGTAATGTCTGCAAGTCTGCATGTCTGCTGATCCTGCTGCAATTGTAGAAGGACTTGCATTATCATAGCCACGGGGGAAGAAAACAATTCAAAATTATTATTCAATAATTGGGAATTCCATGGATGATCTGAAATTATATACCGTATAAAGAATACTTCCATTTTTCGTGGTAGGGTAAGATTTCAGCATGCTACCTTACCGGGGTCACGCTGCCTACATCGCCTTGGTGCGGCATGAGGTAGGAACTTGTGAGGACCATAGCTATGTTGCGGGGACGCACGCTCCATCCCAGGTGTCTACTCACCATTTTGCAGCCCAGTTACGTAATTCACGCTTGAGATAAAATAAATAAAAACATAATTAGTAGAATGCATTTCTTAATTGTTCGTGCAGTATGTTTAGGATCGTTATCCTCCATGAACTGCCACTTCAAAGGCATTTTCCACTCGTCATGTGGCAGCATCTCGTTTTTCAGGATCTTTGCATACATAAATTGATCCATAATCTTCGTTATCCAGATGATTGAACCAACACTGTACCAGGAGAAACATTCCCACACCATGATACATCCTTCTCCGTGTTTGATAGTTTTTGTTGTGTTTTAGGCTTTAAAGCAGAATCCAGCGTTTCCCATCTGATCCGATGAAGTTCATCTTGAATTAATTAGACCACAGGATATTTCGCCATTGTCTACCATTTTCATCCAAATATTCCTTAGCAAATTTTAGGCGTGTTTGGAGATGCGTTCGAGTAAGCATTGGAATTTTCCAGGGGCTCCTGCCATAAAGCTGGTTCTCGACAAGACGTCTCTGAACTGTTATGTAGCGCACGGATAGGTTCAGCTTCTCCCAGATCTTCTTGGCTGGATTGAATGGTTCATTATTAGCCTTTTTTTTTATGTGTCCGCCATCATTGGATGTAGTTTTGCGGGGACGTTCAGTTGCCATACGCGGTGTTTGGTCACCAAGAGCATTGAAATCAAATGTTTTCGGTCGTCCAAGTATTGAAGCAATGTCCCGTTGTATTTACCCATTCTTTGTCAGTTGTTGAATCCACGGCTGTGGATTCCGTGCAGTGATAGCTCTGGCCCATAGTAATAATTTTTTTCTGAATAAAACGAATAAATGTCACTTAATACATATTGGGCTATGTAAAAAAAGTGTCATCGCTCTGCTAAGCAACTTACTTCAGAATAATCAGCAATATTGTTTTGTCGCACGATTCCGCTGCGTTCTGTTTGTTTTTGATACTGCGAAATGACTGTATTCTATTGTCACGATGGTTTTACTAATTTACTTTTTAACTTATTTCAAACTGACAGATGGAAGGCTCGTGAGAAAATTTGATTAGGTTGTGGTCTTATCGTTTTGTCTTTCACTGTATATGCCTCAAGGACATCATACACTGGCATTTTGTTAGTAGATAGAATAATAACTTATTAGTTAGAATGACATAGACCCAATTTGTAAGTTTTTGCAAATATGATCGAGCTTCGGGGCCTTAAGACGTGGCTGGGTAGCCGTGGTTACACGTTCCGTTACTGCAAAAGGTCGGGAGTTGAATTCCCGGCATGTCCCCTTTCTTACCATTTGTCACTTGCCTTTCTCTGTTACCGCTAGATTAGCAGTATACTGAGCTTGCATTGATCGCATCACTTACCACAATGAATCCATGTTTCTGATCAAACCGGCCTCTTAGACACAAAACCCATCTTTCCCGTGGCATTTTTGAAGAGGCAAGCATATTTTCTAACAACGATTGTCAAACTAATCACCCTTCCTCTTCCCGAAGATTGTGTGGATTTGGCCTACTGAAACATTATGAGATAGTTAAGTGAGTCAATTAGTGAACTATCGGAGCAGTAACTACGAAACATTCAGTTTTTTTTTTTCGTTAAAAAAAAACATCGAGCTTAGAGACCGAAAACTCTATAACAAAGATTTTTCCCTACATATAAACATTATTTTGAGGCGTGGGTGGTGGTTCGCGATTAATCTCACTCCGAAAGTATATTTTTTTTTGCGGAGGCCTTTCTTATTTTGACGAAAAGTTATCAATTACTCTTGAATTCACGCCACTTGGGTGGCTTAAAGTTTGATTGATTGAATAGCTTTTATCTAACACTGACCATTATTCTCATACACGATAGAAAAAAAGATAGGTGAAAGAAAAACTAAAGATTTCCATCATTTCAAAAATAAGAGGAAACGATGTAACATGTGACCCAGATTAAAACTCATCTTAAAACCGATCCAATATGCTGATCTATTGTAACTGCAGTTGAAACCACTTGAAATTTCTCACCAACAGTCGCACTTGACGCAGCAGCAATAACACATCGTGCACTTTGTTTATCGCCACTACTCGGCAACGAACATTTCCGTTCACATAGGGTTGAAAGTGGACCACTCTCATCCCTGATCTCCTTTCTGCTAGAACTGGTAACCAGATGAGTTTCGACGAAAAAGAGCAAAGAAATATGATTTGCGATTATGACATTGGTTGGAAAGTCCTAAAACAACAAACATATGGCCGTTTCTCGTTCTCGATCTGTGTAGATGAGACAAAATGTGATCCCATTCAAATCCCACGAGCCCGCAGCAGCCGAGATGTGAGTGTGTATGTATGTGTATAGGTTGTTGGTTATGAAAGGGAAAGGACAAAGTTTCGATAAAATATTACCACAGCTCAAGTTTTGTCGCCAAGCAAGCAGCTCTCGAAAGGACTTATCGTTATTCCTTCTTCTACCACTTCATTCAATCCTCCCTCTCCACTCATGGTGTACATGGCATTCTGTTGGTTAATATCCATTTACAAGAGATGACACCAAGTGCACATCTTCATCACCAAATCTAATTACGACCACTTGAGTTGATTATCCTTCGGTTGTCTCGCTCGGCTGACGATTCACTCGCTCTCACTTGCGTCCCACAATGTCCTTGGATTTAGCAGTTCAGGCCAAAGGACCTAAAGTCACCCAAGGAGGACGACAACAAACTGGCACTCTTGTCGAAAAATATTTTTAGTGCCACTTGACATCTTTCCTTCGCTTTTTCCTACCCGTGGTCCGATATCAGTTGTTTGGTAGTGCTCGCTTTCTCGTCCCCCGCTTATTTTTTGGGATCGGGATAAACAAACAACGTTATCATCGTTGTTGTCATCATCGTCACAAGGTGGATGTGGTGAGTATGCTTTGGGGATAATGTTGGTTCAAACCTCCCTTCTAGCTAAAGCAACGCATCAATGAAGCCAAAGGGATGCGCCAATGATCGAAGGTGACATCACGCTATCAACGTAATCAGCGATCCGGATCTATTTTTCTGCTCGATAGATACCGCAATCCGTGCAGTATATGTGTACAAATAAACAGAAAAAAAGAAACCATTAAACTGCAGAAATGAGGTGTAACTAGGAAGGAGGATTTACCTATTCTAGGCAAGCTAAGCAGAGTCCACCTTTTATGAGTGTTTTCGCCACATCGTGCACACATCTGACGTTTATGTTTGTCTGATCTTAGTATTTTGTTGCAATTAAAATAATTATCCAGAACGGCTTGAAAGTGTTTTAATAAAGTGCCACACTTCTCAAGTGAGAGTCACTATTATCGGCAGCCCCTTTTTTATTCAGCTATCGTTCCCTTTAAGCTTCGGTCAAAAAAAAAAAAAGAATATAAAAGGTAACGAAAACAGCAACATTTTCAAGTGCATATGGTTTATTTGCAGAAAAATATGGCTTAGCGGAATGGCTCACTATTTGAAAGGTAATCCAATTAAAAGATAATAACCAAGTTATCATATGCATATATTCAGTGATGTGCTTTAATGAGAAAACATATAGAAACAGAGAACATATAAAAATCAGTTGCCGAGAACAGTTAATAGCGCAGATAGCTGACATATCCTCTACATCTAATGGAAACTTCCGTTAACATTGAATAACAATTATTAGATGGGTTATGGCTCTTGCTTGTGATGATTATTGCATGCGTTACTGAATTACTGGAAAAACAATGTTACAACTTACGTTACTATATGTAAGTAAATCAACATAAAACAAGAATCCTCGTTGTGTGTATTTTCACGAAAAGCTCTTCGGAAATGAAGAAACATAAATTAAAAGCATGAAACGTTGGAGCTTTCGTGAGCAATATTTGCCCATTGGCGCCAGCTCATTCAAATCCCGTCGGAAATCTCATTTAACCAACGTAGTTTGCTTCAAAGCATCTAGCTAGAGGTAAGATCCTTCACCATTGACAGTATGCCAAAAGCATTCCTAGTCCAATGTGTCTATATTGTCTAGCAGGTCGGCATCAACGACAAAGCAATATATCACGCACTAAAATGCCTCAAAGGTGTGGTCCACCGCGAGATTGAAACCGGTCATATGTGAGAGATTTCAAGATTCAATCCGGATCTATTTACATATACGAAACAGCAGTGCGTGTTGCTGTCTTCCTACCGCACTGCTTTGACGGACCCTACGGCCAAGAGCATTTTTTTTTTTCAAATTCGGATCGCCTTTGACGTGATCTCGCCGTCTCCACTGTTACACATGCAACCTTCCTTATTTTAGGTCCCACCTCTTTATTGAACGTATGCCATACCGTCAACGAATAAGGCTTTGACGAAACAAATCATTGGATTAAGTACATCTTGTTGCTGTCTCGTAGGTTTGTCTGTCGGGCGTGTGTCAGGAAAGAAGGGTGTTGCTGTGTTGATTCCTTGAAACCAGTTGTTTAAAACCTCAAACACATATTCTTCGCTTGCTTGGCTCCAAGCGCTTGACGAACTATAGGTCATGCGTGGGAGGATTTCTTCAAAAAAGGCATCGCACAACTTACGGCACGAAACGACATGGCAATTTAGCATCAGCAGCACGTCAAGCCATTTGCAAACACATTTACACTTCGATGTGTAGTGAACAATTTGCGTTTTACGAAGTGCCTCAACAATGGTTTTCTTATGTATTCTTGGTACATCTCAAGTACACTTTTATGCCTATTGAGTGCAGATTGAAATGAATCAATAACAATCCATGAAATACTGGAGAATATGCCTATAGCTGACAGCTACTCTTCAGGCCATTACATTGTGTTGAAAGTTGAAAACTGAAATGATGAGCCGTAGTTTGCATTATTTCTGACACTTTATTTAAAGTGAAATCTTTAAACGTACGCAATGATCAATTAATATCAGAAATTAAATGTTATGACACTGCGAAAGAATAAGAAAATCATGTTTTCTCGTTCTTTTGAAAGGTTTTTTTATTTTAGTTTGTAATACACATTTTCAACAATGTTAAGAGATTTTCTCAAAATCAGGTCGAATTTAAAGTGCGTTGACAGTGAAGAATATTTTTGATTTCCAGCAGGTAACAAAAAGATTTTCTAGAAAAAACATAGTCCATAACGTGTATTCGTAAATCAAACAAGATAATACCAAGCGTTAATAATCAGAGATTATAAAATATAACAGTTTATCATTGCGGTGAATGGGTAAATAAATAACACTGGAAACATCACACGGATATGGTTATGTAAGAAGATTTAAATTCGGATGATAAACAATCGATCAACCAATTAGATTAGGGCAAATAATGCCAGAATGACTAGATGTGCGCTACCTCAATATTTTTTGGAAATTTCCTAACTGCTTGTGTTTTTCCCAATTCTCCAAGTATGGACGTTGGATACCATGTATGCTTATACTGGGGCACAACTGCAGACACTAAAAATCGAAAGTGTAACGAACGTTCATAACTCCACAATAAATCAATTTTCGATGGGAAATCTTTGTACGCTCTCTTCTGAAGTAGACAATTGATATTGTTCTTGATAGTAAACTATTGAAATTACGCAAGTTACTACTACTAAAATGAGTCCTTATTTCATTTGTTTTAATTTTACATTTTAATTGGTTAGCCAATTTAATTTTACATTTAAATAAGTTACATCTTTATTACCTGCCGGCGTCGATGGTGTAGGGGTTAGCGTGACTGCTATTTGGCACCCCAGTGGGTCTGGGTTCAATTCCAGTCGACGTCTTTGGTTTTTCTGAGGCGAAAAAATCTAGTTACGTTTTCCTTCGGAAGGTAAGTAAAGCCGTTGGTCCCAGCTCATATTCATGAGTCGATAGGTAGGGTTCAGGTGGTGGAGTCGTCTTCCTGGCGTTGGGGATTGTCACCATGTGAGGAAAAAGGCCGGCGGAAAAAAAAAATAAAATAAAAAAATCTTTATAGCCTATTTTGTAGTTTTAATTGTTGTTTTTCTTGTGTTGTTTTAACATATAGTATAGGAGGCGCAACAAGTTGATTTGCTTTTGGACTGCCAGTTTGTTCTTGGTCGATAGAGTGGACTTTCTGTTGATGAGCGGATACAAAGATCATAACGAACTACTACATTTATTTGAACTTTTGTGAACAACATGTTGCTAGGGTTAGACCAAGAGACCCCGGACCAATCGATCGGAGTTTTGCAGAGGTGGACTTTTTTTAAATTAAATTTAGAGGTGGACTTTGACATCTCCTGAGGGAATGAGTCGAGGTGACTTGGACTGCGGGAACAGAATCGTCTGGGTTTTAGCTGCATTGATACAAATCTTCCATCAATTAAAATATTCGGACAGAACATTGAGGCCTTTTTGAAGTTTTGCAGTCAGAGCACGAATCACTCGACCCTTATAGATGATGAAAGTGGCGTCTGCATCGACAAAATACCACCACCAGCTTAAACACCAGACCATCGTGCATTATTGAACGCCTTTTTGACATCCAACAATGCCATGGCAGATGTCTTTCCAAAGGACCTGTTCCGTTTGAGGATGTTAGTTACTCGCGTTAGTTGGGGGATGGTAGAGTGACCTTTCTTTATCCCAAATTGTTCCTGAAGGAAGCTGTTATTCTGGTTTGCAAACTCCAGTAAACGGCTGAGGATCAGCTTTTCGAACAGCTTCGAGATAGAGGACAAAAGGCTGATGGGGCGATAGCTTTAAGCACTCGTAGGATCTTTGCCAGGCTTGCGAATAGGGATTAGTTTGGATATTTTCCAGCAAGATGGAAATTATCCAAGCTCCCAACGTCTGCTAAAACCGCTACAAGGTGTCGGAAGAAATCAACACTCAAGTTTTTCAACTCGAGGTTAATGACTTCGTAGACACAAGTGGCTTTCATGTTCTTGGTTCGCTTGATGGCAGCTATCACCTCATCAGCCGAAATATAACTACCGTCAGGGACAATGGGTGTTTCGGCGTCTCTAGACATTGCCTCCGTAAAAGTAGGCTCATGTGGGCTCACAATAGATTGGCCAATGTTGTCTGAGTTCACAAAATGTTGACCTAGTGCGTTGGCCTTTTTAACAGGGGTGATATGTTGAGATGGGTCCGAATTTTGGTCGAGTGGGCTAAGCGGCGGAATTGGTCTTGGCTTATTTGTCATAATTTCGGTCAACTTACAAAAGGGTTTTGCGAAATCTGGAAGGGAGCGAATTTCTGCTTCGAAATGCCAATTTCTGAGATCCAGCATCTATTAATTTTAGTAAGGCGATCATAAATCTAGGAACACGCACAGAGAATGACAGGATCCTGACCCCAATCCTCCAGGATTTCCAGAAAAAAAAACTGTCGCGGTTGGCAACGATAGATCGAGTGATGTGTGTCGTTCGAGTCTCAGGGACACTCTCGAATCCTTTAGAATCTCAAAGAAAATTACGGCAAGATGATGGACAGTAGTGTTCGCTATTTAACATTGCATTGGAGGGTGTGATTAGAAGAGCGGGGATAGACACGAGTGGTACGATCTTTAGGAAGTCTGTCCAACTTATTGGCTTCGCCGACGACGTTGATATCGTAGCAAGTGACTTTGAGACGATGTGTTTTTCCCAATTCCCCAAATATTGACGTGAGATCCCAAGTAACAAATTCAATTTTAAGGTGCACTTGAAGAAGTTTTCAAGATTCATTTGATAAACCACGCATAAAACTAGATATTCTACATAACATCGATAAAACAGCCATAAAACCCTCATAAGTTCAAAAAGGCCCATACTACAGGAGGTTCTCAAGACTATTTCACAAGGTTCGCTTAAAACTTGATAGTTTTATCGGTACATACTTGTAATGACATTCAAGACATGCTTAAAACTATGATAAAACTACCAAAAGTTTTGATAGTTTTATGATTTTCCTCTTTAAGAACACTTCCAGTCCGTCACAAATGTGTTTCAAAGATTCCATTTTTCAATTCGTTCTGCTGTATGGGGACTTTTTTTTTTGGTTATATTTAGTTGACTGGAAGCTATTAAAGAAAAAAATATCGAAAATATATATATATATATGATATTTCGTTTCCAAAGTGGATACGCATGTAAATTAATTGTAAAATGGACCATAAATGCATGAGTTTTTTGCCTGCAGTTGATACATTTTTCATGCGTCATTCAGTTTATTGGTGTTTTCAGGATAAAAGTTTGAAAATTTTAATGTGCCACTGAATTATGGCTAGAACATTGATTTATTTAAAAATAAATTTAAAATTCAACAAATAGGTGAGAAGGCTAAAAATTTGCTAGATCTTGAATAAATTGTGTCTACAATCCATTTTAAGTTTCAAAATGTATTTTAAACAGCATTGTTTGTTCGTAGCATTGGAAAAAACTAGAGTTTTGTTGCATACATATGTAAATGGCTACCATTCTGAGGAAATCCAGAATAGCCACGCTCACCATTTTTCAATGGTTTTATCTAGAATTGCCATAAAAAGCATATAAAACTAATATTCCTTGCACAAGAGTATCAAGATTTTTTGGAGGAGCGCGATAAGTTCATCTTTACTTGTTCTATTCTTGAAAAAGAGGAGTTACGCTTGAATAAAACTTGTTTGAATTGCTCAAGGTAAACAAGTCTTTCGTAAGATAGCCATAAAACCAGTGTAGAGAAGGCACATCATAAACAAAGAAAATGTGAACGTCTAAATCAAAAGTTCTAATGCATAATTGTTGTTCTTAGTCATAATTACAGCTTATAATTTATTGTTTTTACTCATCAGCGTAAGTCGATAAGAATACGCAAAAAAAACTCTAACTTGAATATGCTATCAATGGTTTTGGGAAGAATAACAGATAATAATATTGCGTCGACGGCATCAGTTAAGCGAAAAAATATATGTCTCTTGATCTATACGCTAAACCTAACGTCGGAAGAAGTGCGATGTGTAGTGGATCACTGAGCGATTCCAGCGCACCACTTCCGACTTTAGATTTAACGTATAGATTATGAAAAATTCGATTTTCGCTCAGATGATATACCAGTTTTTACTTGCAACGAGCATAATTATTGTGTAGCCTATTGGGAGCTGAAATGCACGACTCGGAAGAATTTAACATTAACATAACATTTTACTATCGTAGTGCACGTTAAAACTTACGTCGAAAGTACTGCGTTGTATTTCCACGGTGGTGCGCCATATAACGCACTACCTGGGACGTTAGGTTTAACTTGCACAACTGGCATAAAATCAATTATCATGAGTTATGCATTTCGGTTTTCAACTGGCGACACATTGCACCATTTAACTTGATTTGTTTCAAAAAATAACGGACGTATTACGCATAGACCCTTCTGATAAGTTAGTCTCAGTAAGCTGCAATTCCAATGGAATCCTGCGATGACCAAAAAAACATTTGTCGTTGGTGGATGAGATGAAAGAGTATTCAATATATTGGATTGAATTTCCGCTTGAACGATCGACTATTTTATAATTTCTTCCACCTATGGGTGTCCATTGTGACAGTTTGTTTATTTTTCACATAATGTTCTTTCTCAAAAGTATGTGCTCTTATTCAAAATCAAATGGTTCTAAGAGCGTTTTATGGCAGCATTTTCAAGATACATTCATCTTAAAGAAGATTGTCATAAAACTTTTATCAGGTTTTATTAAAGTTGCGAAACGATGTCTTGAGAGGGGAATCAAGTAGCTTATAAAACTTATAAGGTGAATTACACTTGTAAATGATGAAGTTTTATGGAGGTTTCTTCAAGTGTTCTTCAATCACTCTTAAGAACTATTAATCAATTAAAACCACCTTAACATGGAAAATGCCCTGATAAAACCAGATGATCTCCATAATGCTTTGATAAAACTACCATAAAACACGAATAAAACCAATTTGCATTTGAATTGTTACTTGAGATAACATCTATGCTAGCAATATTTTGTTACAATTTCATAAACTTAAAATCATCTAATCTAATATTGAACGCTTATAACTCCATAATAAATCAAGTTTCGATAGGCAATTTTTCTACGCTCTCTTCTGAAGTAGACGCAAGCTGAACAGCCGGTGACCTGGACAATAGCTTAGCAGCCAATGGTTATAGGAGCTAGTGTGGGATTTGTAGCCAACCGGTAAGGCACAACGCGATGAGGAGACAAAATAAATTACAGTCCGTTGTGAGCCAGTTGACAGCCATCATCAGCTGACGCAAAAATAAGTGTACTAAACTGCTGGACCTCAAATAATATACTGTATGGTATGGCAACCCCCAAATAATACGAAAAGATTGATTGCATACATTTTTCGTTCAATGTGACAACTGATTATAGTGCCATTCCGACAATGGAACTCCGACTTTTTTGGGTACTACTATAAAATAGCAATAGCGCAGAAGGTGGAGCCCTTTAAACATAATTTATATCTGACAATTGGCAAATATAAAAATCAAAAACATAAGTTGAACAAATTTTAGTCGGCAACAAAAAAGCATTCATGAACCGGGTCCATACTATGAATTTCACCCTAGCAGCACACTTGATGCATAACAGTAGAAGTAACTTTAATCTGAATCAGTTAAGCCACTTTTAAGTTGCTGCAACCAATTATGACGGTTATGTGTTGCTTGGGCAAGCTTACTAGATCGGTGTTCTTACCACTCGACAATTTTGACATTTCAGATATAGAATAGTCATAATCCTCTTAAACCTTACCATCATTCCTATTACCAACATTATAAGGATCATAAATAGGTAATTATTTTGATAAAAAAGAATATCAGGGGTTTAAATAACAACAAAATATTAAACATTACATAAGACGTAATGCCGATCCGGCATTTAACTACAACATCCTCTCTCTTCTCGGAAAAGGTGAAAACGTCGTACGGATGCCTGTTTCCGGTCACCGACAATGCTGCACAGAAGCTGAAGAGGAAGACCAAAAGCAAGATATTATTGAGTATTATTGGACAGCGCGTTGGACCGAACGATGAAGTCGTTCGGTCAAATATTTTTCGCACACCAAGTTCCCGAAAAAAGTCCTTCTGTGGCTGACGATCAGCGATATGAAAATGTCCAAGCTACTATTCTTTCGAGACTGTCGAGACCTGCGGTGAATGGGAGATATACAGTACGAAGTGCCTGCCATCATGCGAAGGAGGATGAGGTCTGTTGGCTAGACCTGGTATCTGTCCATAATGTCAAGAGATCACTAGAGGTGATAGGCTGGCTGAAGATAAACGTTGTATCAAAGACTGCCAACCCTCACAACGTCCACCAGCTGAAACCAATAGATTTTTTTGGACGAATTGCAAACGGAAGACCTACTACATGAATTTTGTGACCAAAACGGAGGAGCATCTGATCACCAAGGCCACGAAAGAGCTGAAGAACATTCCAACATCCATCTTTTCTTCGGACATTGCTAAGGATCCTGCCAATTGCCTTAAGGCCACCCAGCAGGTCAGCATTGTGTGTGTGTATGTGTGTATATACAATCCCACGCCCACTGTCCGGCAGTGTTTTTATGGAAGAAAAATGTTTGCAGTTAAACAAACTGTTGTCGATTCGACAAACATTTTTAGCCCGGGATTGAAAGGTGATAGCTCTGTTGGGTTCCAGTGACTCATTTCAAAATGTCTGGTTACTCACGTCCATTCCGAGGTAACTTTCAATTACAACAAGCCCCGCATAGACACAGTACAAACATCAAATGGATATAGGTACTGTGCATACACTTCCATCATCAAAACTTATTGTGTTGAGGATAGCACGTATTTAGCAGTATCGTTCAAATTTAGTTATAATCAGATAGATCTCACCGGAAATTGTTGCTGATGTACAGTCTTCATTTGAACGGCTTCTCTGTGATGCTAAAGGATGCATTTATGTACAGAAGTAGCACTCCGATATTTGTCAAATATTTTCACATCATCCTTTTCGAATGGAACAGCCCAAATACAATTAGTACTTTGCGCACAAATGCAATACAATGAAATTCACAGGTAAAAAAGCACTTCCGAGAATAAATTTAACTTGAAAATCACAATCATTGTGCAACGAAAGAAAAAAAAACTTCACAGCTCTCCATCTGTACACCACGGGATGAGTGCATCTGAAATTATATGCCAGCCACTCACATGCGCATGCGCGTTAGCTTCGTTCTTTGCTTCTGACCAGCAAATGGCCGTATTCTACATTGGACCGGTTTTCTTTTTTGTGTCTCCACACTCTGTCAATAATCAAAATCCCCCGATATGAGGCGACTCTATATCGATTTCTAAACTACTTTTAATCATCAATCCACTTGCGACAAAGCGGAAAAATAATCTAATTTAATCATTTAAGGCCTGTACTAGAAAAAATGCACCAGACAAAAGTGTTCGCCAAAAATTTATTTTAAGTCGGATTTTCTTGAAACTTTCAGGGAATGAATTAATATAAACGGATTATGTTTCAGTAAAATTACTTTATTCAATTTCCTTTCCATCGCTGAAAACCCGCACCTTTCCCTTAACACCCCTCATTACATTTTGTGCAATGGTGGAGCCGACCTTTTTGGTCACTTTCATCCATTCTTTCTTCAACTCCAGCTCGTTCTTAAACACCTTGGACGATTTTTGAACTTTGACCTTCATTATGGCCCAAAATCTTTCCACCGGACGAATCTCTGGTGAATCTGGGGGGGTTGGCGGTTTTTGTTACAAAAACAACATTATTGTCTCTGTACCAATCCAACGTCGATCGCACGTAATGACATGATGCCAGGTCATGCCAAAACAATATCTCGCCTCCGTGGGACCGCAGAAAGGGCAACAGACGCTTCTGGAGGCACTCGGTGCGGTAAATTCGCTGTTGATGGTACCCGTTGTGATGTACGGTTTACTCAGTTTACTGCATTGGCATATGGCCTGCCAGAGCAAGTATATTTTGGCGAATTTGTCCACTTTCTTCTAACTTATGTCTTCCGGAACATCAAACCGTGATTTGGCAACGTAGAACTCCAGCTCAAAACTCTAAAAGAACTTTAGCTCAAAACACTAAAATATCCAATAATTCTGTTGTAGTTGTATTTTGATCATATGCGCAGGAGCATTTTTTTCATTTTTTTTTAAAATTTCAAGCTCTTATTACCTGAAATATTCTATATAAGAAACACAACACCTTGTTTGCAAAATAACTAATTGGGGAAGAATTACACTATAACATACATTGATTGACTTTTCAAAAAGCCTATAAAAACTAAGGCAAAAATTACTAGAAAATGATAGGAGAGATTAGTAATTCCCATTTAATTCCAACTACGCTTATCTTGACAGATACGCGTATTTTGTCTACAATGTACAGACTTCTTCAGTGTCGTGTCTTATTTCTAATAGTACACGACACTGAAGAAGTCGGCACATTGTAGACGAAATAGGCGTATCTGTCAAGATAAGCAATTAAGGTAGTTGGAACTAAATGGAAATCACTAATCTTTTTTTCATTTTCTAGTTACTGGTATTTCACCAAAAAGCTCACACTCACCAGGATTTAAGAAAAAAATAATTCAAGAGATACCAAAAATTTCAAGCCGGATATGTCGGCAGAACTAACAAGTATAGTTCCTGCGTAAAACAACGCACTTCATTAGATCATCTTGATTTGCATGTTAATGAGAATCTCTGGAATTTGGCTTGCCACAATTTACAGCACATCAAACTGTGGAAGCCAGAGCTTCTCCAAATCCGATCGATGGTGATTGATTAATTGAATGTGCCAACAATACAACCTCCGGATCACGGGAAAGCAATAAAAAGATTATTTCTACCTTTAAGTGTTGGCCCTATCTGTCGGTGAGCACGAGGATTTACTTCCAAAAAACAAGGGGCTTCGGAAGATGAAACGAGAGTTGCGATAGTTGAAGACAGATTGACGAATTAATAGTAGGCATCTGGGTGTTTCTGGCGGACTGGATGGCAGGCTGGAACAGATAATTGAAAGAAATACGGCCCACGTCTTCTCTGCCTAGGTGGGAGCAATAAAAGTAAGCTAACAGATGAATACGCGCTTCTGGAATTTCGGCTGCAGCTACCCCAGGGTACCAGCTGCTGTTGTAGCTACCGATTCACATCACCATTAGAGATTCATTGGTACTGCTGTAGGTAGGTTCTTCCATGTAGAATGTAGCACACAGTGAGGTAAAATAATAGGGTGATGGTAGTAAAAGAATAATCTTCGATATGTTCTTAAGGGATTCAAGCAGTTACTTTAGGTTCTCGTATCAATGCATTGGATGTTCCTTTTCGAGTAAACATCACATCTTCAGAGATTATCGAGTGAGATTTTATCACTTTTGGGAGAATTCCTACACGCAGGGTGGGTAATTTGAAAGGAAAACTTTCTTTGCGTTCGACTGCCAGCAATCTACAATGTGGGATGAAGATCAATGAAAACAAGTTGTTTTTTTTTTTGGTAAATTAATTGTGGTAGTTCCCCTCCTTTTTGCCTCCTTTACTTAACATCGGTCTCTGTTCCGCAATTGACTGCCACCTTCGAAGCAACGATATTTCTTAGTCTGGTTTCTCATGTGCCATAACCTAAAAGTTATATCGATAAGTCAAACAGGGAATGTTCCTCTTTCCATTGCTACAAACATAACACAAAAGAGGAAGGATTATTCTCAGGCTTACTTACTGTCAGGATTGTTCAATCTGGAGGACTGAAAGAATATTGCAATAAAAGGCACATTGAGGCATGTTCTAGTTTGCACTAAAATATAAACGTTTCATATAGAAATTGAAATTTTCCATAATAAAAATTAAAACTGCCTGGAGATAAACAGCAGTGGTAGCAATGAATAAATTGATATTCCCTTACAAAAACTTCAATAGTCATAACTTAATTAAAATATATAATCAATTTTAGGTATAAAAAATCCAAGATGATCATCATTAACAATTGCCATTAATAAATTCTAAATCTTATATGAAAAGAAAAAGAGAATTGTCTTTCACAATATCAAAAAACGCAATTAAAGATCATAAATATTCCATGAAAAAGGTGAAATTGCTTTAATGAATGAATTGAAAAATATATTTTAAAAATATGGGAGACCACAAACAAATTAGTACCATCAGCAGAGTGCTGACAACAAACACTGTCATATTTTCTAGTTAGTGGTAAATTATTTGTTTTGTTTTTATTTATAAAAATGGTTTATGTTAAGTTATGTGTGTTTTAGGTGTCTTATATGTGTTCTTACATGTTTGCCTTTGGCATGTTTAGATTTAATTATTGTTTTCATTACCTACCAAACTACTGCGACTAGAATTTCAAAATACTAGCGGTGTTGTACTGGGTCTCAAATGACCTGATCATGCGAATATTGGCAACGTACCCTGTATCAGTTGATAGACTCACTATAGCGATCCTCGAGTGTTTTTATCACGGTCAGACGATGAATGTCAGTTGTTCTTGTCCTCGGAGGGGTGTTCAGGATCATAGTAAGGAACTTATGCATATGCCCTCCGCTCGTTTTCAACTTGTATCTTTCAATTTTCAAAGCCTGCCGGTACGCTAAACGGAACTATGAATACTTTCTCTTCATTTTTCTTAGTTCTAGCAATATAAAGCAATATAAATATAAATAAACCCAACAGCAAGAGATATTATTATTTCTCACCCATGTTAGGCATTGGAAGAGGGAAACAAACAAATCGCTAGAACCAGAACAAAGCAATAGGTAGTATAAGAGCACGATCGGTCGCATATTCTTTTACCAGTCAAGGGAGTATCCTCCCCCTTGCCTACCCTGCATCGGGTAGCTTGGTAAAAGATTATGCACCCGATCGTATACTACCTTCATACTTGTATCAACTTGTATCTTTCAATGTCATAGCCTGCCGTATGCTAAACGGAACTATCAATACTTTCTCTTCATTTCTCTTAGTTCTAGCAATAAATTACTGTCCACTCCTAGAGCCTCTCATGTTGATGGGAAATTTCGTCTAAGGAACTTGTTTTCAACACGCCAAAGATTCAGGTGATGTGTTTTTGCGCAACTCTCCCTGACTGGCATGCCATATTCGATGACCGGGAGTATGATTTGTTTCTTGACAACAAGCTTGTTCTTCAGAGACAATGTAGACCTTTTGTTGCAGTTTCGTGGTAACACTCCCCCTTACCTGCCGTCTCGGTTGAACTAAAACGTCTACAGCAGACGTACAGTTTAAAGAGACGTTAATATAATGAATCACTCTCCTTACCCAACCAATGTGCACGACTGCGGTGTCATCGGCGAACAACGACAGAGATCTATTTTCAAAATGCGCTGGTATAAATAGGCTAAACAGAAGCGAACCTAGTAAACTTTCCTGCGGAACATCGACGGAGATCTTTTGTACATCGAAAACTGCACCATGCAGTATGTCCTGTCCGACAGGTATTTTTGAATGATATGCACCAGGAAGATGACAGATTGTATCGTTTTTGCTTGAACCAGGCCACCATCGTTATCGATGTCGAGAAGCGCCATGGCAGATGATTTTGATACAGACTGAGTTTTACCTGAGGATTTTGATGACTCGGATCAGTTGGTGAACTGTTGAACGACCACGTCAGAAGCTAAATTGTTTGTCGAGTAGGATGTTGAGCGCGTCGACAGATGTGAGTTGCCGACGGTAGATCGCTTTCTTGAACAAATTTAATAATCCTTTAAAAAAAAGGCTGCTTGTTCTAAAGCTCTTGGGAGAGGAAAGATTTTTTTCAGGTTGTAGGATGGGGATGACTTTAGCTGACTTTCAGCACGAGGGGAAATAGTTAACTCTTAGGCATTGGTGAGCTCTATGTTCAGGATGTTGTCAAAACTTGAGGCCTTCATGTTCTTTGAACATAGGTGTTTGCTATAGGTCAACAGTACGTCAGCGAGAAATCGTTGAGCTTTAGATGGATGTTGTTTGCAAGCTCGCTAACAGCAGCTTAGTGCGGAAAGACGATGTTTGGTCCGAGATTGTGATAACTGAGTATAAAAGTGTTATTTGTCAAGACTTATTTCAGCAGCCTTTTCTGCAGGAGTTTTCAAACGATCCTTAGCGCCATTGCTGTCTAGTGGAATCGCCTCGGTGAAATGCGCCTTGGCTCAGTTTTTGAAATTTGAGTTCAAGTTTGAGGGAAAAGGGGTTTACATAATCTGAGAAAGGGTGGATCTTGTCAGAAAAATCATTATTTCTGAAGTTCACAATTCTGGTTTTGCTATTTAAGGTAGGCAGACCAGTTCAATGGTATTGCCTTCGGATGGAGTTGCTCGATTTGATCAAATCTTAGTGGGTCCATCAATGGGTACAAAGTTGCTCACCTGATCTATCACTGGGATATGTTGCTCCCGAGCCTGGGAGATCGCATGTTCGATGGTCTGCAGTTGCCGATCAATGTCGTCAACTCAAGGTACACTACAAGGTGCTGTTGGATCCTCTCTCATCTGGCACGATCTGATCCCATTAGCGGAACTGGCTTGCTTGGGACAATGATTGAAGCCGCAACGATCAAGTCACATGATCCGGTAGTCTGGGAAAGAAACGCTTAATTTAGGCTTGGGGTCCGTCTTCGTGACGGTGGCGATGTCAATGTACTTCCTGTTAAGAAAGTCACCCAGCTCAATGACTTTTTTCCAGATGGAACAAGTATTTCAATTAAGGATGCTGATGGTGCGTTTACGGTCCATACTTGAATAGGAACGTCATCACCGTGGATGTGGTGGCTTTCAGCTGTTCCTCCTTCGAGCGGCAGGAACGTAGTTGGCGATATAGTTCTTGGATGAATTCCACCGTTTGCTCCGTCGTTGAGCTGTCCAGTAGCAGGCGGTTGCGTGGAGGCACTGCACTCCGGATTGCATTAGCCTGGAGGAGAGTTGCGAATCGTTGCTGAACGGAGGCTGACGGGCGGTTGGTCTGGTGGTAGTTTGATTGGAGCGGCGGCAGGTTTGGCACTTGGTACTGGATTGTCAGGAGCTGCTCCTCGTCCATCGGAGGAGGTGGACGGCGTTGACCAGGCCGGGACTTGATGGCCCCCTGCATGCGAATCGCCAAAAAAAACCGGGCATTTGAGATAGGCTCGATTGCTACCTTTGTGATTAGCGCCACATTTGGTGAAAGTTCGGTGGAGCACCTTCATTCATCGGGGCACAATCCGTGGAGGCGTGTGTTGCGGCACATTTGCTACATCGTGGTTTCATGGGTCAGTTTCGGGTTCTGTAGCCGAACGCAAGGCAGTTGCCACACTGTGTCATGACGTCCCACTCGACGATAATGTTGAAGAGGGCCCCCGTTTGCATCAGATCCGCCGGAATTCCGCAGGGCCACGCAGAATCAGCTTAAGTGGCTTGCTTCTGGGTGCGTCGTGAGCATAGTACTCATGCTGCTTGGCTACCAGGTAAGCGGTAGTTAGCTTCCAGCGCGAACATGATCCCTGTGCCCGTACTGCACAGCTTGTATAGCGGATGAATTTGGATGGCAGCAAGCTCGGTCCTGAATGCAGCAACGTACTTTGACATAGTGTAGAGCGGTGGGATCTGTTTTGGTACTTCCTGTACCAGGAGCGTGGCTAACTGGTTGCTTGCTTAAAGTAGGGAGTTAGGGTCTGCTGGACCGACGTTGTCGTGGCACAGCCGCTTGAAATAGGTCGAGTGGGAAAGCTTGCAAAACGTTGCTGCGCTTTCTTTCTGGCTTGCCACCACTAGTAGATGAGCAAGCGCAGACGATAACTTGCGAGCAGAATGCGCAATCGCGAGAAAACGGACGATGGAATGAATGTCCGAATGATGTTATTCTACACCAAAAAGACCTGACTGTATGTTTTTGGTTATTGTATTCTCAAATTATTTACTTAGATAACTGTTTGTAATTTAATTCCATGTTAAATGTGTTCTTTATATTATTATTTCAGTTTGCTTCATTCATCGTAGGGTAGGAGAGTTCTCTAGTGTTTCCCTTAACACTATTTATAAGCTTCTGGAAGTGCTCTCTCCTACATTTTTTATCACTTTAAGCCAGTCTTTCTTTTATATTTCAACACTATCTGATTTGACATGTTTTCTCTGCTTTGCCTACACCAAGCCTTGAAAGTTTAGATAAGGCATATCTCTGGGCAGTTTGTTGGATTCATCTCATTCGGGACAAGTAAGACATTCTTTCTTTTTTTCAGGCATTTTAAGAGTAATGCCAGGAACCAGGACCAGGCCAAGAGATTGTAGGCTTCAATTTTTTTGTGTGAATGGCTCTCACTGATCCAAGAACCTTCTTTTCTTTCGACGAGGTATTAAACTACGGTCCCGGCAGATTTTTTTAGCAAGTTTTATGTAGGTTTCCTGTTATCATCCATGGTAACTCAGCCCGGTATTACAGATTCAGCCGGTTTGGTGGTTCGTTTTGGCTGCTTCTGCTTAAAATGAGTTTTCTTCTGCATCCGATGAATCTGCAGGCCCATTTTCCCCTTGGCATGCAGAACATTAGTCACCGAAGTACCCAGCTTGTTCATCACATATTGTACACATGCTGAAGGATGTCGCTTGACCATCACTGTGATTTGGACGTAAACAACAGGACGCAGCCAAAACAATGTTGAATACTGCACGCAATTTGAATTGACGGTTATTCGTTAGTATAAAAATATTGGAACAGTCTATAAGCGACGTTGGTAAATCAAAACAAATGGCTTAACTATGCTTTCGAAATTGCTCAACTCAAAAGAGCACTCAACTCAAAAGAGCACTCAAAAGATAAGAACATAGACTCACCCCCCAAAGGCACTTACAATAGAATTTTACAATCGTGTCTTATATTCTCGTAGACGGCTACTGTCAAAATTACAGCCGAATCAGACTCGCAGTTTTGTTTCGACCACGTATGGATGCGGGCGAGTCAACGAATTTTAGAAAAAGGAAAAAGAGTAATGTCGATCAGCCATTCGGTTCTTGTTTCTGAAACAAAATCGGGGAGCGAATTCAAACAGTGCTTGGATCCTGAGTACGGTAAATCGTCTCCTTTGATGGCGACAGTCAAAAATATGTTAAATCAGTTTCAACGTGGTAAAATGTTAGGAACTTTAGTGATTTTAGTTCTAAATGTATTGTTTACAACCTTTGAGTTTCATTGGAAAGTGCGGAGAAGTTTTTGAAATTTTTTACGACTATTTCGAAAATCCACAACTTTGCATTGTGCCTTGGCCAAAAAGTTAGAAATCGTGAACTTTTTTGTTTCCTTTATCATAAAACGTCACAAAGAACTTCTGACTACCGATTGGAATAAAAGAAAGTAGACTAAAATATACTCGCATGAACGCTAAAAATGACCGGAGGGTAGCTGAAACCTTCAGGCACCAAATCTTAATGACCAGCAGAATTTGGCCACAAAATCACAGGCACGCAAGCTTTACACGCCAATGCTGGCGTTATGGATAACTAAACCTACATATAGGACTTTCAGCAGGTTCCATTTTATTAGTTCTAGACTGCAAGAGACAAGTTCGTTGACTCGGAACATTAACGGATGCAAAAAGTCTTGAAATTTGCCTAAAAATCCATGGTTTAGCAAGCGATTTGTGCTTGCGGGATGCGAAGTGTTGCATTCGTGACGACTTCAACCATGCATGGTCAAGTGTGCGTAAAGGAATGTCTACTCAAAAACGTCTTCTTCCGTTGCTGAGGTCGCACAAGACGGCATCAATTTTTTGATCTCCAGGATCTCGAGCGTCCCACACTTCCTAGCTCTTGCTCCACTTGATTTAACCACCTAGCTCGCTGTGCTCATCTGCATCCTGTACCGGCCGGATTTGAGGTAAACACCATTTTCGAGCTGTGCCAGCTCGTGGTTCATCCTTCTTCTCTTTATGCCGTTTTCACATACACCACCAAATATGCTCTTACGCACACGTCGTTCGAAAATTTCAAGTGCTGGCAGGTCCTCTCGAGCATTTTCCAAGTTTCTTGCCCGTACTGAACTACCGAACAGCGTCTTGTACATGGTACACTTAGTTTACCTTACCGTAGGCTCATATTGAGTCTCCAAATAGCTCTGCTGCTCTTGTTATCTGACGTCATTAATGATCAGAGTTACACAAACTCATTTACCGCCACATACTCATCTCCATCGATAATCACACTCCACTGCCTATGCGAGCTCTATCGTGCTTGGTTCCTCCTGAAAGCAGATACTTAGTCTTCTACGTATTCACCCATAAACCAACCTTTTCTGCTTCACGTTTCACCCTGGTGTACTGCTAAGTAACCGCCTGGAACGTTCTTCCGAAAAGTCAATGTCGTCAGCAAAGCAAATGAATTGACTTGATTTATTGAAAATCGTGCTCAGCATGTGAATGCCCGTACGTTTCATAACACCACAATGTTGAACAATAGACAGGAAAGACCATCGCCTTGCTGAAGTCCTTTGCGTGTGTCCGATATTTTCACACAACACTATACACCATCCATCGTTCACTTGACCAGTCTAGTCAGTTTCCCGGTAAAACAGTTCTCGTCCATCATCGTCCATAGTTCTTCACGATGAATAGTATAGATAAATGCGTAAGACCTTGATATTCACGACCCCTTTAGAGGATCTGCTGCAACGTAAAAATTTGGTCTATCGTCGATAGCCCTTCCACAAAACCGGCTTGGAAACTTCACACAATTCTGCTTGCTTGCGGTGATAGACGGTGAAAGAAGATCTGGGATAGCACTTTGTAAGTCGCGTTAAGAATAGTAATTGCTTGATTGTTCTCACATTCCAAATTGTTATCCTTTTTGCATATTGGGCATATAACTCCCTCTTTCTTCTCTTCCGGTAGCTGTTCTGCGTCGCGAATCCTGACTATTATTTGGTGCAGACAATTTGCTAACTTATCCGAGCCCATTTTTATATGTTCCGCCTCGATACTATCATTCCCAGCTGCCTCGTTGTTATTACGCTGTTTGATGGCATCCTTAATTTTGCTTAACGTGGGAGTGGGCTTATCTCCCTCGTTAGCAATTCCGATAAAGTCGTTTCTCCTGCTGTCTTGATGTTCCACCACCACGCCATTCAGGTGTTCATCTCAGTGCTGCTTTCCCCTTTCGATCATTTCACGTTCGGCGCCAAGATTGCATTTTGGCTCGTGGCAAAACGCCTTTGCAGGATGCGTTTAGTGTCTCGTAGAACGTTCGCGTTTCATGAGAACGACTCAGCTGCTCCATTTCTTCACACTCCAATGCCTCCAAGCGGCGTTTCTTATCCGGGAAAAGATGAGTTCACTGGTTTTGCTTCTGTTTGTAAGGTTCCACATTTTGACGGGTTCCTTGCTACAGCTTCATCGCCCATGCTGCATTCTTCTCGTCTAAAACCATCTGACACTCCTCGTCTAACTAGTCGTTTCGTCGATTTCTATTAACAAACCCAATGGCACCTTCTGCTGCCTTTGTTATGGCTGCTTTGACACTACTTTACCAGTCCTTACGAGGGGCTTCTATCAGCTCTCTCTCTCTCTCTTACTTTCTCTTACCCAAATGTGCATTCCATATGAGATGCCTAAGACTTTCACAAACATTCTCACCTTCATTCTCCAGTCGGCTTACTCTATAATGTGATGTTTTGCAATTGTTTCGGATGTAATTTGTATGGCCATAACGAAATTCAGTGAACCACTTCTTAACCATTAAAATTCATGGTGCAGAGTCCCTGTAATATTTATCACGCTTAGCCATGGTGTGAGTGTTGATTTTTTTCATCAAAAAATAATGCTTAATGTGCACACAAAACTCATTTTTTTCCATTTTCTTTTCTAAACACTCAGTAGTCTGCTATCAATGACTGTCGAAAACATAAACATAAATAATTAACGCAGCTTGTTCAAATTTTGACCGGAGTAAACTGACAGCTGCCTGTTGACAGGAGTAGTGTTGTTCTTTCAGTCAAGAGGTGAGAAATTTACGAATTTATTGATGTACCCCCTTCTTTTCAGTATCAAGTATTTGAGTTTCAGTATATTAAATTTTTATGTACAAATATATTTGATTTTTATGTTCAAATCAAAATATACTCAATCAACAAACATAGACGCGAGTTTTCTAAGAACAAAGATTTGGAACCAGTACTCTTTTTTTGAAGACTTGTTATGTAAGCTACGAATACTGAGGCGAACAAAACAAAACTCAAAAATATAAACATCACTGCTAATTTTTTGAGTAACTACGTAAATGAATATTAAAATGTTATAAATATGTATGAAGCACTTAATAATAATATTAGGTGCTGAAAAATTCTGCAAACTCAATATGCACAACCATATTAGGAATTATGATCGGACGTGTTTTTTCGTTGCATGTCAAATTTAAAGCTCATCAGCTCTACCTGATACTAATAAAAATAATTTCTCTATGATATGTACCCACCAGAGCTACATGATAATACAAAATGTTAAACGAATTTCAATCAGCTGTCAATAGTTTGTCTATTTCTTCTATTTTTGGGCCTGTCCTTTCTTGGAGATGACGCCAGCGCTTAACTTTGTGTTATAGGAGCACTTCCACTGTTGTTGATTGACAGCCTTCGATGCCTGTACCATTTATGCATGAGTATCGTTGCGAGACATGTACTTTCATACTCTACGTTCACAGTCGTCAATCTTTCCGAGCCGAGATATGCCTACATCGTACCTACACATTAGACCAGCCACCTTGCTTTAAAGCGTACCCTTTACCGACTGAGCTGAGGGAAGTCCAACATGTCCCCTAACGTCTGACGTAGTTTACGCTTTGGAAGCCAACGTGAAGCAAACGCTACGATTGGGTTGGTGCATTATTGTTTTATCAACAACTTTGGCTGGCACTTCATTGGTGTCTTTACACTATTTTTTTCGTTTCACATGTCGAAGATGAAATTTGATTCAAGCTTATTCTTTGAAACCTCACAATATGTTTGTTTTTTACATAACTTTTCTTGATTCTACCAAGTTTCACCCGGATTTCCAAGTCCAAGTGTAAGAACCAATCATAAGAATTGGTTGGCTCTAGAGCGGCCAGGGGAAAAGGATATGTGTGCACCTTATCCGCCTAATTCATTTTTTTCTTTATAGTTCAATTTTTTCTCTTTAATTTTCCTAAAAAGAACATGGCCTTAAATTTAACCAGATTTATTTAAATAAACTTTACACTTGTAATCTGACCTTTTAGGTGAAGGTAAGTTATGGTTAGGTGTAGTTGGCAAATGATAAAATATTCATTATCATGAAAAGTGTTTGCATCTCGAGTAAACCAAAGTCTTAAAATGCAAAGCGCTAGATTCTTATAAAATTTAAATTTTCTCTACAATTGAAAATTAAAAAAAAAAACGTTAAAATTTTACTGAAAAGATTCTTGAGGAAATAATATATTGAAAAAAAAAATGGTATTTATAGACAAATTAAATAAACGATACGAGGTTCAAAACAAAATCTATTGCATTAAGTTTCTAAGAATGTATGATTGAATTCTATACAGTATTGGATAGAGAGGTTTGCGATAGCTTTCGTGACTATTTAGCCAAATATCTCAAGATATTCAGGTGTAACTGTAAACTTTCAAGAAGAATAATATTGGGAGAAACACAAGAAGCTTGCGGAAATTTCAAAACAGACAAAGTTGAGAGCAGAAAATAAGTCATTTGGATAAAGCACCAAGCTTGAACTTCTTTAACAAGAAGAAGGAGCACCTTTTGTTTTAACTGGATGCAATAGTCAGTCGTATACTCTGAGCTGAAAATCTTGATTATTTGTTTCTTTGCCAGTGTCCGATATTAGCAATTCCATAATTGAACCCGCAGTTGAAATGAAGCTTCTCAGGGCAGTGTGGTTCTTTCATCATGGCCCAAACTATTTAAAACAACGTCATATTTTCGAAACTACTGTCATCGTTTTTGTTCTTGATTGTGTCAGCTAACAATCGTTGCTTCAAGCTGAACTCTAAATGGTCATTAACAAATTGCCAGCAGTAAATCAGTTGCAGTGAAGGGATTAGACTTTTTGTCTCCCGGTACCTTTTTGACTGGTTCCGTAGAAACTTTTCTACTACGTTCTCCCATTTATTGCCAGGGACAACTTTTTACCTAACCTTACAACGGATGATAGCACGGGCCAGTAACTGCAAAGACGAAGACGATGGATGGTGGGTGCACACTTCCCGTGAGATAACATGCGCATTCAAACGAACTGAAATGCTGTCAAAGGAAAAGTGTTAGCTAACTGATTCTGGTGTGTACTTTGTTTGACTTCAAAAGTTTTCTACTCCTGGGATAGGTCATATTTTATTTGCGGTGGGTGTCCCGTCGTTCTGTTTTGTTTGTTTTAAGTAAAATGGCAAAGTTGATGATGTATGCTTTTTTCTCCATTCCAACGTCATGTCTCCATTTGCATGAATTTCACGGTTTTCGACACGTTTACTTGGATAGGAACATCAAGTTTTCCACTCATTATGCTAAACAAAGTAGAAAAACTAACGCCATGTTTGAAACACAACATTTACCAGCAACAGCAATTAAAACATTTTAGCAATTCGTTACATGATACATGTTGATACATATTTGACATGATTTTGAGTGCTGCTGATTTCATGTCATGTTCTGTTTTAATTACTGAGTCTCTCAGCGTTCGGAACCTGTTTTCACTCCCATGTCGATCAGTTGATAGATACAGCTATTTGTTGCGTTGCTTCCAGTGTTTATATGAAATTATAGACGCATTTCACAATAAGCGCCATCGAGAGCTAGCACTCTCGATCGAATGGCTAGACAAGACCTGTTCACGACAGGCAAGCTGTGCATGATAATTATTATTGAACCAGTTGGACATAAAAAGAGCGCATGCAAAATGCTGTGGGCATTTTAGATCGCTGGAACTGGATTGTTTCATACTGCAGGTGTTTTTGTCTAAAGTGTAGCAGAGTGGAGCAGAATGTAATGTTTATTCAATTATATCCATCAAGCATATAGTCTCAAATACACGGTTAATTCTGGAAAACAAAATAGAATAGTTTAATTGTGAGTCTCAACCAAAACCCGTACTAATGTGTTAATTAGGAAAAAAATACTTCGAATAACAGTTATTATAAATTCAACACATACGCATTAAAACTTCAAGCGAAGCTGAGAGGCAAGTAACCATCATCATTTTCTTACAACCCAAAACCAATAGGGTGCGTATTGCGAATAAAATTTTAATCACCATGCTCCGGTTGGCGATTGATGTGTTCTGATTTTAAACGAAATAATAAAAACTGCTTCATGACGGTTATTAATTTGATGACGGTTTTCCTTTTGAGTGCTTTCATACCGTTTAGTAAGAATTGTATCAAAAATAAACTGGCAACACTTATGATGCGCTCACACATACACGCGTAAGGCTATCGGTATGAGCATACCTACATTCTACGCGTTAATCTGTCAACAACTTTCGGTAAACAGTGATCGTGCCACCATTCGATCAACTAAGTTTGATGAACACTACTCGTTCGATGAGCTGCCAAGAAGGGGAAGAAAACCAGGTCCAGCTGACTCAGAATTGGATTGGAAGGTAGTCAACCTCGTCCTTAGGAACATATCAATGTCGACTCGCGATTTGTCCAAAAAGGTTGGTACCTCCATCGGGATGGTGCAAATAATCAAGAAACGCAACAACCAGAAGACTTTTAAGATGCAGAAAATAGCACAACAGCAGTGCTGAGCGAAAATCCAGGATGATAATCAGAGCCATAAAGTTAAACAGCCGACTTTTGCTACGACCGTCTGCCTGCGGTTTGATCGATGACGAAACATATGTGAAAAGAACTCCAGAACGCTTCCAGGACCGCAATTTTACACCAAAGCCATCGGCAAAGATGTTAGCATTTTCGAAAAGTCGTTTGAGCTGGAAAACCTGAATTAATCCACCGATGGTGAGACTGAACCCTTCTTACACTTCTCCAGAATTACGAACTCAAATGTGGCCTATATGGTACTGTATACATATTCTCATCAGAAGTTCCAGGAAAATTCAGGAATATTCGATATGTCATATTTTCAGTTTATAAAGTGAACTATTTGACAATCCTGAAAGCATTGTTCATCGATGTGATCGATGTTTATGTTAGTTATATAAAAGGGGAAATTACATAAATATTGGAAATTTCATATAATCAGTCCATAGAATGAATTATAAGACAATCCTGAGCGTCAATAATGATATGGATTCAAGATGCTTAATAAGTACATGTTCGTTGAAAATAGTAAATGGAGACTTTGTGTAATTTTCGAAAATACTCGTTGCAGTTCAAAACCGGACCACTTGAGCCAATCTATCCTGCTCTAATTCTATAGAGTCGCATAGTGTGACTAGTCCGCTGTATGTGCTATACAACGCACCAGATGCAGAACAATAGAATGCAAGCGACATCGATTGGGGTGAGTGGTCTTGTTCGGTTTTGAACGAGTATATTTGCATCTCGCAATTATGTGCTCTCAGGTATTGTTTTGGTCATATCTCCATGAAGGATTATCCAATCCTAATGAAATTTTGATCAATTATTTAAAAATTTTATAAGTTTAATTTGGCGCTAACAAAACTAAAATCGGTACACAAATAGCTCAGTTTGTAATCGGAGACTAAACTGTTTGATTACTATTATAATAGGCCGTCAAGTACTGTTTCGTTGATATCTTCGTAACGAAATGTCCGAATAAAAAAAAATCAATAACGTTCTATGGGAATGTTGTAGCTTTCATTTGCCGTCAACAGAACTGAAATCGGTTCACAAATGGCTGAGAAACCGATGTGACATTATTTGTAACGCACACACACACATACACACACACACACACACACACACACACACACACACACACATACATACATACACACAGACATGTGCTCAGTTCGTCGAGCTGAGTCGAATGGTATATGACACTCGGCCCTCTGGGCCTCGGATATAAAGTCGAATTTTCAAGCGATCTTAATACCCTTCTTTTGGTGTAAGAAGGGTAAAAAGGGGCCAGAATATTGTTGTGTGGCGAGCTTTTTTGGCCGAATCAAAGTCAATATTTTTCTACAATAAGGGTGCGAACAGTGGAGGTTATTGTAGTGGGGTGTTTTTGGAAAAAAATATTATCGTGTGGTAGAAAAGGAGCGTAGGTTCCTTGTTTGTGGTGGGTGGGGGGGGGGGCGGTAGTAAAAACCACTATAACAAAACAGCTGTAAGAAAGACATCAATCCTCCCAATTGTCCACAGTTTCGTCCAATTGAACGCTACTGGGCGTCGAGCGCAACTTCAAGAAAACTGGTAAGGAATGCAATACCATGGAAGAGTTATAAAAGAGTTCGTCTGCCGTTTCCAGAAAATGCGACAAAATTACTGTCCAAAACCTCATGAGTGAAGTCAAATCCAAAATCTGAATTTTTGAAATAAATTTGCTTTTATCCATTTCTTTGTTTGAACTAAGAGAGCAATACCTGAATTAAATGAAACAGTTGGTTTCAATGGTTTGTTGTTTGTTTTATTTCATGCTGTGAGGAAAAATGTGTTGCCAGTTTGTTTTCGATAAAGTCCTTATGAGCGTCAATACCAACTTAAAAATGAGTCTTGAATGTCAGCTCATTTCAACGTACTTTTAATGGAATTACAGATGAATCAATCTTGGTGAACATGAAATATTTGAGTTTGAGTTATCCTTCGTGTCAAAGATGGTTAAGCTCAAGTAGAGGAAATGTTGACTTCGGCAATGTGGACTACTCTCGGCAACCATTTTTTCAACCACTAATGTAGAATATTCCTCTACCAAAACACTCTAATGCATTGATATTATAACTTGGTTACTAAGCTTTTATTTAACAAGTTACGAAAATACCTTAAAGGTATTTGAGTGACTACGACGGGAGATGAACCAGCCCAGAGCTGAAAATCTCGATAATCAAGGAGTTAAATTTTAAATAATGTGTCATTCCGTTAAACCATATTTTTCTTGTAATAAAAAAAATGTTTCTCCAAATAATCCACATACACTTGAAAATGCTCCTGAAAGTGACTCGTATTGCATACACAAACGCATACATTAAACAAAAAGACTGATTTTAGATATTTTTTTATGCGACCGCCAGCTGGTGAATCCATCTTCGCATCGCCATTCGTAGCAAACCTGTTGTGTACAAAAAAAAAAAACATTTGACAGCTATGTCAGTTGGTTTGCACCAGCCATGGCGAAAAAAGCTTCACCCTGGAGCGAAGAAATTTTCATTGTGAGGCACGACCGTAAAGTGCAGCAGAAGCTGTAAAGGACGATCGATGGCAAGGTGGCCTCACCGTCACGCACCTTGGGCTGAGAGCTTAGTGGAGTCAGACAAACGGTCAAGAAGTACCTAGACAAGATGGACATTACTATGCAGAAGCATCACTCGAAGCCGACCATGTCTGAGCAGATAGCCAGCTGCACCCAGAAGGAGCAACTGAAAGTGCTGGTGAAAAACATCGTTCGTCGTGGTCACTAGGAATAACGAGATCTACTTAACGCTGGACAGCTATGACTGGCTGGGGACAAAGTATTTTACGTCGCCCACCAAGGAGGTAAGCCTTGACGTCAAATACATTTCCCACACCAAGTTCCCGAAGAGATTCCTTCGGTGGCTGACGATCAGCAAGAAGAGAATGTCCAAGCCACTTTTTTTTTGTTTTGTTTCTTGCTTATTGAGATTTTTAGGTCGGGCTGGTTCATCTCCCATCGTAGTTACTCAAATTCCCTGCTTTTTTTTTGGGTATGTTCGTAACTTGTTCGGGGGTGAGATTAAAACTCGTGACTTTGGCATAAGAGGTATGGATGCTAACCACTACGCCCGGGTCGCCTCCAAGCCATTTTTCTTTCCTTTAGAGATTGCGGAGAACGGGAGATATATAGTACGAAGAAAATAAATAAATAAATAAATAAATAAGTTCCTGCCTAAAGGCCACTTTCACCAAGAAATATTACGCAAAGGAGGAGGTGGTCTGTTCTTACCTTCGAGGCTTGCGGCGAACGGGTGATTTACATTATGAAGTACCTGCCTTAAGGTGCCGAATTGAGGTGTGAATGTAGTCCGCCTCCCCGTGGTGCACCTTAGAAACGTTGAGCTCCCCTACGGAGGGAGCGCTATACGGCGCATTGGGTTGGATGCCAGTAAAACCCCAATTATGGCAACTGGCTGCGAAAAGAATAACGAATGGTACCATTGTATTCAGGCTGGCTCCTGTGTCGTCTCCTTCAGTACTGCCGGGTGACACCTAGCAGGAAATGGCGAGGTTCCCGTGGCGAAGGTTGTCTCCGTCCCACTCAAACCTTGTCAGGTCTCCAGTACGTTCCATTCTCCACCGCCCGATCTCGCCAGTCGGGTGGGAGTAGGCTCAAATGACGCTATATCTGTCTTACGCTGATCCGGCTCTGAACACGGTTCCCCATGCAGGACCGTGTCAACCCTCGCATGGCCTCCCTGCTCGCCTTCAAGCTTGCATAGACAACCATGGGATCACAATAGCGACTACTCCACGTGGGTTTGAAAAGCGGCTGGAAGGTGACCCAACAAAATGGAGGAAACCAAAAAAAAAACCAGAGAAGGCGAATCCGTTCGCAAACGGCTGCCTAGTGAGGTCCCCACCGCGAAGAACGGTGGGATCGGCGTGAGCGACACGTGCGGTAATGCTATGGCATCGGAGGCAGGTGTCACCAAGCTAGGCGTGGCCATGGATGGGCCAGAACTCATCCGGGCCATGGATAAGATGCGGGAAACCCTTCCTAAAATGTTGGAGGTGTCCGAGCAGTTGGACGCAATAATTGACTTTACGTCATCGCGTAAAAACATTGCGAAGGGCCTCAAACTGAGCCTTCTTAGGCTACGCATGACAGTGCAGGCTGCATGCAATGATAGGGAAGAGCTGGAGGCCAAGCTCCTAGCTAAGGAAAGTGCCAAAGAGCATGGCATGGCTAGCAGCCTCCGAAAGGGCGAGGGAGATAGCCTCGAAGCAAACCCAGACGGAAGAATCCGTCTCGGTCGGAGAGTCCACTCCATCTAACATGGGAGCGAGGACCTCCAAGCGGGCTAGGCAGTCCCCGGGCGAAACTGCACCAGGCGCTTCTAAGAAGCGAATAGTGTCCGACGCCCCCGCAGAGAAGCGAACCTACGCGAAGGTGGCGGCGGGGTCTGAGGGTCCATCCTCGTGACCAGCTTCGGCTTGCCGCAAAGAGAAGGGCCCCGGAGCTAAGCTTAAAAAGAGTACCGGAGCTTAAAAAGACTACCGAGTCGAAGGGTCCGGCGTACAGAGGCAAGGCAGGCCTTAGGTGAGGGCGTAGAGGTACGCACCTTCGTCTCATAGGTGACGATCCAGTGCAAGAATCTGGATGAGATCACCGAGGTAGACGAGATCTTCACTGCACTTAAGGAACCAAGCAAGGTCGAGGTTGCCGCCGGAAGGGTCCACTTGGGACCCAGGTTGCAACCATGAGGGTACCGGCAGTCGACGCAGAAGCGGCGTTGAAAGTGGTGAAGGTGAAGGTGGAATGGTCAATATGCCCACTTAGCCTACACCAGCCACCGAAGGCATGCTTCAGATGCCTAGAAAAGGGGCACATGTCCTGGGAATGCAAAGGCCCAGATAAGAGCAACATGCGCAGAAGGTGTGGCAGCACAAGCCATAAGGCGCGGGATATCGCTATAATTTCCGACCCATACCGCATCCCAGCCGGCAACGGCCACTGGGTTGCGGACAGGTCCAATATGGCGGCATTATGGACGACGGGCAAGTAATCGGTACAGCAGGTTGTGTCTACCACAAACGAAGGCTTTGCGGTTGATAAAGTGAATGGAATGTTCTTCTGCAGCTGCTAGGCACCGCCAAGATGGTCGATTTAACAGTTTTCCAATATGCTCGATCGGATGACAACTGGGTTAACTGGCCTGAACCCGTTGGTAATACCGGGGGACTTCAACGCTTGGGCGCTCGAGTAGAGGAGCCGCCTTACCAACCCCAGGGGCCAGATTCTTCTGGAGGCCTTGGCTAGGCTCAATGTGGACCTAGCCAACGTGGGTACCCATAGTACCTACCATAGAAACGGAGCGGAATCGATAATCGATATAATCTTCAGCAGTCCTGAGCTGCCTAATAATTAGAGGGTGGATGATGGCTACACCCATAGCGACCACTTGGCGGTTCGTTATTGTATCGTCCACAGTACAAGGCAGCGTGCGGAAGGAGGAGCATCCACTCCATTCGCCCGCCGACCTCCGAAGAACATGCCTCCACACAAGACGGGAGGGTGCAAAGAGCACGGTCAGACGCCGATAGAATCGAGCGTAGAGGGGCGATAGTCGCCACGAAGGCCGCACTAAAGAGGGAGGTAAAGGCCAGCAAGCGAGCCTGCTTTGAGGGCCTGTGTCAGAAGACCAATACAAACCCGTGGGGTGACGCCTATCGGGTAGTAATGGCTAAAACCAGAGGAACGGTGGCTTCAACCGAGCAATCACCAGAGCTGCTGTAGGTGATCGTTGGGGGACTCTTTCCGAACCATGACCCGAGTCCATGGCCCCCCGCCGCCGTAGATTTGTCCCATGACCAGCGTTCCCAGACCTTAACGCTGTCGTTGCGACGGAAGGGTGGGTGGCTCAGCCGAACACCCGTCACCACGTGGGCATTGACAACGGCACAACGGGGGCCGGCGACGAGGCGACGGTGACGAATGAAGTACTCATTGCGATAGCAATGTCGCTAAAGGTGAACAAAGCGCCAGGACCGGATGGTATTCCGAACCTGGCCATCAAGACGGCTATCTTGCTGGCTCCCGAAATGTTCAGGGTGGTGATGCAAAGGTGTCTGAACGAGGGCGTCTTCCCGGACACCTGGAAAATTCAGACACAGTGAAGTGAACTTCCGCTTAACGCAGTTTCTGTCATGCCACGGCTGTTTCAGACAATATCTGCACAAATATGGGCATGCATAGACCTCCGCATGCACCGAGCGCGCAAGAGTAGAGGAAACTGCGGAACATGTGTTTTTACATGCCCTCGCTTCGACAGCGTGAGATCCGGCATGATAGCCGTAAGCGGTCACGACACGACTTCGGATAATCTGGTCCAGAGGATGTGCCAAGAACGGAACATTTGGGACGCGGTAGCAGCCTCCCAGATTGTCCTTGATCTCCAACAAAAATCGCGAAACGACCAACGGCAGGTCGCAGGGACCACCTAACTACTAAAGTCCTAAGAAGTTAGACATAGTGGGTGCTTAACAAGCACAATAGCCCCCTCCCCGAAGTAATACTGAAAGGTGGTCCCGGGGAGGGTCTAGGACTTAAGGCACGGGTGGGTTTTTAGTGGGTCGAGGAGTTGGCACCCTCATCCCTACACCCTGAGTTCCACAGGTGTCTGGTTGCAGATTTTCCATCCCGTCTAAAAAAAAAAAATGGTGCCGAATTAATCAAGAAGCAACACTCGGAGGAGGATGCTGAACGGACCTGGCCTCGGCCCACTGGTTCAAGAATTCACTGGAGCAAATGGACCATTGAAGACAAACGTTGTACTGAAGGCCGCCAACCCTCTCAACGTCCTCTAGCTCCTCTAGCGTCCTATAGGCATATAGATATTTATTGGGCGAACCTCAAAGATTTACTCCAATAATTTCGTCACCAACACATAGAAGCAGCTTATCACCAAAGCCACCAAAGGGACCGGATAACATGCCGACATCCATCTTTTCATCAATCATGGCTAAGGTTCCGGCCAATGGTCAATCAACATCTGAAAATCTCAACATCTGGTGCCTTTAAAAACACTTTAAAGTAATTCTTTTAAGTGGATTCTGGGTGGATTCTATTGATTGTAATAGATTGAGGAGCAAGGCGTAACAAAACGTCAACAAACATAAACGTCAGATGTGTGCAAGACGCTCTTAAAAAATATCTTAAGAGGGTGGACTCTGCTTGGATTGCAAAGAATAATTAGATCTCCCTTGTCGAATTGAGTGTTCAAAATATGGATAAAATGTTCATCCGACGTTTTGCTTTATTTGGAAGCATTTGAAAACAAAGGACCCTCGGATGAAAATTTAATATTGCTTATTTACCACTCAGGCCATGTCCGGGATGGCTCCAGCTGCACACAAAAGTTGACTCCATTCTAGTTGGTCTATGGCTGCACTTCGTCACGCTCTCAGTCTGCGAGGGGGGCCCGTAGGTCGTCTTCTAATTGATCGATTCACCTTTCTCGTTGTGTGCCTCTTATTCTTGTTCATATTGGATCATTATCGAGAACTATTTTAACTTAGCTGTCGTGCGATATTCTTACGATGTACCCAGCTCACCGTTGTCGACCGATTTAATCAGTGTGTGTGATGGGCAACTGGCACCTTCTCCCAGCAGCTGATGCATTTCGTAGATCATTAGCCTCCTCCACGTTCCGTCTTCTATATGAACTCCACCGTAGATCGTACGTAACACTTTCCGTTCAAAGACACCCAGCGCGCGTTGGTTCTCCACGAGCAATGTCCATAGCATTGTCCTGGCTATAGAGGACTACTAGTCTTATTAATTTCTTGCAGAAGGCCAACTTTGTAGTTAGGTGAACTTTGTTAAATCTAAACGTCCTACGGAGTCTATAGTAGGCACAATTACCAAGCATAATGTACCTTTGTATTTCTCTGAAGGAGACATAATTGGCGGTCGTCAATGAGCCCAAACACACGATTTTATCTACTAAATCGATTATCAGCGTCGATCTGAACTCAGAGTGGGAAGCTAACATTATCTCAAGCTCAATCGTATTTGGTTCAGCCTGAGAACTTCCTGAAATCGTTCCACTCGTGTCTATCCTCGCTCTTCGAATCACACCCTCCAATGCTATGTTAAAAATAAAACACGACAATCCATCACCTGCCGTAACGTACTCCAAGATTCGAAGGGACTCGAGAGTGTTCCTGAGGCTCGGACACACATATCACTTGTAATCTGAAATCAATACTTGTAATACTACAATAACTACAGTGACGGACAATACAATAAGACCAAAGATCGATTAACAAACAAAACGGTCATGTTTGGAGACTTGTCTTTCATATTCCCGCAAAGTAATTCACCTAGAATTTTGGCTAAAAACTAAAAATAACCTGTATTTTCATCTATCGGGAATAGTGCCATATGGTACTGTTTCGGTTATCTATTTTTCGGCGGCGCGAGTGATCAAGTGATCGCAGAAAAAAAAAACAAAGCTGCGTCCTGGTGAGATGTGGTGGTTCAACGGGTTTGATGGGCCGGAGGTGGGGATAACAATTAATTGTTATCCCACCCTGCTGCCACCCAATCTTGTTATCCAGCATCTCAGTGATTTTTCGTGGAAGTGCACAGGTGTACTTGGCTTCTAATAAAGTGAGTAATACTTCAACACATTCCTACCCTTTCCTTATTTGACCTGCATTCGGGCGATGCCAGCGCCGGTATTTTCTTAGTTTGGGATCACATGTTATAACACATTGAGGATGTATGCTAGTCCCAAGCTTCATCAGTTAGTTTTCTGTGTAATAATAGCTGATCTGGCAATAACGGAGAAAAAACCTCAGTCAATTATGCTCATGCTCATGCTCAT
Organism: Aedes koreicus; assembly: GCA_024533555.2. Lineage (NCBI taxonomy): Eukaryota > Metazoa > Arthropoda > Insecta > Diptera > Culicidae > Aedes > Aedes koreicus. The sequence continues at coordinate 434,912 of JAHHFK020003654.1, forward strand.
AAGACGGCCAACTACCCGCTGATCAACTTTCCCAAAGATACCAGACTATTTTTTTTTATCCGCAACACTGGTAGATCACATTTTCGTGGTGCGTTACGGAGTCTCAGATCTACCACCGAACACTAGTCTGAATTAATTCAAACTAGGGAACATATTTGTTTTTGCAATCAAAGGAACATATATTAGACCTTATTACATTTTATGTCTTAGAAAAAGTGACAATACTCGGATTGAGCCACCGAGGATGAGCTTGGAATAAGGAAAACATGGTTAGTATTCATTTATGTGAATTCTCATTTTCTATTTGATGTTCTATAGTTTGAATTGGTTAGGACTAGGGTTCTGATGCATGGTCAGTATCGAAGTCATTGTTTGTTTTCTTTGCAATAAACCTGGTTTTGACTGATAAAGGGGCGCGTCTTTGAAGAGTGCTATCACTTCTCAAAGGGTTTAAATAGCGGAAACTTTCAATTAAAGTCGATTCATTGCCAACAAAACAAAAAATGACAACTGTAACAACATAGAATACTTCATCATTTCTCAATAGTGATAAGGTAACTCGACATGCACAGGTGGTTTATGTCCCGAACAGTGGAAAAAAAAATATCTTTTCAAATAAGTCCCAGAGTGCGTCGCTCCAGTTCCTGCTCCAGTGTGCGGGCTAACTGGAATTAATACCAGACTTTCTAGAGGGGAAGACAATCACAAAATGGTATTATAACAACATCGAAAGACGTCGTAAAATAATTCAGTCAAAGTTTCAAACACAATCCCTACTTTTAATGTTCCAGTGTTTTCAGTACAATATAAAAAGGCTTTGCAATATAAGAAGTCTGGAAATTTGAGAAACTTTTTGACTACCCTGGGGGGTTCTAAAATGTCCTATTCATTCGTGCCACTACTGTCTTTTCATGCACATTTGATCGATTGTAAATTAAAAAAATGAACATATAAACCCCACTGTGAACTATACTTATAATGAAAAGTGCACCTTTTCTGCGAGTGTGTTTCTCAAACAGACTAATGCGAAGGTCGGCCAATGGCGACGCAATTCCTGGACGCCTAAGGAGTGACCTTTTTCGTCAAAATGCTCTGGTTGGGAATGAATTTGCCATTTCTTTGTTTTCCAACCCTGCTGCCGCTTTATATTCCGGCAATACATATATACATACACAAAGCTCAACTGCATCGGTAAAGGAGGTAAGCCATTCTGGCTGGGGCGCATTTATCATGAATTATCATATTAAGATCTTGACGTTATCTGATTTGCTGCTTTTATTGAATTTATAATAAAACCGTTCAGAGGCAGGACTTCAAAATGCAAAGGAAACCACCATCTTATGGAAAGCAGTGAACAAAATTCAATTGATTTGACCAGATGGTTGAACAAAACACGCAAGCCACACGCCACTCTCAGGTCTTACCAATATCGAATTCTCTTTTGCACTTTGCTGACCGAGTAGACGGAGGAGCAAAAAGATTCAGTAAATGAAATTACGCCAGGTAACATCATCCGAACAGAGTCGACAGTTATAAAGCATCCTCATCGCCACAACGTCTACAGGACCTCCACGAAAACCACCTTTGTTGGTAACTCTATTTTCCATGAGAGAAAGACGAACGAATGCAACGTCACCACCAACCAGAAGCTAAAGTCATAGCCTGTATTGCGCCAAGAAAATGAAACCGAATAAAGAAACCATAAAATCGTATCTTATTCTCGCAAGAGAGAACAAACAGCAGCACCACCAACATCATCATCTTCCTTCAGATCCGAGCCTTGCATCAGGGCGGTCTGTAGTACCGACTACAGATGGAATAAATCAGATCCGTTGTGTGGTTTGTTATTCTTCTCATAAAATCATCTGCCTTCGACCATGTTTGTCTGCATCTGGTGGTTCCATGAAGAGGTCTGCCAATTGCACTACCAACGTGATTTCTTGTACATTTATATCTGTCTCAACTCAAAATTACAAGTGATGAGTACAATTGACAGTAACGTGCTGATTACGAGCAATTTCAATTCAGCTGATGACATTGAGGGCTTTTGTGGTGGATGTTTCTATTTGCGGCAGATAGAAACGAATGAACGCCTGCTCAAGATTGTTGAAAATTCATCGAAGACGTTTGAAAACTGTAATAGAGCAAATTGTAGATGTTAAAAAAGAGCAATACAAACACAAGTATTTCAATCTAGTTAAGTCAACAATCGTGAAAATATGTAGGTTTAAGAAAATGCGTGCCCCTCATAACAGAAGCATTATCGAGAGTCATCGAGTATTATGTCACCGTTTTGGCTGCAAATGGTAATTTTAATTTGCATAAGGTGAGACTTAATAAATTTCACAAATGGCCAATTTGATTCCCCACTCCAATTTTTTTGAGGCATGTATTTAGGAAACTAGTAATATTTCCCATGCCGCAATTCCCATTTTACCCGGTTGTTGCTACACTGAAGATTTTTGAATAAAACTGGATATGTTTGTTTGTTTTCAAACATTATAATTAATTACGTGCTTCGTGCAACAACAAATAACATGATTAGTTTAAATGTATTAGACACGTGAACGCCAATTTAAGATTTCAAGTACAAAGCTATAAGGACTGTATCGAAAATAAGTCATCAACATATTTTTCTTGCAAATCATATAAAAAAATGATGTTTTGTTCAAACAAATGGATGATTCTTTATTGTACGGGATTGAACTTAAAGATTGTGAAGACCGGATGAAATACAAATATTCTCAGCTGTTTTTTGGAAACCCTATTCACAATCGCCCAATAGCGTTCGATGGGCCGAAGCTGAGTGCAATTTGGCGGATTGATGTCTTTCTCAGCGAAATCTATACCCACTTCCGTGAGCCATTTGAGAGGTGTTCTGGCCAAAACAGTGGAGAAGTACTACCTTCCGATATAAAGGCAGCAACTTCGTGTGCAGACACTCAGATCGATAGATTCCTGCATTTATTGTTCCGGTAGTGTAAAATATGGTAGACTTCATACCGCAGGAACATATTGCTTGTCATACCAGAACTTCTCGACCAAACTTATCCGCTTGAATCGACCTGTCTGAATTGTTTACATACTCTCCTACGATGACAGTGTCCTGGAAGGGTTTTTGAGTCCTCTTTGGTCTCGTCATCCATCTAAAAACTCACGAATATAATTTACGGACCCTTGTTGCTGCGCGTTACTTCTGTTTTGCACTTTGTTTGGCGTTTTTTGCTTCTTGTAGGTCTTCAGGTTGTTTCGTTTCTTGATACGTTGAATCATTCTGACGCTGGTTCCCGCTTCATTGGCCAAATCACGTTTCGACATTAATTTGTTCTTCCGAATTAGAGCTAACACTTTCTGATCCAGTTTAGGGTTTTCTTGGCTGTTCATCTAAAGAACAGTATTCCCCAAACTTGTATATGATGGATTTGACACTCGCTTGATGGATTCCAAAGCGCTTTGCCAATTGTCGCATAGTTACACCCTTTTTACGTAGCCATGTGTCCAAAACCCTGATTTTCACGTCTTTTTCAATGCGTGACAATTTGAAAACGAAGAATTTGAACCATGCAAACAAGTAAACAAACATAAGATGACAGTGGAACGCACAGCATGCTATTATGAACACATTAAAACTATCACAAATACACGCGTACAACGCAAATGTACGTGGATAGCTTGTTTTAGATACATTCCTAAGTGTAGATCTTCTTCGACGGTATTCGCTCCACCAGTAAAGTCAGCAACGTAAAAGTTCTTGCGTACTAATAAACCATCCAAAGCATACGAGTGCCCTGCGTCAATTGCATGTTTTTGGAGCGTACGGGCTGCTAGAAAGAAGGATGAAAAGACGCAAGATACAGTACGAAGTGAATTGTTTGAAAAGGAGTTGTTTCATTCAATCAAAACATACGCAGAAAAGAATGGACGTCAGTATGCTGCAACACTTACCTGCACATTATGGCGAAGTCTCAGCCACGTGTTAAATGAAGAATCGCAGGATTATTTTAAAGAAGTCCTACTGTACCACACGTAATCTTAAACCACAATAACCGAGATGCATCAACTATTCCGTCAATGGTATGAATGATACTCCAAATGGGTCCTAAGGAATAACCATACAAAGTTAGTTAGGGTATTGCTTCTTTAAACCACTTCGAGATGCCGGAAGAAGTACCCGCTGATCCGTCAAACACTACTTTAATTTTGGCGGTCGTGTGCTCTTATTTTATTCGACTTATTTATCTCTCCCTCATTCGACTGCAAAGGATCAATTACATGTGGTCGAATGAAATTTAGTCCAATGAACTTATCGTCAAAAGACCATTTATTTGAAAGGACATTTAGACGAAAAAACATTCAGTTTGCCCTGTTTGGTGCACAGAACAAACTAACCTTACCAATCAGACCAAGGTTGGTGTGGCCTCTGCTATACACAGAAGTTGTCTTGATTGTAATCGGTCCATGGCTGTATTTCGCCAGCCTCGCTGTCTGCGGAGGGTCCGCAGTTCGCCTTCAACTTGATCGATCCACCTTGCTCGTTGCGCGCCTCTTCTTTTTGTACCCATCGGTTCGTTGTCGAGAACCATTTTCACAGGCCTGTCGTCCGACATGCTAACGACATGCCCAGCCCATCGTAGTCGGCTGATTTTTGCGATGTGTACGATGGGAGGTTCTCCCAGCAATTGGTGCAATTCTGTTCATTCGCCTCCTCCACGTTCCGTCTTCCATCTGCACTCCACCATAGATCGTACGCAGCACCTTCCGTTCGAAGGCACCAAGGGCGCGTTAGTCCTCCACAAGCAATGTCAATGTTTCGTGGCCGTAGAGAACTACCGGTCTAATTAATGTCTTGTAGACGGTTAACTTTGCAGTTCGGCGAACTGTACGGTCTTAGCGTACTTCGGAGTCCAAAGTAGGCACGATTGCCAGCCATAATACGCCTTTGTATTTCTCTACTGGTGTCGTTATCAGCGGTCACCAATGATACACGAATGTGTCTACTACCTCGATTTCATCACCGTCGATCTGAAATCGTGGTAGGGGGACACTTTCTTCTCGTGAGCCTCTTCCTTTCAAGTATTTTGTTTTCAACGCATTAATCACAAGCCCAATCCTACCAGCTTCAGCCTTAAGTCTGATGTACGTTTCCGCCATCGTCTCAAAGTTACGTACTACGATATCAACGTCGTCGGCAAAGCCAAATAGTTGGACAGACTTCCTGAAGATCGTGCCACTCGTGTCTATTCCAGCTCTTCGAATCACACCCTCCAATGCAATGTTAAAAATCAAACACGACAATCCATCACCTTGCCGTAGCCCTTTCCGAGATTCGAAGGGAGTGTCGAGAGTGTCCCTGATACTCGGACGACACACATCACTCGATCTATCGTTGCTTTGATCAACCGCGTCAGTTTTTCCGGAAATCCATATTCGTGCATGATCTGCCATAACTGGTCTCGATCGATTGTATCAGACGCTGATTTGAAATGGATGAAAACACAGAACAAAACGTTTATTAAATAGGTCGTTGGGAGTATCTAGTCTTAGAACGTTAAGTGATGCTCAATTTCTATTTTAACGATTGTGACCTAGGTTTTAATTATAGTTAAATTAGGACAATGCACTGTTCGACAAATTTGTAGCATTTTTCAAGAGCTACAATTTTATCATCCACCATATTCATAAATTCAGCTGTTGAACCAATTTATCAGTGCACTAAGGAACATAGAAAGGGTGGACGGGTTACGCGCTTAGGCAGCTGATTAGGCCGATTATTCCAAAAGTTATAAGGAAGATCCTGGTAGGGCCTCCAAATTCTGACTTATGCACCAGACGACGAGAATCGTCTGCCAGCCCTACAGCAGGGTACTTCAGGTACTTACAATTTTCGCCTGTCGGTTGTTACCTGGCCGGCCTGCCACGGCTCCTTCGCTGTTCGTTGTTCGCTTTCGTCGATGTGTGTCAGCGCCGAAGCTTATCGAATGCATGGAACCCCTCGATATGCCCGGAAGATGGATGTGGTTCACTGATACGGCACAGGATGGACGTTTGAATTCGACTTTTCTGTCCGGCGATCTGAACGGGAAAGATCGAACAAATGCTCTTTTTAGGCCCAGAAGCATTAGTTTTCTTATTTTCCGTTTTTCATCCGGTCCTGCTTTCTTGATTTTAAAATGATCGATTCCTATTTTTTTAAAGTCGACCAACTGACCTTTTAGACAAGTGACACCCAAAATCCCCCTCCCCCTCCAAATTGGCATACTGATTCGAGTATGATATTTCCTACTTCCAAGGCGCTAATTACACTAAAAATAGGGTTCTGAATGAAATGTTGAACGAAAGTCCGTTTCAAACTCCAGTCATCCAAACTTTTGCCTATAGTTCAAGACTCACTTTTAACTGTACTTTAAACTCCTGTAATGTCACTTCTATTCTTTTTTTGGATGGTCTGATTCACTGATGTTCTCTTAATAGTCCACGTTTCTTTACGGCTTTTTTTTTATTTGGCCACTCAAAACAGAAAGAAAACAAGAAACAATACAATTCATACGATAAACCATAAAAAGATCGAAAATTTGATGAAAAAAAAAGAATTGATTCCATCTTCGCGCACCATCCCAGTTGAAAGGACATTTAGTCCGATGGACATTTAATAGAAAGGACACTTCGTCGAAATCTCAAAAAATCTTACTTGATGGATCGGATCTATATTTGGTCAAAAGACATTTGGTGGAATTATATTTTGTCGCTAGGACATATCGAATGTATATTTTGTCTAAATCTCAGAAAACTAAAGTTTATTGATCAGCTATGTAAAATTTCACCAAAAGGAAGTTTGGATTTGAAAATTAAGATTAAAAAAATAAACAACACGTTTGATGCCTTTAAAGCATGTTTAGTATGAGAAAGCAATATATAACATATGATGTTATTGGAAATTGCTGATACGATTTACCAATTTTCATTTTGATATGATTTTCCTTAGTTACACATATAGCAAAACTAACAATGCGTGTTATTTTTTGATCATACACTATTCCTATTTTAGATTACAGAATTGTTATCTGTATCGAAAACAAGTTGGCAACACATTATTTCTTATAGCATGGAATAAATAAACAACAAAAATTAAAAACAACTGTATCAGTTAATTCAAGTCCTGCTCTTTTTGTTTAAACAAAATAAATGAATGAAAGCCTCTTTAATTTCAGAATTTTCTGATTTTGGATTTGACACTAGTTTTGTCGCATTTTCTGGAAACTGCAGTCCAATTCTTTTTGAAATCTTCCATGATCTTACCCTCCTTACCACTCTTCTTGAAATTGCGCTTGACGATAGCCCAATAGCGTTCAAATGAACAAAGCTGTGGACGATTGGGAGGGTGGATGTCTTTCTCAAAGAAATCTACTCCATTTTCTTGCATCCATTGTACTGTGGCTTTGGCCTGCTTGTATACCGAAAGCATCCTTTTCCGCAAACACTCAGTACGGTAAACTTCGGCATTGATCGTACCTTTAGTGTAGAGAATCGATGACTTGGAGGCGCAGGAAAAAATTGAGTGTCATACGTGAATCTTCTGGCCAAATTTTTCCACCTCGAGCGACTTTTCAGAGATGCTCACATCTACACCGATGACCTTGGTATAAGATTGCGTTTCTGTAAGCCTTCTGGACATATGTTTCGTCATCGATCAAACCGCAGGCAGACGGTCTTTGCAAAAGTCGGCTGTATAACATTTTGGGCTTTGGTTTTTGCCCTGGATTTTGGCTCAACACTGCTGTTATGCTATTTTCTGCTTCTTAAAAATCTTGTTGTTGCGCTTCTTGATTATTTGATTGATACATTCCGACGGAGGTAACAGTCTTTTTGGCCAAATCACGAATATACATAGATCTGTTCCGAAGGATGAGGTTGACTACCTTTCGATCCAATTTTGGATCAGCTGGACATGGTTTTCTTCCTCTTCTTGGCAGTTCATCGAACGACTAGTGTTCACCGACCTTGTTGGTGATAGATTTTACGCAGTCGTGATGAATTCCGAAACGTTTCGCTATTTTGTTCATCGAAACATCCTTCTCACGAAGCCAAGTGTCCGCCACTTGAATTTCAATACTCTTTTCGATTCGCTGCATTCCGAAAACAATCACTGTTTACCGAAAGTTCAGGGGCTGATCAAGTTGTTGACAGATGAACGCTTCGAATGTTGAATGGCTCATATTAATAATTTCGAAGAAACGGAGATAGCTTCGTTAAAGTATAAAATTGCACCCTAAAACATGAGTTTAATCTAATTGTTATGTTTTAGTATTTTCAGTGCGTGGAGTAACGATTATGATGTAGAAGAAGATGTTCGCTTATCACCATGAGGCACCAAGAGTGGACAGTAATGTTTGCTAGAATGAAAGATATGAAGAGAAAGTGTTGAAAGTTCCGTCAGTGTACGGTAGATTGGAAATAGAATAGAAGTATTGAGCGAAATGGCATGGATAATACTCGAACCAAGGACGTTACCTTTGCCAAACATCCCACTGCGGGGTAGTTCAAGGCAGGAACGGATCCGCCACCTTGACCCGCAGTGGGATGTTTGGCAAAGGTGACGTCCTTGGTTCGAGTACTACTTTACTCATGCCTTTTCGCTCAATTTTCAATACTTCTATTCTATTTCCAACCTACCGTACACTGACGGAACTTGCAACACTTTCTCTTCATATCTTTCATTCTAGCAAACATTACTGTCCACTCTTGGTGCCTCATGGTGATGAGCGGAACATCTCCTTCTACATCATAGGAGTTTAATGTTTCGTGAATCTCTTTCCTTATCTCAGTCGATAAAGGTACAGCTACAAAGCAAAATTTTAGAGATCACCCTGGTCTAGAAATTATTCGGGAAGGAAAATTTCTCGACTCCTTGGGCTAAGGGTAAGATTGTTCTTATGACTGAATGAAAATGGTACTGGCATCGAACGCTCTCAATCAATAACTATGCTAGTGCTTTAAGAACACAAAGTTGATAGCAAGCCTTAAGCTACTTGTGAGAGCAATAACCTTGAAAGCCAAGAAAGACGAAGAATAATATTTGTGAACAAAAATCGTGAAACTAAAGGTGTATCTCACCTACTACTGATGTAACATGACTTTTTTTAATTCGCTTGTCTCACGATCTGCAATCTTAAAATCAAGAAGTGATGATGTCATAAGTTTTGTGTATTCTTGTTCGTGTTAGTCTTAGTCATCTGCCTAAGCTCTATTTAGTATTTACAAAAAAAGCTCATAGACAATCTGGAAATTACTTTTATATGAGTCTAGGGATCTGAAATAAGGTATATCCAGAAAACTCACCAGCCGATAAGTTTTATTAAAATTGGTATTTCATCTAAAACTATTTTATATGATATCAGCGGAAAAATTCATTGCAAATGATTCCTTTGATTTTTAATTCAACCACAATGTTGGCCTACTTCTTTTTATAATAAATATGCAATATCTTTAACCATTATTTCACGATAGACATGAAACGTTCTAATAGAAGGCACCTTGGTTTAAAGTAAATACGATGGCAGAAGATTTCTATCGATAGGTCAAATTTATTGGATCCACAGGCCAACATATCATAGATTTTCCCTAGGTCTGGGTATGGTGAAGCATGAATCTACTTCCTGTACTTTATGATTATTCTGAAAACGCTTTTGTTCAATTCAATGCATCACTCAATTACTTCGGAATGAAAATCTCCTTGTTCATGTGAAACGCCAATTTCCGGATCTACCCCAATTTACCGCCTAGCAGCATCAGATAGAAGGGCAAGGCGCGACCGACGCGACTGACGAGGGATTCGTTCTCATAAAACTTTGATTCCAACAAATTATGCCAAGGCCGAAAAGCAACAGAGCAAGAAAGAATTTAATTCGTCCCTGGTGGTCGTCGTCGCGGCTCTCCGGAGCTCACTTCCTCTGCTTCTATTATTGTCGAACATAAAAAAGGAAGAGGAAAATTGTTTTAATTTTCCCTTTAAATATTGCCTTTCCAGCTGAAACCTGGAACTACCCACAGTTGATATTCACATAAATTGTGACATAATTGTGCAATCAAACCGCTCTACGCTCTAGTAAAGAACTATATGCATCGCTTCAGGACGAGAGTAAAATTTTCGTTGAACGGATTTTTTTCTGTTTTTCAACTGTTACGACAATATTGCATTCCACTTTCGGTTATCGTTCCATTCACAAACCTTCCCGGGCATCACAAAAACGGACGTCCTCAATTTCTTCGTTTTCTAGTCTTTTCCATTTTCGTGTTTTAGTGTGTTCATTCCCTCACACTGCATGTAGAGAACATCTTGGAGCTCCAAATTCTAAGGAAAACTCTAATTCTTGACTGTTGCCAGCTTGAGCAGCCGGTTGTTCTCTTTACATGGGAGCCGACGTGGCGTATAAAAGGAAGTTAATGACCTTCAAGTTATAAATAAACCTCAACCCTCAGCCGTAGACTCGAGACAAATGCGGGAGCGGGAAGGAAAACTGCACTAGATAGGTGTTATAGCATCTACAGCAGAATGAGTCTGCGATGCCAACCAGCCAAACAAACAAACAAGACCCAAATGGGAAATGATCATTAGACGAAAAAAGGGCGGCAATGGAAGTAGCTCATAGCGACCACATTTTCCCGTGCTTTTTCGTCATTAACTCGAATTTGTTTGCTCAGTCATACTCTTGTGCATATAGTGGAGACTACGACCGCGACAAAATGTAGTGATTCTTCCTAGTGGTTGCGCCATCAAGTCGGCTTCAATCGAAGGGTGTGTATGAGCCTGGCAGTTGCTCTGTGCTTCTTAGTCTCACACCCTCGCATAAACATTGGCTCATTACCGATTCGAGTTCTTCCCCTTCGCTCCTTCTTCATCACCTGCCAGTCATAAAACTATTTCACGGAAGCATGCATGACGCATACTTTTATTTTATAAGCTAGCCAAACTTGGGAGCACATTTCATTAGTCATAGCAATCAGCATAACATTTATACGAATGCTCATAGAATTTAGTTTCCTGTGTAAAATATGTATGAAATGAACAAATATTTCCGAATTGTCTGAAACCTAACTGTGTAAGAAATCAATCAAGCTTATCTAGCTCATATAGGCACTTATATCAACCTAGACTCAGCCAAACGTGCTCAATGGCAAATGTGTCTGGGCGACAAGTGCATCTCCATCTTAACCGGATCCTTCATATCGTTCTCAGCCGCAAGTGCAACGAACACGTGAGTACTTAGCAGGGTTATTGTTCCACGTAAGTGAGCAATGCTGCCTGAGTGGTCTGTGCACAATGGAGAGTCAATTGTCTGTCAAATTGAATGGCGCACCATATCACTTTGTCGGATTATGTATCCTCGCGGGCTCTGCAGTCCAGGAGGGGATATTGGCGGCTTCGAACATTTAGTGGAAGGGTTACAATTCAAATGTGAATACAGAATGTGGCACGCGTGCTCTCTCAAATACTTAAGCACAGACAATGATGTTTGAAAGTAAAGCATAACATTGATCGTATATAGACATAGTTTGTTAAGATTGAATGTAGAAGTCAGAGGATTTTCACACATGCATGTTTAATCGTAACCGTTTTCATTGCTCCTAAGGTATTCGGCAGGACATTTATTACAGGCACAAATCTCTGAAATTATTTCCACTTTATGAGATTTGCAAAACGATCATTGAAGAATTTGAGGTAGACGAGTTTTTCATAATTGGATCGAAACAGATTTAAACTACACATCGTAATAAAAAATAACATATTTAGTTAAGTGGGCAACAATATGTATCGTTAGAAGCATAAAATAACCGATAAATTTTAAACTCAGATAGTGAAGAAGTAAGGGTATTCAGGTAGCGCATGATATACATTTACTGCGGCAAAAACCTAAGGGTTCATTGAAGATCAATTGAAATTTACGCATTAAAGGGGGTGGACACATTTACGTGTACTGCATGAATATCGCTAGTATAATTTACAATCTTTTCATGGCCTGATAAAATAGGTGAAACACACCAAACAAAAAATCATCAATATTAGACCAGCTTATTTAATAAATAAAAGTATGGAATTTTCCTGAGATTTTAGCTTCTAATCCAATGTTGAGTATAAAGACTGCCCCAGAAAGTAATGACGCTCCCAGTTTTTTAGGTAAAATACTACACAAGTGTTGTAAATTTATTTTTTATTAGATATACCGTTAACATTACAGAAGCACATCAGGTAAGTGTCTCAATATTTGCAATCTAACGATTGTTTGCTAGCGTCATGCGAACATTCTCAATAAGATCTGTTGAATGGTATCTGCTGCCGAGACATGTTTCCTAAGATGTGCCCTCGTCAATGCCCGAAATGCTTCAATTGGTTGAATTTTCGAGCAATTAGGAGGGTACATGTCCTTTGGAACGAATGAAACATTCTTGGTGGTATACCATTCTACCGTCGGTTTCGCGTAATGGCAAGACGCAAGATCTGGCCAAAAGACAACAGGATGCTTGTGGCTTCGAATCATAATTGAAGTCGTTTTTAGAACCACTCTATGATTTATATTCCACTGTTCACCAACGCAGTGTGATGAAGTGTTGCGAAATCTTACCACAGCCACAAATAGTTTTCCAGACCATAGCTCTCTTACCAAACTTTTTGATTTGAATGGATGACTCAGGCAGGTAAATATCGAACCAGACTGATTCCCTTCACGCACCTTATAATATTGTGGCCCCAGCAAGGATTTTCACGAAGGTTTCATCATCCATGATTATACAGTTCAAATTCCCTGCAAGTATCATATCGTACAACAACAGCAAAGTCTAAGTTTCACGTAAGTTTAATCGTCCATCAAAATACATCTGTTGTACTTGGACACTACTTGCTCGTTTAACTTCCTTGCACAGATTTTGGAAACCAGGTTTTTTCTTTAGCGTTCTGTTGGGATATTCACAGGCAAGGCACGACCGAAATTCTTCTCGCATACAGATTCACCAATCCTTACTGTGCGACAAAGTGAACTTTTTCACCAAATCACGCCCGGAGATCCAAGTATTCTTTTGGAATGCCCTGATTATCTTCGCTCGTAGCTCCAATGTAATGTTTTCCGAAGACGTTTAAACACGGTATTCAAAGTCGATTTCGGAAACTTGACAACCTTTGTGATCATTTCTCCTTGAGGGTTTTCGATGGGTTTTCAACGTGAGTGTTCAGAATATTCTCACGTCTTCCACGTAAGTATGAATCTTGATGATAGTTTTACCACTGAATGAACAATTCTTCCGAATCAAAACGCCAGCATAAGTCATCCGCGCTATGACTAGAGACGTAATAATAATTGAAAAGAATCGGTTAGCTGAAACGGACTTCCTAAGTACACCTGGGGATCATCGCAGCCGACAGAATCGCAAATTAACCACGTTTTGATTTAAGAACTGTACTTCTCCGGCATAATTGACGTCAGAACCTATAGGTAGTTATAGTTTCAAATGAAATGCTTCATGATTTCATGAATCAACCTGCCCGTTTTCGTCACTAAAATTGGAATCATAAATGACAGGTGTTAATAATCATTAATTATAGTGCATGTTTTCATGAATTTAATTTATGGATACTAATCAGATGCTTCATGATTTCATGAATCAAGTTGCCACTTTTCGTCATCAAAAATCAAAAACATAACGCCAAAGTGGCGTTACGTTGGATCATAACAAGCTGATTCATGATTTCATGACTTTTACTCATGGTGTATATTCATAACATGAAAATACACGTTTTTTTATTGTATCATGAACCATTTTGCTAGTTCCGAGCACCAGATTTTTTTGCCGTGCATCTTAGCGCTTACACCGACTCAGACCACTACCTGGTGATGGTAAAACTGCGACCATAACTATCGATCGTTAACAACCAACGTACGGTACCATCGCTCATCCCGGTACAATCTCGAACGACTGAAGCAACCAGATGTCGCCACATTCTATGCGCAGAGTATCGAATCAGCGTTGCCGGATGAGGGAGTCAACGACGCGGCTGAGAAAGTCGTTGGGTAAGTAGAACATAGCCCGTGAAACGATTAGTTCGACGAGGAGTGTATGAAGTTATTGGTGGAGAAGGAGTAATGCTACAGCAAGAGACCCCGGCAGAACACGGACCATTATAGACGGAAGCGGCGTCAGCAGACCCATCTGTTTCGGGGGGAAAACTCTAGCTGGAAGAAACATAGTGTGAGGATATGGCACAGATCCATCACACTTGAAAAGTTGTTGAAGTTCTATCAGAAGCTCAAGACATCTCCATGATCACATTTGAGCCATGAGCCGAAATTTGTAGAATGCCCCTATTCCCAAATGGACGTGAGGTGATTGAAAGGTAAAAGCAGTACTACGACGAAAACCTTAATGGTGCTGAGGAGACAAGCGTACAATTCCAAGACAGTGGAAGTAATTACTTCATCAGCACAGCACCACCTCTTACGGAGGAACAAGTTCTAGATGCTATCCAACTACTCAAGAATAACAAGGCGGCTGGCAAGGATGGTATCAGAACTGAACTTATCAAGATGAGCCCGGAGAAGCTATCCATCTGTCTGTATAGGCTGATATTCCGAATCTGAAGAAGTGAACACAAGGGTTTATTTGCTCCTTCTACAAAAAGGATGACAAGTTGGAGTGTGAGATCTATCGATCAATAACAATCCTCAATGCCACCTACAAAATATCCTTGATCATGCTGCGTCGTCTATCACCAACAAAAAAAATGAGTTCCTGGGAGGTTTTCAGACCAGTTTCATAGACGGGCGCTCAACAACGGACCAGATCTTCATTATACGGCAAATCCTTCAAAAATGCCGTGGTCCTGACGTATCACTTGTTCATTGATTTTAAGGCGGCGTATCACAGTATCGACCGCACAGAGCTATGGAGCATTATCGACGGCTTTCCTGGGAAGCTCAAAATGGAAGCACCATTAATTATGTCACGCAGAAGGGGGGTAGGGGTCTTTTGGAAAACGTGACAATCCATACAAAAAACTTTGAAGGTCCATACAAAAAACCTGAGGGGGGGGGGGGGGTGTACATACGAAGTCACTTTTTGCGTGACATAATTAATGGACGTTGCCCAAGATTTATAAAAGCTACGATGGACGATGTCCAAAACTACGTGAGGATTGGGGAACATTCAAACTCGTTTGAATCATGTCGGAGATTACGACAAGCTAATGGACTTTCATGCCTGTTGTTCAACATTGCGCTGGAAGGAGTCATGTGAAGAGCCGGGCTAAACAGCCGAAGTGCGATTTTCACTTGATCGTGGGTGATATGAATTTTCAGCAGAAACTTTGGAACGGTGACAAAACTGCGAGCCCACCTGAAACGCGAAGCAGCAAAAGGCGGACTGGTTGCGAATGTATCGAAAACAAGTACATGCTAGTAATAGGGACAGATTGCGACAGAGTCCGCTAAGGAAACAGCGTAACAATAGACTTTACTTTGAAGTGATGGAGAAATGCGTTTACCTCGGATTCTTGCTCACAGCAGACAACGGTCGTGCGTACTATGGACTCCAGAACAAATTGCGGTCAAATAGATTCCCCCCCTCACTAAATCTACCATGTACAAAACGCCGACAAAGCCGGTGGTTCACCACGGGCAAGAGACTTGGACAATGCTCGAGATTGACCTGGAAAAACTTGGTGTTTTCAAACGTCGCGAGCTTAGCTTCGCCATCTTTGGTGGTATGCAAGAAAACGGTGTGATGCGGCGAAGGTTGAGCCACGGAATCACCCACCTCTATGGCGAACACAGAATCCAACAAAGGCTATATATGAAAGAATACGTTAGGCAGGGCATGTTGCGAGAATGCCAGACAACAACCCTGCAAAGATAGTGTTCATCTCCAATCCAGCCAGTTCAAGAAAACGAGATGCTCATGGAGCAATAATGATGATAAACCATTGATTTGACCCGGTTTTGCTTCATGCCACTACTTCAAAACAATGTAGAATTGTATGAGGCTAATTCTGTGGATTTTGTATCGAAAGACATGAACCCAGCAAACTGTCCTGAACGCCGTTAGATCGAAATCTATTGGGCCATGCTGAAGCGCGAACTTTGAAAGATCAAAGGAGAGGCGAGGGATGGAAATAAAGTAATAAGGAATTAGAAACAACTTACAAAAACGTTACGGAAATGGCTGTACAGGCTTGGATTAAGGGCGTTAATTCCAAACTTCGAGCATTTCACTCGAACTCATTCTAAAATGAAACCGACGTATTTTAGCTGAAATAAATACATAACTTGACATTTGGATTGTTCGGAATAAGTTTTAAAAAAATCAGTGGGGTTGTGTTTAATACACGACCCGTTGACGTAGACTACGTTAATCCGTTTGATTAGTTTCGTTAGTTTCGTAGCGGAACATTCACAGACCCGTTTTTCGTACCCGTTTTATATCGTTCAATGCTGCATATAAGACCTCCCCTCACTGCTTCATATATGACTTCCCTACCACATATCACATTTGAAATCTGTGATAGGAAACTAATGCGCATTAAGTAAATTTAGCCTGCAAAACAAAATTACCAGACACCACCTTTGATTTTCGTTATTTTCAATAGTTTATAATTGTTAACGGATAATTTTTGTTAATTAAATTGATATGCGGGAAAATCTCCAACCGATGTTAACATCTTGCAAATATCTGAGCATATATTAAGTTATACGCGTTTAATTTGTAACGCTATTTCGTGACGGTCGCTTATTTTTAGATTTTCAGTTGACACCCTACCCTTGCCGTAAGACGTAGTCTACGTCAAAAAATAAAACGTACGATGTACACACTTAAAAAGTTAAACTAAGATTGTCTTTAATTCTCGAATCAAAGTATATTTAAACCTAACTATAGCGCTAAAAGCTCTATTCTTGCCAATTCCTATCAGTATGTCCAATGTCCAGTCGTTGCAGCTATTATGTGCTGCTTCCCAAATTCCCATGTCCGTTACAGCTTGTGTGCAGGTCTGATGTCCGTCTTCTGGTTGACATTCGCTGATGGTGTCGGTGTCCGATGATTACGTTTGCAGCTTTACCGTTCCATGCTTGCAGGTGATGAAGGGTGTCGATATTCTTGTGGATTTATTGTTAACTAAATAATATACTGAACGATTGTAAAAATATGGTTCCATGGCGATAACTCTAGCTTTTATCAATCAATCTAAAGTGTTGCTATAATTATCAACTCACCATTTACATCAGTGATCGTTATTGCTGCCGTCTCGGGGTTAGAGACAATTGAAATTTCATGGAAGAGAAGAACGAAGTGGGGAACATAGCTTACAAAACATCTGTACATTTATTTCTAATGCATTAAATTGTTTATAGGTATTTTATTTTTTATTTTAACATTATCTTAATAAAACAAACAATACACACATCTGTCCGCACTTAAATCTTAACATTAAATTTACAATCGCATATAAATATTACTCAAAAACACAGTTGCAAGAGTTTCATGATCTCTATATTACAAACATCCAAAATGTTTTGAACTGGTAGGAAAGATGTACCTATATTAATCTCATCACTTTGCAATTCGTCCTACTTGAAATAAAACGATATACACGTGACAGAATTAGTTAGTAATGTTTGTTGTAGTTATTTAACGTAAGCAAACATTATTAGAAAACGAAACCGATCCCTCAACTGCCCAATTGTTTGATTCATCGTAGGATGAATATACGAACAATAAGATTAATATTGGAGCAGTAACCCTACATTGAATGCTCTGCCCTAATAATCTTCGTTCGTTGTTTCTAGTTATATTTTTCACTTCTACATTTGTTTAATGTTGCGTTATCCAACGTTAGCCTTTCCTGGTAATGTCTAAGCAAAGTCTTAATAATCAATTTGGGAAATGTTGGTACCTTTACAATCCCTCCTCCTGATAACGTTGGGTTTTCAACGCGAGGGTGTAGATGTTTTTCTTCACTCTCATTTTATTTTTGTTGGGGCGTAGAACCACTGCGTCCACTGAGTTGAACTTTTGTGGTACTCTCATTGTATCATCGAAAACTTTTGAAACTGTTTAAACACAAAATCTTTAATAGTGCATAAACAGTTCTTCCGAATCAGAACACTGCCTTCTTATTTCTCGTAACGAGTGCTACTGTAATTGAAAAGAAGTGGTCATATTCTAATAGGATCAGGCATAAGCTCTATTCTCAGTACAAAAGTTAATTTCAGAATACTGGATATTTCGTGATTCGTACAATAAGCAAAAACACACGTAAATAAGCGTAAAACACTATTTCCACTTTCAAATCATGAAATTAATGGTGGCTGATAATAGAAATCTCAATATAAATACAAATCATATGAATCTCACCAAATATGACCTCCATAAAAACATAAGCATGCACTCGTGGGCGTCCTTACACAGTAATCCAGTTTACACGTATATCCCAAAATGCAAGCGTGATATACATGTATATATTCCCTGTGGTTAAATCGTTTATAATGCCATAAAACTCCTTGTACGTGTAAAAGTGGAGGCGATATAACTGCATTGAATGAAATTTAGATATCGACAACGATTTAAAATCTAAATATATACGACTTGATGGACATTCTTACGATCAAATTCGTTACGAGCACAATGTTTTTAATGTGTATTGTTACGATGCTTTTTATTAAACTCTACGACTTTATAACCATACATTTGCCGCTAAACAAAAGTATGCGTACAAGTTATTTGATTATAAACACGATAGTAATTGGATGCATATACGACCAATTTCATGATTATATACCGATTTGGATTGGTATTTTATACGACTTGATCTAAACGTTTCCCAAAAATTAATAACAAGGCCACCGGTCATTGATTCCTTATTGTAGCATAGTGAAGCAGCCAAATTCATGTTCCTCATGATAAATCTGATTTTTTTTTTAATACTTTTTCCAAATAACTTAACCACTTTCACTTAGTCTCGAGTCGAGCACTCTTATGTCGGTAAACGTCATCCAGTACACTGCACCATATCGTAGATATGAAATATACTGATATTCGGCAATCACATTTTTCATTCATCGTATAGAAGCCCAAGGTAAATCGTTTAATTTGTTGAATTGTTATACGATTTAAAATAAAATCATATGCGGAAAACTTCATTACTTTGTGCGATTTAACATGTAAACATACACGATATTCTCCACGTTTGCCGACATTGTTGTTTTCATTGGTTTCAACGCGTTCATCTGACCATCCGTTCATCATCTAAACATTAAGTGTATCCAAGTGTCCGATAAATTATCCGAGTTAGCACTAAGAAGTAAGTATCTAAGTACAAATAAATGTATTGCTAATTGAATTAAAATAACACACAAATTTCTGCCAAGATGTTTACTGTGGCACAGTTCTATGAGAGGCAACAGCTATGTGTTCTAGCGGTTCCAGCTTCTTGGTTATTTAATGTGAGCTAAATTGACGAATGAAATGGTAAATAAGTTTCTAGGATTGGAAAAGGCTCGTCTATAAATGGATTAAAATGTTCGACGACTTCACATTAAACACTATTTAAAATATATATAAAACGATTTGGCTCATACATAAGATGAAAATTTTATTATTATTATAATTTAAATCGTAAAGCATGTTTTGCGTTACCACTTTGTACGATGTGTTCCATATAGTACATATATTTAAAAATAATTGGATAATGTAAATGCATGGAATAGATACGACTTTTCACATTCAAAATCCGGAGGTTTTCACATCATTATGCGAGTTTAATTGAACTATCGTAATAAGTACTAAAAAAATGCATTCTATGCGATAAATTGTGCATATCGACCATACATAGCATATATTATAGTGATTTCAATTTACATTTTATACGATATTATCTGTGAAATCTTATACGACTTCTGGTTGTCTGGGTACTTTTTATTATCTTATTCTCTGTATGAAAAACGAAACATTGACAAGCACAATAAATAAGGCCAATATTTTACTATTTTTTTTAAATAATTAAACGACTAACGTAAATTTCTTTCATTAAGCCGTTTGATAATTTAAATGGAAAAAAAGTGGAAACGTGTGGTCTACTTCACCGGAATTTATAATCATATCCAAATTTAAAATAGAAAATATCATGAGGAGCGCACAGTGTTGCGGAAAGTCACATAAAACAAATGGCATTGCCGAGTGCATTCAAAAAATGATATGAAAGATAATTTTAAGATCTTTCAGGGCAGTTTAAATAATTATTTGATTGAATCGAAAATGATATTGGATTTAAATCCGAATTTCCTGTTTTTTTTTTTATTTGGATCTCCGATTCCAAGACTTATCTTTTTCATCTTATTTTCAAAATCATTCATTGATATTGGCTACGAAATCATTTAATAACTTACGATATAATGGTATTCTCTGTAACGCATGCTAGAGAAGCCTTACCAACGACTATAAAACTAACAATATTTTTTTCTTTCTATACAACTTGGCCACTTTATTGATCATAAATGCACTGGTTTGTCATTTGAGAATGGTTTTCTTATCACAATTATAAGTTTTGGATCGCTGGATCTTGCCACTTATCGTAGAATTGTTTTTGGTCATACTCATTTGACATAATGTCATAATCTCATAATAATGAAACGTGACCAACGAAGCGTCATCGTCACCTTGAATACTACTCAGAATCGAATTTTCATTAATTATAATTTATGTACATATTCAGACGTATCCAACATGTTCGTCTTAGTAAAATGTTAATCTATCGCCATCTGCTTCATCAAAACCAATCAAAACAATCTAGATGTTTATTCTTACCTACTTGTCTATTACTGTTTTCATGTGCCAATCTAGCTTAATTAGATTCAGGTTTTGCCTCAATCCTGGTCCAACTTACGATCGGCAAACCGTGTAGACACATAATCGCATTATTCAAGCACGCCTACGTGTAAGTAACGTCACTCACTATCCGCCATTGGTTAACCAACAGAAAACGAATAGTCGAAATATACATTAGATTAATACATTCGTGAATATTTTACGTGAAAATCCCTAGACATGAACGCAAACTATACACATGTGTGGGCCCGTGGGTGAATCTAGTATTCGAGATTTAATTATTCACCTAGATTCGATACTCGATGAGCTTCACACATATGTGACAACGGTGCACAAGGAGCAATCTCGCAATTATGCTCCAAGGCTAATTCTATCGGATCCAACAGTTGCTTCTTCGATGCGAAGGAACGCGGTTGAATAATTAAAACGTTTTCCAGCCAATCGTCCAGATGACGGTGGCAGACCAAAGGCGTACATCGTCATGTGTTGATTCGCTGAGAGCAGGATGACATTCCAGTCCGGAACGGTGCTTGTCTGGACAGTTTCAAGGCAATAGAAATGATTTATTGTAATTAAATAAAAGCAAAAAATCAAGAATGGTGAAAAGATGGATTGAACCTGTTCCAGAGAGTGAATGTGCGCGAAACAGTGAACACAGGAGCTGGAGGAAGATCGCTTGGCGACCATATGTGTCCGGTCTGCTGATGCACATATTTTCTCACAGATGATACAAACGGTGTGGAATGATGGTTGCAAGGAATTAAGCAACGACGAACGGAATGAGTGCAAGAGGAAAAGTTAATCTACTTCTTTCTTCC
The DNA here is from genome assembly GCA_024533555.2 of Aedes koreicus. Taxonomy (NCBI): domain Eukaryota; kingdom Metazoa; phylum Arthropoda; class Insecta; order Diptera; family Culicidae; genus Aedes; species Aedes koreicus. The sequence goes on from JAHHFK020003654.1 coordinate 456,589, forward strand.
AGATAGATGACATAAGAGGAGTAGTTTTTTTTTTATCAAATGTTGTATAAATTGTCTGGTGTGAGATTTGCTGATTTTCAATAACCCATGCAATATGTTTGGCATGAACGGTTTAAATTTACTTCGAACTAATACCAATCAACTTTTATTCAGAACAAAACTGTTATTTCGCATTGAAAAATATCACTTTTTTTAATAAGAACGTCACTGCTTTCTTATCAATACTCTAATCTTGTACCACAACATTTTGAAAAAAAATGGTGTAAATTGAGGAATCATGCGCAGTGCTGTCATGGTAAATTGAGAATTGGCTACTCACTAATTCTTCACATTCCGGCTCTTCGTCCAGTGCTCTGATTCAATCCAAAATGTGCACTTAATGGCTCTTTCCTAAACAAATTGAGCACAAGGTAGAACAATCAGTTTTTGAGCTAGTTACTCTGGGAGTAACTATGAGAAACCATCACGATAAGGCCGTTCGAACGTTTAGGTAGGTGAAATTCACAGTCAAGAGAAGTTATTTTTTTGAGAACAAATATTTGAAATTTTTTTTTTGCAAAAAAAAACGCAATTCTCTTTGAATAAAATGTACACGTGATCAGAAAAAAATTCTACAATATTTTATCTTATGCCATTAAAAATTGGAGCGTTAAGTAAAAATATTTTCATGAAGAATACGTTTACAAAAAAACAAAATCAGAAATTCAGATATGTCTTGGAACTGTTCTACTTTAAGTTTTTTAACCCCACACATATAATTAATCGAGGTGTTCAGAGACTAACACATATAGGCGTTAGTTTTGACATAAATTCAAATCACATTAAAATCAAAGACGCACTTTATAATGACCACAGATCGAGATAACTCTTGATTTGTTTCAACTGGGTAATTTTAACAGCGCAATTTATATTTATTGTTTAGAGTGTCTTCTTTGTACAGGTCTGTACAGGTTCTTGAAAGAGTAATTTACGATATCTGTTTAGCGTGTATTCTTTTGAGTGTATTAATTTCAGTGGAATTTAGTTTGTAAACATTTATGACCGTCTTACATGGACCCGCGGGAGCACGTTTCAAAATTACATTTGCAATAGTTTTGATCGTACCAGATATTCCATAGCCTTAACTAGTGAGTGGGTACCGTTTTTGTTTTCGTTCCTGGAAAACGAACCTTTTGAGGAAAAAAATTGGAATTGTTAATGTTAAACCCAATGGATGTACCACAAAAACTGGTGTAAGAAAGCGCATTCCACTTAAGACTAAAAAGAGGCTAGACTTCTATAGGTTTTATGTGGGTTTTTAAACAGTAGTTTTCGTTTCTAAATATGTTACTGGACAATGCCATGAATATCCTTTCCTGCACGGTGCGATACATCGCTCTGAGTCGCATAAAGGGTGATACGGTCAAAATTTGGTCAAGGGAAAACGCGTGTAAATCGGTGAAATCGTTTATTTAAAAAATCAAATTAAATTTCTTTTTCAAGTTCAATTAGTATAAAATTCAGGAAAAATATTCAGTTAGGCTTCCGCTTTTCCAAATCCGAATTGCCGGGCCTTACGCTTGACCCCTGCCATCAGATTTTGTACAGCCACCTTGTCCACCTTCTTCGCCGCAGAAAGCCAGTTTGCCTTGAACTGCTGCTCGTCCTTAGCAGTTTTTTTGGTCTTCTTTAGGTTCCGCTTGACAATAGCCCAGTATTTCTCAATTGGGCGGAGCTCTGGCGTGTTGGGAGGGTTCTTGTCCTTGGGAACCACCTGCACGTTGTTGGCGGCGTACCACTCCATGGCCTTTTTACCGTAATGGCAAGATGCCAAATCCGGCCAAAACAGTACGGAACAACCGTGTTTCTTCAGGAAAGGCAGCAGACGTTTATTCAAACACTCTTTCACGTAAATTTCTTGGTTGACAGTCCCGGAAGCTATGAAAATGCTGCTTTTCAAGCCACAGGTACAGATGGCTTGCCAAACCAGATATTTCTTTGCGAACTTTGACAGTTTCGTGTGCTTGAAAATATCTGCTACCTTTCCCTTTCCTTTTGCCGTATAAAACTCCTGTCCCGGAAGCTGCTTGTAGTCGGCTTTGACGTAGGTTTCGTCGTCCATTACCACGCAGTCAAACTTCGTCAGCATCGTCGTGTACAGCCTCCGGGATCGCGCTTTGGCCGTCGTATTTTGTTTATCATCGCGATTTGGAGTCACTACCTTCTTGTAAGTCGATAGTCCGGCTCGTTTTTTGGCTCGATGCACGGTTGTAGACGATACACCCAGCTTATTTGCGGCATCTCGGAGAGATAGGTTAGGTTTCGCTTGAAACTACCGGCAACTCTCTTTGTCGTCTCAGCGGCTTCCGGTTTTCGATTTCCCCCCGATCCAGACTTCCTGGCTGTCGACAAACGTTCCCCAAACACTTTAATTACATTTGTAACGGTTGATTTGGCAACTTTTAGCGATTTTGCCAACTTTGCGTGCGAGTAGCTCGGATTTTCGCGATGCGCGAGCAAAATTTTGATACGCTGCTCTTCTTGCTTGGACGGCATTTTGACAACTGAAGAGTGAATTCCAAAATCAAAATAGGAGCAACATTCTACACACACACACCTTCAAAATGAGGGGTGTTCAGGTTTTTTAAATGCAAAATTGAAAGAAATACGTCAAGTTGATATTGACCAAATTTTGACCGTATCGCCCTTTATTTTGATATGAGGTACCAGGTGGGTTTCCACCAATTGCCTGACGATCTGCCAAGTTTGGAAGACGTCTGCATTGAGTTGTCTTAAATTATAATAATCCGTCAACTATATCACAGAGCATTGCGATTGGTTGAGCGGATTTGAGATAATGAAATAATTTAGTATAGGACCGAGTCTCCCCCGGGTGGTGCTAAATCGATGAGCTTGGATATCAGTGGAAGCAAAGTTGCCAGATTGTTCTTTATATAGTACTAGCTGATCCCGGTGCGTGCGCTGCTACGCTTGCAACTAAATGGATGCAAATTTAATAGAACTGGCACTTTTATGGTTGATTTTCGGAATGGGTTTTTTCTTGACTAAAAAGGGGTTCAAACTTCTATCAGAACATGTTTTTTAACCTATAAATACACATTTTGTGTTTCAGATACCTGGATAATTTTCATTTTTGGTTGAAATTTGTGTTTCATTTGTATGAGAGAGGAGGGGACTCAAAATTTGCTGGAATAGTTCTCGAGTACTGCAGAAATTTCTGTTTCATTTGTATGAGAGACCCCCTTCCCTCTTAAAGAGGGGGAGGGATCTTGAACTACCATAGAATTATTTATTGCATTCAAAAACCTACACATGCCAAATTTGGTTCCATTTGCCTGATTTGTCCTTGAGTTATGCAAACAATTGTGATTCATTTGTATGGGAACTCCCCTTTCAGAGAGCGGAGGGGTCTCAATCCAACAAAGAAACATGTCTTGCCTTCAAAAAGCTCCACCTGCTAAATTTGGTTCTATTTGCTTGACCCGTTCTCGAGTTATGCAGAAATTTGTTTTTCATTCAAGAGGGATCCTCCCCTCTTTTCAGAGGGCGGAGGGGTTTCAAATTACCATAGAAATATTTCTCTCCTTCAAAAACCTCTACATGCCAAATTTGGTTCTATTTTCTAGTTCTTGAGTTATGCAGAAATGTGTGTTTCATTTGTACGAGAGCCCCCTCCCTCTTCCTGGGGTCTCAAAACACCATGGAAACATTTCTTGCCTTAAAAAATCTGCACATGCCATATTTGGTTCCATTTGCTTGATTAGTTCTCGAGTTATACAGAAATTTGTGTTCTTAAGAACCTTTCCGGCCCCAAAAACTCCTCTATACAAAATTTCACGCCGTTCGGTTCAGTAGTGTCCGAGTCTATAGGGTTCAGACAGACAGACAGACAGACAGACAGACAGACACAAATTAATTTTTCTATACTATATAGATGTATAGATTATTAGACTATTATATAACTAAATGTATTATTCTGTGAATTTTAAGTTTCAATCTCAATTTTTGTGACCGAGATAAGGCGCCATAACCTTGACAAATTATTGCCATACTTTTGGTTTAAATGCCAAGAGTCCACCCACAGGCAAAAGGAGCATAAACTAATCTTTCTAGCATCTACGCTCCCAACGGTAAAATACAAATTTTCACATTATTTAACTCTATTTGGAAGCGTTTAGCACGGGAGGTCCATGCTTTCTTCCTTCCCGTGATTCGACATAGTAGAGCGATTTCAGGCACTCTTACTGGAATCGCTCTATTTCTTGGTGTCCTCTCTGTAACACATGCTACGCAGTTGGCCTGTCCAGTGACAAGAAAAATGATGCAAGAAGTCATTTTCCAGGATGCTTACAAGAATTGGCTGCGCTAGTGTAAGATTAGACTAAATAATATAAATAGTACCATAGCGAACATATATCATATGTCAATTTTGCTAAGATCTCAGGAAACAATTTTTAACCGAGATCTGTACAGCTGAGATCAAAAGAAGAGTTTAAGTGTGCGACATGGTAATTGTCAATGTAATTCAAATGAATGAACCTACGTTATTGTTTTCTTGAAATAAGCCTGATTTTCATGAGAGAAGCTCCACTAATAAGAAAATTTCGACACAATCTTTGACGTACCAAATTGGCTCGTGCAAATGCTCCCAGTTATACCTCAGCGTAATTTTTCACTCGTACGTGCAATATTTTAAAAGTTACAGTGATTTGAAGGTGTCCGAATTAATGTGGATACAGACCTAAAAACGGTCATCCCAGTTTTTGAGTGAGAAGAAAAGCTCTTTAAAGGATGAGTCAATAATAATTGTGACACCATAGATTGACTGCAAAATCGGCTACAGTTATCGAAATGAAACTATTTTTTACTGTACTTCAGTATATGTATTTCTTTCATCTTACCAACTTCGGTTAAGTTTTGAGATGAGTTTGAGTAAAATGCTCAACATTTGAGATTGACGCCCTCAATCAGAGGGTCAGTCGTTTCTGATACGTTCTTCTCATGGTTTTTTTCCGCTTCCCCACCATTTTCTTTTCGTTCTGTATATTTTCTTTTCTCTTCTGAGGTTCGCGCTCCATAATGGCACAACAAATTTCAATCGAACGAAATTCAGCCCACTCATGTCTTCCGGTGCAAAATCCACAGAAGTAGTCACATACCGCTCCTTCACGGTTTTGGAGTTGTGGCATGAATCTAAATTGAAACGGTCTTTGATCGAGCTGTCTCAAACATGGCAAAAGTCGTTTTCAATCCTGGTCGTTCCTTGGCCCTCTGGGACAAACTTTGCAAAACATCAATTTTTTTGGTCAAGTTTCACGTCCACATTGTTGGACTCCACTTGAGCCCACCATCAGTGCTCTCTCGTTTTTTACGTATTGTTCCCGGGTTTTATCCAGCGAACGAATTTGAAGGAACCTTGAGAAGGGCTTATGATGTATAATAATCAGTTGCAACAACCCAGGATTTCGCATGCGGGTGAACAAAAACGTATCGTGAATGGTTTGATGATTTTCTTCCATCTCGATCGGAATCTCACTGATCACTGCACAATTATTATCGACACATCCCAATAATGGTTGTTAATCGTTACCGGCTGTAAGCCTATGCGGTAGCATCTTGTATGAAAATGTGCATGGTAGACGTTACGGAACAGACGTTAGACGTTATCGGTTATCAAGCGTAGTCCTAATAAACTTTTGATTGTGCACATTACTCGACTTGATGTTATGTTTTTTTTTTCTAATACCAAAAATCCATTCGATGCTGAAATTGATCTCATTGTTATGCGATGCGCGGGATCATCTGTTTTGAGATGCGTGCAAAAAGATAGAAGGCGATGCAATAGAAAGTAGTTAGCTACCAGAGATGGAACAAGATTTTGAGCATGAGCATGATTGATCACCCGAGGTTTCTACTCCGTTATTGTCAGATCAGCTGTTCTTACACAGAGAACCAATAGATGATGCTTGGGACTAACATACATTCTCAATATATAAAAACTGGCGATCCCAAACTAAGGCAATATCGGTGCCGGCCTCACTCGAATGCAGGTCAAATAAGGTAAGGGTAGGAATGTGTTGACGTGATACTCACTTTATTAGAAGCCAATTACACCTCTGCACCTCCACGAAAAATCACTGGGATGTTGGATAACAGGATTGGCTGGTAGCAGGGTTCGTATTGGTAATTGATATACTAAATTCACGTGACATCTAGTAAAATATAAAAATATTAGTACCGATTTATGCCACGGATTTATGTAACAGTAACAGTAACATCCTAGGATCGACTCTCAAAATGGAATAGTGTTGTACTTTTTCCAAGGTATGGTGGTACGGCGAGTATGGCAAACTAATAAAATGGATTAAAATTAATTATGATCCCTAATACCGGCCCACCCTAATACCCGGCAAATTGGAAAGCAGATTTTGATTTCTGTGGTCACTCAATCACTCGCGCCGCCGAACAACAAATAATCGAAATAAAAAATATTGCGCTATACCCGCTGACAAAGCAATCCACAAAAAAAGCATTAACACAACCGTTAACAGACGATGCTCGAAGCAGACTTTTGTTTCAATTTATACAACTACATTCTATTTACTGCTAGAACTGATATCTTCATCAAGCCAATTGAACCTTAAAAGCAATGGTAATCCATTTTAAAATTTCGATTGGTGGATTTTGTGCAATTTAAGCCAACTTTATGTTTCTATTGATTTCCAAGCTCATCTATTTTGCACCAACCGGGGGAGACTTGATTCTATACCCAAGGATTTCATTTTGTGATATAGAAGGCGGAACATTACAGTTTGAGATAACTCAATGCAGACGTCTTCCAAATTTGGCAGATCGACAGACAATCAATGGAAAACTACCGGGTACATCATAGCAAGATGCTTACAGGCGGGCCGGAAGATTTGGTTAGCTACCTCCCCCTCAGAGATGGAACAAGATTTTTCCAAAGATTCATTAGCTAGGATTGAGGTTTCGATGTGTTGCACCCCTAGAATAGACCACCACCGCTGTAAACAATCTATGGTACACCTTTTTCTTAACATCAATAATATGCAAAGTTGTTTGAAATAAACAAAACTAAAGAAATAAGTGCAATTCCTTAAACATCGATAATGCAACGTTTCCCTTCCTGTAAAGCTTCAAGACTGCATCTCCATCTCAACTCATTCAGCCAGCCGATCAAACGAAACAAAAATAAAATGTGAACCGCGGTTCAACCTTCCTTTCCTGTCAACCCATCACTTCACCGTAATTGTTGGAGCGCCACTCGTTCGCTACTCACGCGACCTCCTCATGGTCATCTCGATCGACTACCGCAACCGCCAGTCAGCCCAAAGCCCAACACTCAGCAGCGTGCAACATATTTGGAAGTGACACGCGAACCGATTACCACTACCAACGCACCCGGGTGAAGGGGGAAGAAGTATCGAAGTGTGTTCATGCTCAGATGGATCATCATCAGTAGGTACTGACTGAGAGTCAATCATTGGCATCATGGCGCGCGAGAGCCAGACGGACGAACAGAGTCAAGTTTAAAAGGCTCAGCACATCATCTGAGATTAAAGTTAAACATATTTCTTCATTTTCTCACTTCTCGCAATGATGATGATTTTTTGTATGGAATATATGCTACACCATAGGCATGTGCATAGGTGGTAGTGCTCGGCCACGCGCAAGTCCAATGTTCGGCCTGACTTCGGTTGGGGCACGAAGATGAACTCGGCACGATTCGGCCCTCGACCCTCTGGCCGCAAGACGAGGGTTGACGCAGTGAAAAATCTGGAGCATAATTTAGTTAGCATACAACAGTCGTCGCAGGCGTGTTATCTCGCGGGTTGCACCGTGTTGCACATAAAGAAAAAAAAAGCATTTTTGCGAATCCATTTTCGTGTGTGAGATTCCCGTTCAGGTCTGGAGAAAAAAGGGTACTGTTTTTGTTTGATGCAAAGTATCTTTCGCTGGGATTGATAGTGGAAGGAAACGGCTTAAACAGTGATTTGAGCAAGCTTAGAGTGTGTGCTGAGGGAAAGTTCTAGCGAGCAGAAGTAATCGATCCGATGTTGTTGTTTACGAGGTCCCTGTAGGGACGAAGAGCTGAAAGAGCCGAATGTGAATGCAAACTCGGAGAAAAGTAAGGGAAAACACAAAGTGGAAAACTTCCAGCCAAAGTCGGGAACAAAACCCCAGAGTGTTGGTGTGTCCGGTTTTTGGGCAACCCGTATGTGTCATTGTCAATATTTGCGGAAAAGACACAGCGGCGGGATGCAGCTAGTGGGAAAAAAGGAAAGCGTATTTGAGGCCACAGTGAGAGCAAACAAAAGAAAAATTCAGGCCTCTTTCTGTCTGGGCGAGTGAAAATCGAAACGTGACGCGAATCAAGGTGAACCAAAGAGAGGGAGGGAAAAGTTAGACATAACCTACACAATTTGAAGGTGAAAACTCAGTCGCCCGCGCGGGAAAACGAGGAAAAACACGAGCCAGTATTTTCTGCTTCCATGACTTGTCGGTCCTTGTGGATTCGATGCAAAATTCCGACCGAGGACAGCAGCGCGGTAAAACGACGACGACGACGAGAGGAGAAAATCACGTTGGAAAAAAGTTAAAATGTGCGAGTGCCGCGGAAAGTGTCAGGAAGGAAAATTAGAATACAAGAGCGTCTCAAATTTTGTGTGATATTGAAAAGTTTTTGCTTATGCTTTGATTTGACTCCGCTCAACTTTGTTGTTTTCGGTTTTCGTTCTGCCGCAACGAAAATTCATTAAAATATATATATATAAAAAAAACGACGCAAAGTGAAAAGTGCGAGTGTGAAACTGTGCCAAAAATGTTCATCTGAAAGTAAATCGCAGAAGAGGTGCCAAAACGAACCGAAACAGATATGGAAGTGTAAACGGAAGAATAAAATACCCGTCGAAGTCATCGTTGAAACACAAGGGCGAAATCGGAAATAATTGGATAATTGAGTTTTTTTTTCAAGCCGACTCAGTTACATATCGCCAAGTCTACTACCTAATCGGAGGAAGACTAAAACTCCTTTTACGCACGTTTGAATTTGAGTCTCCCAAGCAGATATTGAGGTACGTATGAGTAAACTTCCATCCTGTCAGTGCCAGAATATGGATCTATTTCTAATCGATAGCCAACATGCAATATAGTGTTTCGACACAAGATTGATGGACATATTCAGTTTCAATACAGTGCATACAATAGCCACAGCCAAGAGGGACGGGAACGCCAGTGTTGTGCTTTTGATCGGTTCTCATTTCGGAAAACATGTGTTTTCAGCATGCCAACGCTTACAAATTTAGTACGGTACGGCTGAAATAGAATTCGAATTTTCAGCGCAGGAATTCTGCCGTTTTTGCTTGTGAGAGCACTATTGGAGCGGAAATATTACGATACTTTCATTTCATAGGAATGCGGTAGGCTTCAGTTAATCATATTGAATTTTAGAAATGCAATGAAAGCTAAGTTCATAAGAAATTTTCAATTTAATTTTCACAACAATAAATATCATGCAAATCATGCTCGATTAACTATGTGCCAATGAGCAGATATTTGACATACCTAAAGTATTTCCGGGATTGATGAAAACACCGCTTCGACCTCTAGACGTGTTGAGGCTATATCAATTTGCACAAATTGAATCCATTTACGTGCTCTAATAGGGCTATGGTTGTCTTCGCTATGTCTATTAATGGGTACGATTATTTAAATGCAGGGATTTTTTTTTAATTCTTCATTATCGAATAGGAGTTCCTGACTGTTGTTGGGATGCAGCTAGTTCAGTCAGTAAAGATACAGTTCAACAAGGATGGGATCGATAGATTTCCAATAAGGTTGACAATTTAAAGTTGGCATATTTCCTTTTTCTGTGGACTTTATGATTCGTCGATTTAAACGCATTATTAAATTCCACCGTCTATTTCACTGATTTCTTTGTGCTGAAGGTGTCAAAATTTACATTACACTTTGGAAGTGTGTACTTATAACGAAACGTTCATCACTTAAAAGGTTCATAATCAACCCCGCTTTCATACCATGGTTTTATGGTAGGTAGCAGGCATAATGAAACTTTATTCTCACAAAAAATTAAGAATTGAGAATTCAGAGAATGAAATTCTCGAGCGTATCTTCGGATTTTGAACGAAACCAATTTCAGCCACCCTTCGAGCTAAACTTCGACCAGCTAAGCCACCCTTCGACCAGTATAGCGTATGAGACATTGAGCATCTGTAGATGTTTTGCCAATCCTCAAGAGACGAATTGTAGTAATCGAGATACAAAATTGCGCCCAGATCTTTCAAGTAGCCGACTTGTTTAGTATCTTTTTACTTCATATGGATTAAGTAGTGAAATCTTCACACTTAGAAATTATTGCTTTAACGTGAGGCTTAATTTGCTATTGACAGAAATCGAGGGACGTAAACAAAGATTTCATGTAGAAGGAGATGTTCGCTCATCGCCATGAGGCACCAAGAGTGGACAGTAATGTTTGCTAGAATGAAAGATATGAAGAGAAAGTGTTGAACGTTCCGTCAGTGTACGGTAGGTTGGAAATAGAAAAGAAGTATTGCAAATTGAGCAAAGTAGCATGGGTAAAGATTTCCGAAACCGAAACATACGAAACTTGACAAAAGATAAGTTGGATTCAATTAGGTTTTTTCGGCTCTTTGAACTAATTTGTGCATCGTTGGAGACGCTTGTTTGTGTTGGTCTCACGGCACATAAATTTACGTGACGTTTCGGTAGTGTGAGGAGGTGTTGTTGAAGAAAGCTGTAGTATTGATGCTTGCAACGGGTTGTGATTAATATCCTAAGCTGGTTTGGGTCATCAAGCACTAGGTACACTTAAGCAAACTATCTTCACGTAGCTGACTACTTTTATTTTTCGTTCAAGGGTAAAACATTTGGTTTCTCTTTCAGGTGAATGAGATCTCCATGCACTTCTTTAGAATTCCTATCATATGGTTCAAGCTACAACGAAATCAAGGGGCCATTGTTATAGCAGGATGTAATATCGAGGATTATAGAGGATGATAAAGAACATCCAAAAGTCGTTCGGGACATTAAAACGGTGCACTTTAGCACAATATACCGCATAGATATTATATGGGAAACTAAGATGACGATTACCTTACTAATATTTGAATTCAAAACTGTGTTTATCAAAATAGAGTCAATTAGAATTCAAATTCTATGTACGAATTCGCTCTGCAGTGCAAGTGCAAGTTGCAGTGTTTTTTTTTCACATTTTTATCAAAAAATTCAGATTATTTCAAAAACAGTAACAATACAGCAAAATAGAGAAAAAGAAGTTGCCACACATTCATACTAATTCAAAACAAAATACCTGACATCGAAAGCTCTCAACGAATTTCTGTGGAAGTGCATTTAGAACAATAAGTTGAGTGCAAAGAAAAATGCTCGAAATCATGAAAAGAAGAAAGACTTTTTGATTGAAGCGCAATTGTAATCATAAACAAGTACTTGAAAATAAATCGGTTTCTCGGAAATAACTCTTAATAATACAAATCTCCTAATTTTGATGCTAGTTTCAGAATTTGAGCTTAGTTAGTTGCTGCACCCAAAATAGAAAAATAAGATTATGTTGCAAATTCGCATGATTTTGTTTCATTTCACGCTTTTGCGGGCAACAATGCAACACATCAATTTACTTCGCAAAATTCATTGTCTTCGTGAGGTGGTGCAGTGTATTAGTTGATAAGTATGAGATTGGAGTTTGGAGAAATAACAATTAAGATTCGTCGTTGAGATTCGAACTGTAGCCATCAGTGTTGCGGTTCTCTTGGTGTCCACTCAACCATATTTGCAAGTTGTAGATAATTGAACCTAACGATTGCTTCGTTTGTCACGGCACTTAGCAATAGAGCGATGGAGGCAAATGAATATGTTTTCGCGTAATTTTGTGCAGCCAGCCGCGTCCTCACACTTGCATGGCATTGTTTATTTCATTGAACGCTTGGTAGATAAAGATGGGTAAAATTTCATTTTCCGCAGTATGCGGTTTTCTCGAGATATACTTGTAACATTTTCATACTTTACCTTTTCAACTTTTGGGTGTGGAAGTCGGCGTTGGGAGTGTGTAGGTATCATGAGTTTTATCAGTATTTTCATCAAATACTAACCCTCGTTCAGAAAATAATTTTATTTCTATATACATACATTTTAGATAGATGATATGAAATTTTGAACGTATTAAAAATAACTTAATGATAATAAAGAATCCTCATAGCTTTTGAGAGGACTTTATTAATCTTTATTTACACAGACACCGATGCAGATAATACTTTATTAACTTAAGAATTACGTTGCAGAAATTATCTGCCATCCATTGTCGGAGCAGTTGTTATGTTTTGAGGACACGTGTTATGTTTTGAGGAGAAGGTAGCAGTTGTTTATGTATTTGGACCATGAATATTATGATTAATTTTATTGAAATGTATTACCTCTTCCCTAGTCATTCTTTGATGCCATACATTTCGTCAATTTCACCAAAAATTAAAAAGGTTTCTATTTGTGTTAATACTTAAACAACTGTTTTAAACTTAGATTAAATGATACAGTATCCGAGTAAAATAACAAAAGTCCAATTCATTCGAAAAGTTTTGCGATTTTAAAAACACCTTGGATAGATAGAAGAGCTAGAATCAAATAAATGTGAGCAAACTTAAACATCTGATATGTGCATGATACTGAGGACATTCCGAGAAAAAAGCTAATTGAAGAATGGAGTCTACGTAGATCGCCGAGAACAGATTATTTGTCCTGTATTGGAAATGAATACATAAGTTGACGTACCAGTCAAGCAATACTATTTAATACAAGGTTACGGAATATAAGGTAATGCCTCTTCATGAAATGGGCCACAAAAGGTCGAAATACAAGACGTCGAATTTTAAAACAACGAATGGCAAAATGTCGGAAAGCGTTCATGACAGAAACCAAATGCCAAAACGATAGTAAATAAAAACACTTCTTTTTTCCTTCATTATTTCCACCAAACTATCTATTTCATCTTATATCAAACTCGCCTTATTGAGAATTGGTTATGCCTGACTTTTAGTGGTTCTTGGCATGCAACGTAAAATATTTCCGCGTGCATCCCACAGCCTAGGCTTAAAACAAGGTACACATAACTACACTAATCAAGTTTACGTAACGCAAAATCCAAGGTTTGATTTAAAACTACTTACTGACAAAAGGAGTTCACAGAATCACTAGCTGTAAAAAATAGTGCTTCTATTTTCTTAGAAGCCATATATAGAACATTGTAGTTAGCATATAATTATGCAAATCCATTCGATTGAATATTTTTATAAAAATTCTGAACCATATGAAACACCACATTGTGTTTGGTGCATAATTTATAGCAGCCATTTCATAATCCGTAAGTCCGTTTGTCTCATATCTTCGGCTATTTTATTCAATAGGTGCAAGACTTACTGTTTTAACCGGTTTGTCCCTTCGACATTTTGATCCTTTCAACGTCTTGGCATAAGAAGTTTTGTCCCTGAACCTGGCCTTCGTGCCAAATAAGTCCACATCGAATCGTGTTTGATCAGAATTATTGAAATTGTACAATGAATCAATAGAATGGGGCTGGGATTGACCGTCCATTCTAATTGTACATGTTTCAAAGACTTCATATTTTAATGATCAATACAGGTCGTTGCCACGGCCTTGCAATCATGTGGAAATGAGTATATATGTGTAACTTTTGTTGTTTACCGTTTTTACCACTGCGTCCCCACAAAGATCACTAGAGGAAGGTTTTGTTAATTGGTCAGGGTTCGTTTGATCAGTATTCACCTTGATCAGTGATGTGATCATAGTTTTGATATAAACATTAATTTAAATATCTAAAAGTCTAAAAGTAGTACCGATTGCCGATTCAAACCGATTTGAACCAACAGCGAGGGTGCTATTGGGACGACTCACAAAATGTGATGGTGGTTTTTTAAATTTTGAAATCAAAGTCAAATTTAATAGCGCTTAAAAGCCCATTTGAACCATTTTATATCAAAAGTAAGAACACGTTTAGAGCCACTCCCAAAATTTGATAATGGTTTACGTGTTCTAAGATATGTTGGCACGGCGAGTATGGCGAACCAATAGTATAATAGTAATAGAATCATAATTAATTATGTTCTTCACCACCAGCCCACCTCACTCGACGGACCACCTATCGTCCATGGTTGGTCTAGCTTGCAGTCAAAATTATCTGTGAACTCAGCGTTATCAATTTCATTCAACGTTTGGAACGATTTTATAATTTCAGAGAACATGATATTTCTGAGTATGAAATCCGTGTATATTTATCGTCATTGTTTTCTGAAATTTAATCAAAAATGGATGCGTAAAACACGCAAACAGTTTCTATAGAATCTAATTTTATCTTTCAATTTATAGGCCAAAGTATTTCCACAAGGCTTCTCAGTGAATTCAAATGAAATCCAAAGGCCAATTTTAGGAATAAGATGTTGAATTTATAAAAAAATCTCAGAAATTTGTTGCGTTCGGTAAATAAATTTGAAACCCAATAGGAAATTTTTTTTTTCAATCATGTGTAGCATTTTGTTATTGTAAAAATCCGTTTAGAAGATAAAAGAGTGTGAGTTGTGATTAAAAGGCCAAGAAATGGACCAGAAACTCTAATATTTAAAACACTGTTATTTGTCAAGCTTCTTTCAAAATTAAATAAATTGATCGATTATTTTCTATAATTGTTCACAATTTATTCAATTTGCCAAAAAATTGACCTATTTAATAATGCGTCAAAACACAAAATTCCCAAATCTAAGTGTCAACCTCTAATTCAGGCAATCCGAAAAATAATATTGTTTTTAGCGTCAGGCCAAATAACTTGATTTTTTGTTTATCATTAGAGTTTGTGTGGTACTGTAAATGTTAAAAAACAACAAGTACTACTATTTAAACTACAGCATGATTGCATAAAAACCCATAGCAAATAGCACAACAACGATCCTGATTATACAATATAGACGAGATTTTGTTAGCTTCATTCAACTTAGAGTAGAAGTATCGTAAGTTGCAATAAAACCAACTTCGCTGAGCATCGGAAAATGTTTTCTAAAAAAAAACTCTTTAAAAAATGGATCATAAATGTTTCTTTTTTGTCATTGTTATGAACATGCAAATTTTTCGATGAAATTTCTCTGAAAATAACAAACCGTTCCTATAAGTACACTTCTAAGAAAACAAAATAGGAGCATCTTTTTCCCGCCTAGCAAGCTCATAACTTAAAATACAACTCCGAAGCTTGTCGTAAGTAAAAATGCACTATCGTTCATTACAATCCAGAAGGAATTGAAAGCAATAGTTTTAAATGTTTAACGACCGTCCGCAGACTACCAATCCTATAAACCACAGACACTGCATTCCTCTATAAAATGCGATCGTTTCAAGCAGATTCTAACCGATTAGCTGCATTCGTTTCCTGCTGCCTAATTAGTATGATGAAACGAATAGATCCCCGGCTCGTTAAAACATGTCTGCACTTGCTGCTCGTTCCATGTGCTTAGCATATTGCTCATAAATATAGCAAGTTCGACTTTTTATGGACCTGTTCAAAAACCATGTCAAATCATGTCAAGTAACAAGACTGAAATGAAAATGCTCCGCCAGCCAACTGCATGCGTCCGCATGTAAAATAACCTCGCTATTAAAAAATCCTAATCATCTTTGCTTCCCTCCTTCTCTGCTCACTCATTTTTCTAATAATAGTCGTCTCGTGATGAAATACGCCACAGCTCGCTGGCCGGAGATGAGAAAAGCGTTGATAATCTTGCTGCTCTCCACTCGTCTTAGCACGAATCATTCAACCCATTCTTCTAAGAGGTTTTCTTTTTTTCAATGGTGACAAGAGAACTTCTCACATTCCCACCCTAACCCTTGTCGCGCGATGAACACATTGACGACCGAACCGGACGGTGGAACAGTTCCGTAGACTCATAACTCTTCTGTGGCTATCAACTTCCATCGCCAACGATGATAGTCCAATCCAATCAGAAGCTGCCAAGGGCTTCATATATGTGTCGTTCTCTAGGAACTAGACGCCTCGAAGCCAATGATTGGCCCTGATGACGATTGAAAGGAACGGATTGATGCAAAAAATATAATAGGAATTCCTTCGCTTCGATTCGGGTTTGGAGTGCTCAAGTCTTGCCGGGATCATTAGTCTTCATCTATGTCTACGCTCTTCTAGCAGCCACCGATAGCAGGTCTTCGCTATGGTGAAACTTCAGCAGCCAGCGATGAATCGACATATCTCAATCTTAATTCGACTAATTCCTCCGTGGAGACAAATATCGACGTTGATTAGTATGAATGGAATTTTGTTAGAGACGGCTTCATATCCTCAGGGCACGGGACATTGTGTGAGACGAAATCCGCGTGTTACGCGGAAGGTGATGTTATTTTTTCAAGCAAGCATTCGTTTGCGTATGCAGCACGGAGAAAAGATAACTTTCAGTTTAGGAAATCGTATTGAAGATTGGACAGTTTGCAATCATTGGGGAAAATTCTGTCCAAGTTTCTTTCGGTGCGTGCTGCGAAACTTTTGCTATACCAAGAAAAGCATTCAACTGTATACGCCTTAACTAATTTTCGTCATTTCTGCTCGAGTTGGGGCATTATCTGATGGCGGGTGGGTGAAAATAGATCAAACGTGGCATTTCCCGACTAGGAAAAGAATAAAGTTAGAAGGGGAAATTATGTTTAGGGAGAGCGGGAGCACCGAATTGCGAGGGTTATTTATGAGCTTAGTCTGCGATTTTGAGCTCGGGTTTCTTCTAGGGGAAACTTTGACGGAAGCCACAAAGGAGATCTAAGCATTACGAAATGAATGACTCATGTATGAATTTTGACGGCGCCTCTGTCGGTGCAAAACTTTCTGGCTGGTTGAAATTGAACTCAACTCGAAGAGATACTGTTTGTTTGATTACCAAAAATAGATCTTTAGGCAAAAGAAAAATTAATCAATGGTTCAAACTTTTCAAGCTCTGCTACAATAAGAGATAAATATTTTGGCTTGCAAAATCGACTTTTGGCCCTCAGGATCAAGCTTTGTATATCGTTCGACTTAGAGTACCAAGACAACCAAAACCAAGATTGGATAATGCCTGTGGTTGCGTATGTTGATCAAAATTTTAGTAGCTGATGGAGTGAATTGGTTGAAACAATCATTTTTTTTTTCATGCAACATATGTAATTGTAAGTGACTTCAAAACAGTGAGGCCTTTTCTGCACGACAGTGGTCTTCCAGTTAACAACTCATCGGTAGGTTACAAACTTATCTTTGAACAACACTATATACCAAATATGAGCTGCATTGTATCCTGACATCCGAGAAATCGGGTTGAGAGGATGGCAACAACGTTTGTATATTCATAATTCAATTTAGTTCATCCGGAGATATGATCGAAACAAAGCCTCACAGTCATGAGCCAATACAGGATTTGAATGTTATGTAATATGACAATCCAAATGAGAGGAGAATTTAAAGAAACTCAAAAGTTAATCAAGTCAAATTTCGTACTTGAACCACACTACAATGATGAATTTTAAATAACTTTTCGGTAAATAAACAGCGAAATTATGTGTTAGTTTTCTTTCCACAGAGTTGAATTATGAGCAATCGAGAATATGGAGTTTGAATTGTTTGTGTGTGCTATTCTTTTCCAATCGTTTGATCGTGTACCCACACGCTAACTGAAAATTTATAACTTCGAACTTCTCTACCAGTAATGAGTCATGATACAGGGAATAAAAGCCAGTGCTTTGAATAGTCATTTCAACTCAGCTACATACAGTAGTGTTTCGTCCATCTGTGCACCTTGTGCACTGCACGGTCAGCTGGAGCTAACCAAAAATTTGTTTTTCGGGTACCAAACATAATCAACCATTTTATTTTCCGAGGGACACGCACCGTCTTCTTTATGCTCGTGGTACTTTAAAAACTTTCGAAGTCATAAAATATTCTTGTTGAAATGATAATTTCAATTGTGATATTTTGAGTATTATTGCATGTAATTTTAAATCTTAGTTTTGTGTTGCAAATAATAAAATAAATATTTCATGAAAATTAGAAAAATTACCGATACATCGGTCAATAACGATGAAAAATGTCGTTTTCGGACAATAATAAAATTATTGAATCAATTTTGAAGTTTAATTTCCGTAATAAAAACACAACCTAAGATATTTTAATTATTTTGTCAGCAGGTTGCGTGTTATTCGAAGATTCGGGTATGCCACTCGTTTCTTCCTCCTCCAGAGAAACCAACCTAACTTGGTCAACTTGGTGGTTTTGAATCAGCTCAATAGCCAGTCTTTAAACTTAAAAACCGCCACGGATATTTAAACTAGAAGTCTAATAGTGTTGAAAATCACTGAAATCTCTCTCCCGTGGATTCCTCTGAATCTAGTGGACTTCCTTTCTACACAACTTGTTCAAAAGAAATTTAAAATACAGTTCAATGAAGTATAAGTAATCAATAATAGTTTATATACCTTTATTTCATACTTTTATATGACTTCAAAAGCGTAAAAAGTGAGGACTAATGGTACAAAAATTCATTCCCTATATAAAAAAATTTCATAGACATGTTTGAGGTTCGAGCACTATTCCTTGATAAAAATATTTGTAGCTTCTTGACTCTGCCAGCTCTGATTGTTGAGAAGTAAATATTTAATTTCTATGACGTGCTTCATATTTGCAATGAAATTGCAATCTTTTTATAAAAAATCCGTCGTAATGTATCAAAACACGCTTACAAAACTGTTTGACTGGTTTAATATAATTTCAATGTTTTCTGGTTAATGTTTTATAAACGTTGGAGTAGTTTTTGAAAACGATAATTAAGATGCATTAAACAAACATCAGAATTCCCTTGGAAAACAATCTATTTTATTGTTTTTTTTTTTTTGTGCTCCGTTCTTATAATTCATCCTTTATAAATACATAAATAGTACTCAAAGAGAATGCAACAGATAAAAATGATCACCAAAAATTCATTTTTAGTCGGATATTTTTGAAACTTTCAGTAAATAAATAAACACATATTGTTTGCTATGTTTTTGCAAAGTTGGTTTATTCAACCTCCTTTTCAAGGCAAAATGCCCTCACCTTGGACTTAACGCTACCCATAAAATCCTATGCAATACTTGTGCCATCGTTCTTACACATTTTCATCCACTCTTTCTTCAAATCCTTGTCGTTTTTGAGGACCTTCCCTGTTTACCGGAGCTTGCCCTCCACAATCGCCCGGAATTTTTCTGTTGAGCGAAGTTCTAGTGAGTTAGGCGGATTTGCCTCCTTCGGCACAAAAACCACATCGTTGGCTTCATTCGACTCCATCACCGGTTTCGCGTAATTGCACGATGCCAGTACCGGCCAAAACTAAGTATCACCTTCGTGAGACCGGTGGAAGAGTGGAAGGCGTTTCTGGAGGTATTCTTCTTCTTCTTCTTCTTCGGGAACTTCTGCATTGTAGATCTTCTTCTTCAGGAACTTCTCCGGAGCATCCAGCCGGGACTTGCCGACGAAAAACTTCAGGCCGGGGATCTGATTGGCGTCCCTTTTAATGTACGTCTCGTCGTCCATTACGATGCATTTCGGCTGCACCAAACACTCGCTGTACAGCTTCCTGGGGCGGGGTATGGCCAACGTATTATGTTTATCGGTTCGGTTAGGTGCCTTTCTTACCTTGGAGACATGAATTCCAGCCCACTTTATTGTCTGGTGGACAAACCAGACGGATGAATTGACATTCTTGGCCACGTCCCGAATCGAATGGTTCGAACTGCGCTAGAAGCAATCCTCGCCTGCCTCGCGTACACGGGGTCAGTCGTCTTCGTTTTTCTTCCGCTGCCATCTCGCCGCTGGGTCGTCTGGGTTTATTTGAACGATTTACCACACGAGACACGGTCGCATTGACGATTCCCAACTGTGGGACTGGCCTGGATTTTCCACGACTGCGCCCATATTTTTTTGTCGATGAACTTCTTGCTTGGAAGTCATTTCGATAACAACTTGACAGATTGTGACGAAATTTAGCACATGTAAACATTACTTTCTAGTTTTACCCAAAACATCATCACCCATGCAATTTACCAATGCAATAAAAAGTTATACACAAAAGAAAGTATTGCAATTTTTCGAGCACAATCTTTATGGTATTGCCAAGAAATTCAATGACAGGATTCTTCTGCGAGAGTAATGTAGATTTTTTTGGACCAGTAAACAACCAAACATAATACTGAAGTAGAATTTAGTGACCAAAAGACGTGTCTGGAAGTTGTGCAATGTGGTTTTTACGAAGTACTTTAAAGCCACTGGTCAAGATGATGTCCCTAACAAGTTTAAATTTGTTTTTGACGACGAATTCGCAAGAAAGCTTATATTTGGGTAAGATATTTATAGCTGCGGACAAAAAACCATGGTTTTCTTGACAAACACGACTATGGATTCTAAAATTTTCAAGCAGTATTCTTCCGTAAATTCAAGCTCACTATGGATCTGTAAAGTTTTGACATGATTTTGCAAGCTGTCACTACAGCGGGGAAGAACTACAGAGGTATCGAGACAATGGGTGAATCTTTCGAAAAGGATATAAATCCGCCCAACTGCCCTCAATTCCACCCAATTCAGAAATATTGGGTACTTGTCAAACAGAAGTTGAAGAAGAATGGAAAGTTGTCTCGGGATGCAACAGAGATAAAGATGGTGGATCAAAATGGCCGCTCAGGTTAGCCAACAGAGTGTCCAAAATATGATGAGTGGAATTCGAAGGAATGTTCATATCCCTTTTTTCCCTAAAAATTCATCAATGACCTTCATTTTTGAGTACTCAACATTTTAATGATAGGACAAGGGTCTTAGATAGCTCATTCGGTATGAGGCAGCCCTATGTATGCACATTTAAACTGAAGAAATGAGCAAAAAAAAATTAAAATTCGTTCCATAAAAACGTATTTATGACCCATAAGGCTCTGATGGGAATCTCTAAAAAAATTAACATGATTCATAAAATACAGCAATGTGATCCATACTTTATATAAATTTTAGCAATAAAATTTCAAAAATATACCGTTATATATCTAGGAAATGATCGATAAAATGGTACGAATTATTCATATACATATTGCAAATGGTCCATAAAAAGTTCAATATCATTCCTTAAACTTGTAAAATTTATCCTTAGAATGTAACCTTTTTGAACTAAAATCTATGAATATAATCAATAAAGTATTGAAAATATTCCATAAATAAATCATCAATGATCCATAATAGTTTTGAATAATGAACAAGTTCATAGCAAATCAACTTTGTGCATTTAAAATAATGCAAAATTAACATAAATAATCCATAAATTATTTCGGAATTATTCCTATTTTGGGTTCAATTTTTTTAAATTCTGGCTATGGAGAAATCGATGCTTGACTGCGCTACTACTCAGATTTATTAACATGTCCTTGTCTTAGCTATGCGGCATAAATATTCCTATAAAAGAAGGATCGCGTTGGAGCAATTATTCAGAAAGTAGCTGACTTACTTTTGCTATCTCACGTTCTTTTACGGCCGCAACTGCAACACATGTTTCCCAATAAGTTTGGTAAAGAGCACTTATTGTTCGTAAAGAACTAGAGGTCAAACTTAAGACTTGATCAAACTGTTTTTTTCAGATATTTTTTATTAAATTATGCCGGGCAAACGCTTGCCATCCAACTTGCTATCACTCGTCGGACCTAACTACAAAAAACATTCACCGTTTGCATTATACCGGGAAAATGGACGTTTTTCTGAAAACCAATGTTTGGCAAAATTGTAGTTGAGAAAAGTTTCTATATGAATGAAGAAATCTATTGAACGAAAAGTTTGCTTTCTCCATAGTACTCGCAATAAAAAATTCTAATTGGTGTTAGTTTCTTATCAATTGCGCTCAAATTTCAAGATGTTGTTCCAGACCGCTTCAAATTCGTTGAAGCACAGGGGAGCAAACATTTCAAAAATTGCATTAGTCTAACGGGAATGTTAGGGATCAATTTTCCAATCTTTATGGACAAAAATTTGTAAAAATAGTGACCAATTTATGGATCATACCTATATGTTTAAGTGCTCAAGGTTAATTTGCAATGGGGCGTCGTTTTCGCGGAAATAAAATTAAAAGACATTCCTTCATTCAACTAAAAGAAATGGTGAAATTATAGTTTTTCCAAGTGCTTTGCGTAGGACGTTGTGAATGGAATCCCTCTCTTAGTGTGTTATGGTCATGTTTCTTGAGAAGGATTGTTTTTTCCCATCTGTTGTGTTTTTAGTGACCCGCTCCCGCATCCGGGCGAGTTTCCCATCATCAGATAAGGAACATTGGTGAGGCCGTTTTATATTATCAAAAATATACCTTAACTATATACACGCCAGGATCAAGAATTTCCATTTTTGATTCTGGAAGTGTGAAAACTCTTCACATATCCATTTGATGTGTGAAGATTTTCATGCGGGGCTTATTGTATATGAAGATGACCTCAGAATGTACGTGTACGAACAGGCATTCTTGAAATAGGTCCTTGGATTTTCAATAGAGCTGTAACCTTCAATCTCCATGACTAAAACTGTTTGCACATCGTGATAATATCTAAATCAACGAAGAAATGCAGACAAGTTTCTTCCATAAAAGCACTGCCGGTCAGTGGGAGATTGATTGTAAAGACACACACACACACACACACACACACACACACACACACACACACACACACACACACACACACACACACACACACACACACACACACACACACACACACACACACACACACACACACACACACACACAGTCAATTTGCAATGGATCATTTCTATAAGTTTATAGTTCATTATTCATCGTTTTATGTATCATTGACAATTTATTTATGGGACATTTTAAATAATTTATGAATCATGTGCATATATTTTACTACACAAAGGTTATATTCTGTGGGTCCATTCTGCAAAATAAAAGAACGCCATTAAACCATTTTTGGATTATTTGTAACATGTTTATGGGTAATCCGTACAATTTTATCGATCATTCCCTAGATATAAAAAGGTACATTTTTGACATTTTATTGCTAAGTTTCATATATATCATGGAACAAATTGATAAATTTTACGGATCAAATCCATTTTATCATGGAACAAATGCTTTTTATTATGGATATTGACCAGGGTTTTATGGGTTGTGAATATGTTTTTCTTGGAGAGATATTAATTTTTTTATGGATCGTTTATTAGTTTTTAGATATATAGGTTATTTTTTTCGATTTTCTCGAGATCCGTGGGCATAGAGTATCATTGTGCTTGCCATACAGTGGTGGTCATTCACGGTGCACTCAAAAACTGCCGCAGAATATGCGTCACCAACGTTTCCAGACTGCAACTTTGTATTGGTGGTTTCAGTACTGAAGAAAAATTCCCAACGAGTGCCGTTAGATATCTTTTTATAAATGTTTGTTGTTGTTGTTTCGCATTTACGTGACTTTCAGCCTGAGGTTAGTACGAATTAATCAAAACATGGGCCGGGACAACGACTTTTATTCAACAGTTATAGTTGAAGGCCAGTTATAGAAAAAACCTGAAGAGAGAACAAGCTCATTCTTTTTTTTCTTTTCAACGGAATACAAAACAAATACTAGCACATCTGGTGGTAACTGGCGAAAAAAAGTCTCAAAAAAAAAAAAAGACTAAACGCTACTCAAGTTCTATATTACATAACCTCAAAACATAAAAAAATTGCATGGAGTGAGCCATCTGTAGCTGGAGTACAGTGAGTAGAGGAAGAAAGGTGACGACCTGATAAGTTATAAGCTTAAGATTGATAAAAAGAAAAAAGCAAAAAAACACGAAGGTATTATATAGAGTTTGTGTCTTGTGTTCATGTTTGATTTATTCTACTACTTCGAACATGTACAAATTCAAACCATCAGTTGCTCTGGAAAATCATTGAATTTCCTTTAACGAGTCCTCTTGTTGCTCTGCAAGAACATCGCCATTAGCACAAAAGCTAAGCAGCAACCACTTTTCAGCTGATTCGATTCTCATGAAAAATACATAATCTCTTGGAGCACTCACCGAGTAGGCCTTTCAAAAATTCACATGAGGTACCTAAGTAGACCGTATTTACCTCGGCGCGGCGGTGGCCAACCCGATATAGGAGACTAGAGTATTCATTTGCAATTAGCCTCAGCTCGCTTGGCTTCCACTGACCATTAATTCTTCAAATTGGCAACCGAAAGCGCTAGGAAATGCTCTGCTGGAAAATTTAAACCCATCATGATGCTTTTTCCACTGCACCGAATTTTCCGGACATTACCCGATTCCATCAGAGAGAGATAGAGAGACAGGCGTACGTGGATTCCTGTATGTATGTGCAAGAAGCCTTTTTTCCATACCACTGCAACCATATCGGCTTAAAACTACCCAATAGTATTAAAACTAATGAAAGTGACATGTTCTTTTTGTTTCACTCATTCACTTGCTTTCACCCGGCCCTGGCAGTGGCCGGGAAAAAAACCTACATACCCTACCGGATGCAGCCTTCCAGAACACACTCACTTGCACGTTCCCCAATAGTGCCCATCCTTTCCTTATAAATCGCGATGTTGATGCTGATGAGGCTGCTGTGGTCGTCGCTCTGCACTGGACCATAGCGTGGAACGTAGTGAAATTTTATTTCAGTCGTCCTAGATTTTAATCCTTTTCCGTCCGTGTCACTGCACGACCCGCCACGCTGTAGTACCTCACCATTTGTTTCTGTCGCGCACGATGCTTGATGCTACTTGTGCATGTATACGGCTGAATGCTGTTAAATTTTTATGTGTTTTATTTTTGGTTTTATGCGCGCTCCCTTCGGCTTTTGACCCCTTTGACTCCCGGATCTGGGTCCACGTTCTGTAACAACCATTTTTTTTTTTTTGCTTGCCCCATTCATTCGAAGCGTCAGGATGCGATAAAATCAGTCAACCGTGAAGTGGGAAAACAAATTACACCAAATAAAAATAAGCCAATGAAACATATGAGGCTGAACAATCTCTCTTTTCAACTGATAAAGTTGCTTCACAGATAGGAGCAGTCGATGGATTTATCAGGCGCCGTTTTGGAAGCAGGAGCAACAAGCTCATGACGACCACCATCAGCAGCTGACAATGCGTGCGTGGGCGACTTGAACCAGTCCCTCGAGAGGTAGGGTAAACTGGATGCGTGGGTGTGTTCACCCTCATCTCCACGATGCCGTCGTCACTGTCGACGTCGTTGTCGTTGGCGGGTTTAATGCGATACATAAAATTTAAAATGAACACATTGTGGGCTCACCACTGTGAGTTATTAAAGGCGTGCAAAGTGTGGCTCGCCATTACATACGACAACGTGCTCGTCGTAAACAGAATTTTTAAGGACCTCCAAATATTCTGCAGTTTGGTTTACTTTCCGACATAATGGGCAACGGTGCGTATTTTGTCGCTTCATTGGTCTCTGCCGGCAACTCATGTGGACGCTGATTTCGTTTGCGACTTTTCGATGGAAGGTGCGAAGCGAATTTAAAGTTGGTACCAAAAATTAAATCGATGTCATTCTTATTTTTATGACATTGAAGTATTTAAATATTTCATAGAGATGCCAACAAGTACCATAACTGGAATGGGTTGTTGTATTATATCTGTTTCATAAGGGTTTTAAACCTCCAGTTAACTTAACAAGAATAATGGCAAGGTGGTGATTAATTCCAGTAGGATTCAGTATTAATTCCTAAAGGAATTTTGTAGGGATCACTCATAGAAAGAACTGGACAACAAACGGAATTTTTCAAAAAATTGCAGGAGAATTTAGAGCAATGTTATATGTTTCACAAGAGTTTATAGAGGAAGTGAACATATAAATCTGAGTGAAGTATGAACTAGAAAGAACTAGATCTCAGCCAAATTTTCAAAAAATTAAATCGCAAATCTTGATGCTGTGCAAAGGTTAACATAAAAAAATAATAGGATGATTTGAAACATAAATCTTGCAGACTGTCTGAACGGAAAAAACATAAAAGTAGATCTGGAAGATAGATCAGCATGTTTTATAAACTGGAACTTTCAACTGCAGACTGCTCCATCTCGCATTGTAGTCAATTTACCGTCTTTTGTGTATTTTTTGTGACATATGGCGTAAGAGGTATGGATTTTAACCACTCCGCCAGGATCACGCCCAGAAATTCATACTAAATATTTTTGCTTTGAAAGTTTATTATTTATGCTTTGAAAGTCATTAAAACAAATTTCAAAATAATCAAAAGGATGTCCAATAGGGATAAGTAAATTATTCTAAAAAGACCATACAGCCACGCACAAAAATCAAAGAACTTAAATTTTATCGAATAGTAGATCTTTGTATGACCATTCCAATTATGCAAAACATTTTCAAGCATAATTTGGATTGTTTATTTTTTCTCTCTATTCGGCCATAATTTAATCGCTTTATCGATTTCAGCTTCCTCTATCACTTGAACTCTTAGCTTAACAAATGGGTGAAAAACCGAGAGAATACCGTGAGACTTGGTTTTGGTTGAGACAGTTTTAGTACCTCAAATAGTAAAACTTTTCCTTTTTTTTCTCTCTCTCTCTCTCTTTATATTGGCTGCAAAACAGTTCGACAATGAATTAACACCTCTATATATTGATAATGGATGGTAAAAAACTATAAAAAAGATATAAAAAAATCATTGATTCCTGTATTAGTTCATGACTTTAAAAAATTACTTCACTTTCTGTCAGGTGGCCTTACGGCAGTTGGCCGGAGCTTTGGCCATAATCGTTGAAATGAAAGAGGTTGGCAAATTCTTCAACTCTCTGGTCACTTTATTGATCAGGACGTTTTCGGGTTTGGCCACGAAATTGTTCGAATAGATCCTCCACTTCAGGTTAGCTCAGAAATTTTCAATTGAATGCATCTGGGGCACGTCGTTTTCGGGAACGACTGGGATCTTCAAACGCTCCATGTCCTTCAGCGCGCGCTTCGCATAATGTGCTGAGTCCCGTCTTTTGGGTGATGTTTCTCAATGAAGGCCGCAACTTACGGTAAGCACTTCGTACTGTGCACCTCCCCGTGACAGCAATCCCGAAAA
Source organism: Aedes koreicus (assembly GCA_024533555.2). Lineage (NCBI taxonomy): Eukaryota > Metazoa > Arthropoda > Insecta > Diptera > Culicidae > Aedes > Aedes koreicus. Next base: position 483,792 of record JAHHFK020003654.1, read on the forward strand.
AAAGAAGAGCGACTGTTACATCCTTTTCTCATTGATTTTCAGCCACAAGAGAACCTTCTTCGGGAACTTTACGTGGACGATGTACTTCACGTCGCTGCTCTTCTTCTTCCTTCTTCCTGGGGGATGTGAAATGGCCGGTCCTCTGTCAGTCATTGCTGTCGAGCGTCAGGTACGTCACGTCGTCCATGATCACAACCACGTTGCGTTTCGCAGGGAAGACATCCTTGACGATCACCTTAAGCCGCTGATTTGGTCACGTCGCACTTCCGTCACGGCCGACCTCGACTTCCGCTTCCTCATGACGATCTCCACGTTGGCCAAATACCTTTTTTTGGCCGGCTGGCCGGTCGCACCAACCTCCCGGCCCAAGGCGTGGGAGGATTTCGCTACCTTGCATTCCGTCCTCCATTTCAGCGCTTCCTGGTCCTCCGGTCACGCAAAACCGTCAGATGGCTGGAACTTGACTAACGCTCGATGTTCTCACCTTTCTCTAGTAGCGCCAGGACCTTGTATATGGCCGCTCGTTTGTATCCGACTGACACAAAGTGTGACACGATGACTGGCTTTTTCGTTCCAGGGTGAAACTGGCGATAATAACAAACCATCGAACGTAGTTGCTTCACTGTTTTCGCAATGGCTGCCGCAAACGAACTGATAGTTTTTTGTCTACTTATGTTTGATGATTTTTGTCTACTTATGTTTGATGACGATTCACTACACAGTTTGAAAGAAATAATGAATGTTCTGTGTTATCTAATGCACACAAAATGGAATGCCAGGTTTTGCATAAATTCATGGGATATTTCATGTATATAGAAGCCAGATATCGGTGAAACCAGGTCTGTTGTATGAAAGATTGCAAACAATTTCGGTAATTACGCTTCCGTTGGCTTGCAATTAAACGAGGGAAAATTTAACGCGTTTGTTGAAATTCATTATATTTTATTTATCTGTGCGGAGAAACCAACAACCCCAAAGTTTGAAAGAAATATTTAATTTTCTGCGTTATCTAATGCACATAAAGGGAATGCTAGATTTGGCATGAACTAATGGGATCTTTTTTGTAAATTTAAGCTAGATAACGCTGGAATTAAGTCTGATTTATGGAAGATAGCAAAGAATGTTGTATGCTGCGTGAAAAACTGCACACAATTACATTGTTTACGCTTGCTTTGACTTGCAACTAAACGAGGGGAAATTTCACATGTCTGTTAGAATTCATAACTTTTTTTCTGTTTAGCGTCAGTCAATCTTATTATCAGTTCCAATTCTTTCTTTAGCTGAATCTACAGACTTAGTTCAGTCAACCCAAATATGAGTGAAGAATACCCATAATCGTGGAAAGTGCACATACCCATTTATGAGTACATTACTACTTACCCATAATTAAGTATTCCTTTTCCGTACAAATTTACTCAAATTTAAAGTGTAGTGAAAACGGTTTCAGAGAGAGAGACAGTTAATGTAGAACAAATTGTCCAGAGTGATAAAGCTAAAGAGAGCGTGATGTGACCCATATCAATTTTGTTTGTGTTCTCTTTTGGTGGGGGTTGTTTGTTTTTGTTTTTTGTGGGTAAATTTTTTTTTGGGTTTTTATGGGCCACATAGCTTAAACAACTTTGATCATCAACGATGTTTGAAGTATTTATAAGTTTCTCTTAAATAAAATCTAGATTTTGAATATCACTGACCCTATTATTAGTTCATCTAACCTCTAAAAGTATAGTTCAGGCGGTCTTTAATTTGTTAGCTTTATTATCCTCTCTGAGCTTTGAGAAATCCGGAGAACTTAGGAGACAACCCAAAAGGGTTGAATTACACCCTTTGTGATGATTATTTATTTCGTAATCAGGAATAATAAGTGAGGCTTCATTGCTTAGGCGGTACACGCGTCGGTTTTTAAATCCAGAGATCAAGGGTTCGACTCCCGATACAATCAAAAGTCCTTTCCTCATTCGAATGCTCCGGAGTCTAAGGATATCATTGTGCTTGGCACACACTATACAATTGGATGCTTTGAAAAGGCAAAGAAAGCCTTGAGTTGAAAAATATTGTTGGTGCTTCAAAGATTTGAGCGGCAAGCAAAGACCCATAGAGCGTATAGAAGCCAGATAGAAGAAGATTAATGTTAAATAAAGCATATATTAATTTAAGTTTTTGGTCATGATAAGGTCAATAAAACTTAGTGAAACTAAAGGATGGACAAAGGAGAATCAAATTAAAGGCCATTCCCGAAGTTCATATAATTCGGTACATGTAGCGAATCTTCCGAAGTTATTGGCTGGATAACAATTTCTGCACATGGAGCCCATTTACGTTATTCAAAACCAACAATAATGTTTGAATGTCACTGCTCAAGACACAAATTATATTTAAAGAATTTATTTATTTGGTATTCGAGTTTTTACCAATTTTAAAGCTCGATGAGCAGAATCTATTGAAGTCCTATGTACTTTTTGGAATTTTCGAATCTAGGATTCTTTGTTTCTAAGAAACCTTAAAATTTCATCTCTTGCTTCCTTTACAGTGAATAGGAAACACCAAACAAGCATTTCAAAATGTTCTAATGCAGAATCCACAGATGAATTTTGCCTTCTGAGTGTATTCTGAACATTACTAACACTGAAAAAAAATGATGATGAGTTAAATTTCCACTTGTTCAATTGCAAGCCAAAGGAAGCGTTAGCTATGAAATGATTTGCTATCTTTCTTACAACAGACCTCACACAGATAAAAAGAAACATTGAATTTTCTGCGTTACCTAATGCACATAAAGGGAATGCAAGATTTGACAGAAAATAATGGGATATTTCATGTAATTTTAAGCCGGATAACGCCTGAATCTAGCATGTTGTATGAAAGATTGCAAACATTGTTGTATGGCGCATGAAGTATTGCAAACAATTCCTTTGTTTACGCTTCCTTTGGCTTGGAATTAAACGAGAGGAAATTTTACGCGCCTGTTAAAATTAATTATTTTTTTCTGTGCATTTAGATAATATCTGGCTTAATTTTACATGGAATTTCCCATCAACTTGTTCCATATCTAGCATTCCACTAGATAACGCAGTAAATTACATGTTTCTTTCAAACTGTGAATATGGAACTTAGAAATCCCACACATAAAGAAAATAATTAATTTTAACAAGCGCGTAAACCTTCACCTCGTTTAATTCCAAGCGTAAACAACGAAATTGTTTGCAATCTTTCATGCGCTATACAACGATGTTTGCAATCTTTCATGCAACAAGCTAGATTCAGGCGTTATCTGGTTTAAGTTTACATGAAATATCTCATTATTTTCTGCCAAATCTAGCATTCCCTTTATGTGCATTAGATAACGCAGAAAATTCATTGTATCTTTTTATCTGTGCATTTCTGATGCGCAAAAGCAATCCCAAGGAGCACATTTGTTGCATATCAGTTAGAAAATACTTCAAAACACTAATTTCACAATCCAGTTGTTCCAATGGTTTAAAAATAGCTGTTTGATACTGGATCATTTCGAAATGGATGGTTTCCACGTGTTCTACTCCTCTTATCATTGACATTTCAATCTGAATTTTCATGGTTCTGCAGCTTCAATCTGACATCATTTCTATTATTCTTTGGAGAAAAAAAAAATATCATTAGTAATTAGGCAGTTGAAAAGATTTATTTGCACCTCAACCTAACACTTCAGGTTATATAATATTTCAGCCAAGCTCAGAACGAATAAAACTTACTCTTTCTGGATAACACTGCAACACGGAAAGCATTTATTTGGGCACCTTCTCTCAAAGCAACGGAAGCAAAACAACCAATTTTATTCAGCCGCAAGCACCGAAAAAGGATCCAAACAATCAATAAAATTTCGACATCCCGATGCAAACCGCTGGCTGCCCGGGGTGAAAATTAGGATAGAAAAAAAAAGAATCGAAGAGGAGTGAAAAAAAATTACCTTGAAATTGCCACTCATTAATAAGTACAAAAACAAATAGGTCCAAATCGGAAAAGGATACCTCAGGCGAACGCGAACAAACATGAAACCGAAATCTGTCGAAGGTCAATAAAAGAACAATTTTCCGTAAAAAGGATAGGCTATTTTCGCTCCGTCCGTGATTGGAATTTTTTGCGCATCTTCTTGTCTTAAAAGCACCCATCCCGAAACCGCATGGCATGGTCTAGGGATTTCCGGAAACCTGTTGGAAAAATTTAGGGGTTGCTTCTTGACAAGGCAGACCCGTTGCGAGGTGAGTCCTGATAACGACTTTACAGTAGCTGGCGTCGTAAAATTCTTCGCTCCCTGCTGTAATAACAACGGAACGGTACTGCAATAATAAAAACATTTACGTCAAATCGTCCGTTAGAGTCGTTGGTGGTAAACTTGAGCGCACGTTCTTGTGACTGGAGCATAAACAAAAGTCCGACTAAAGGAAGACAGACGATCCCGACGACACGTCTCACTGCATTTATTATTGTTCTTGTAGAAATGCCTGACGAAAGCTTCCCCGAAGGTACTGTTTACTTTTCCGACGGAAAAGCAATCCAGACTGGTAACGAACAAACGAACCAAGGCAAAGAGATTTCTCATTCTGCAGAAGAACTTTTCGATTTGAAACCTAATCTGCTTTCAAACAAACAACTTGCTTGTTTTGTGACCCCGATATCCGGCTCGAGAGATTTTGTGGAATCAATTGGCCTTCGGAAATAGATAATGATAATTTATTGCTAATTTTTTTTCTGGTTCTGAGTGGACTTAAGGAAGGTAGTTACAGTGTAATGCAATTTGATCCTTGACCGAACGTCAGTCACCATCGTTGCCTTGAAGACTCATTATGCCTCTTTCTGTGTGCAGCGTACATGTGAGACATGTGCCGCATTGTTGCAAGAAATAGAATGTATTGATTTTGTCTTATACGTTACCGGAATAGTGAGAAATGCGTGATGAACCAGGCAGGTTGCAGTAATGAAGCTCAATAGATAAATGTTAAGGTTCCGATCTTGATTTCCTAGATTTCTCGAAAACATCTGTTGGAATTGCTAGAGACAGTAACTTGTTAAGGTTTTTACTAAAAGAATATGCAAAATCTTACTTGAATGCTAAAGAGAATAAACGGTATTTGCCAATATTTTCAACCGATTATTTGTTGCTCTTAATTATCTCTCGTATGGAATTTATATGTATCTCCACTCATGTTTTAGTATATGTAATATAGTTTTCATAAAAAAAGATACTTAATCACTTCACCAACATCGACTCTGATCCTCAATGCATCACCCAATCTTCACTCCCATCAAATGCCATAAGATTGTTTTATTTATGTTTCCTAATCTTCCAACTCTGCTCCACTGGGACCACCAAATTGGTCACCAGCCGTGATCGAAAGCTCTTGTGCCCTTCTAAGAGTTTTAAACAGTGGCTATTAATTCGCTTCTTCTTCGTCGGGCCATTCATAATTAATTTCTTTTCATCTTTCCCTGAACACTTATTAAATTATTTCCTCCACATTCAGCGACTTGCTGTATGCTCTGTCTCTCCTGGTCTCCCGAAGCGGCCCCCAGATGACAATATTAATTTTCCATTTACCCGTCTCCTTACGCCTAGCTTGGACTTGGTTTCTAATAGCACCGAGGAACCGGTAGAGGAGCAGCGTGGAAATTCTATCGCCTATCGAACGCCAGCGACTGTGACATCCCGCAGAGAAATTCATTCGACTGATGATTTTTTTGTATTCTACAGCAGAGAGGAAATTCGAGCCTTTTCACTTTTCTTCCATCTTCTACTGAGGTAAAAAAAAAAGAGGAGGATGTGACCTCTGATGAGAGAGAAAATCAATTCTCGCGACAAGAAAAACTTTTTCCTGTCTCCATCATCGCCCTTCTGCTCTTCATTTGTCCAGAGGAAAGGATGACAGCTTCCGAATAATCAATCAACTAATTTCAGCTTGCCCAGTAGTCGGAAAGTTGAACTCAAGTTGGAGTGAAGTTATAAGCCGTAAAGTATGTTATTTCAGTCTGCTGTGCTCGTGGAACAGTTCGCAGTGGTCATTTGAAAGGGTAAAGCTACACATCAAAGAGGAACTGCTGCAGTGCACAATAATTGGGTTCCACCAATTATCCAGCCGGCTGCTGCCAATGCTACTGCTACTACTGATACTACTACTGGACCGGCGCGGAGGTCACTTGGTACTTGGTGTTTTGTTCAGCACGATTTGATCTTTCACTTTGTATGGCATGTGCTTCTATTTGCATCACTTGCTTCACCATCGTATCAGTGGCAACAAAGGCGTGTGCAGAATAGCGAAACTTTTACGTTTTATCGACATTGATACACGTTTTTAAGTGCTCTCCATACTTCGTTCTAATGATTGGACAACATGCTAGCAGTAAGTTTTTCTAACTTTAAAACATTATACATCAGTAGAAGAATGGGAATAATTTCTCCCGGGGCTGTATACACTAGTGAGTAACGGCCGAATACAGGGACAGAACATCAGAGGCAAAAGTAGTTTCACTCTTTTATTTTACGCTCCAAAGTATCCCGCTTTATGCTGCAGTTCTGCTTGATTGCTGTCCGAGGCATGCACCGCCAGTCATCTATATATATAGAACCAGTGGCTAGAATTGACCTGCTCCTGTCTGGTTCCTCCAACCTCGGAACGGGGCATGTACCTCATTCGGTCCCCAGCGAGATGTCATAGCAATTTGTTCTGTCATACCCCTTCCAGGGCCTACACGTGGTTGAAAATTTCGCTGATGTGACAGCATTTTTTCCCAGCTTCACTCCCTGCCTCGCAGAATCCACGTTGTACACCCTCTGGGCTGATCATCATCATGCAGTATATGCATTTCGATGAAGGTCTTTCGTGGGGTGTCAGAGGGTATACAATCAATTGTACCCAGCATCGTATAGGTACACCAGCGAATTGCCTTGGTTTGGCACAGACGGTCGGCAGAGGACACAACAAATTGCACACAGCAAAACCGAAAGTGTCGTATTCGTCGCCTCGGGACATTGGCCCGTTGTGATTCTTTGAAGTAAATGCATTTCAAATCTGAACGCAGCACCCACCCTGGTGGAATTGAAATGTTAACACCAATGGCTATCGGGTTAATTGGATGGTGGTACAGTTGTAGCGTTTTATGACCGGCTACCGCAGTGGTTGATGTGTTCGTAAAACGGTAGTTCGAATACCAAGAAGAGATAGGACAGAAGTAATGTCTAGAATGCTGTCTTATTCTATTCAAAAAGCAATCAAAATGTTTTAATGTTTTAAAAAGATTGTTAAGTTACACAACGTATATCTATGAAGTTTATTCTGGCTTCTGAATAGAAGAACGTACTTGTTGTGAAAAATCTTGATAAGTTTTTTGTTTTAATTCAGCGATTCTCAATCTTGATCACTTGGCAAATGCATTTACAAATCGAAGAATTGGTAGAACAAATAATTAAAGGATTCCAACGCTTTTAACTTGACGGATTTTAGGTGAAATGTGACGGATACTATGGAAAGATCGTCTTTTTAGTTTATGTATTCTTCTATCATTCCAAAATTTCCAAAATGCAAACCATGAAAACTCCAGCTAATTCGTGTATTAGTATCTAAAGTTTGCTGCCCTGCAGCACACATTGTTTAAACATTTCATAAACGAAATGACTGACATGACTGTGTAATTGAAAAGACATAGTGATGGAGAAAATCAGAAAACGTGGCGATCAATGGTGGATACACCGAATTCGCCATAAATTCAAGCTACGCTTTGATTAGGTTTTCACAACAGAAGTAAATGTTCTACTTGTCAAAGACAACGAAAATATATGGTGGGTGCAGATGATCAATTATATCGCAAAATTTTTATATTTTTCAATACAGATTGAAAATTTAGGCAAAAAATATGAGCTGAAGGATTGAAACAAGTATTTTTTTTTTTCAAATTACTAGTAGAACACTCATTTCGTTTATAAACAAACTTTGGATAGGAATACAGCAAACTTTGGATAGGAATACACGAATTAGTTTGAGTTTTCTAGATGTGTTTTTAGGAAATTTTGGAATGATAGTAGAGTGCATAAACCAAAATGTCGGTCTTCCCATGGTATGTTTCACCATTGTCACATGCTTTTGCAACCAATATCATGAAAAAAAAAATTAATATAGAGGATTCTATTTTGATTATTTTCAAAACGATTCCCAAAAACAAAAATCCAATAGATAATCAGAAAAAAAAATGCTTCTCTATTGCTCACGATGCACTTGATTCAATTATAGCCTAGTAGAGAGAAAAAAAAATGTCAACAAAAAAATAAATATGTTTCATAATTGGAATGGACTCACAAAGTTGACACATTCGATTAAATTTCACTTCTCCCGTTTTCCTTCTTAAACCTTGAACCAAAAGTGTATAAAACTCCTCCGAGCTGTAGACGTGTCAGTTTCAATACTTCTTTGTGTTTTTTGTTAGAAAAAACGCTTATTGTTGTTAGCCGCATTAGAACATAAGGATTGTGACGAACTAAACTAGTAAAGTTCAAGTACCTGTAACTTTTTCGAAAACTTTATTTTAATAGTTTAAAAGTCAATACAATTCGGAACATTGATTCAGAAATACTGCTCTCACTCTTCCATTCCCGGCACAACTTTGTTCGAACTCCTGCCATGTGGTTCATCACAGTGCTATCTGAGATCTTCTTACTGACAGCATTCATTTCTTGCGAAAGTCACTGGTTTTCTTACAACTTTGACCGGTCTTCCGAATATTCCCTTAATTATTGCCAAGCATCTCTCGACACTGTGGTGGATTCATATTTTTAGGCACAAATTGTGTTACTGCTCGTAGATGTCAGCGTATTCTTAGCGTACACAGACAAAAATAATAACAGGCGCGTAAAATTCCCCCTCGTTTAATTCCAAGCCAAATGAGGCGTAAACAACGAATTTGTTTGCAATCTTTCATGCGCCATATAACAATGTTTGCAATCTTTCATACAACAGGCTAGATTCAGGCGTTATCAAATGAACGAAAGTAAACTTTTTTTTAAAGCATTCGTTGACGTACAAATCCTTATTGATTGTTACACTCGTCACAGAAGAAGAACTCCGACGTCTTCTAATGGCAGTCTGGAATTTTGGAAGAATTTCTCCTCCTAGTTTAACGTTTGTCACATCGTCAAGAATTAGATGAAAATGGCTTTTCCTAAAAAATCATAAAGCTTTCGAGCGCAAGTCTTGATCACGGCACTCTGCCTTTTTTCATTGTTTTGCTGCCTTCTGCTTCTTGTGAGTTTTCATTATACTTCGTTTCTTGACTCTAAAGCCATTGCTTCATTGGTCCCGCACTTTCTTGAAACATCTCTCACTGACAACTGTTGATTTCGAAAAATTGTGGTAGAAACTTATTTGTCCAAACTAGGAAACCGAGGTCCTATAGAAACAAACTTCCGGTCCTTCCTTGTTGTTGACAAGCGACGAAACTCCACGGAATTATGATTCCTTTGCGATGAAATGATGTAGACGCTCCGGGTTTTCGATCCATTTGGCGACGATGACGATGGCGACGATGACTATGATTCATTGCCATTGTAAAACAAAAGTTTTAAATATGATCATTACACTTCAGAAAGCTTTCGGATAACATGGTTACGTTGCTATGGTTTTTGAATTTTTCTAGTATACTTCGTCCTTATTTTTGAGTCCTCATTTTTGACTCTTGCAATACAATCATAAAATAAAATGTGTACTTATATTTACTAGAATAAGAGCATTTGTTCTGAAGATAAAACTCGTTGAACAGGTTGAGCTTTTGATCACGAAACGCCTCTGAGAGCAGGGATTCCGTCCGCAATAAGACTAGGAAGAGGAGGATTTTAATTTGTTAGTGGTTGCGACTAGTAGTTAAAGGATACTCATATGTTTGGCATCGTTGGACTAGTATTTAGTTTCAGATTCAGATTCAGTATCTTGTGATGAGAGTTTAAGGAATGTATCGAAAACAAATTATCCGCGTACATTTGCGTTGAACGCGTGTATTTATGATGGTCTTAATGTGCGTAAATAAACTAGAGCTATGGCGTCCAACAAATGTAATTGAACACTTGTCCGGAAATAGAAGAAAAGTGTTCGATCAAAAACTCGCCAATTCGTGAATGAATAATATTAATTTCATCCCGCCTTCACAATGAGCAAGCGAATTGTTAAATTAAAAAAAAAAAGATTTGGGTATCACTTTCAAGATCCCTATGCAATAAGAACACTGTATGATGTTTATGTTAGGGTACAATTTGAGTATTGTAGTTTTTTATGGTCTCCCTATGCCAAAAAAAAAACATAAAGAACAAATAGAGTTTACCCAAAAGCAATTGTTATGATACGCACTACGTAAATTTGGATGCATTTTAATCAATATCCGACTGTGGATTCGAGCTAAAACTTAAAGTTGCGATGTATTATCACCTTACAATCACCTCGTTGCTGGCGCCGGTGGTGTAATGGTAAGCGTGACTGCTGTTAGGCACCCTAGTGGGTCTGGGTTCAATCCCAGTCAACGGCGGTGGTTTTTCTGAGGCGAAAAAATCTGGTCACGTCTTCCTTCGGAAGGTAAGTAAAGCCAAAGTAAAGTCGGAAGGGAAGTAAAATCTGCCAAGAAAGAGGCACAAACACTCACAATATTCACTTGTTTTTTTTTTATTGGAGAAAAAGTCTATGTTTCTGGGCCATCAACTGTTCAAAAATGACTAAAAAAGACGATTGAGTGTTTTTCATCGAGACTGAGAATATCTGTGACCTAAAATATACGTCTTCTTTTTTTTATTTTTTTTTTTTATTTTTTTTTTTTATTTTTTTTTTTTTTTTTTTTTTTTTTATTATTATTATTATTATTATTATTATTATTATTATTATTATTATTATTATTATTATTATTATTATTATTATTATTCCTTTTCAATCAGAACAGGACCGGGATTGCCTCTGCTGTATACAGAAGTTGTCTCAATCCCGAGCAGGAGCGAATATCTAGATAACTGGCCTTGGTATTTAAGAGCAAAAGAGGTAAACTACCTGAGGATAATACCATAAAAATTTTCCCTCAATGTTATGTGAATATCAAATTGGGGTAAGAGAATACCAAAATAGTACCTCTAAGGTATTCCCACCCGAGCAGGAGACAACAACATATGAATACCTAATTATGATCTTGATAACTGGCCTTGGTATTAAAGAGCTCAGATTAAGAGGTAAAATACCTAAGCAAAATACCTAAGAATTGCAAGCAAAATATCTCTCGAATCACAAAACTTGTTATTTCGGATACCTGTGAATACCTGAGAGGTACTATTTAGGTATTGTCTTACCTCAATTTGGTATTCGCATAACATTGTGGGAACAATTTTATGGTATTATCCTCAGGTATTTTACCTCTTAATCTGAGCTCTTAAATACCAAGGCCAGTTATCAAGCTATTCGCTTCTGCTCGGGCAGGTATCCCAAATAACAAATTTTGTTATTCGAGAGATATTTAGCTTGCAATTCTTAGGTATTTTGCTTAGGTTTTTTTACCTCTTATGCTGTGCTTTTAAATACCAAGGCCAGTTATCAAGATCAAAATTAGGTATCCATATGTTATTTTCTCCTGCTTGGGATTCTATTCGATCCATGGCTGCATTTCGCCATCTATCTGGTCCGCATCTTGATCGTAGCGCGCCTTTTCTCCTGTCGGGTTTTTTTTAGAGAATCATTTTAACTGGGCTGTCGCCCGACATTTTTACGACATGCCCAGTCCATCGTAGTTAACCGATTTTAGTGGTGTGTACGATGGGACTCTCTGCAACTGATACAATTCGTGGATCATCCGCCTCCTCCACGTCCCGTCCATCTGCACTCTACCGCAGATTGTACGCAATACCTTCCGTTCAAAAATACTAAGGGCGCGTTGGTCCAGCACATGTCCATGTTGGATGACCGTAGCGGACTACCGGTCTATTTATGTCTTGTAGATTGTCAACTTTGTAGTTCGACGAACTTTGTTCAATCTCAGCGTCCTTCGGAATCAAAATTAAGCACGATTGCCAGACATGTTGTGCCTTTGTATCTCTCTGTTGTATCGGCGGTCACCTATGAGCCCAGATGCACGAATTGACCTGAACTCGTTGTGGGAGGCCAGCATTGTCTTCTTGGGCCTCTTCCTTTCGTGTATTTTGTTTTCAAGGCATTAATCATAAGCTCAATCCAATTTTATGTACGTTTCCTGCTACGATAACAACGTCGTCGGCGAAGCCAAAAAGTTGGACAGACTTCCTAAATATCGCTCCACTCGTGTCTATCTCCGATCTTTGAATTACGTTCTCCAATGCAATGTTAAATAGCAAACACGACAATCCCTTCGAATTTGAAGTGTCCCTGAGATTCGGACGACACACATCACTCAATCCATCGTTGCTTTGACCAACCGCTTCAGTTTTTCTGGAAATCCATATTCGTGCACCTAACAGACTACTATTTTAAGTTAATTTAATGACATCAAGTTATGTTATTCAGACTGGAATGCTTCGTTTTTTAATTTTTTTCTGAAATGAACTTCTGAGTTTTAGTTTCTAACATCAAAATTTACACACTTTTTTTATGCGTATCTAAGCATAATGAACAGATCAGTGGAAGTTACAGCTGTTTCTCTTTTATTTCATTCACTCATCAATCTACACTAAGCAAACAGAGCTTCAACTTCTACTGTCGATTAGAGCAAAGAACAAACGCGATACTGCGTTCTCCATCATTTCGAAACATGCCATCAATTGACCCTGCAACCATCATTATATGCATGCCTCCCGTTGCCAGTACGTTCCCATTTCAACTTCAAGTTACATAAGCATATTATTCCCTTCATGTGAACGTCTCAACGGCCTTCGATGTTGTTTCTACGATTTGGTCCACCAATCTCCGTCCCTACTTGATTGAAGCTTCTGAAAGAATTATGACGAAAAAAGAAAAAAAAAATCCAAAAATGCATCAAGAACTACTAAAAACAGGCAAAACAGCTTATACCACTTAAGATAATGCTCGTATAATTTCACTCTCGGTTTCATCATCATCATCATCGGCATCGTCGACATATGTGAGCTGGATGATGGAGCAAAGTGTGAGATCGGTTGGCTGCGTATGTTCCAATATCAATCCAACCATGAAATGAGCTTCTGCTAGTCTCTGAGATAGAAGAAAATTATGGAACTGGATTTGAATTTTCGGCAGCAACCTTCCGTGCAATAAATTAAACCCCAAACCAAAGTCAGAAGTGCCAGTGTTAGTTTGTATTGGAATGGACAACCGGCAACGTTCCAGTTCCTTTGACCCGAGATCCCCAAACGGTCGGAGCAGCAGCGAGCGGTATTTGACTAGGTAAAAACCAGCTAATCTCCGGGACCAGGAGTGGAAAGTTTAAATGACATACCACTGTTGGTTGGTTCTGTGCAACGTTTTTTCCTCAGGGGACGGTACTTTTGTGCTTGAGTCAAGTTCCGCTGCAGCAGTAGCGTCTTATCTCATTAAAAGGAGAACGAAAGAAGTGTTAGAAGTGGTTTTAGAGGGTACTACCCGCCACTCTCTACGGTCGTTTCCGGAGTAGCTTTGCGGTGGTGCATCATTCCAGGAGTTGAGCTTTGCTGCAGCCACCAAAAAACACTACATACCAACAGTTGCAGGTTCCTTTCGTGTTGAGCTACCATTTGCTGGCATGCGAGAGTACACTTTTCAAGGATTAAATTGGGATTTTTCGAAATGTCTGCCCAGATGATCATCACTGGCACGGATGGCATTTGGGGTAATTTATGTTTCGGAATGTTTGCATTTTCTCACTCCGTTTGGAACGAACTGGGTGTTGTTCCAAGAATTATCGCTAATTTTCTGTTGTTTTCCAGCTAAGCAAATAATCTCATATGAAGCACTCGTTTCTGCAGCTTGTTTACAGATTAATTGCGGGGTTCGAGATCACACCAGCAGTGGACCTTGTGTGCTGGGCTATATTTCACTCTGTTTGCGGTGGACGAAATCGGACACCATATTTCAATAAACGCCCCCGTTTCGTGCATTGCAATCACGTTTGATTAACATTCGTCGGCCGTTTGTTATCGACGATACCAGACAAGGGTTGTCTCTCCCGATGGCGCGGTTGCCATGACAAATATAGTCGAAATTGTGGGTGGATGCGCGAAAATAAAAAAAGAAACTGTGAAAAATCAGGTCTGCATTCGAACGCCATGTGGTGAGCTGATGAGAGAAATGATCCTGATCCTGAGATGCATGTTAATGGCGATTTTATTGAATAGTTTAAAGTCTGTTTGACTAAAATATGTTACTCTGAAAAGAAGAGTATATGGTGCAGCGTTCCCTTTTTGTTGATTTATATTTGCGGTGTCGTCGAACGGTTGAGTATGCATTGAACTCTCAGAGACTAGTTGATTTCTTCATTGGTGAAAAAAATAGATGCACACCAAATCAATAAAAAGCATTCTTTATTAGAAATATGGCGCCCAATTAGACCATGGAACTGTTCCGAAGCGCCCAAAATTATTTCTCACAACGACTGGTAGCTCATTTCACGCGTTGTGTAGGCTCTGTTTTTCCAGTTCCCAGTTCGTCATTGGCAATATCGGTTACTTAAAGAATGAAAAAAATACGAGAAAGCGACCAGACACTGTCGATAAAAAGCGAAAGTGTACGGCTCTGTTCACCCATAGTGCGAACCGAGGCGACAACGGTGACGACTACGACCGACAAGAACCAACACCACGTCACGATATAGTGTGAAATTGAAGAAGTAGTTAGTCGCTCGCTCTGCTTCTAGAGCCTGATGGTGGAAGTTGATATGGCCACGTTTTGGGTCGCCGCATATGGCGAATTTTATGGAAATTGGGGTGTTTTTCAGCGAGTCAACATAACCGCGCGTGTGTTGCTGCTCCGGGGCTCCGACATGTATTTTCGAGCTGCATTGGTTGACCGTACACAAGGCAAGGCAAAGTTTGAGGTTGAAGTTCGACAACTCTTCCTCCATCGTCATCGGAGATCATTTGGGGTCGCAACCTTTCCTTGGGTTGAGTTTTTTTTTTTTTTTTGGGCGAAGGGGCAAATATGAATATCTAGCATCATATTACCAACTTGTTCTCTGGAAGAAATGCGCGACAAATTGAGGACTGACATGCTGTTGCAGTGTGCAATGTGGGCATGAAAAAAAAACTATTTCAAGCAAAACCATCACAAGGTAGGCCAAAATATAACTGATAAAACTTATTTTATGCGTGATAACAACAAACAGGATCCATTGTTTTCCATTTCTTTTTTTTTAATCGGCAACGCTCTATAGTTTTTAAAAAGTAAGTTCTAAAATTTTGCAGAATTAGTGCTAAGTTCATAGCAATAATTCTGCTAAATTACAGAACCTACTTTTTAAAGATTGTCTTCAAAAAAAGAAAAACCGCAATCAAACATTGTAACTACTACTACTTTAGACAAATTATGAAACTGTAAATTAACGCAAATGGCAATATCGCATTTTAATATGAAAGTTCGTTCGTGAGAGTTAACAGCAAGAGTATTTTTCGGCTTTGTCCCAATAATAATATCGTTCTACTTAAAATAAGCTTTTTTGAAGCGGGAAATTTTGATTTTTTGAAGAATAAGGAGTGAAAACACAATAAAACCAGTTCAATGAAGAATACAACCCTTTTTTGATTAAAAGCATCGAACGAAGCAAACACGCCAAAGCAGGTGTGTGAACCTTGCACATACTTTCAGGTGCGCACTCACCACGTGGTGAGTAGACTCTTGTAATGCTGGTTGCGGGCGATTTAGCAAAGTTATTTTTTGCATTTATTTCGTCGTGAGCGATGTTCAGTTCGGCGATTGAACAAGTTAGTCTAATTTTGGAGACGGCCTTTGGCGAGATCTATCTGATTTTAAATATAATACAAAAACCTATTTTCAAATAACACTTAATTCGTACCGGGCTATTAAATGTAAACTTTCCAAATCTCGAAGTGTGTTCACCAAATGATATCGATAATGTTTAATGTTGGAGCTTAGTGTACGTGAAAGTACCCTCGGAACGGGCGTGACTTTCTGAAAAAGGTTGCTTGATCTGAAATAGAGCTGTCGTTTTATAGCTCCTGGATCAAAGATGCTTCCAATGATCACTTAAAGGATTGTTGCAATCAGATTTCTTCAATAATACCATTACAGGCAAATGTGTGTTTGATTAAATACGTACACAAACAAAGATGAAGATCTGATCAATTAAATTAAATTATCATTTGTGAGCAGAAATCCAAATCACAAAATATTAAATTGTTTTTATAGAAACTCACTATTGAATAAAAAAAAATCTTTTCATAGCATATGCTTAGATCTAAATAACCTTCGTAAAATTTGATCAAACATATTAACACCATAGTTGAATGTTCTTAAAATATGATTAAGATTTCAGGAAAAGTCCTCCTCCAACTCACATCTCAAAAACAAAAACACTCTTCCAGTTGATACTAAAATCTTACAAGGTAAGATTAACTCAATTGCTTCACCTTTCTATTCTGCTTACATGTTTTTTTTTATTTGCTCCTATTTCGTGTCAGTTCGCTCAGTTTTCAATTGAATTGCACTAAGCATGTTGCAAGTTATGACACAGAAATTAAATAAGGCTTTGGTTTATCACATCAAGTAAAACTTTGGTTTATATTCTCTTTGATTTATCATGTCAAAAATGCAAATTTGGAACAGAATCTAGTATCTTTATATTGAATTTATGGTACCTTTGGAATCGTCACTATGTTTTTTACGTAAGTAATTCTTTAAATTTTATTTATTTAAACTGTATCTATTTATTGACAATGAGTTCCAAAACATTACAACTGAACCGATTATTCTCAGTGAAGTCTTACATATCCCTTTTTATTTCATTTCAGGTGAGTCCCCAAATCATCGCTCTCATCATCTGCAAGTAAAATACACTCCTATATACATATAAATATGGTAACAGCCATCCGCCCGTTGTTGACGGAAAATCATTAAACGATCAAAATCTCCCCGCCACCAATCCCAGTGAAAATCTAATTAAAATCTATTTTTTTTTCACTTCGAAGAAACATCTTAATAAAAAATTCCTTCATTCCGCCCTTCGTCGTCAACCGATCGCTCAATAAAGGAGAGCCTACGATACACCGCTCCGAAAGGGGGAAGGAGGGGGAAGAAAAAAAATCGATGGGTGGCCTTCGGTAGCCGTCGGATAACCGGGCCAGAGTGGGAAAGAGAGTAAAAATCAGTTTCCCAGTTATTCCTGCTCGTCTTGTCTTCATCATTGAATCTAATTCTCTACCGCATTCGCACTGGCTGCCTGTCAGTCGGATTCTCCCCGTTCAGCACATCGTTAATGAGATTTAATATTTTCTGAAGACTCATCGGATACGCATTATCTGCGCCTTTCCAAAATCGCTGACTGTAGCCTGACAAGCAAAATTGTCAGATCGTTTGGCCTAATATAATTTGCCCTTCCTTTTGGGTCGCTAACCGCACAGCATCCAACACTACGGTCAGATTTTTTGTGTATTCATTTTTTGGAAGAACATTACCCTCTGAGCGTTGTCTAACCCGGTTATTAGCGGAATTAGGGTTACCAATCAATGATGCACAGCGAAAATACTTCTTATGGAACATTATACGGAAGTTATGTTTCTGGCTGCAATATGGAGCTCTAAAGCTATAATCTGTTTTGGGTTATCAAATGGCAAGGTCGGCTGGTTGAAACCTTTAGTTAATCATCATCTGGTGGCTCTATCAAACCAAAGCCCTTGGACAACTTTTAAACCTCCGCCGACTTTTGATCGACCAGGTTGCTGTGAATATGGCACCCGCACAAACAAATCCGCCTCAAGATTGTTGTCTTATTATTACTAAACCGACCGAACCAAGCCTCAGCGTCGAAGCGGGGTAATAAACCCGCTATAACAACATTTGACACCTACGCACAAATTCCAAGGTTGCGCGAATAAAAGATTTCTATCTCGTAGTCACCGAGAGACCTGCGTCTTCTCAACAGGCTGCGCTGCTACTCTCGCGGTCTTCCCATTTACCCCTTCAGTTTTGTGCTCCAATCAGGTTTGAAATTTATTATGCATGCAAAATTAAAGTCCAATTTAATGAAAAAAGCACAACGCCATGCCAGAGCCGAACCACCAGCATGCAGAGCATTAATCATTTTAATCTCCGAAACCGGACCCTCTTTCACCTTTTTCCCAAACGTTGACGGTGTTGGGCGAGCCTTGGTGTGGTTCCAACTGACACCAAGATGCTCCACTGCATAGACTGTTCCTTTCTCCGGAGGCTTTTTAGCAACGCCCGAAAAACATCGTCTCGTCAACCCGCTGCAACCATGACGTGCGTATCGATAGCCCGTCAAAAAAAAACTTGAACACAACACCCTCGGTGGCGGCGGTGGATGCCGGCAGATTGAAACAACCATATTCAACCAGCGCTGACGGGTTTCTAACGTACCACCTCGAAGGCACTACAATAACAAGGAAAAAGGCAAGTCTTGTGTCGAGCTGGCGCCGTCTGGGGGTTTATAATTCCCCACCGTAAATAAACAAATGTGTATGTATAATAATTCAACTGTTCGACAATCCCGACGGACAGATGGAGCTTTAATATTCTTCTCGAGCGAATTATGAATAACTTATGTCCCTAGCGTAATTTCTTAATCAGATGTGGTCTTTTTGAGTCGACGTAGTAAAATTTTATTGCTCTAAACGACCGCTGTTCAAAATGGGGACTTTAAATTACTGTAAATATCCAGATATGGCTGAATTAGCTGTTATAATTGACAGGTGTCCCCGGATGATTTTCAAAATCAAAACTAACAAGCAAATCTTTAGGTTTCATTGCGGGGGAGAATACGGAATGGAACCGAAAGAAATATTGAGACTGCTAGTGAGAAATTGGTTTGAATGATCAAGATCAATACTGGTTGTATATCACATGTATCTCACATCATATCATTGATTGTCTTGAGTATGTAAATGCCCTTGTAACAAATTTCAAGGTCAAATAATCAATTAAGCCTTTCCACTTTTTAGAATCACTTCAACGAGTATGTAGGTATATAATCAAAACGATTGTTATTGGAAAACAAGGGAAATTTAAAGTAATACTGCACTTGTTAACTTTTGAAAAACTTTTGAGGGATGAGAAAAATAAGAAGGTGCTGATTAGTGTAAGTTTTTTGTTTTTGTTAAGTGAACAAGTAAAAGATTTTATAAAAAATATCTTTGTTTTTTAAGAAATTATTTGCAAACCCCCACCCACAAAAATACGCCGTTTCATGGTGCATGTGTTTTCAATACCTACAGAATTTTATGTAACTTATAAAATTATATCATTCTACCATTAAACTCATAAGTGTGACTTTTGAATGGATTTTCTTTTACTCGGCACTGTTCTTGTACGCCTTTAGATTTTCCTGGTAACAAGGTTGATTTAGACTAGTGGTCAAGCTAATGGATTTCATTGTTCAAGGTTCGATTCCAGGTTGCTCCATATTTTTACTTTTTCAACATCAGTATTTTCATAATGCAAATTTATGAAATTCATAATGATTTCTTGTTGCAAAAAAATCATAATGCAATCATATGGATATCAAAAGTTTATTTTGCTGAAGTGAAGTGGAGTGAAAATCTTCAACATTCTATGGTAGTACTTCTCTTTCAATCTCAAAACAGTGAATGCGAAAACATTCAGAGAAAAAAGTTGCAGTGAAGATCTCTTCTGAATGCATCTTGTTCAAATTGTGTTGAAAATCTGACTAAAGATCCTGAGTCAATTTTGTTGACCTGCTTGAGAGAAGCTTGCTTTACATTGCAGAAGAGACAAAAATTTAAGCATAACTCTAAGCAAATCTTGCTCCAAAATTATCTCTCAGTGAAACTTGCACGGGTCTAGGGTCGTAGTGTCTTATGATTAAGGCGGTAGTTTATAGAATCCACCAATTGACCCCATCATAGCCGACCTGCATCGCCACTTCTAGTCAAAGAGACGATGACTCATTTGGAAGGAGTTTGGCTCGTTTGCCGATAGCTCATTTCAAAAGCTAGATTTCAAAATAAGATGTACAGGCTGAAAACAAAATTTAGTCTATACTACGCAATGCTTATCGTGACATATATGTTAGAAATGTTTCTACATTTTTTTGTTTGACTCAAAAAAGTTTTCTATCTCGCTAAGTTTTTTTGCAATTTTGTTTTGAATGTAACATGTTGTGCCTCCAATAAATCATCAATAAAATTTTGCAGAAATATTATTTTTACACAGGAACCTTCACGTCTACACACCGCCAATTCTGGGATGGAACGTTATCCTGGAAAATTTTGCACAAGGAAACTATGCATCCTTTTCATTCGCTGTAAGTTCAAGAACTTCTGGCAAGAGATAAGCCGGTGCGGTTTGAGCTCGGCAGGATAATGGAAGCAAAAAGCAAGCTGGGCAGGATAATGGAAGCAATTGACATACGCGAACAACTGATTCAGAAATTTTTTCTTGCGGCTCAAACAATTCAAGATAAATTAAACACCATTGACCTTGCAGAAGCGACGCGAAAGAAAATTCGATTCTGCATTCAGGTAAACGGAGGTCATCTCAAGTAACAATTTTAGTTTTATTCCAGCCGTAAAGCGCTCCTTCCGGCTTTGTTGATAAAACTACATTCAAAACTGTTTTATCTATCAACACCTCCTCCTCTACGCTTCTTTAAAGCCTACATTTGTACAAAGTGGCCCACTCTATACACGGTTGGGAAGACAAGTTAATAAAACCTTTATAAGACCATAAAGATTTTGAAAACTGTTCTAGTGGAAAATGTTATGACCACTTGAGAACTTTCATAAAACCTTTTGGTTGCCATGTAAACTAACATACGATCAAATGACCACAGCTGTCAAACTTTACTGTACTGATGCACGCTGTGGACCTCAACAGGTCCCGTTAGGCCACAAGTTTAACACTGAAAACATTGCCAATTTATGAAAATCGTTCCAGATCACTGCAATGTTTAATGATTTTTTATTTTTTATGAAGTTTTAAAACAAAATCAAAGTAGTGGCATAATGAGGACCTCAAGTGGTCACTAGATACTAAATCCTCCATAAGATCTGAACCATCCGTAAAAGTTGTAAATTCGCATGCACTAAAGTGAACTGTCAATCATTTTTTTCTTGCCGGGCAGTCATTTAGCGCCTTGATCTAGGGTGCTGTTATATAGAATATATTCTCAGCTTTCGAATAAAGGAAGAAAATCTTGCTAAGTAGCATAATTTTTTAGTTACTGTAAAATTAAGACTAACGTGTATCAATAACTCCGTAAACTGTGAGATTGGACCGTATTCGTACAACATTTTTTTTCATCAAATAAGGAGTGTATCGAAAATAAGCTATCCACAAACTTTCTTTCAAATTATGTTGAAAACCGATATTTTATTCATACAAAAAATTGATCCTTTATTGTACGAGGTTAAACTTGAACATAATGAAGACCGGATGAAATTTAAGTTATTCCTTCACGAATTTTCGAACTTTGGATCGAATGCTCTTCATCAAGTTCCGGACAAGTGTTGCATCGCATTTTTTGGAGTATTGTGGACCTGGAAGGGTTTTTGAGCCCTCCTTTACATAGGTCTCATCGTCCATCAAAACGCATGCATCCGGACGCTGCAAAAGACGCGAATACAATTTCCGGGCCCTTGTTGCTGCTCGCTTCTTCTGTTCTGCACTTTGTTTCGAGATTTTCTGCTTCTTGTAGGTCTTCAGGTGGTTACGCCTCTTGATACGCTGGATCATTCCGACACTCGTTCCTGCTTTTTTGGCCAAATCACGTATTGACATTGATTTGTTCTTCATGATTAGAGATACCACTTTCTGCTCCAGTTTTTTGGTTGGAAGAACCGGGTTTTCTGCCTCTTCCTGGTAGCTCATCCAAAGAATAGTGTTCCCCAAACTTATTAATGATGGTTTTAACACTCGCATGATGAATTCCAAACCGCTTCGCGAATTTTCGCATAGTAATACCCTTCTCACTTAGCCATGTGTCCAGAACCTTAATTTTCACTTCCTTTTCAATACGCGACATTTTGAAAACGCAGAATTTGAACCGCACAAACAAGTAAACAAAAGAAAGCTGACAGTCAAACGCACAGCATGCAGTGTTCAGAGCATAAAAAACCATCACAAATACATGCGTACAACGCAAATGTATGTGGATAGCTTATATTCGATACACTCTTTATCATCGTTGAAAATATTTGTTCTAAGGAACCGAACACCATGTATAGTCATTTAGTATGTCACTTAATAGAAATAAGAGAACGAACAATATACTGTTAGCGAAAGATGCTATAAAAACACTCAAATCAAAAATGAGACAAGCTTTCACAATAAAATTGACAAAACTATGTCGATATCGTGATGATCACTTCGTTTTGAAGCAATTGAGATATTATTCTTTGATTTACAGTTATATATTAGGTGCGCAACTAAGTTCCCGCTGTTTAGCAATTTGGCGCCAGTAGTAAGTGTTGGTCGAATGTTGTACATCTCAAGCGTCATTAACCAAGCTCAGACATATGGTAAACAAACCACTTTGCCAAATCAGTGATTTTAGTTTAGTGTTATATATTTTGGTTGTTTGAAGATGTCTGATTTCGTGCCAAATAATCGTAATTTGCGGGAAGTGTTGATTTTCTTCTTTCATTCGAAGAAAACGGCGGCTGAAGCACATCGAGAGCTCCAAAAAGTTTACGGTGCTGCTGCTCTGAGTGAAACAACGTGTCGTGATTGGTTTCGTCGTTTCAAAACCGGTGATTTCAGTATTGATGATCGTCCGCGTGAAGGAAGGCCAAAAAACTTCGAAGACTCTGAATTGGAGACATTGCTCGATGAGGATCCGTGTCAAACGCAAGAAGAGCTTGGTTCAGGATTAGGAGTTTCCCGCCAAGCCGTTTCTAAGCGATTGCATGCGTTGGGAATGATTCAAAAGCAAGGAACTTGGGTTTCTTACGATTTGAAGCCAAGAGATGTTGAGCGTCGTTTTTTCGTCTGTGAACAACTGCTCCAGCGGCAAAAAAAGGAAAAGTTTTCTACATCGCATTGTGACGGGTGACGAAAAATGGATTCATTACAGTAACCCAAAACGGAAACATTCATGGGGACTGCCCGGGCATGCTTCAACATCGTCGCCTAGGCCGAATATTCACGCTGCGAAGGTTATGCTGTGTAGTTGGTGTTATTTATTATAAGCTGTTGAAACCAAACGAAACCATTACCGGGGAACGGTATCGTACTCAATTGATGCGATTGAGCCGAGCACTGCACGAAAAACGGCCACAATACGAGCACAGACACGAAAAAGTGATTCTTCAGCATGCCAACGCTCGACCTCACGTTGCGAAACCCGTGAAAACCTACTTGGAAACGCTCAAATGGGAAGTCCTACCCCACCCGCCATATTCTCCTGATATTGCACCGTCCGATTATTACTTGTTCCGTTCGATGGCACATGGTCTCACTGGTCAGCAATTCCACTCATATGATGACATCTCAAAATGGCTTGATTCTTGCATAGCATCAAAAGACGAACAGTTCTATCGAAATGGTATTCACGTTCTACCAGAAAGATGGGAAAAAGTCGTAGCTAGTGATGGGCAATACTTTGAATAATTCGTATGTAACCCTTTTTTTTTCAAAATAAAGTTACATTTTCACCAAAATACAGCGAGAACTTAGTTGCGCACCTAATGCTTTTGTGAGATTCTCGATTTCCTTAACTTTTTGGCGGCCATGACTTCACTGGTTAAGCTTAACAGATTGTTGTCACTATTTTCAAATGAACCAAATGTGGCAAAATTGACCCCATTAACCTTGAAATGGATCAAAGATTTTCAGATAATAGTCACGCTGTACACGGAAAAAATATCCGTGCCCAAATCCGTGAAATGCAGTCACGAATTTGAGAACAAGCAAAAATACACCGTGAACTGAATCACGTGATCATGAAATAAATAACGTTTAAAGGAAAACATCCTGAAAACGTGAACTAGTTCACGGTCCGTTTTCATTTTCGGGCACACTTTTTTTTCCTGTGTATAATTCAACTGTCCATTTAGAAAAATGCAGATGGACATTTGTTTTACTATGTTCCTAAATTAGGCCTTCTGTGGTCATCACATAGCATTTCCTAAAATTTTGGACGTGTATGAGTAAGTGGGTGTATATTTTCAAAACCTAAACAAAATTGTACGCAAAAAATGGGAAATCGAAATATTGTGTAGTAGGAATTCAATTTTTTAAACTACCGAGTGGCCGGTAGTTCAGATGTGAAAATTATTCTAGTTAGATGAGAGGAGTACTTAGCTAACAATGGAATCCCTAGAGAAATAATGCAAAAAAATCCTTCCAAAGACTGAAACCTAATAGATGAGACGAAGTGGTATCCTCAATTATATGATAGTTATAGACAGACATTACATCTATATAACTCGAAAGTTTTTGTCTAAATAAACTTATTTGTTTATTTTCCGCAGTTACGAACAACAAGCGTCTTATTAAGCTTAGCTAAGCAAGCAAAAATCTTGTTAAAGAACGTTTGCAGCTCAATTAATTAATGAGTCACGATGAGGGTTATTCCGAGAGTCAAAGTGATGTTTGTCACTAGGTGAAGTGAGAAAAGACACCTGCAGTGACGTGACTCTTCTGGGTAAACCAAATGGAGAGTCTGCAGGTGACTTTTCTCACTTCACCAAGTGACAAACGCCCCTTCGACTCTCGGAATAACCCTCAATGAATAACGTAACCTATAGAACCCCCATTTTCATAATAAAGTGGAACGAATTGAATCTGTCTAGCATCGTTTCATCGGATATGTACTACAATGACTGCCTTGGCGAGATACTTCACATTTTCCAACCTACGAAAACCGGTTTCATTTCATTCGTATGAACACTCTAACGACCCGTCGGGAGACAGTCTTGTTGTCAATGACCTGTTGACAAATTGGAAAGACTGTTCCTCATATCTCGCCTGAATCCAGATCCAGATTCGTTCCCGAGTGAAAAATATATGCTGCATACTCCGGAATCATTGGAATGCAACATGCATTTAACCGTGTTACGTCCTTAATTCAGGTTTTTTATAACTCTCGTGATTCTATGCGCAGACAATTTTTTTCGGATTTAAAATAACAATTTTATCAGTTGAACACTGGATTGTCTGTTGATACCCCAATAATAAATAATTAAAAAAATAAACGATCTTTGCCACGTTCTTTCACTGTGTAAGGGTATCAATGAGTTAGGTCAACACTTACTAAAGATAGATTCCGAGAACTATGCTGAGACTGCTCATAAGTGCCACGGGAATGTGTTGGTAGGGAGAGAAGGACGGGTCTGGGATAGAACCCACGACGATCTGCTTGCCTGTTTGGTCATGCAAAAAATTACCAATCTCTAATCAATCAAACAACTTTATTTGATGTTGACGGGACCTCTGATAAAATTGTATGTGAAACATTTTTTAACTAGACTTAACTATTCTTTTAATAAGAAGAATTTGTTAAAATACACTTAATATACAATTGCTGTTGCGTCTATTTGATTCGTGTAACATGTTTTGATCAGCATCAAATGTTGTACTTTAATTTCAGTTGCATAAAAGTAATTTGATTAACATCGTCAAAAAAAAAGTCACTATCTCTCAAATTGTTGAACATCATTTAAATCGATTTAGTTGTTTTGAGCATCCTTCGCCTTCTCAATAACACAAAGCAGAAGCAATAAAACTGACATTCAGACGAAACCATTCCACCGCATAGAAACCAGTTCCACATACACCGCACCAGTTTGAAGCGTATCGTATCTGAAATTGCTCCACTTAATGAAGTGGACTCCCATTCAATTTAGATAAAACGAAACGTATTGCTCGTATTTTCCCTGTTTCTGTCTCAATCGTTTTTTTTTCGTCTTATTTTTTAAATCATAAAAGCATAAATATTGTCAAAATGAAATCTCAACGAACAGGTAGATGAAGGAATTGTTATCCATCCTTTCTTTTTTTTTTGACTTATCCAGTCCATCTTCCCCAATGAATTTGCTTTTTCCAAAAACACACACAGAAAATGAATCTAATCCTTGGATATATTTTTATTCTTCTTTACTCGAATCTCTGGAAGGGACATTTCACTTGATTTTCCATGTCAAATAAGCAACCTGCCACAATAATAGAGAGAACCAATTAGAATGCTATATGTAAGCAGGTGAACGTTAGACTGTAGCCGTCGATCGGTCGGATATTTGATCCATTTAACCAAATCTAGAGTTTTATGCTACTTCTGGGGATCGGTTCGTTAAAACAAGCTTTGGAATTTTATAGGGTGAGCGCTTGCATGTAAAAACTAACATAACTGAGAGGAAGCCATAAAACGATTTGGCTCTTTTGAATGCGGTATCGATCCGATGCGCGATTATGTGAGCCTGCTTCTGCATGTTTATGTGTCCAGGAGAACCGTTCGCTAAAATTTGTAGGATAGGATTGACAAAAGGGAATATCAGTGCTTGACTATGGTGATACTGCAACATGGTATCACTTTACCAGAACATTCCAGACTGCACTTCAAAGACAGCACATCAGCACCTCAGCTGGTGAAAAAGAGTTGCAGAGACTTTCCAAAAGTGCGCCAATATATTTTCAAAATGTTTGCGAAATAACTGCTCCGAGCAGCAGCTCACTGGAGATGAGCGTGCAAAAGAAATACGAGCAAAGCTGTCTGGGCGCTGTGAAAAGAGATTTTCCAAATATATAAATTTCAAAGATAAAATCGGATCCAGACAAGGATCCAGTGGCTGCAATATATCGAGCCAACATCACTCGGGAGCATCCCCGGCCGCATTGAGGAAGACGGCGGCGACGACGTAAAAGCAGAAAGCGTCGTATACATAGGACACTAAAGAACGTAATCGCTTCAACGCTTCACGGTTACCTTGGCAAGTTATTGCAGCCTCCGGTAATACTCTACTGGCGAGTTAATGAAAAGCTCAAGGAAAGTTAAAATATTCCTGATTTTTTAAAGTTAAATTGAAAATTAATTAATAAAAGCAATGGAAGTATGTTCGTTTTTACTCAAAACAATTTGAAATCCATAATTGCGCATTCAGACAGATCTGAGCATCCAACAGCAAATTTATGCACTGTTAGTTTTTCCACCATGTGGTGCAGTTTGGCCAGAGCTAGTGAAATGATGCTTAACCGGAGCGAATAAGGCAAACGAGCCGACTTGGAACGAGTATATGTGTAAACATTTGGAGAGCAAAACGAAGATGCTACACTTTCGGTATCATCTCAAAGAAATAAAGACGAAGGAACACGGTTCCTTCTTGACTTTTTTCTTGTTCGTTGCTTTGGATGCTGCTGCACCGAAATAAAAATCAAATTGAATAAAGTATACAACCAGAGATCGAGAACGCGGGCAAGAAAAGAAGCCCGGTCAGGTTAGGACAGCTGCCGAGAGGACACGCCGAGATGAGGCAAGATATCTTAATTTAACCCGGCCTTTTTTTGTTTCTCGCACCTTACTGTTATGGCCTTACCGGGCCATTCGAATCAAAGGTCGTTTTCTTTCGTTCTTGGCACTAGCAGTGCTTTTTATACTTTGTTTTTTTTTTGCTTGATTTTCTCAGATCTTTTTTCAACATATGAAAACGTTACCGGCAAAAGTTAGAAATAATAATAAAACTTAATGAATTTTAAAATAAAGATGGGAAATTAATTGAATCATTTTTCTTCTCTGCCCGCCTCGTTCTACTTTGTAGGAAGGCATAGGCCGGAGCCTAAGTGCTGAATTAGGTTCATCGTAATTTATTACATTTTATTTTTATTTTTTTCTCTTTCACAACGGTATGGTGGTGAGACAAGTGATATTCCAATTCTATGCTGGAATTTTGATAATTCAGGTTAACAAAGGACGAAATGCGCGTTGTATCTGGGTTCTTGAACCTTATGTTTATTATGGTGTATAATATGTTTTGAATGTTTCGATATCATAAAATCAAAAAAAAATTATGGAGACGATGTGATATGGGACAAAGCTGTCGAAAGTACAATCAAAGTTCAAAGAGAAATATGCACCCGCTGAACTTAAGAAAATGGATACGCTACAAGTTTCATTACATTGAATTGCAGCAGGATGTTTCTTTTCTACTATCTATCATAACATCACATCCTTATTTACACAATAACGAAGAAGAAAAATCCAACGTTCGACAACTTAGCTTAATAACCGTAGATGCCTTCTTACCTAGCTTCCAAATAGTCAACCCACAATTTATTCATGTATTGTTAAATTTTAATTAAGTTTCTCATACTCGGCTTACAATCTGAGGTTAACAACATAGAATTTTTTGAAGTGCATGTAAACAATTATCATTTTATTCATTTTCCCATGGTCTGGTTGGTCAGTTCATGACAATGTTGAATCAAGGCTCGTTGGACGGTCTTTTTCAATGAGTTGCATCATTAGTGTTCAAATGTCTAAAAGGACTCGATTGAGCTATGAATCGAAAAAATAGTTCTTTTTTAGTTATCTGTGCGGCAAGTTGCGCATCGTTCTTTTACGCATAAAGCATATATTGTTGTTGCCAAAATAGATTGTATTCATCTTTAAACTAAGGGTATTACGTTGGTCAAAGCATACTTAAACTTCAAGCAGTTGTTAGCATATCGAGCCCCATATCGAGTTAGCATATCACAAAAATTTCGTCTACCAAGAACAGTTGTTTCCTGTTTTCAAACGAGAATGTCTTATTATTATGATTATACTTTATTATAGACACTTTAACACTTTACTACTGGCATTCGTGTCTTAGAATGTTTTATGTGTCTGTCAATTTGCCTGACCTTTTGTGTTTTCCTTATTTAATGACAATTCTGACGTATAAAACTTGAGTATAATATATGGGGTTACATTTATCCTCACCTCAAATGCTTAGTAAGTGCATTTTGAAAAAAAAAAAGTATTTGCATAAATTTGTTTCCCTGGCTCTAAATGTCATGCTTAAAAACAAGAGAAAGATTAGATTACCCCTAAATGTAGGGAATTACTTCGAGAATATCAAGAAACATCCCAGAAAACCACACATTTCTCTGGAATGGGAACATTTGATCGACATGATTCAATTTATTGAAACTGGGCCAGAAAATTAAACGGTCATAAATGTCTGAACAACATCTTGAATAATTTTATTTTGAAGTTATAATTTTAGCAGTAAAATTTACTATTTTGTTGGTGGTTAAATTCCATATTAAATTACAATAGAATTGTACCTTGCGTCAAGTCAACTAATTGCTACATTAAATCTTAGAGTTGGGCTGGCAACCCATGTTTCCCCTCACCAATCAAAACCAAGCTATGGTGCCATCTGTCAGGTTATTGCTACTTGACTTCTCCATCACCATGCTGTATAGACGACCTGGACCATACATAACGAACCCTACGGCTCTACTTCCCTTCCAAAAGAAGACAGGATCAGAAATTTTCATCTCAGAAAATCTCAACTGCACCGACTGGCATTGAAACCAGACCCACTGGGATGAGAAGCAACTATGCTTACAACTACACCATCGGTGCCGTCATACTTAATGTCATGATGGAAGCCATGTTCTAATCTGGCCAAAACTTTAAAGGGCTCTTCTGTGCTTTAATGAAAGGTAGAATGGGTGCTTGAGGCACTCTTTCTTGTAGATCTTTTATTTCATAGATTCTATTGTAACGAAAACTCATGTCCTCATGTCACTGCATATCTCTTGCCAAAAAACTATTAGTAAAAAGGAATTTATATGCGTAGGGAAAATCTCCTCGAGCCGTGGCCACATACAACTTTTGCCCGAGAAGCTGTCCAAAGTCCATCTTTTCAAACGTTTTGCTGTCCATCAGTGTGCGTGTTGAGATCCTCATGAGTACCTCTCTGCATAACTTCCAAGTGCGTGTTTTGGCCTTTCGGCTCGTTTTCAGTATCCGGTTTGGCTGCTTGATAGCACTATAAGAACGATAGTCTTAGCAGAGAGCTTGCCAAACAATCTGATGTCAAAACATTTGGGGACCGATTACTAGGAGTGTTTTGAAAAAAAGCTCTCCGCCAAGGTTTTCAAAGCATCGAGTTTTATCCAGATTGAGAATATACTGCTAACAAACGTGCATCACTTCCCTGCTTATCAATTGTAGATAATTCTTTATTTGGCTAGCGAAATAGTTTATGAGATTCCTATCAAGAAGAATGCTGATTCAGATTAATGAAACATTTAGTACGCTGAAATGCTCATATCATCTTATCCCATGAAATGTTACTTACTAAATTTTACTAGTTAACTTAACAATCACTCTTTTGTTGTTTTTTTCCCAGCAACTGAAGTGAAAAAAGCTTCAGGAAAATAATTTTTGATTTTCGTTCTAGAAGCTTCGAACAAATATGTGAAAATGAGAAGATTTTCAATAACTCCAAACTGCGAGTTCACTTTCAAGACTTGTTTTGATGTTGAAAATTCAAAACGATTTGGAAGGATATTAGTAATCCCAAATTTATAGGCGCTGTTAAGAACACGCAGATTTCACCATTTGTGTGATTATAACTGGACTGGTGAGTGTGAGCTTTTTAGTGGAATACCTGTAACTAGAAAATGAGAAGAAAGTTTAGTAATTTCCATTTAATTCCAACTATCTCTATTGCTTATCTTGACAGATACATGTATTTCGTCTGCAATGTGCAGAGTTTTTCAGTGTCGTATACTTATTTTTTGTTTTGTCAGTGTCGTATTTTAATAATCGACTCAAATTTTAGTTTTAACTATTTAGTTCCGAATTCTCAATAGAAAGTTGACCTGGCCCAAATTTGTCAAAGATCTATTTAAACTACCAATTACAACCACAGCACTACATCTAAGGTTCAATATGAAGCCTACGTTAATACGGAATCCTTAAATAAATGAACAATAAAGCAATATATTGTTCTAAAGAGGAATTTTCCGGCTTATAAAAACGCTGCTCTAAACAATAACATATGTAGATCATCGTAAATATTTTGCCATCTAATGCAGACTGTGTAATGCTCAATTTTTACACTATATAACCACTAGAATGTCTGAAGTTGATATATAAACTGTTAACACATTTTGAGAGCATCTAGTATCGCAGATACAAACGGATAACTGCTGTCGAACTATTCAAAACTTTCCCCAAATAGGGACAAGCGGGGCTAGTTGGTCAGGTTTTAGAAAGGGATATGTTGATGTGATACTCGCTTTGAAGGAAGCCGAGAAATCCTATGCACTTCCACGAGAAATCACTGGGATGTGGGATAGTTGGGAAAAGGTTAGCAGTAGGGTTCGTTTTGGTACGCTGAAAGTATGTAACTAGCACTATCCGTCAAAAGCTTGGGACCGCTCTTTCAAGCAACAGAACATGGAACTATGGATATCCTGCAAATTAGATATAAGACAAGTTGGGCCGCCCCTCCGATTGGTGGCATTAGTAACTGATATTTGCTCAATCGAATCCTACGCTCATTGATTGGTCCTATACCCAATGCTTTCCTTATCTCCAATCCGTTCAACTTCTCGCAATATTTTGTGATATAGTGATGTATTACAATTTGAGATAATTCTAAGCAGTCAGTTTACCAAAATTTGGCAGATCGACAGGTAATTGGTTGGTGAGTGACCACCAGGTACTTCATAGTAAGATGCTAAGAAGCGGACCGGAAGATTTAATAAGCAAACTCTCTCTATAGTATAGGTAGATAAGCTGAAACACAGAAACACATTCCGACACCCTGAAACACCTTCCGACACACTAAAACACAAACATAACGTGGCAGAGGCACTGTTGTTACCTCAGGTCACCGGGAAAAACGATCGACGATAGTCAAAAGGTAACAATTACCGTTTGAAGGTGGCAATGAACCAACTAGGTAGATGTGAACGTTGTGAAATCGACAGTCGGGAGGAGCAAACTTTTTAAACGGTGCTGTCATACGGCGATGAACTTTAGATTGCTGACATTGTTTGCACGATTCAACGTACATTTTGACGTCCTTATTCATTACCAGTCGTAAGAAAACACTTTCACTCAAACAGAAACTGACAACTGAACCAAAACGTTTATTTTTCTCTCTCTTATTTGGCCAGATAAACTATACTTAAAGCTAAAACTCATATTTCTCCGATGCATCCTCGTTGACGATGCATCCCTTATTCAAAGGCAGACAACAATATTGAATATACCTTAATCATGGCTTGTGTTCATCTGCAATCTGCATCATGATATGATTACTTCCCCGTTACATTGCATCTCAGTGTAATAAGAGTGAGTACCACCCAGATCTGCTTAACCCAAAGCACCAACAAATCATGTGACGCCAGACTGTTATGAGCAATAATTAAACTTCCTAGAAATGCACAACCCAATTCGACTTCCCGGATGAGCACAAGTTCAAAAATACCGGTAGTGGTTCTTGTGGTCATTGCAAAATCTTCTGCATAGCATCTTCTCCAGCTATCCTATGCGACAGGGAACACAGTTGTGAAGCAAAAAAAAAACAACCCTTTCCTCATTCTCGCAACTACAGAAAATCTGTTGGCGTCGTTTGTTGCTCAAACTAATCTGATCCCATGTTCACCAACCCCGATGAAAACTGACGAAGAAGCTGCGGTTTTGGAAATTATTCCAGACTTTAACCAGAGGTGTTCAATCTTTGCTGCCATCCGCAGCACTTCTGTCTAGAGTGCCCTGGCTTAACAACAAGACACGCAACTTCTCGAATGCC
Source organism: Aedes koreicus (assembly GCA_024533555.2). NCBI lineage: Eukaryota > Metazoa > Arthropoda > Insecta > Diptera > Culicidae > Aedes > Aedes koreicus. The sequence continues at coordinate 516,655 of JAHHFK020003654.1, forward strand.
TCTAGGGATCAACTTTTCCTAGCCCGGTTTGTGCTGTGGCTACACTGTTAATCGTATGAAGAGGCAAGCCTCGTTTCAAAAAGTTTGCGGTTTTTGTCTCCGACCATCATCAGGGCTTCAATCATGCGATCGAATTAAAACAACATCCCGACCCAGGTCAGAGATGCAACAGCACAACCTAACCACATTGTGTCTGCCTTGTTTTGGCTTAGCTCCTCGAGCGATGCAGGCTTACATCGATGCTTAGAAGGAAGGGTTGTAGAGTTACAAAAAAAATGGAAGTGATATCTAGTCAATCTTTTGCCGCTCTGGGCCTCATACCTTCCCTTTGTCACCGCAAGCCAGGCAGCTGGGACCAGTTGGAGGATTATTTAGCGCTGCTGACACACATCACCAGTGCGTCGGCATTGGCCATGCGAGGTTGGTAAAAGTTAATCGAAGAGTGAGATTGAATTACATCTCGTCTGCGGTAAACCTCGAAAACAGCCAAACCAAAGAAGCCTGATGAAGATGATGATGAGAGTTGACCTTTTACGTTCTCCCGACCGTCCTCGACAGACGCAGATTCCTTACGTTGTTTTGTTTTCGGAGATCTGGTTACAGTCAATCATTTTCTCCCTGACAACCTCTCTGTTCGATGGCTTTGAAGAAACGCAGTGAAAATGTGTTCCTTGATATGTTGGCGACTGGGTCGTATTTCTTTTTGGGAATGTTTTCATTTTATATAATTCAAGTTTTAAACTGATGGATATTTCAAGTCATATGGAGATAAATTATTAAAGAAGCATTTCATCCGTGATGATAACACAAATTAATTTGAAAAAAAAAAGAACTTTGCATGTTATCATTTCATTTCAGATCATTTGTCTGTTAAAACACGACTGTTACATGAAACGGTTACTAAATTGATCACTTATGGCACTTATGTTTATGGTAAATACCACAAACAATCCATGATTACTTATGCAATGAGACTTATCAATTGTAGAAACAAAAACTAAAACCCAATAGTCGCTTGGATCCGATTCGAAAATCGTATGAATGAACTAAAAAGGGGCATTTATTACCACTGACATTTAACTGAGCCAGCAATCCTGGCTCTCACGGCTTTTCTTAGATTCAATTAAGAGTATGAAATCGGGGAAAATGGTTTTAAAAGCATTAATGTAGACCCTTATTCTATTGTTGATTTTCAGGATCTTAGAACAACCACAAATGTTGTGTTGATAATCTAAAAAGCAAGAAAATAAAACTTTCACTCCTCGCCTTTATTCCTGCAATCAAGAACGCCGCAAACCAAATCCAAATGAAAGAAGTAAAACGGAATTTATCACAATTAACAACGACCCGCAATCAGTCGACACCTGGTCGTAGTTTGTCAACGGCAATGTAATCTGTCAAAAGACGCAATGCTTTGTAAAATGATTGTTACTTGTCAGTGGGCCACATTAAAAATCATATTTCACTCCTCCTCCGCGCGGTAGCCAACGGCCAGTTCAGGCATCTCACCAATATCTTTATCATGACCGAAACTTTTGTGACATTTTTGACATTCCTTCGTCTCGACTGCCGTATGGTTCGTACTCTCTGCCTAGTTGTTCACCGTTCAACGGTATCTGCAGAGGAACGAAACTCCATGGTAGGGTAAAGTATGTCGTCATACCATGCTGCGGTCTGTATTACCATCGAGGGGTGGCGTTTGATGGCGATTGTCCACTCTCGCGGAGGATTGACGCACGACGTAAAAAAGCAATTTGCTCTTTGTGCCGTACATACTTCCTACTGACTGGTCCTCGCCGTCGCCGTCGTATTCGTTGTTGTCGTCGTCGCCGTTACTTGTGATTTAAAGTAGAAAAGGCAAAAAATACATTTTTCCATGCGCCCACATCAGGTGGACTCACAAAGTTGAAGCCATAGAGCGTACTTTGACTGGGGTTCGCACTTTGCTCTATAATAATGGACTCTATCCATTCTGGTCATGGGGTGCCAAGGTAGAGATGGTGACGGATCGGGGAGGGGCAAAATGACAGGCCAGGTTAATGAAATTACTTAGCAAATTGGTGGAGTTTCCAAGCCGAAGTGTGGCGGCGATCATGTCAATTTGAATTATCTAAACACAGACGGGCTATATTTGGACGCGGCAATTGTTTTTGGATTGGCATTCTTCTGATGTGCTTTGAATGCTCGTGCTGTAGAATAAATATTGGAGCAAGGTACTTAAGCTGGCCTGCCTCCAGGCTCGACCGATAAGATTAGGCGTCATAAATTGAACAATTCCAAAAATGTTGCTTTCAATCATTTTCTAAAAACGAGGAAGTATCGGTTTCGAATTATGACTATTCCACAGACAGTGGAGAAACTTTCGTCTTCCTGTTTTCTGAAGCCCTCGGCCAACCCAACGGTGAAAAATGCGTAAACTAACTTGACTCAGGAAGCGAAAGATGCTGAACAAAATTTCGGAGCGCGTCTATTGGTTGGGGTCTTAATAGAGGTTTAATTTATGCAACCGTTGGCTTTTGGCAACGAAAGCTTTTCCACGCGAGCATATAAAATCTGTGAACAAGTTTTTTTAGATGAAAACATACAAAGTAATATGCAACAGAAGACTTGGAAGAAACTCAGAAAAACGCTTCCAGCAAGCCTCACATTAATAGCATATGTTTCCGCTATAAATTTCATGCCCCGGGTTTGTTGTGAGCGTATGAGCACTTGAGTGCTTGCAGCGGGGATTTAGTGAGTGTGCTTTTTTTTCTCCACCCGGTTCTGCTGGTGGACATTCCTGCTCTTCATCCGGTTGTCGCCCTGGTTTCGATTTGATGAAACGACGACAGTGGAGAATGTGCGCAAAATACGATCAGAATCTACTCTCTCTGTGGTGTCGAGCAGGAGATTAAGATACAGCTAAGGTTGCGTTTTGTGACCTAGATTTATTTATTTTTTGTCTAAGCTGATCTGATCGTATCGACGGTCTGCTGTCATTTAATAGTTGGTTTTTCGGACATGCTCGGAAAGAATAACAGATCTTGAATTTGTTCCGGTTTTATTTGTACCTGGGTAGCGACTAATGGAAAGAAGCATGGTCTGATTTAGAGCGCTGTTCTATTGGAATAGTAAAGGTCATACTTAGGTCACTATTACATCAATTAAACCTTATTTGCATAAGGTTGGTTTAAATTCTAGTTATTTGATCGAAATTAAAAATCCAGGAACGTAACTATACCCTAAAAGAGGTGAGAAATGGTTTATGTATTGAGAAAACTTGGCCTTTTCTCACCATTCGACAGTTATTAATTGAAAGCCCATTAATTGAAGCCCATTGAGGCTTTATAGACAAGCAATGAATTCTAAACAAACGCTGTGTTTTGCCAATTTTCCAAGACTGGATATTGATTTGGATGTAAATATAGATGGATTCAAAGTTGTCTTATATTCCACATGACTTGAACTTGAACAGTAACTTGAAAGAAATGTTGCTAACAAAGACGGACACATTTAAGACAGGGGATAAACAGTTTCAAAATAAACACGATTTAAGGCAAAACAGTAATTTATGTAATGGTCGAATAATGTGCATGATTCAGGGAACAGGGATTCACCTACACACTGCTTAAAAGTCATTCAAAAATCGGTAACCTGAGATGCACACTTGCAAGCATTCTTTAAGATTATAATAAGTTTTAAGTAACGAGAAACCCTATTGAATCAAACGTGACTTTTGTCAATTTCCGTATTTTTTGGTTGTGGAAAACATAATTTTAAATAATATTTTTGTTTACGTTCGTTGATCCACGCATGTTTTATTTCAGAATAAGAATGTATAAGAGGGTACTGTTTCGAAGTGTGCGGTAATTTAACTATTCTGAAAAAGAACCTTCTATCTACATGCAGTTTCGCATTACTAAATTTTATTTCAATTTGTAACCTAGGAGTGCCATCTTTCAAGTATTTCGAATGCAATAAACAACAAAAATCTGAAGCCACACACATAAAAAATCATTTTATTGTAGGCGCTATGTGACTGACACATACTAGCGTAAATTTTGACATAAATTTGAATCATAATAGAGGCGATATGAATTTCAATTAAACGCTTTTAAGTATGAATCATGAGGCATTCAATTATCCAACAAAGACTGGAATCACTGCCAAGATGTCAGAAAATCCATTTAATATGATGGTTGATGTATAAGTCTGTAGATCTATTCTCCAAAGAATACTTGGGCGACCTAAAAAAAACTGATTTTGAAGATAGACTATTCAACATGTCTTTACATCCCAACATGAAGCTTTCACCCTTGTGAATACTTCACAAAAGCCATTTGTTACGATGATTGATCTCAAGGTCTACAGATCCATAATCCAAAAAGTTCTCGGATGACATGAATTATACGAAATTGAAGAAAAACTACTCAACATGTCTTTACAGAGCAACACAAATCTTTGTCTCAAAGTCTATAGATCTATATTCCATAAGTTCTCAGAGGACCTAAAACTCGTGAATACTATGTAACGTGTATCTATGGATCGATGTGAGGTTTTGACACTTTTGAATATGTCAGATATGACCTTTGATATGGTGGTTGATTTAAAAGTATGTAGATTTATTCTAAAAGTAGTTCTTAAATTACCTAAGCGTTTCAAATATGTGCATTAGGAGTCGTAGAAAAATACATGCTTTTTTTTGGTTTGTCTGCGTCTTTTACTTTATATCAAAGACAGTTTCAATCACCAGTTAAGTAATGGATTTCTTGATGTTCATTTAAATTTTGGTTTGTGCAGAATTATAATACTGCGAACCAACAATAAATATTTGACACATTTACACGAGACGTAATTCAATTTTGATTTAAGTCAAGGAACGTAAACAAAGATGTAAAATTAAGTGTTCTGAAACAGAAACAGGCTCAACCCGGTAAAAGTTGACTTTGATTTTGTCGTCTTTTTCGACTGCTTCTTTTTTTCCTAAGGGGCGCTCGCATGTGTCGGTCTCAGGGCACCGAATTTTTCATGCCTTTTTGGTATTTTCAACAAAATCTTATCCAAAATGACGCTTTGACGCTACAGAATACGTCGGAAAAGTCTTTTAATATGATGGTTGATATAGAAGTCTGTCAACCTATTATCCAAGGCGTTCTCAAAAGACCAAAAATAATTGAATTTGAAGATAGACTACCCAAAATATCGTTGCGTTTCATCATTCAGCTTTGACGACAGTGAATACATCGGAAAAGCCATTTTTTACTATGGTCGTTCTCAATGTGTACAGATTTATTTTTCACATGTTCACAGGTGATCTAGAACACTTGAAAATAACTATATGTAACTTGAAAATAATAGTCTATGTACCCAACGAGTATCCATGGACTAAAATAAGGATTTGTCACTTGTGATTACATTGGAAAAGGCATTTGATGCGATGGTTAATCTTAAATTCTGTAGACCGATACTCCAGGAAGTTTTTGTATGACCTTAAATACCTAAACATGATAATAGGCTATACAATGTGGAGGCTCGAACGCTTGTGAATTCGTTAAAAATGTCAATTGTAACCTTGCTTGATCTTAATAGATCGATATTTTAAAAAATTCTTAGATGATCTGAAGACAGCGTTGGTGGTGTAGAAGCGAGCGAGGTTGCCTCTCACCCCAAATGGTGAGGAAACAATTCCAGTCGATGCCAGTCCATATATCTATTTATAAAATAGTGGATCTGCAGGACATGGTGGGAATCTTTGGGGATTGGTGCACAAGGAACTTGCTAATCCTCAGCGTTGAAAAATGCAACGTTATGTCGTATCACCGCAAACACCAGCCGGTCACATTTGACTATGTGTTATCGGGACGTTGCCTAACCCGAGTACAGCACCTTAAGGATCTCGGTGTTATCCTTGATACCGGGCTCACCTTCCGATTACACTATAATAATCTTGTTGGCAGAGCCAATCGTCAACTGGGCTTTATGTTCAAAATTGCAGACGAATTCTGTGACCCACTGTGCCTCAAGTCCCTCTATATTGATCACTTGTACGGTCAATATTGGAAACAAATGCGGTCGTCTGGAGTCCTTTCCATGCCATTTGGATCGCCAGAATTGAAGCTGTTCAAAAAAAAAATGTGAGATATGCTCTTCGATTTTTTGGTTGGCGTGATCCAAGAAACCTGCCGCCATACAAGGAGCGGTGCCGTCTTCTACTGATCGAACCACTGGAGGTGAGACGATCAATTGCACAAGCAACGTTCGCAGCGAAACTACTTTCAGGAGACATCGACTGCCCGGCTTTGCTAACACAGCTGAATTTGTACGCACCCGAGCGACCACTTCGACAACGTAATTTTTCGCTCTTGGAACCACGGAACAGAAATTACGCTTTGCATGAGCCTATTCGTTCATTTTGTAAGCGGTTTAACGACTACTTTGGCTTCTTTGACTTTAGTATTTCAATTGACGTGTTTCGCCAAAGACTTTTGAATATTTTCCGCACCTCTAATCGCTACCAACTAGATTAAGTTTTATTCATTGATACATCAATTGTCAGTTGAATTTTACATGTTAAAATAAAAAAATAAAATATATTTTTTAAATGGCAAGTGAAGTCCTGGCGCATGTTTTGGTGGATTTGATATGCAAGACTCACGTCATCTGCTTAGCGTGACGATCTAGTCTAAGGCTTAAAGCCTCGTTTATGCCTCATAAGAAGAGAAGACTGCGTAATTTCAAAGAAAAACTTTTACGAGCGTATTAGTAGATTCATTTTTATTGGAAAACAAGGCAAATTGAAACTAACACTTCGCTTGTTCACTTTTTAAAAATAAAAAGTTAAAATAAAACAGAGTTTTTCAAACAAACCTTAGTAATCGTGATCAAATTCCTTTAAATTCCATTAGTAAAAGCTTATCCTATTTTGTCTGCATACTGGTATTTTGTCTCATACTTGTTCATCTCCCATAGAAGTTACTTCAAGACATTTATGGGTGTCTTGTCCAGAGGTGAGATTTTAAATCGTAACTTTGGCGTGAGAGGTATGGATGTAAACCACTACGCTGGGGTCACACACTAATAATAAAAGTTAAGTAATCTTAGAATCTTAGATCTTGGGGTCTCACCATGCTGGAGGTGGCTGGGTTCGATTCCCGGTCTGGTCTCGGAATTTTTCGTAAAGGAAAATTTCTCGACTCCCTGGGCATAGGGTATCGTTGCCACTCAACCATAATAATGCAGAAATGATAGCTGGCTTCGAAAGCTTCCAATTAATAACTGTGGCAGTGCGTTTAGAACACTAAGTTGAGAGCAAACAATAAGCTAATTGTGAAAACAATAAGCTTGAAACGCTAAGAATGAAGAAAGCAGTAATCTTATAAACAGAGGAGAGAAATTCGAATGTAATTTAAAGAAGTTAATAGAATTTTGCACACGTATTTAATATATTCAAGCTGGAGTACTACTTCGGTATATTACGTAAAACAGTTTTTCAGATTTCCTAACTCCCCTCTCCATTTTTACATAGAAATTTGATAAATTTAATATGATGCGTTAAAATGCCAGACCACCCCACCCCATAAATCCTAACGTTATAAGTCCATGACCCCTATAGAGTAGATTTCCATAATTAATCGAGTAGACGAAAAAATCTAATGAACATCTTAATACGTTTAAGAACTTCAATAGTAAGCAAATCGCATCTACTTTATTAATTAATAACTTACTATCCGAAATCGAAAAATAATCTAAATCTAATAAATCATTTTCATCAAACTCCGATCATCATCATTCGAAGGTAATTGCCAAGTTCGTTGAAAAAGTTTGAACAAATTAATTTGTGAATGTGAATAAGACGATGATATTTATCACAACCATCTCGAAGGAATTCAAAAGCACCAATGATTATATCAGTTATGTCCAGGTAGAATTTAAGCATATCTAACTGCATCTATCTTCATCCATCCCCTGTAATTTTAAATCAATATCAAACCAATTTTCTTATTCCATTTACGTATCTCGTCGTGCCGCCTCTCATCCAGAGCACTTTGATCAAACACGTAAAATTTAACGACGAAAATCGATAACTAGTATGCCTTCTACAATGTCTGGTTAAAAAAAATGGTCAAGATCAATTTTGTTTTCATGTCAAATCCTCACGGCTACATAAGACTCCTAGTTCCTCAGACCATAGATTTTCGTCGCTTATTTTCACATTTCCGACCGTTGTTCGCAAGCAGGGAATGTTTGTCGATCGATACAAACAAGTCACGCCAATTACCAGTTACTGGACGAGCTTTTGTTTCAAGCACCGTCCATTTGTTGGGCAAAGTCCTAGCATTCGGGTCGTATCTATGATTATCATCATCGAAACCAAAACCTCATCATCGCTAATAAGCCTTAAACAGTCCGACAACAGAAATGCGTTGGCCACCTAACGCGGCTACGGAGAAAGAGAGGAAAAAACAATCGAAATACTGAGGCCCAAGCTTTTAAGCCATCTAATAATACTCAATTTCGAGACAAACAAAGCTATCAAGGCGTAATTGATATATACTGTATATTGTGTGCGCGTGTGTTTCAGTGCATCGGATCGCCAGCGAAAGAGAACTTTGGCAGGAGGAAATGGTCGGCAATCGCTAGAGACAACGTTAAAAAAGAAATACAAGGAATGACCGTTTATCTTGGCGGCCATCCGGTCTGAACTCATTTGCTGCTGGTTGGCGGCACTGATGTTGTGCCGTGGAGAAGGGGCATTATTCCATCGGAATTGATTTCACGCCCCTAATGATTAGGGCTTGTCTCTGGCAGCTCCACACAATTCAATCACTATGGTCAAGAAGTGCCTGTGCGCGCGCGTGTGAGTAGATATGACAACAAACGGCCGCAGCTCACAAACTAAGAGTTCTCATGCGACTACACCATTAAAACGCAGGAGCAGAAAGTTCCACTACTGCCGCCTTCATCGTTCCCGTTGATTGGGAGATTAAGACTCTTGTGGTCACGTCACCTTGGGACCTTCGATAGTGGCGTTGGTGGAACGGTTTCGTCAAGCCCGAGGTGGCAGGTTCGATTGATTAAAACTGTGCTTATCGTGAAAAATTAATTCTTAGAAAAGCGTTGTCATATCTGTCATACCATATCGTTGAAATATCTTGATAACAAACCGTAGAAGTTTGTCTAGAACAAATTGAGAGCTAACAAAGTGCTCACTATAGAAGCGTAGAAAGCCATGAATAAGAAGAAGAAAATTCACGTCTGAAAGGTCGGAATTGATTTGTTGCGGGAATCGGATAAATGACAGATCACACAGATCCAAACGCTGTTCGCTGGGCTTTGTGTAGTTCGGTAGTGGTCCGAGCTCAGTAGCAGTGTACAACGAGGAGAAAGAGAAGCGATGGATAACGGTAGCAAAATGACAGCATCCATTCGTGTGGCATTGGACGGCCACGCGAATCGAATCTCCATCGATGCGTTGTCGGGTTCAGGGGAGAACACAAGGGGGAGAAACGACCAAAGAGGAATAATAACGTTAACGTACATGTTCAGATCGCGAGCCTTGATCGCGATCGAGATGTATCCGTAGAGCGTCGGTGCGGTAGGGCCTCAGAAATAACCTCATTTCACCTCTTCCCGATCACTTGTTGGCTCGCATTGAATTAATACAGGAAACACCCCGCTTGGGTAGTGCTGTTGACCCACCACAGTTGCTTAGCTGCCATGCATTTAATTTAACTGGTTTTATTAGTTCACATTTTGGGAAAAAAAACAGAGAAATTTCGCTCATCTAGGAATACTTGAATCCACTTTTTTTTCTCGTTTTGCCTACCTTGTCCTATCTGCCCAATAAATCAAGAGGGGAGCTCATGTTACTAAACAAAAAACGAAATTGAGCACCTCTCAAACGGGCCCAAAGTGACCTTTTAAAAGCTTATTGCCTTTCGATTCGATGACGAAAACGTACAGTAAAAATATCGGCAGGTGTTGGGTAGAATTCCACAAACTTCAACCATCAAACGACCAAGGAACAGAAAAAAAAGATATAATTTTAAAATGAAAGTACCGCGGGCTGCTGTGGGCTTCGATGGCGCGAGCAAAGCTCCTTGGCTCGAAAACAAAATCTTTTGAAGTTGATATTTTTTTCTGTTTAGCCCGGGGGAACCCGGGGGGTTCTCTGTTCCTCTTGTGGCTATCGTTTGTCGTTTGTGCGTTTCACTCACTGTCATCATGCTCTTCATCATCATCGTCTTCATCATCATCGTTGACAAAGCTCGCCGAAGATATGACGCGCTACGGACGCGAGATATTAAAAGGCAATTTTTCAAAAAGCGTCAACAAGTTAATATCCGGATGCTGACAATTAAATCTTCCTGTCCTCGAAATAAAATAACGACAAAACAGAAACGCGCGCTGGGAAGGGAAATGAAAAAATGTAGAAACCTGGGGACTCAGCGGCTGGAAATGATACAAACATTCCCCCGGGCTAAAGTCAAATTGTGAAGGTTGTCCGTTGATTATGAATTGTGATGAGTGTTGGACAAAATGTTAATCAAAAGCGCCAAGCTAATGCCTGCCTGCGGTCTGGAAAATGTTAAACACAAAAGCGACCTTCTCTGCAATTGAGAGTGCCTCACTACCGCGCCATGGCAGCTAAAAATGATATTGCAACGAAGCTTCACAATGTCAACAGCACGAGCTTCAAGATAACCGCAGGTTGAAAATCATCATATTCATATGTTATTTTCCTACAAAAGCATTTGGGCGAAGAGAGCTCAGATACATTTCCAACGCCCTTCTGAGGTTTCCTGTGCGCACTTTCGCAGGAATGATGGTACAAACCGCACTTCCGAAAATGGTGTACCCTATTTATATGGCCTTTTCTATTGTAAATAATTTCACTGTAAAAACCTGCCATGTTATGTTTAACAACTTTGATAAAAAAAATAGCATATTTCAATCTGGAAAACCTCATGCTAATCAGATGTCTATCTTCGCGGTGGTTTGGAAAAATCACTGTGGTCTTTTATTTGAGCTCAAAATGGATAAATTTAAAATGAGATTTTAATGTTGGGCCTGTATGTCCAAAATAATGCAAATATCGCATGAGGACTTTCTTTCAATGGCAACGGCAAATTTTAGCACTGTTCATTGGGGCGCTTTGTACAGTTAACCCACATTGATACATGAATCATCATCATATCGTACAGAGAAGGCTTGATTCAGTGCACCACATTAGGGTGGGGCATTTTGTTTTCAATATATTTTCAAAAATAGAACAAGATTGCTGGGGATACTTAAATTTAGCTTTCTTCGTCCAAAATTTTTAGTCCAGAGTAACATATAGTGACGGACAATACAATAAGCGCAAAGCCAGATTTGCATACAAAATAGTCATGTTTGGGGGCTTGTCTTTCATTTTGTGAACTAATTAAGCTGAATTTCAGCTGTAGTCTAGAAGTAACTTGAATTTTCATCTGTATTAAGTAAAACAATAATTTTTCATTCACTACTTTTAAAGTTACAGTCACCTCTTTTGATTTGAGTTATTTTTACATCAGTAAGTGTTTACTGAAGATCGTTATTCAAGGTCATCAATATGGCCTAAACTATGGAAATTAAAAGGTGGACATATTGTTTTGTCGTAAGCGGTGTCTTCAATTTTTTAAGTGGTGGCTGAAAATGATGAAAGAGTTACAGATAAAAATTCAGATTATTTTTAAGCTAAAGCCAAACTTCCAGCTATATTACTTCACGGGAAAATGAAAAAAAAAGCCTTAAAACATGTCAATTTTGTATGAAAATCGGACTTTGGCTTAATACCATTTAGAATCCGGAATAATAAAATCATCTGTATCTCGGTAACGGATTGACGTACAATTAATATATCAAAACAAAGGTAATTCACTGTTCTTTAAGGAAAAAATATCAATACAAATCATTTCTCTTCGTGTCTAATGAAAATTCGTACTTTCTTCTTTATTCCTCCCATCAAACGCTGCACACCTCCAGAGTCAACTTCCTTGGCACATTTGTTCCACATTTTGGGCATTTGAGTCGCGTCTCGAGCCTTTTTCCACTTTTCTTAAGCTTCCGCTTCATTACTGCCCAAAATCTATCGATGGGCTGGAGTTGCGGGCAGTTGGGTGGATTTATGTTTTTATCGATGAAATCTACGTTATTATCGCGGTACCACTGGATGACTTCCCGGCTGTAGTGACAACTCGCCAAATCTGGCCAAAACTTCACAGGACCTTTATAAGCTTTAATGAAAGGCAGTATGCGGTTTTTGAGGCAGTCTTCCTTATACAGCTTCGAGTCCATCGTCTTATTCGTCACGAACACTTTGGTCTTTGATCCGCAGCTGCATATCCCTTGCCAAATCATCAGTTTTTGGGCAAATTTGTCCATAAAAGCAAACTTAAACTTCGCAGGAACTTCTCCTTGTGCCGTCGCCATGTAGAATTTTTGGCCAGGAAGCTGTCCGAAATCCATTTTGACGTAGGTTTCATCGTCGATGAGCAGGCATCCTTGGTACTTCGTAAAAAACGGCTGGTACAATTTCCGAGCTCAAGATTTGGTGCGAAACTTTGCTTCAACGTTCTGTTTGGTTGCTTGCTGGCTTGATAAGAACGATATCCTGCTCGCAAACGAATTCTTCGAACGTTACTGCGAGCAGCAGCGTTTTTTTTTGTGCGATTTCATTATCTGATAGTCCAGGGTTTGCTCTGACGGTTCTCAACACCTTCTGGCTCAGCTTGCGGTCATATGTTCCACTACGACGCTTACCTTGTGGCACTCGATCCACGCTCCCTGAAACGTTTGAGCACATCATACACGGTTGATTGAGCGATTTTCAACGTTTTTGCGATTTTTATGGCGGACCACGTTGGATTATCAACGTGAGTGTGCAGATTTTTTTCTCTCCTCTCGGCTTCCACCTGAAATAACTTTTGACTCACTTTACGAAACACCGTGAAATTTATACCACAGAAAGTGGGCGTCTAGGTACACAAACCGCTGTAAAATAATTCTTGCAGCGGTCACTTTCCGTGCCGCTGCAACACAATAAGTGATTCCGGATTCTAACTGGACAGAACTTTAGGCAACAGTGTAACGATCGATGGAGATGATTTCAAGGTAGTTGACGAATTTGTCTATCTCGGCTCACTTGTTACTGTTGACAATGATAACAGCCGTGAGATCTGGAGGCGTAGTAGAAATTGTGCCTACTACGGGCTCCACAAGCAATTGCGGCCAAAGAGACTTAGCTCCCGTACGAAGTGTATCCTGCAAAAAAAAAAAAACACTAATAAGACCAGTTGTTCTCTACAGGCATAAGAGGCAGACAATGCTTGAGGAGGACTTACGAGCACTCGGAGTTTTTGAGTTTCAGTGATGGTTTGGGCCGGAATTACCCATAACGGTCGAGCTCTACTGGTTTTGTTCCTGAAGGGGTGAAAATAAATCAACAACCTATGGAGAATTGGTTCTACAGAATGTCGTTGAGCTGTGCCCACGTCATTTCAGTTCAACACAATGGGTTTTCCAACAGGAGGAATTTTATACAGGCTCATAAAGCGAAACAGAATCGACTGTGGATTGCTGAACATTTCACAAGATTTATTTCTAGCATAGAGAAGCAAGTGAATTCGCCTGACTTGAATCTAATGGACTTTTCCGTATGGAGTATTTTGGAGGCCAGGGTCTACTCTAGAAAATATGAATGTTTGGAAAACCTGAAAAGAGTGGGCAAATGGGATCTAATACCAAAAGAACACCTGTGGGCAGCATTCAATACCTCTTTTGATCGTTTGAAGCAGGTCATTTTTCTCTGATAAGAATAATAAGAAAAATGCTTTGTATAGTTCTAAGTAGTAGTTCCAAATTGCTTAAAAAAACAACATGGGACAGCCAGATGATTTTTTTTAAAGAGATGCATCTCTTTAGTTAACCCATTTAACTAATGTTTCATATTGATATGAAGGTGTAAATTTGCAAAAGAGAACTATGATTCTTAAAACGTATGCCGCACGGCGGACCACGGGCCATATGCTAATATTGATTAAGCTAATTTTGAAGTCTAAGTTAAACCCTAAAATATGAGATAAATCAGACTGACCTGATTTTTTTTCCGAGCCATTCTTTCGAACCCAAAAATATTTAGTGGGCTATGCTATTATTATTATAAAGCACAATAAATAATAAATTTTAACAAGTGCGAAAAAAATTCCCTCGTTTGATTCCAAGACAAAGCAAGCGTAAACAACGAAATTTTTGGGTTTTTTTTTATCATTTAGGCGAATCTACAATTGAGAGATTCTCTCCGGGCTCGCTCTCTTTCATTCATAAACCCATCACCTTTATGTTTTTCATTCTATTATTTGTAGAGTATGCTAGCCAGCACTGTTGTGTTTCGATCTGTACTAAAGAATCCCTCGAAAGTTTTATAATGGCGCTGTGATGAATGAAAGAGAGCGAGCCTGGAGACAATCTCTCAATTGTAGATTCGCCCTAATGAAAAAAAAAAACCCTAGAATTGTTTTCAATTTTTCATACGCCATTCAACAATGTATACAATCTTCCATACAACAGACCTGATTCCAGCAATATCTTGCTTAAATAACATGAAATATCCCATCAATTTATGCCGAATCTAGCATACCCTTAACACTTAGAAATTATGAATTTTGCACGAGACGTAATTCATGTTTTTCAAAAGTCTGCGAACGTAAACAAAGATTTCGTATAAAATCGTGTCTCTTGAAACTGACAAAAGATGTGTTTGATTGAATTTATTTTCTCATCTCTTTCAACTCATTCTTATGTGCTAAATGACGCTTGCATGTGTCGGTCTCAGGGGACAGAAAGTTACAAGACATTTTGTTAATGTGTTTATTTGCATTAGATAACACAGAAAATTAAATGTTTCTTTCAAACTGTGTATGTCTTGTTGCCCGGGTTTCTCAAATTTAATATTTGACTATGCAAACATTATTTGTCTATTGTTAGACCATCCTGCTAAAAAGGCCACACAGTTCGAACAAAACCTGTAAAATTATGACGACGTGGATGTAACAAATTTACTTCCATTAAATTCAATAGAAATTTACGCACGGTCCTAAATGTACAGCTCTGAAAAACGTTAACTGTAAACTTACTCGTGCTCTCAATATAAAAAGTGTAAATTTGAATTATGCTTAAATCTACGGTTCTGATTTTTTGTGATTGGAAATAAAACATATTCATTTAATTTTTTTTTAATTCTTCAAAAAAATAGAATGATTTTTTTAATCGAAAAACCTTCTTATTATTCGCCTTTTTAAACAGTTATCAAGAAAGGTTCAGTGAGTTTAGTTGCATTCAGCAGTTATACTACTATTTTCCAGGTTTTTAGATTTGTAAACAAGTTCTCATTTATCGACTGGGCACTTCGGTGAATTCGGTTGTGATTCATAAATATCGATACACTTTCGCTGCGATTTCCACAGTTACATAAAATGTTTTCATACTTTTTTAAAATGTTCTTGACAATTGTTTATGCTTCACTCCTGTACGTGCAGTTACACGATATTGCAGTGACAACTTTTAGATTCTGACATGACAATCTGAGCGGTGATTCTGAATTCTGTTAAGATCATGTAAATTTCAAGCGTTTAAGACACAAAAATAAGAGCCGGTCGTATAATTAGATGCTATCGGATGCATATATGAAATCATGCTGAAGGATTATAATGAATATAATATAAATTTTCATGAGAGCAGTGCTTCTTGCAATAAATAGTATTTCAAATTGAAAATTGCATTCAACCATTTATTAAGTCAACAGGTTTTCACTGATGGCTCAGATAACATCGTTAGTTATTTTCATATATTATTTCTGTGCATATATATCTGAATTGTCAATTTAACTAAATGTGTGAGCTAAAATATGGGATCTTCAAGTGTGAAATTCATGAGTTTTTACCCCTTTTATTTAAAAAGAAGGTAAATTACGCTCCCGGAAAATCCATTTTTGTTTTTTTCATTATTTCGATTTGTCAATGCGGCTCCACCAAGCGTTTCGATGTATTCTCAAGCGTCAAACGTCAAACGAAATCAGTAGGCCAAGTTTGTATATTAGTAGGAGTGCTGAAGTATTGTCTCACTCTTTGATTCTGAAGATGCGTATTGAAATATTTGAAAATCAAAAAGTGATCTGAAGCCGAAACTTACCATTTTGTATTGAAATCCGTTCAAGAAATAGGCCAAGAACCGGCTCCGAAACTCTTTTTCCATCAGTGATGTGAAGTCAAAATTGCCACTGATAATCCTCATATCTCCATTAATTTATGGTTGGAATTCTCTTTCAATCTCAATGTAGTGAGGGCTCCACCACATTCTGAGGGAGAGACTCTCGCATATTCTGGATTCCTGTTCAAGACGCTGAGTGCATCTTGTTCAGATTCGTATTTAAAATTGTGCGCATCTTTCCCAGGGTTCTGAGAGGATTTTACTATGAGCCATGTACTTTGTGTTGAATTTGATGTATTTAAGTTTGTTCTTTTGCTATCAAGACTTGGCATTAAAATTGAGGATGGTTTTTCTACGGATATCTATCAGAATTATGAGCAAATCTATCTCAACACTCTGAGTCCGAGCGGACCTTTTATAATATGATGGAATAATATTTCTTATGATCGTAATCAACTATTAGTATTTGGTACTTAAATGGCACCATGTATTACGCATTCTGTTCAGGAATCTTAGCATATCTTGTTGTAAAACATGGGAGAATCTTGCTTGAAATTTAAATCAAAGCATATTGATTAAATATTCAAATTGCAGTATTTAAACAACTTTTGACTGCGTTCTGTTTTTTACGTCTAAATAAAACAGAGGTTGTCATTGTTTTTCAATATCTCCTTCTAGGCCGAATTTGCTAAGATTTGTGCTAATTTCAGCTGAGACTTTAATCCAACCATGTTCAGATTTTTTTCCATTAGATTAATTCCAGGTGAACTGTTCTAGGGATTCCAGTTGAATCGCATTTGAATTCCTTTGCAATCTCGGTTCTTAGCCATCTTTGCAAATGATTTTCAGTAATTACAGCTCAGTAAAAACGAATTTTGTGGGTTGACAAATTCAGCTTCAGGGATCTACATATGATATGAGCCTACAAGCAGAATTGTGAACAAAAAGAACAGATTACAGCACTTTTATTCTTAAAATATGATACCGACAGTAATTCAAAATATACTAAGTATAAATTAAAGAGATCAGCTAAACAAGTTATGCTAAAATCGGAGGTTTTGTATCAAGCTTTAAAATAGGGAAAAAATGAACAAATCTTTATGCAAACCCACCCTACTGCTACAGCACAATGTTGCGGTCTCGCAGCAATCCACTTATGGTTGGAGCAGAGAGGGCACTGAAAAGAAATCAGCTCAGGTATTATGATGTAAGTACATCATAAATATGACACGATGCTTCTCAGGAGTATAATCTAATGTGCAAGTAGGAGTGCGAGAAAGTCGCTCCTTCTTATCTGGTTGGGTGAAGATTGGCTCCTTGCTCTGCAAACAACAGCGGTCTGTGTTTGTCGTTGGCGTTCCAGTTTCTAAAAACAGACGCCAAACAAAGAGAATTACTTTACAGCACGAAACCCACCGCCAGGGCATCGAATGATCCCATAAGCATGGGTTTGTGGTGAAAGAAGGCGATATGCATTTCTAGGCTTTCCTCGTGGCATTCTTCTTTATGAACTGAATACCCACCGTAAACATATCATAATCGGTTGACGTTGCTGCGCTCGCCCATCGTTCGGTTCTTTGACTTGAATTCTAAGTTTTCGGTTTCTTGGAATTTTCGAAATTGTTCTTTGTTGACAATGCGCAGAGGGTATTAGATGTAAGGAACGAACTGACAAACTACAAACTTCTACCGAAGTATTGCTACGTTCTCCAACTGCGTCTGCTGTTTGAGAGGTTAAAAGACCTTGGATGTTTCTAAAGCGTAGAAAGTCAATAAAAGTTACAATTTAGCATCAATCCCAAATTATAAGTTGGTCTACAACAATTATCGCAATTGTTTTCAATAAGTTAACGCTTATACCGCAACAAGAAATGCATTTGTGCCTGAAAGTATCATTGCATTAAGTTCTCATACATCATGCTTAAATTTTACCCTACCAGAAAAAAAAAACAGACCTGTCATCCAGCATCATTTGCAACTTGATGGCTATCTCACACCTCATATTCAACGCGAGTGAATGCATTCTCAAAAGCTAACGCAAACACGCGAACGCGAGTGATTTCAATTATCCCCATTCATTCACTCAGCGCCGCCGATCGCTGCTGCCCGACCGCCATCGCACCGTCGGTTGTCGCTGTCATCGTCGTCATTGGCCCAAACACGAACCGGACCCTAATGCGTTCGCCATTTATTAAGCGAATAGTTATCAGCGGTAATGGCGTGTCTCCGCGGAGCTGTGCCTTCGCGTGGCCGCTTTCAAGCTCATGAAGAATTACCCCGAAGCAAACAGGATGGCCTAGGCTAGATAACGCTAGCGACGGGATGACATGCTATCGAACGTGCATCTTCATTTCGGAAAGGATGTTGCTGTCTGCATTGGTAAACTAGATTAGCCACATTTTTGCGCGCACGCCCCGAGCAGCTCTCGATATACATATACATATTTTAATCTTCAACATATCGAGCGACATTTACTGCATTTTCTCGCCTCCAGAGTCGATGGATGACGAGCAAGACTGATTACCCTTGCTTCGAAATGGTGAATAAAAAGAAGTCCTTTTGCAGCACTGTAATTTATCACCACATCGTTGGGACGACATTCCACAGAACCGGCTTAAGAGTAAGTATGCTGGCGTGAAAGACAGTGGTTGGTGATTATGAAGCATAATGACAACCCTCAACACTGGCATTATAAGCTATCGCGCAGTTGGCCAGAGGATTACAGCCCAGAAATCCTTGAGTGGAAAAACTTTCTGGTGGTCTCTGAGGTCAAAATTCTTCAATCACTACTGTAACACCAAAAAACAGGACTCAAATCGAAAAACAGGCCGCAGCTGGCCTCCGATGTCAAACCAATCAGAAATTGCCTCTCCCAACTAAAAGCGAAAAAACTTTCCAAAGCGCAAAAAAAGCTACGCTCGGCGCGAGATGAAAAATTATGACAAAGACGCTGACACCGACCTGGCTGGGGAGGAAAGGGTAGCGGAGTACAAAAAGTCATTACCATCGGGGTTGTAACATGTAATCAACTGGATGCAGGCTATTTTAATTCTTTCTTCTTGTTATCCGATGTTTTTCTTTCTCAACGTGTATAACCTGATTTTTTCTCCTCTCTGAACCGTTTTCTTTGGAAACTTGAGACACCTGCCAGAAGTTCTCACAGTATCCTTGGCACCGATTATTGCGTTGTCTGTCCGAAGCTTCTTGAATGCGCCCGAAGGGCCGTTGACGGTGCTGTTGCTGATGATGGTGGTCGTTGATGGTGGTGGTGATGATGCTGCATCCATGAACAACAAAAGGACCAAGCTTGCTGCATGAAGCGCTTACGAGGATAGCATGCGGTCAAAACGCCAAGAAATAATGAAGAAAGCAGAGAGAAAAAAAACTGAAGCATATAATAATAATAAGGCCGTGGCAGGAAATTTTCATTCGATGAGGTGGAAAAAAGCTAAGAAGACCAACAAACACACATACTGGTGGCTATCACGGGTATAATCACGAAATTAAGAGCAAAGTGTACTACACAACACAAGTTATATTTTATAGACACATCTGAGCCTAAGACTGGGCGAGAAGTAGGAGCACGGCAGGCGCACGGGGAAGACTGAGGGAAGACCGAGAAAAGATCCTGTTTTTCTCGTTCACGCAGCAGCAGCAGCAGCAGCAGCATTGGGAGTTGCTGCGAGGTTAATTTTCGGCTTATTGATGCGATTGGAGTGCGGTAGCCTGGCTAGGGTTTGTAGCACGGTGTGGTTTGAAACGTTTTGTGCGGATTTGAGCAATAATGATGTTGAGAGTCAAGTATATTTGTTGTCTATCTAGTTTTCACATCCGATTTTTGTATTACAAATTGGGAGAATTATTTTAAAATACCATTCCTGGGGCTTTGTCGGAGGATAAATCAACAATGACAACAAATCGTATATAGGGTTACTGCCCCCATATTAATCTCATTGTTCCTATATTCATCCTACGATGAATCAAACAATTGGGCAGTTGAAGGATCGGTTTCGTTTTCTAATAATGTTTGCTTATGTTAAATAACTACAACAAACATCAATAACTAATTCTGTCACGTGTATATCGTTTTATTTCATGTAAGATGAATTGCAAAGTGATGAGATTAAAATAGGTACATCTTCCCTACAATTTACAAAGGTCACTTATATCGCACCGCCACTTTTTTTTTGTGTGTTTAATTTCACCATCTTTTGAAAAGTTTATAAGTCTACTTTTGTAAATTGTCATTTCGACTCAGGTGGAATATCTATCCGGTAACTTGTTTCAGAAGCTGAATTTCTGAATATGGTGTATAATGAAATAATAGCTCTTGACTAATTCTATTTTTTTTTCTAACAGTGGGTTGCCCGAAAGTGTTGTATTCATTCTACTATTTAAATGATATTCAATGGTTAATAGCTTTTGAATATTGGGTTATTCCACTCTCAAATGTAAGAGCACTATATTGTGAGACAAATGTGTGGAATCATTCTAGCACAACAATTTCGTCACACATGAATTTTTAAAAATTAGCTTAAGGAACGATTTCTCGTCAAATGACAGCACTGGTCGCCAGGATCCCTAGATCGGTGAACAAAACCATATTTTCCAGCAAAATTTGATCTAAGTCGAAGATGGCCGTGTCTACACATTTAACAGATAATTGTTCATGTCTAAACGTATTATACCCCGTTCACACTACAACCTATATTACGTGATATAGACTATCTTGATATCAAATAAATAAATATAAATTTATATAAATAAATAGTAAATTTACGTATAATTAGATTTCAAAATAAATCACAGATTTTTAAGATATTGTTGGACATCTGACACTGCTTCTTGGCCACAGTTCTAGCAATCAAATTTCAATTCCAGCACAACTAACTGAACCGCCAATGAAACCATTTTGGCAGTCGGCGGTACTTGTTTTATTTTCGAGTTGAAAGTATGGAAAAGTTCTTGAAATGCTTCTATATAGACTAAGTTTCGTAGTTATCGAATTGAACTATCGTGCAAAATGTATAATTAAGAATATAACAGCGTTTATTACAATGTTATGCTCTAACCTATTAAGATCAAAAATGCTTGTCTTTGTTGAAATTTATAAGCTGACTAGTCGAGATGAATGTTATATTTATGTTTGCATCGCAGATCCGTTTCAATTATTGATATTTTGTCACGAAATAAAACGGATATTGGACGCGATGTAGCGTTCTACTCTATCACTTAAGACACTTTGTGCATTGAAATTTTGTACACATCCCTGGGCATAGAGTATCATTGTTCTTGTTGGCATCATAAGATTCCAATTAGTATTTTTGGAAGTGCATTTGAAAACCTGAGTTGAGAGGCAAAACTCTTGCTATAAAAGCGCAAAAGTCTAAACAGACAATATGCCAGGTACAAAATTATGCAGAATATAAAAGAAGTTGAAACTGGCATTTGATGTACAAGTTATTTGTTTTGCATGTAGTCAGTAAAAGCAAAGTATATGTATCTGTGCAGTTCAATTAAACTCCCTCATCCGTAAGTGTAGAACGCCATCAAATTATAACTGCGGAAGCGCTTCAAGAATAGCGTACGATTGCTTATAGCAGTGAAATTAAAAAACGAAAAGTTTCATTTACTGAACAACCAAAAGGGTAACACACTCATACAAAAAGCAAAATGTACCTTGAATATGCAATGAATAAATTATGTACAGCTTTATCCTTGAAAGCGGTTCAGTAATAAACTAACACAGCTGGCTTGTTCACGGAACTTTATGAACATCAAACGGGTCCAAAAGAAACACCGCACTATAAAACCAAACGACAATTTACCACGAAACTGTTCGAGAAACCCTAGCCGACGAGTGCACTCCTGCTGGCTTCGCTACTTCTCACTTGCTACTCTGGCCACCAAGAGCCCTGTCGTAGGATCTGAAACACTCTCTAGTTGCAAATCGTTGTGGCCTACCAGGGCTCTTGGCAGCACAGCAGCGGATGCCGGGCTGTGGCGTGTCGCGAACCTCCTCTTCGCGCACAAGAGGTCTCCACCCAATGCACGGGGTGGAGGCTCTCCACTTCTTGCTTGCTGTGTTTACCTTTAATTTATACCACGGCGAACTCATCAAATTAAACCACCGCGCACTTGTGCGTGTGTGTATTGATTTTCGCTCCTCCATCAGACGAGATGCTCTTCTTGCTCTTATTTGGCCACGATTCTTGTCTGCTTTGTTATTTGACGGTTTCATCTCGATCCAGCGAACGGTCGTCGATTACCTTCTCCGTCGCTTATTATTATGATCGTTGTATAGCACAGCATCAGTCGCGCGTCTCAGTCCACGGTTTGGCTGTCCAATTTCTCAGGATCGCACTTAGGCGGAAGGCTACACCGTGCCATCATCACTAGTCAACTCCAACTCTGCATACTTCAGAAGGTACACCCGCAGCGAGCCAAAAGCTAAACCTTTGACTTTTTTGGCCTGTCGAAGCGCGCGCGCGTCTCCTTCGCACCACTTGTCAGCAAAGCTCACTTCCACTGTTTTTTCTTCTTCTGTGTATTATTGGTTGTTTTTGAAGGGGTTTCAGATATTTATGGCTATAAATAATAACCCACTCTCGGGGAAAATATCATGCATACTTGGGGCGTAGAAAACAGCAGCAGCTGCCACTGAGTCGTCGCCACTGCGACCAGTGGATAATTGCGGTCAATTCCAAGATTATGAATAATTTTCTGTGCTCGCAGGAGCTTCACTGTAAGCACAGATTCCGATGATCCTTCGAAGATTCGTGGACAAATTTGGAGGCGCAAATTAGTTCACAGCAATTGGAACAGCGCCACTTTCAGATCATCCGATCATTCGATTTGAGACCATGGGAGGATAATTGGTCGAGCATTAGATTGCTGTCTTCCGTCGGTCGGTCTTTGCATTGATTGAGGCAGATGGTCATCGAGCGATACCGCTAGATGCACCGCATCTTCAACAAAGCTCGAGGCTGCAAGGAGGACGAGGAACGCGGAGTATGGTGATGATGGGTGGGTAATTACAATCGATTCTACTTGTCGGCTACAATGTCACTGAGTGGGAAAACTAGTCGATGGAATGCAAATAATTGCATTGGCGAGCGATCATAGCGATGGGTTGTCAGCAGGCAGGAGACAGGTGATGGTGGGGAAAGGATTTTTTTTCTGGTTTATGATCGTTTATGATTACGGAGTACCGTTGTTGTGGTTTAAGTATTATTGAGCTTAATAAATCGTTCCGGAAATTCATTAATTCAAACAGTGATCAACTTTCGTCGATCGTTGCTCGACATTTTTTTTTTACTTTACCATTGGTCTATGAGTCATGTTCCAATTACAACAATATTAGTACCTCATTGGTTGATTAAATAAATGGAGAGCACGAAATAGGAGACTCTGCGATAAACGGACATCTTGAATCGAGGTCAAACTTTTGGTTTTTTTTTTCATGGATACACAGTATGATTGTTCTTTGCACACAATTAGACTTATCTACTTGAACTACGATAACAAGAAAAAAATCAAAAACATTATATAGACTAGACACTTAGTTCCGGTCACGACACTCCATTTTCAACCAGAGAGTTTTAACTGGAAAATTAGGACATTTAAACTAACACATCACTTGATCAATCATTAATAAAGTCAAACACTCAACACTAAAGAATTCTTTAAGTCGCAGACAAAAAAGATCAAAGGATAAGCTTTTTCTAGTGCAATTAAAAGCAATTTCCTCGCGTTTGCTAGTGATAAATTTGAAAAGTGTCTTAGATTTTTATTTTTTATTTTTTAGAGAATGATCAAGTGAAGTAATAGTTCAAATTTTTCTATTTTTCCAATTAAAATCGCACAACTACACTATTTAACTACACTACACTACACTTATCAAATATTTTTTTAAATGTGTCCTTAAAGGCAGCAGCTTAGTTATTTTAATATGAAACAGAGAGATTGAATCTTCAATCAAAATAATATTGTATCTAAATTTAAAACTAAACATCCATTATGTATCACCGTGATAATTGATTGAAAAATATTCCAAATTCCAGGACTAATTTTTGATGGTTTCGCGCTCGACATTTCCAAAATGTGTGTGGCTTGTGATAGATCGTTTTACAAGTTCGATCTCAACTGAAGTTTTTAACTTTATGGTTATAAAAAGTTTAATCTATTCTTCAAATTAATATACAAATGCAGCCGTGGTAAGGACTGTACTCGAATAAAATGAGATACACAAAACTGGTCGTCAAAATTTCATTTTAGTCAGATTTTCTTCAAACTTTCAGGGATTAAACAACAACATAATCATTAGGATTCTATTTCATAATTTTACACCTCTCCATGCCCAAATGCCCACACTTTGCCCTTGGAACCACTCATAAGGTTTTGGGCAACAGGGGAACCAACTACTTTTGATACTCTTGCTAACTGTTTCATTAAAGCCAGCTCGTTCTCAAATACCTTAGGTGTTTTACAAAGTTCGCCCTTCATGATGGCCCTAAACTTCTCAATCGGACAAAATTCCGGTGAGTTCCGTTGGTTGAAGTCTTTTGGTACAAAAACAACATTTTTATCTCTGTACCAGTCTAACACCGGCCGCGCGTAGTGGCAGGATGCCAAATCCGGCCTAAATAGCGTCTTACTTCCGGCAAGGGCAGCAGGCGCTTCTGGAGGCACTCGTCTCGGTAAATTTGCTCATTCATGGTACTCGTTGTGATGTATAGCTGACTCATCTCTATACACCTACAGATGGCCTGCCAAACCAAGAACTTTTTGCCGAATTTGTCCACCTTCTTAATTCTTACCGCCTTAATCTAAGTCTCGTCGTCCATCACAACGCACCTCGGTTTCGTCAGCCACTCTCGGTGCAGCTTCCTGTCACGGGTTTTGGCTATCGTGTTTTGTTTGTCGTTTCGGTTTGGTGCCTTCCTGCTTAGAGGTTGAAGCCGGCACATTTCATTTTTTTTTTTTTTGACAAACCAGATGGAAACTTCCGCCTTCTTTGCCACATCGCAGATCGAAAGGTTCGGTCGATGCTTGAACAGATTCCACATCTTCCTTGCCTCCGCCGGATTAGCTTTCTTCGGTTTTCTGCCACTGCCTGAAGGCCGCTACGTCGTCTTGGTCTCTTTGAATGGCTTCATCACCCGGGACACCGTTGAATGAGAGAGTTCCAGGTTTTTTCCGATCCATCTGTGGGACGCAATCGGATTGTGCCACTCTTAGCTAGTTTCAGTCAAAATTTCATTAATGTTTACCCACGCGCCTAAATATTACCAGCTAATCATTGTGTCTCATTGTTTACGAGTACAGTCTTTAGCTATGCATGGTTGTCGTTTTGAAAGGTTTTTTCTTAATTTTTTATTCACGTATCCACAATACCTGCTCACCTCCAAAGCTCGCAATAATTTTACATTATTCTTACAAAACCTCCGCAGTTCCGCTGAAGTCATTTGCACCTTACTGATAAATGTTAAAATTAACTGTTTCTTTCTTTTTGCACACGTATTTACATATGTTTAAAGGCGCACCCTTCAAATCATATTTCTTTTTTAAACTTTTCATGGGTTTGTAATGTCTAAAGAACTTATAATTATTGGTGATAACTATGTTGTATAGAACATTGTTGAATGTTATTTTTAAAATTTTCAAGGAAGATGTTGTAATTTTTTCACATCATTTTTCTATTTTTGTTCCTTAAAAATTTTACTGTCAATTTTTTTTTCATTCATTTGAAGTGCAATTAAAAAAAAAACACTGTCCGATAATCGGTTGGGATTTTGTAGTCGCAAAATTTCGAATCATAGGTTAGTAGTAGTTATTTGCAAAGCAAATATCCACAAAGATACTGAGAAGGCAAATCTTCTGCATCAAAGTGGAATTAAATTTGCTTTTATCTCGCGTAGTCAGAGAAGTTGGCATTGAAATCTTTTGAGATTGTGAAGCAAAGTGAATCAAAAGATAAACAACACTGTTCAGGAATTAGGATCGTTGCGTTGAACAAATGTTGGATGCAAGAAGCAGTTTAAGGCAAACAGGAGTTCTTTTTTGTTACAAGTTCCTTTATATGTACAGGCTCAATCGAATCAAT
The DNA here is from genome assembly GCA_024533555.2 of Aedes koreicus. NCBI lineage: Eukaryota > Metazoa > Arthropoda > Insecta > Diptera > Culicidae > Aedes > Aedes koreicus. The sequence continues at coordinate 542,966 of JAHHFK020003654.1, forward strand.
TTCACAGAGCCAAAATTTCTTTTTCAAAATACATTAATGATCATAAAAATAAAATTTAAAAAGAAAAAACCGATTACTCACGGCCGTCTCGAGGTTAGCGGGAATAACAATTTTATGGATAGGAAGAAGGGGTTGGAGTTTATATTTTCATTTACAAAACACATGTATTCTTAATTCTAATTGCCTTCTTCTAACTGAACTTTTTTCTTTTATTTGAACAATTTCTGTTATGCTGTCAGCTAACGAGAGACTGTTGACGAAAAATATGAAAAAAATCATTGGGGTGATTTGTCGATCATATACATCGCCTTCCACAGTGCCCACCTTTGCAAGCGAGTCCGCTTTCTCATTGCCCAGAATCGAACAATGAGAAGGGACCCATTCAAAGGTGATGATAAAACAATGCGAAAATGAAGCACTTAGAAGCTCCTGTATTTTCATGAAAAAATACGAGGAGTGCTTTACCGGCCTCAAGGGGCGAGTATCCTCTATAGAGCTGAGACTATCCGTAAAAAGGAAATACTGGTCTGGTGTTAGTCAGGCAACAATTTCTAGCGTAAAGACAGCAGCTCAGTGACATATACGGAACAAGGAGCTTTAAGTTTACGATTGGTGCTTTAAATTTCATTGTATATACCAAAGCCGGCGGAGTCCTCAATCAATGACCCCTCAGTGAAGAACGTTTTAGTGGAATCAACTTGGCCAAACATTGCATCAAATATCACCGGATCACTCATGCTTCATGGATAAATCAAAATTAACCGAATTGCCGAAGTCGGAGAATCAAATACGATTGAGAATATTTGGCGAAGGGCTGACATCCTGTGTTATGTACAAATGGTACAAAGTCAGCTTCTCAAAGTTTTCAATCACCTGGGGGTTCATTACTTCACACCTGGTGAGGAGCCGGAGAGACAATTCTGAAAACCGATCCGAGAGTGGCAACATGCCAGCCAGCACTTCAAGACTCATGGTATGAGTCGAGTGCATGCAACCTAACGCAATACGAAGACACCGATACTGAATACGTTCCAGTTGTATTATGTGCGACTGAGCCGCCGACTGAAAACAAAAACTACCGTATTCTATAACCGACAAAATCGTTGTCCGGTAGAACGTAAGAAGATCTTGCGGATGCGCTCCCCACCAGGTTCCGGTAAATTTTCGAAGAAAGTTAAGATACTCAATGTGGGATCTCGAGGTGCACTTTGAAGCGAACCAGACCCCAAGAAATTTTAAGGACATAGAATCTGTTATCGGCGTACAAAACTGGATTTCTGTTGGCAGGAGTTAAACGAAGAGCCCTGAAATTTAAGAATTCGGTCAACCGTAAGCTAAGTTGAATATTTCTCTTGACACAGAAAAAATAAAATGAATGTTAACAGACACCCAAAATTGCCCCTCGTTCAATTATAAGTCACAGCAATCGTAAACAACGATTTGTTTATTGCAATCTTTAATGCAACAGACCTTATTTTGGCGATATCCGGTTCATGTTGACAATGAATACCTGATGAATGTATGCCAAGTCCAGTATTCCATGTATGAGCATTAGAAAATTCATGATTCTTTCATACTGTGTATTTTAAACTGATTGAACTCCAAAAAGAAAAATAATTTAGTTGATTTTTTCAAATCAGAAATTCAATCAATTAAGACGCATTCGCATTTGATCGAATTTTATCGAACCCTTCAATTTAAGACTGTACGCTTCTTTAGTTTTGCTGTTGGCAATGTTTGGATTTCAAAACTGTTTATTCACTGAAACAGATAGATAGTGTATAAGGAGCCTAATGGTCACTAGCGGATGCTAATTTTAGGTATTTCAAATTACAATTATATTACAAATTATTAGATTAGATTACCCAACTTAGCATAAGGAATGTATCGAAAATAAGCTATCCACGCACATTTGCGTTGTACGCGTGTATGTGTGATGATTTTAATGTGTTTATCATAGCATGCTGTGCGTTTGACTACCATCTATCGTTTGTTTACTTGTTTGCACGGTTTAAATTCTTCGTGAAAATTGAGGTTTTGGACACATTGCTACGTGAAAAGGGTGTAACTATGCGACAATTGGCGAAGCACTTTGGAGTTCATCACGTGAGCATAAAACTATCATAACCAAGTTTGGGGAACACTAGTATTTGGATGAACTGCCAGTAAGAGGCAGAAAACCCGGATCTTCCAACCCTAAACTGGATCAGAAAGTGGTAGCTCTAATTCGGAAGAACAAATCAATGTCGATACGTAATTTGGCCAAGAAAGTGGGAACCAGCGTCAGAATGATTCAACGTATCAAGAATCGGAACAACCTGAAGATCTTCAAGTAGCAGAAAATTGCCAAACTAAGTCCAAAACAGAAGCAACGTGCAGCAACAAGAGCCCGGAAATTGTATTCGCGAGTTTTGCAGCGGGGGTCCTCCCTTAGCTCAGTCGGTAAAGGCGCAGCTACAAAGCAAGACCATGCTGGAGGTTGCTGGGTTCAATTCCCGGTATGGTCTAGGAATTTTTTCGTTAAGGAAAATTTCTCGACTCCTTGAGCATATCGTATGATTGTACTTGCCACACAATCATACTAATGCAAACATGGTAACTGGCATCGAAAGCTCTTAATTAATAACTGTGGAAGTGCTGAACACTAAGTTGAGAGCAAGCAATAAGCTATAATTGTGAAAGCAACAAGCTTGAAATGCTTAAGAAGAAGAAGAAGAAGCAGCAGCGACCGGATGCATGTATTTTGATGGACGACGAGAACTATGTCAAAGCGGGCTCTAAAACCTTTCCAGGTCCATAATAATACACTGCCGACGTTGGGGAACACGTTCAATACTTTGTTGAGGTAGTAGAATTGATTTAATACCGTTTTCTAGGAAAAGTAGAGGAAGTAGAACTTCCGAGTATATTGCTCCTCAAACAAGCATGGATGTGTGATTTTAAAATCGTGAAACTGTTTGGGCTGATCGATGCTGCATGGATTCTATCATGTTGAGGAGTTGAGGAGTCCCGACATCTTCTCACTCTATTATTTTTGTTTTCCTCCATAAGTCCATCGTATTTGCATTGTTTGTATATTCTAAATCTCAATTCTTCTTTAAGTACATTTCTGATTGTTTTACGGGATCATTGGCCTTTTTTTTCGTTGACTGGCAAATATTTTGAAGAATTCGTTCACGTTCCGTTTTCTCCAGGTTTTTTCTTGATTTCGATTGCGCTTGACTCCTTTCATCTCCGTAAACTACTATCGATTAAAGATCAGGATATTCCTTCTTTTCTTGTAGCCGCCAATGTCTGACAACGTCTCTTACCTTGCAAATGCAATTGTAAAATTCGATTTCGCTTGTAGTCTATTTTTCCTCCTGCCCTTCTTACTGATGTCAAACTTTTACTGCATTGCTCATGCATCCAAATATATGTTTGAGAAACTAGGCACCAGATAGCAGTAATATGTGAGACTCGGGCTAGCTCTGAACTTATATCGCATTCCAACTGTGACCATTTAAAACCATGTAATAAAAAAAATTGAAAAACGCTTGATTAAGAAAAGGTGTTTGTGGGGACGTTTGATTTAAAATACATCATATTTGCCTAGTCAAAATATGAGTCATTTGGTCTCACAGTTGATTTATTTTTCACTTCTATCTCAAAATCAAATTATCTACTGGAACTTCCTTGAGTTCACTTCAGTTAAATTGGTAAGTTCAGTTGTATGACTAATTAGTTCACACATTACTACAAAAACGCACACTGCAGCAGCTTAGCTCATCTTTTTCATAGTTTTTATAGCTGCTGTCACGTGAAACTGATATAAAAAGATGAGGAAATATAGGAATAATGATGGTGAAATGATCAAATGCAACGTCAAACTCCATACAATTTCGCTGGTTTGTTTATGAAATTTTTAGCCCGAAATATTTCCTCGAGCGGACTGTCAATCGAACCCTCGTCTCCAGTTTGGTTGGTCCATGCCTTTAACAGCTAGCTGAAGCTCCGCATGCATACATCTATATTTGACGAAGGAACTGTAGTTGTAATTGTAGGAAACAAAAATATAAAATGCTAGGCAATTTTGAAAACAAACAATGCAATACCAAATTCACAAACACGAACTCGCATTTTACTATGGACGAAGGAATTTGCTATTCCTTTAGCGTAGCAAATCTTAAATCGCTTCAGTTTTTTTTTTAACTCTTTATTTATTCCAAATTTTACATTATTTTACATTCATATATTAATCTAGGTGCTCCTGCTAAGTAATTAACATTTCAACCCTATATGCTATCATTAATATCTAATCGTGTTAATATTTTTTTAACCGTGTCTATTCAGTATTTAACAGGGTTTTTTGCCTGCGTGTGAGAATAATTGTTGATTTCTTAAAACTAGTTCTTATCTATAGAGCGAATTGAGTTTTGTTTGAACGACGTTCGCTTCAGTTTGTTTGCTGTTGCTATGATTTGTGTTTATCAAATCACAAGGAGCTATTTTGATCGGATCCGTTTAACCAGAAAAGCATTATTCTGACAATTCCAACTGGCTCCCATCTTACACTCACACACTCAATTGTGACAAACTACCTCAATGATCTTCATCTTCTTTAACATCAATACTAGGAAAGCTTATTTGATACCTGTTAATTCCAACAACGATCTGACAATCACCGAAATTCGCAGAGTACCCTCTTGTATCCGTCGTATTTTGTTTGCAAAACACAATAACATGAATTCCCCAATCGCTCTTCCATCGTTTCTAATCTGATAACAAAGGTTTGTCATCTTTCGCACAACCGAAAAGCACCTCGTACAAAACGAAAATCCCTTCTTTTGCCGAACCGTCTTCAAATCAAGGCACAATCTTCTTTTCGGACGACAATTTTCAGCGCAAATAACTGAACCATTCGTCAATCTCAACGTCAATATACGCATGCCAAGACTACAAGAGTCTAATCCCAACCGCAAACGGAATGAAGTGCTATCACTCATGTCTCTATTAGATTTTTACTTGTATTTATTTCTGCGAAGCTCTTTTAGATCTCCATGCTTTGGCTGACTGGCGGCGGAAGTGCCTGGTGGCCCAATAGTCGGCTCTGTAACGTACCTGTTAGACGTGTACATATCTAGGGTAAGCTTCTTACTAGCTTCTTTCCTATTGAACTCATCACTTGAAGGAAAATAATCCTTTTTCATCCCACACACCGGTCTAGCGAAGCACAAACCACAGCAGTGCGAAGGGAAAACGGAAAAAATAGCCAGTATAAGCTTCTTTGCTATAATGGACATTTGCCATATTCGTCCATACAAACGCTAACCGATCCTATAAAGAGTGATGTCTGCCCATCAGCGTCGTTCAGGCGTGGTTCGATTTTCCAATTTTCTAGACAGGGGTGAGCGAAATGATTTTGGTTTCTGCTTCAACATTTATACTGGGAGGTCATCCTGCGTTTTAGAAGTCTCAACTTTAAATCTCCTCAGTTGGTGTATCTCATCACCCTCGCGGAAAAATGTTAATCGCTGCCAGTGGTTGAAGTTTGCTTCCGCTGCATTGTGACGCCCTGAAGCGAAAACTCACTCTCGTACTGTTAGCAGCACCCATCCCATACCAGTTGGTAGTGGTTAGACCACTTCCGCACGTAAACACAAATACCGCCATAGCTGAGTTAAAAACGGAAATTATGACACTATTGAGTGTACCATCCTTTGCCTACCGCTGCCACGTTTTTTGTCATGTGTGTGTGTGTTTGTTTATGAGTTCATATTCTAATTGGCAGTCAGAAGGGAAGCATTCCTTACTTTACCACCATCCCTTGAAGTGCTGATGTTGTTTTTGTTGCTCAAAATGGGGGTTCCCTTTTGTAAACATTATGCTGTAGGGTGGTTGGGGTTAGTTTTTTTTCTGTTGAATTTCATACAACATATTTGTGATCTCCGAAATCTTTTGGTCTCTGTAAAGTAAGATTTTATTTACTATTTTTTAAATTAGTCTTCTACACATTTGTATTACTCAATAAGTTGCAAAGAAAATGTCAACGATGCAGACGTTAGGCGTTGGAGATTAATTCAGTTAGATCATTTGGACTAATGATTAAAAATCAAATAAAAAATAAAAATTAAAACCACATTGGAATTTCGGAATCTTAGAAATTATTTTTTACTATCATTGATTGATTGTTAATAAATCGTTAATCATCATTAATGAAAAAAAGAACAAATTTAGGACTGGGAGTTTTATGCTTATATTGTTATAATAAAACTGGGCAAACTATAATTTCCGAAAAGAAGAACATGTATTCTAAGATATTCGACAATACTTAACACCTGACACTCCACAGAGCAAACCTCGCCAAAAAATGTTTAACCCAACAATTTTGGGGAATATAATCTTGCTATGTTCCTTTCTCGATTTTACATATGAATAATGATAGGATTGTGTGTAATGCTACTATCATATTGATGAGTGGCAGTTCCATATTTACTAAGTTTGAAGATTAATGTCGCGATGATTTTAATTTCTCATCACAGTAGAATTCAGTTTCTGGGCAAACGTCAAATAATGCCATACCAGTGCAGTCAGTAACCAGTGGACCAGGATGCTTCTTGTCTGAAAAAATGGTACAGCTTTTTATCGTTTTACCACAAACTAGCAAGCCCTTATTTTTCGCCTAAATCAAGAAACAGTTTTTAAACCTGAATGCATATAAATTGTTTGCAATTATGTGGTTTTCATACCATAATTTATACTTATGAAGTACGTTAAAACCGCGATAAAACTTGTAATGTTGTTTGAGTAAGTGCATAGCTGAACCTTTTCAATTGTAAAAGCATGTGATTGAATTTCTTATGATTATTGAAAGTTAAATATTCTCAAAACCACAAACATTTTTTATCTAAGTTGTCTTTAGTGTGACCATTGTTAGACGAAACCCTCTTGGACGCTGTGAAGATTTTCGAAATAGACTATAGCCAATTTGTTAATTTTGTACCTGAACTAAAAATAATGTTAGCATTCCTTCTGACTGATCTTCGTTCAACGTTTAACATACTCTATAAATCTCAAAATATATTGATATCGGAATCAACAAATCGCGTGTTATTCCCACAAACTCGTCTTCAAGGTCAACCCCACTGTCCAGCGGCAACATGTGTAATGAAAACTTTTCTCCGTTGTTCTCTCGCACAGTTTCGCTTGTAATATCAAGTTGCCTGCCAGAAACGGCGCGTCCATCTCCCACCACACGGCGTCAATTTCCTCGCTCCATTAGTGGAAGAAAAACAGTTAACAATAGTTTTATCATTCATGGCATGGCATATCCTGAGGGAGTGGGCGGCCCATATCACCGCTACTGTGCTGATGCTCGTTGAGAACCGATGCTTTGACTGTGTATGTGTTTGTAGGAAAGTATGGACGTATGTGTGAGGTATTGTGTGACAACTGTTTTCCTAGCACCTTCACTCCGTTCAAGCGGAAAAACATCAGGACAGGACAGGGAAGAGTCCTCGTTGATGCTGTTTGTTGATGCCGTTTTTTGATGTTTGTCTTACTGCTTCTTCCTGTACCTACGGCGGCGGCACAACTCCCCAAATGCCAAGGCTGATGTTTGGCGCCGTTTATCCGTTTGTTAGGCGCGTATGTAGGTGTATCTTTGCATATGGAACCGGGTATTCAAGTAAGCAGCGTCAGGCCTCCGGCCAATTGTAGTTTAAGTCTTTAGCTTATTGTCGCACATCGCAACGACCGGCGACGGCGATGGCGACGACAACGACGACAATGATGGATCCAGTGCACGAAACAGCACTAATCGGCTTTAAGGGAAAAGTGTCTGCCGGCTGTCAGATCAAGCGCGGCATCCGTGACGGTAGGTTCGGCTGTATAGAGCGGGATACTGTGGAAAAAAGGACAAAGCAGCGATTATCACGCATCGATTATCTAGAATTAACGTTACTGAGGGAACAACGAACCGATGGTGGAAGGGGTTGAGAAAATAAGCAAACGTCTCCGACCGTTGTCCGCCGTCATGCTGATCATTGTTGTTGCCAGGAGGACTTTTCCAATCATCTCCAAATCGACAACGTCCGCCTGTGTTTCTTTAGTTTGTGCTGTTATACTTGACATCTGATGTGTCAATGCTAGGGACAGTATTGATTGATTGTTGCCCTGCAGGGAAAAACCGGGTATTTTTCCCAGGAAAATAAAAGCATTCGCGAGAGACCATGGATAGTGCTTAAGGGCGATGAGACTGGCACAATCGATATAGTTGACGTGTTTATTTTAAGTGGATCCGTTGGGCAAAACAACATCGTCTATGTATTTCGGAATCGTACGGAATTTGCGATCGTGCGTTTAGTTGGCGATTGGTATGACGATTGTAACGCTGTTGTCTATTTATTGCTTCATTAGTATATTTTTTGGATAATTTAGAATCCTAGTCACATGAAGGTTGTCCTCGTTAAAATTGCAACATACAAAGCGATTTTCTTTTCTTGAAATTTGGTCTTAACCCTGAAATATCAAGGAGATTAAGGTCCTTCGATACGATGTTGACCTTATTTTCCAACCAGCACCTAGACGCATGACGCCAAATCAGGCCAAACAATTGGTGGGCTCTAGTGCGACCTCAGCAATGAAAGGAGGCGTTTTTGTACATAGACATTCCTCTACATACACTTGGCTATCCATGGTTGAAGTCGTCACGAACATTTTGCATCCCACACGTACAAATCGCTTTTTGTTTTTGTTTGGAAAATTTTGAGATTTTTTGCTTGCGTTGGTGCTCTGGGAAATCGAACTTGTCTCTTGCATTGTAGAACTGATGACCTGGAATCAGATGAAAGTCCACCTTTATACAGGTTTTTTTTCCTTCTTTTCTATTTTTCGCTATGCGAAAGATTTGGGTTTCCTAAACTTACAGAATGTAAACAATCCATACAGAACTAAAATAATCCAATACTTCAAGCATTTTACCTTATAGCCAAAATAAGTTCAAGCTATGTGCGTGTGTTGCAATTTTAACGTGGACAACGTTTTATCCCTTTTAAAGGATACTTAAAGCCTTAAGGTCTTGTAATATAATGAGGTATCAGATGTAAGTACGGTACTAAGACGTGTCTATTTATGCAGTATTAATTACCTCCTATCAGCATTGAATTATTAGGAATTAGGAATCAGAAATCCGTGATGGAATTTCAGGTTTCATAAAAACTTGTATCCCAGGCAGTCTTGCTCGTTAGGCTCAATAGCGTGTATTTTTAGGCAACATAACATCGACTACCTATAAGTTTCAAGCGAACATCAAAATGATACATCTTGACAAAAATTTAAAATACAAGAATAAACGTTTGCTTTTAAAAATACTTTCATAATTATTTACGTAAACTGGTTCATCATAAACATGGCTTAATAAGTGTTATTCAAACTCTGCACCAGCAAAATCCACCATCATTGACTGGTATGCTAAGTTTAAACGCGGTCGTAAGGACACCGATGATGCGCCACGGTATGGTCGGCCAAAAAGAGTGGTTACACTGGAAATCATTAAACAAAAATCCACAAAGTCGTTTTGGTAAACCGTAAATTGAAGTGGCAGGAGATTTGAGACTTTGAAGATCTCAAAGAACGCGTGAGCTTTATTTTGCATGAACATTTGTCCATGATAAAGCTGTTTTCTAAATTGGTGCCGCGTTTGCTCACAGTGTTTTGGAGAAACAAAACGGACTTTTTCCGTCGGTATGTTGCGATGGACGAAACATGGATCCATTACTACACTTCTGAGTCAAATCGGCAGGCAGCAGAAAGAACTGCAGCCGGTGAACTTCACCCAAAGTGAGCGAAATCGCAACAATCAGCTGAAAAATATATGGCATCCGTTTTTTTTTTTGGGATATGCATGGAATTTTGTTCATCGACTATTTTGAAAAAGGCCAGACCATCAATAGCGATCGCTACATGGGTCAACTGGTTCGACAAAGAAATCTCATAAAATCGTCTTTATTTTCAGAAGAACACAGTGCTTTTTCACCAAGACATCGCACAGTGTCACAAGTCACAAGGCTACCATGGCTAAATTGCACGAATTGATTTGGTGCGTTTTGATTTGCACCATATTCATCAGGTTTGGCCTGACTACCACTTGTTCGCAGAACTACAAAAAAGTGCTCGCTGGAAAGAAATATCGCTCGAATCAAAAGGTAATCGACGAAACAAACGCCTATTTTAAGGCAAAAAATAAATCGTTCTACAAGAAGGGAATAGAAATGTAAGTGAAACCGTTGAAGTGAGTATAGCGCTCTTAAAGGAAACTTTGTTGATAACTCAAGTCAAATTTTACCAAACAAAAATTGTTTTCATCGTTAGACTGGGATCTTTTCAGCCGGTGTGTTAATTATGACGAAACTATGATATAGGGGTTATTTGAAGATTCAGTATCTTAGTATATTTGGTAAAATTATTAAGTAGATAGTTGGCCATCGTCTGGTGGGATCAAGCTTTCAGACATATGAGACACAAGTTGGAACTCTGCGAAACGTGGAAAATCCCAGTGGCCAATTGATAAAATAAGTCTTAGAATTCTGCAGCTTTTTTATAGGACTTCTGAGAGCATCGCTGGAAATAAATTTATGAAACCAGAAACTAGTGCTTTTTTTTATTAACTCCTGAACAGAACTTCTCGAAGGGTTATTCCCTAGAAGTACGCACAATCTCTAAAAAGTGCGTATCAAATACTTTCAGAGTATTAAAATATTGTTATTTTAATTTTGTTAATTTGAGTGATTTTAAATTGATAACAAATTGATTTGTATTGCAAACATTGCAAAAACATAACAATCGATAATCAAGTAACGAAAAATAAAGCAAAGGTATTCAAATGTCGTTTTTTGACTACAATTTAATCATACATTTAATATAGAACTACTTAATCAAAGCAATAATTATAAAATGTTTAAACTATATTGTCAGCTGGCTGCTTGGTATTGAAAGATTCGTGCGTGTCATCGGTCGTTTGAAAACATTTATATACTTGTGACCTAAAAATTAAACCTGCCAATCTAAGAATTCCCCGATGATCCAAAACAACCGTAATGATTGTAAACTTATGTAATAAGTCGAAGAACTCTGTGGATTTTTGAAGGTATTTTGTGTATCATTTGAGTATATTAGCACCTGTGATCTGAAAAATTTCCCCAAACCTCGCCCCTTTATAGTCTCCTGGATGATACGGTACAAATGGAGCCATAAAATTGGACAGATTATAATGTTATTTTAAGACATCTCTCCATGTCATAACAAACACAGTTTGAAAGAAACATTTTTTTTTTTTTTGCGTTATCTAATGCACATAAAGGGAATGCTTGATTTGGCATAAAATAATGGAATCTTGCGTGTTAATTTATGGCAGATATCGCTGGAATCTGATCTGTTATATGGAATATTGCAAACAATATTGTATGCTGTATGAAAGATTGCAAACAGTAACGTTGTTTACGCTTGCTTTGGCTTGCAATTAAACGAGGGAAAATTTTAGGCGTTTATTAAAATTCATTATTTTTTTCTGTGTACTTTCAAAAATGTCGTTTAAGTACATTAGCGTATGTTATCCGAAAGTTAACCCTCAGATCCCGAGAGGTGAAATCGTGAAACTAGTTGCTGGGCGGTTTTTATTTCTTAAGTAAAGACAATTGACACTGTCTGCAATCAGAGATTGTACAGAGTGAACATCTAACTTTATACAATGGACTACACCCAGTGGACCGAGCCCACTCTTTGCGATCTTCAGAATACGCCTGAATGGCGGGTAACGTTGCTAACCGCATCACCATGGTGCCTACAAGTTTGGGTGAAAATGATTTCTCCCTGAGTTTATACAATCTAGTGCGATTTCTTTGAATGATCGATTTTTTTATCACTTCGCTATTTTCTATCCTTCCGAGACGATGATTACAAACCGGGTTGCTCAAATTTTTGGATCAGGGTTTAAAATCGCTTAATAATAAAAGATGTTAGAAAACAAAGACTAAATTGACGTGTAAAATTAATAATTTTCTATGTGTGTAGGATACAATTCAAAACTCTGAATGCATCTTAGAATCCTCATACTTTAAGAAACGTGACATATCTCCAAAACATGGCCAAAATAGGAACATGGCCAATACTGATGCCTTACCTCTATAACATCCTTCCGATTTTATGCAGATACGTGAGTGAAGTAGTCTCGTAAATTATCGGCAATGATCGAATTTTGCCACTTTCAGCTAGTATCCGTTCTATAACGTCATTTTCACTCGTATCGATTTTTTCTCAACATTACTTGACGACTGTGCTGTAAATAATCATTTCGTTAATTTCAATACATTTTCCGATAACTTGTGTCAGAAGATGAATTTATGAATATGGTATATGATAAAATTTCAGCTCCTGACTTATTCTACAACTTTGTCTAACAGTGCATTGCCATATACAGAAAGTGTTTAATTCACTGTCATATTCAAATTTAATTTGATTTTACTTTGAGTGAAACAACACATTGTGAGAAACTAATCTAAAACTAACCAAGCACAACAATTTCATCATAGGTGACATTTTGAAAATCAGATACAGGAACGAGCTTTCGACAAACGAATCGCATTGGGTCAAAATGATTATTTACAGCGCCTCTTGACGATATGTCATGCCTGAATTTATGCCTAAATATCGAAGAAAACTGCACGACATTTTTCAAACGGTGTAGGTCAACTCGTTGGCTTAGTTCTTAAATGTCATGATTAAACCATCCTACCAGGAAAAAAAACAAACCACCCAATAGGTACGCAGTGACTTTAAATAATGGCAACCATTGTACCAAAACTTTGACATTTCTAAAATTTAATATGCGTTGTTGACGCAGTTTTCATTTCAAAGTTCGTGCAAACTTCGCCTCGACTGATTCACTTAATAGATTTCCTTTCCCAATTATCCGTCTTAGTTTTCCCTCGTTTGTCTGCAATTGAAAAGAGTTTCAGTCTACAGTGGATCTGGGTTGCTTCTTATCCACAAAGAACATCCATTCAGTCAAAGGATTCTGAGCCCTTGCCTTCGCCTCTACACCTATTGGTGTTGCGACAAATTCTAGCAGTGCTACCACTGTTCTTTAATTAATTGCGTTTTCTTTCAATTCTAAAGGATCCGGAGTTCTTGACCCGGATTGGAAGGGGAACCGGTCTTCTTCGTTGCAACCATGTTGTAGGCGGCAGCAGCGGTTAAGCTTCAGCTGAATAACATTCCACTTGAGCTGTTGCAAATTGAAAAGCAGATGAAAAGTAAACACATTTACGTTGAGAGCAACGTGGAAAAAGGGTAAGAGGATGAATGCGGTCGGTATGAATGCACCCCTCGCCCATCACCGCCTGAGCTAATGAATGCAATAAAGTTATGAATGTCACTTGAAGCATTTTATTTTCAACTTTGGGTGCTGGCAGTTGGTGGTATATGGGGCAACCGTTTGATGATTTTGCTGCATGGCTAGGCAAGGATAATTAGTTTCTGCGGCGACTTGTCCTCAGAAGCAGAGAAGTAAGAAAATTTACCATCACCAATCAGACATCAAGGGGGCCAATAATCTCTGCCATCAACATCTCGATAGGTGCACTCCGGAGAATATGAGGCGAAACAGTAATAATTGAACGTAATTGAGCATGCTGTAAAGTTATTCGACATCAGATAAGGGATCTCATTCTCAGCTCGGTAGTAGGTATGAAAAGTAAATCTCGTTTAAATGTGCAATTGAATTGAACTGGCTTTGTTTGGATCCAATAATGTACTTGGAAACCGGTACGTGTAGAATGGTGTTTTTCTTTTTCTTCATTTTTCGGCACTCTTCTGCCCGCGAGTCATTCGATGAGAGCTATAGTTCTATATAGGCTGAATGGGTGTCATGTAGATTTCCTCGACTGTTTTACGAGTTTTCAATCGAATTTTAGGATCCCGGTCTTGGTGGGAGATTTGATTTTTATGTTCTGATGAAATTTATTCTACATTTCTTGGGGGGCCTGACAAACATCTGTTTGCCTCCTGAGAAAAGCACCGTTTTATGATGTCTTTCTCTCTTTCGCCCCCAATTCGTTTCTGTCGTTTGAATTTTGATTTACTGCTGGTTTATTTATTTTAAACAGACATTTTGCGTTGTTCGATTTAACGTGATTTCTTGGCATCGTATCTGACTAACTGGAATCAATGACTTTATTATTAACTGCCTTTATATGGCATTTCGATTGTTATCAGTTTGCACCAGTTTCATGTGGTTTTCAGCCAGTTTTATAATTTATCTCTTCTCCTTTTTTTTTCAGATTCGCCGTCCATTGAGATAATGTAGAAGTTGGGCAGTTAAAAAAACACCCATTTTGCAATGTCCACCAAACGGTAGCAGCTAAGCCCCGAGTGATTCATCACATTCACATCTTCCGCAGAACGGTTACACCTACTCACACGATTTATTAGCTCGTAGCTTGCCAAAACAGTACGAGTTTGATTCAAACAAAAACGACAACACTAAACCAATTATGACGGCATCTCAACATACCTACCAAGTAGTCAGCTATCTATGGCTGACTCTACTGATCTCAGCCGGTTCCGCAGGTAAAGTGGTCAATACCGGTGCCCAAAGATTCGCTATGGAACCTCAGGACCAAACAGCCATTGTTGGCTCCAAAGTAACGCTACCCTGCCGAGTGGAGTCCAAGATTGGTCAATTGCAATGGACCAAAGACGACTTTGGATTGGGATGGCATCGGAACCTGAGTGGTTTCGATCGTTACTCGATGATCGGTAGCGACGAAGAAGGTGACTATTCGCTAGAAATCTATCCGGTAATGCTCGATGACGAAGCACGATACCAGTGTCAAGTTAGTCCCGGTAAAGATGGTAAGTCCAAAGGTCACTAAAATTACATGCTATGCAGAATGCAACTTTCACCCCTTATTATAGGAACGCCCGGTATGCGATCCCGTTTCGCTACCATAACCGTATTGGTGCCTCCAGAGCCGCCAAAAATCATTCAAGGTGATTTCCTCGTCACGACGGAAGACCGCGAAATCGAACTCGAATGCGTTTCAGTTGGTGGAAAACCTGCTGCTGAGGTAATTTATCAAAAATTCATATTATCTAAGTTATCGTTAATTAACTTGCGGTGTTTGCCTGTAGATTACCTGGATTGACGGTCATGGCAATGTTATAGCCTCTGGCATTGAATATGTCAAAGAGCCTCTAACTGACACTGGTCGATATACGGCGAAATCTATTTTGAAGCTTACACCAAAGAAGGAACATCACAACACATCCTTCACTTGTCAGGCTCAGAATACAGCTGATCGAACATACCGCTCAGTAAAACTGAAGCTAGAAGTTAAGTATGCTCCAAAGGTCAGTGTTTCGGTGATTGGAGGGGCCCTGGCAGGGGGTCGAATCCCTGAAGGAGCTGAAGTGCGATTGTCATGTCATGCAGATGCTAATCCGAACGACGTCAGCTATAAGTGGTATATTGCTGACGAGCCGGCCCCAGGTGATTACACCACCGAAATGGTAAGTCTTGTTACTAATTCACCGAGATGTCAATATCTTATGTGCTTCCCATTCAAAATTTAGATCATTCACAACGTATCTAAAAAATTCCATGACGCTGTTATTAAGTGTGAGGTGCACAACGCGGTTGGAAAAAGCGAGGAAAGTGAAATTCTCGACATCAGCTATGGGCCTACCTTCCGGTCCCGACCGAAATCGATAGAAGCTGATGCGGATCGACCAGTAACTTTAACGTGTGACGTTGACGGTAATCCTCAGCCGGAGATCGTTTGGATTCACGAGGAATCGAACAGAATAGTCTCCACATCAGCCAATATTACAATCATAGCTGCGCGGGAAACAGCTGGCAATTACTACTGCAAAGCGAGTGTCATGGGATTTCCGGAAATTGAATCGATGGCTTCCCTGTTCCTTAAAGGACCGCCTCGAATCAGATCGCAACGGCACCAATATGGAGCGGTGAACGATAATTCCCAGATTCAGTGCGAAGCACTATCCGTTCCCAAGGCAAAGCACGTCATCTGGACCTACAATGGACTGGAAATCAACAACGAAAATGATTACACAATCTTAGAAAACCATCAACCCGAAGGCGTTCGATCTACACTTATCATCAACAACAGCCAAAAGCAACATTTCGGCGTCTACAACTGCACTGTGATTAACGAATACGGAATTGACTCGATCGAAATCGATTTCAAAGTTTCAAAGGGTAAGCTTTACGTTCGTATGGCAAATTCGATCAAACTCTAAAGTGTTGTTCTCTACCTCAGATACCATATTGCTTCCGGTCATCATCTTTGGTTCTATCGGAGGGTTCGTTCTGGTAATCATCATGATCATCATTGCGATGTGTTTTTGTGTGAAAAAAAGCAAGAAGAAGCTCCCTCCAGCTGATGTCATTCCAGAGGTAAGATTGTAGTAACGGTTCTCAAGGAACTCGCATGACCGCAGAATCTCTTTCCACAGCAACATTACATCACCGAGAAGGCATGCAAGGAAAGTGACCGCTCATCGAATGTAAGTGATCTAAAGATTGATCGAGATCATGAATATTCGGAAACATGTTCCGGAACCGACAGTATTGCAACACGTTTGGCAATGAATATTCTAGGCTCGTCTAGTGGGAGCAACAATAGTGGTAGCGGACATGGCGGAACCGGTGTGGGAGGAGGCGTCCCATTGGCAGGCCCAGTGCGAATTCCCAACGATTACCGGTTAGTAGATTATGAATTTCATAAACTTTCATTCAGATTGTAACTTTTTATTTATGAACGGTTTTGTCAGGTATTCGGGAGATTTCACCGACGGGCTTGGGCCATTGCAGTCAAAAATTGGGCAAAGTAATGGTGGCTATGTGCCATACGTTGACTACGCTCACGACTACAATATGCCACTTCACGTGAACACCAACGGTCAGTTGCCTAATGGAAACATGAGTCTTACGAGGCATCGAGAACTTAGACAAGACAATGGGCTTCCGAGTATTGGGAGTGGCATGGGATCGTTGTCCAATAGTCTGATGAGTGAGTTATTATTTTTCAGGAAAATACATTGAAGAATTACTAATGGTTTAATCATATCTTATTACAGACACCTCACTGATGACGGCTCCGAGCATAGATCCTCGGTACAGTGCTACTTACGGTAATCCGTACTTGCGCAGTAGCACAACTCAGCTGCCGCCTCTACCACCGCCAAGTACTGCGAATCCAGCAGTAACTCCAGCACCTCCTCCATACAGTTTAGGTCGTGGTCAAAATTCACTGCTCTCAATGGGCGTGAATTTAGGTGTTGGCAATGGACTCAACAGTGGAAGTATAGTTGGGATCACTTCTGGCCTAACGAGTCCCGAATCGGTACGATCTTCGTCTGGTGCTAATACCAGTATGGACCAAACGTCCCAACAGAGTCAGCCAACACCCACACTGCCAACGTCTGGAACAAGTCCCGGACCTGGGCAGTTCATTCTTCCAGCGAATGGAGATCTGCGGAAAGGTGCCTTGGCAACACACGTCTAGCGTAAGCGTCTCGATATTCACCTGTTACTCACTGCCCCCTGTGCATAGATGTTTGTGAGCAGCTTATTTTCCTTGCCCCGTTAGTGGTAGTTTTGGATGGATGAGGGGCTCTGGGTTCTAGTTCAGATGATACCTTGAAGGTAAAAGGTACATTTTTCTTTTCCACTCCAATTTAAAAATTTACTAAAACACAAATGCAGATCTTTTGCAGTCGAATATTTTCCAAACGTTCAATTACATTTAACCATCAAAATCGCCCAATGACTCTAAAATAGCTATGTTCCGTAATTTCCGTTCAACAAATAATATTCATTCCATCCATCCGTACTCTAGTTTCTAATCTACTAAAAGGTATCATCGAAAATGTACCACTAATGCAGACCTGTATTGATTTACTTTTCGTTCACTGGAAGCAAAAGCTAGAACCCAATCTCATCTCTTCAGGAACATGCTCCAAACAATATAAAAAAATAAGAAAAAAGGATCTCCTCATGTTGTACTCAAACGTCCCGTCCCACCACCCAAAACCTTCCCGCCCCACTACCCCAAACAAGTACTTGTAAATGTGTGTGTTCAGTAGCGCATATCTTCTTCCGCCGTCGCCTTCGCCATCGGATTCGCTGCCAGTCGCTCCATCAAACCCTACAAACTTCGTCTTCTTCTTCGTTTCCCATAGAGAAGATGAGGAAAAATGCGTGGCCTTATTAGTCGAGAAACAAAACAACAGTTCAGATACCAAAACGAATAAAATCAGATGCATAGGAGAAACAGTATCCGGCAAAGTGTTTTTCTTGAACTTGTTCTTAGCAAAGTCTATTGTAATCTAAAAATCGAAATTTTATCGTAGCTTAACGAAAATTCGGCTTGAGCTTTAAAACTTTTTAGCAGAAATAAAGAAACGAAACTGTGTATATCGCTGTAACTTTTAAAATCGAATTATAAAATCTGATACTTTTTATTTAGAGAAACGGTTGACATTTTTGCGTAGCACAAACAAAAGAAAACAAAAAAAAGGCGTGCATTTTGAAATTGTTACTAAATAGTGCTGTTATTTTACCGAAAACCACTAAAGTGAAAACAAGTTGCATTTGTGGGTTGAGATTTTAAAGGTCTTGCTGAAGCGAAACATTGAAAGAGTGCTTGCCAGGATCAAAAAGTTTTACTATTAGCAGGATACTCCTCAGTAAACCAGACGTTGAGATAAGATGTAGAAACAAGATTTCATATACGTATTAAGTTTTTGCCAATTCCCTTCCCCCGTAAGCAACGCAAACTACACCGAATGATCCTTTTTAACGAAATAGTGCTCTCGCTCTTAGAAATGCCAACGCACCCGACAGACAGACAGATACAGTAAAAGGATGCCTCTAGAAAAAAAAAAAAAAAACGTTGAAGCAAAGAAACACTTGTCTCCCTGTTAATAGCAGAGCATCGCTCAGGTACAATGCAGTATGGCTGTCGTCTGTTTTTCCTCTCACGGGACAGGGGAGGAAAATTGAGATAGAAACTTGACAGTCATTGCATTTAATGTGAAGCAAAAAATCTGATAAAATTGGAGCTAGCATTACAAAGATGATTGAGCATTAGACAAAGTAAAACGTACTCCTGGATTGCGAGTGTGTAATATACCAAATTATATTTTATTATCGTTTAAGTTTTAGCAAAACAACAGAATGGAAAAATGTATGAGATATTATCAATTAAGAGCAAAGATCCCCATTGACTGATAAGTAGTTATTCTTTGAAGATATATATACATAGCTAGAGGTTTAAGTACTTAGTTAAAATATTATACAGTTTTTACTGAAACAGGTACGAAAGTGAAAACAATGCAAAGTGAATATATCAAATTGTGTATTGAACTCAATGGAATTGTATATAATTAAATTAAAACAGTGAAAAGATTCGCAGACAAACGAAACATATGCAAATATTATATAAAAATCTGAGATACTTTTTTAGATAGTACAGGTAAACGATTCTTTGTAAAAATGAAGATATATTTCATTAGACTTGTCAATTGTATATAAACTGAACAGAAATCTCTCTATAGGCCATAAGATTTGAAGTCAATTGATTCTCAAAGTAGATAAAAGAAAATAAATGAAAAGCTGATTTTGAAGAAAACTTCGACGTACGGATTAATGTTGAATCAAGTTGAGAAATCCAGTCCAGAACATGGTAAGCTCCTTAGTTCAGAGTGCGTTTTAAACGCAAATTAACGTGTCGTTAATAGCCAAAAATAGGTAAGTATATATTTCACCATTTGAAAGATTGGATTTTTTTTTCACATACATCTGTTCAATGAGTTTGGATAGCCAAAAAATGAGAATGTCATATATTTTATTCTGGGTACATTTATTCAAAGTAATGTTTATACAAAACGATTACAGCATATCTCTTGGAATGACCGCCCTTTAAATTTCTTCACCAGCATCAATCGTTTCTCATACGCGTTACAAGCAGCACGCATGGACTTCGTGTGAATTTTGTCTCAGACACTGAGACACCGCTGACCTGACGTTTTTTGTTAAACCTTACATATAAGGTCCTTTCTGAAAATGGTGTGAACGGTCCCCGTGGAAACGTCGAGATCAGCAGCCAGTATCCGTATTGAGCGGATCTATTTGCGCCGGATCCGCTCCTTCACGGTCTTGTTGGTTGGATGCACTCTTGCCTAACGTAGCCGACCAGGTATTACACGGTCCGCGATCGAGGTAGACTTCTGGTATCATACTTACCTTACCAATCAGACCAAGGCTGGTGTGGCCCTCGCTGTACACAGAAGTTGTCTCCATTCTATCGGTCCATGGCTGCCCCGCTGTATGCGAAGGGTCCGCGGGTCGCCACTACTTGATCGATCCACTTTGCTCGTTGCACGCCTCCTCTTCATCTGCCCGTCGGTTCGTTTTTGAGAATCTTTTGAACTGGGCTGTCGTTCGACATTCTTATTAAATGTCCAGCCCACCGGAGTCGACCGATTTTAGCGATATGTAAAATAGGAGGTTCTCTCAGAAACTGATGCAATTCGTGGTTCATCCGCCTCCTCCACGTGACGTCTTCCATCTGCACTCCACCGTAGATCGTTCGCCTTTCGTTAGACCTTTAGTTCAAAGACATCAAGGGTGCATTGGTCCTCCACAAGCAATGTCCATGTTTCGTGGCCGTAGATGACTACCGGTCTAATTAAAGTCTTGTAGATGGTCAACTTTGTAGTTTGGCGAACTTTGTTCGATCTTAGCGTCCTTTGAAGTTCAAAGTAGGCATGGTTGCCAGCCATAATGCGCCTTTGTATATTTCTGCTGGCGTCGTTATCGGCAGTCACTAATTAGCCCAGACACACAAATTCGTCCATGATTGTTCTTAACTTAATTTTTTATTGTTTCCACCTTGAAAGGGATTCATTATTACCAAAACACAGGTTGCGTTCACTCAGGGGACCAAATTAAATTTTAAGATTGATTCTACCAAAGCGGCGGTTAAAGCAAACTGATATTATTGAAGAAATCTATTTTGAAGAAAAAAATAACTAAAAATTTAGTTTGGGACATTTTTTTTAATTATTTTATTTTCCATTATCCAGTCCCGCTGCATGCTCTGATACTGATACTTACTGTCACTCAATAATAAAGCTCGAGCACGGTTTAATACACCACCGCGTCCCTGGTGGTTGGAACAAAAAACGTTTGACAGGCATTTGTTGATGTTTCATTGACGAAGAAATTGGTTAAAAGTTTTTCTCGATTTATCGACGCATCTCGAAATTACGGATCATGGAACTTGAGAAAAGAAAATTAATTGTGCACAAACATCTATAGAATTCTTCGTGGTCTGCCTCAAAAATAACAAGAGTGTTAAAATTCCCAAAGTCAACGGTGTATCTTGTAATCAAACGTTACAAGAATACTCTGAGTGTGGATAGAGCACAGCGCATCTATCATAAAAATGGCACTAGGGACAAAGAGCTGAGGAGAAAGGTGTTGAGGAACGTGAAAGGCAACCCAGGTGTCTCCATACGTGATTTGGCAAAGAAATACGATTTCAACTTTTCCACCGTGCGTAACATCCTTTCAAAAGAAGGATATAAGTCTTTTTGTGCCAGTAAACATCCGAATCGCTCCCTGAAACAAAATTTAGTGGCTAAAAAGCGAGTACGATTACTATACGAACGAATTTTGACGAAATATGATGGCTGTATTTTAATAGATGACGAAACATACGTCAAAATGGATTATAAACAAATCCCCAGACGAAAATTTTACCTGGCAACTGGGCGTGGGGATGCCCCTTCCAGGTATAAATTTGTTTTTGCTGATAAGTATGATCGGAAACTAATGATTTGGCAAGGAATCTGCAGTTGTGGCTTGGTTTTATAACAAAGGTTTTCATCACATCTCACACAATGACGTCGAAAATTTACATTAAAGAGTGTCAGAAAATGCGGATTTTACCCTTCATTCGGCAACATAAGGCCAACGTTATGTTTTGGCCGGATCTAGCCAGCTGCCACTACTCTAAGGAGGTACTAGAATGGTATGCTGCAAACAATGTTAATTTCGTCGCCAAAGAGATTAATTTTCTAATTCTAATAATTTTTTAATGTTTGTTAGCATTTAATTCAAATAATTGAAATTACAGAAGAAGTGTAAGGTAATTTTAAACGGAAATGTTTGTCGTTTCAACTGTTTTTGTTTGTTTGTTTCAAACAGAATTTCAGTATAAATCAAATTAAAATTTATTTGAAACGAACCTTAAGGTAGAATCAACCAACAAATCTGATTGTTTCCGTAGCTGTCATAATGAAACAACTAACATAATGGTAAATTTTAACGGATGTCAGTTGAACTTAACTGGTTCATTCCCGAAACATGTTCTCGAAATTTTAGTTTGTTTTAAAACCGAAGGTATTTAAATCAAACTGATATGATGTTTGTGCTCAATTCAACATAAAATTACTGTTTAATGAAACTAGAATATGTTTTCGTTTACCAATCCTTTTTTATTCAGTGTACCCTTAGCAACGCGATTTTTTTTTATTTGCTTCGATGGTTTTCCATTTTGCTGAAGGTTTCAGAACGTCACACATTGAGAAGTATAGTGCGCCATTTAAAAATAAAGTAGGCTGCCATTTTAATTGCGTCTTGCTAGCTTTCTGATATTTTTCAAGTGCTCAATATTTCGGAATGTTTTTATAATCCTGATTGTTAAAATATTCAATCTTTTGCTAGTAGTCTAAGACTCGAGTGTGTTTATGCTTTTATATATTCTCTGCAAGACCGGTAAAAATATCCATCATTTAACATTTAGGAAAAATTACTACATATCGTCAGCATTATATTCATCAAGTACGAATATGAGCTCCACAGCTTTGTAAATAACAATCGATGTAAATACGTTCAATTGATAATTTGTTCTAGGATTCATTCGATTTGACAGAACCAGTGAGCCAAGATTATCGAGGTTCATTGACTTTACTCTGGAGCTGTCAAGTTGTTAGCGAGTTGGTGATAATATACAATTTGTATAATTTGTATAATACAAAAAATGAAACCGCAGTCAGGCTGAGTATTATTTCAAAATTTCTTCATAGTCAAGAATAAACAGTTTTGGTAATTTATATATTCATTTTCGGTTCTTTGATCCAAATATATAGGTCAATTTTCGACTCATCAGTTCACAACACATTCTGCCATTTTTCTTTGGGCCAGTTGATATGCGTTTTTGGCAAACTATAGACGATTGAAAACATTCCGGTTCCTTATCAGTAACACCTTCTGAGTTCTATTTTTTTGTTTTTTTTTTTCTTTTAGGCGGGATGGAAAATCTGTGAACAGACTCCGGAAAAACTCAAAGTGTGGGGATGAGGGCGCAAACTCCTCGACCCACTAAAAACCCACCCGTGCCTCGAGCCCCGGCCCTCCCCGGAACCACCTTTACGCACCCACTATGTCTAACTAAATAGGTCTTCAGCAGTTAGCTTCACCGACCTGACGCTAATTTGATCGAGATGCTCCTGGATCTAAGCAGGGTTTGGAACGTCTGGTGGTCTATTCAGATCGTCCGCGATTTCCATACCCGACAAATTACGGCACCTGCCGAACATCGCGTCGTATGGTCCCTCCTCCTTTTGACGTAGGACTTACGTCTCTCTTTTCTATTCCTGTATAGGGGCGCCGTTCTAAAATTTCTGAAATCGCAAGCGTTACGCGGGTTTGGAGACTTTGAACGATAATATCTCCTCTCTGGCCCACAGAAATTTTACGATAAGTATTTCATTCGCAAGGTAGAACATCAAAGCTGAATCCCTGTTGCAAACTTAATTCATAATGTTTGTTTAAACTAATTAAAATGTACTTAAAAGAAAAATGTCTAAACGCACAACGCTATTGGTCGAAAATGACATCATGTTTGCGCCTCGCTCTGATTGGTTCATACTGCCACAGTTACCGTGCCAGCGAATATCAAACATGTGGGGACGACCGACCAATCATCAGTTCTCGCTGTGCATCCGTATGCGACAGACGTGTTTGCGGAGCACGTTGGTAGAAAACGCCGCCCGTGAACACAAGAAGACCAGACCAAGAAGAATCATCCACGTCACCTGCAGCTAGCCATCCGCAACGACGAGGAGCTGAACAAACTTTTCTCCGGTGTGACCATTTCACAGAGTGGTGTCCTGCAGCCCAAGAAGACTGAAGAAAATTTCAATCGCGAACCATGTTATCAACTAAAATCCGTCCTTTTCAGGACGATCAAATCAAGTTGCCAACTAAAGAGTATGTTTGATAGAAATTTCTCTTGAGCTCATCGAAATTTTCATTACCACGCACCGGCTCAATATGGCGTTGAAAAAGCCGCGTCTCGGAGAAAATGGCCAAATCAATCGCCCACATCATCTTCGTGGTCAAGTGGTTAGCGGCGTCGCCCGTCGTTCATTGCCATGAAGTGAGGGTTCGATTCCCGCTCCAGCCTGTGGAACTTTTTGCAAAGCGAAAATGTCCAGTTTAATCCACTGGGTGTTAGGTTAAGTTGTTCGTTGTAATTCGCTCTATGGTCAATGTTCAGTGTGTACACTCTCGAGTGAAAGACGTTGCAAATGTCAATTTTTATCGTAGTATTATGTGCTGCCAAACACTCAGGCCATCCTGCTGCCCAGGAAGACCGAGAAGAAAATTTCAATCGCGAACCATGTTCCCTCCGTTAACAACTAAAACCCGGTCTTTTCAGGACGAACAAATAAATTTGCCAACTAAAGAGTATGTTTGATTGAAATTTCTCTTGAGCTCATTGAAATGTTCATTACCACGCACCGGCTCAACATGGCGTTGCTTGAAAAGCCACGTTCTGGAGAAAATGAGCAACATTTTTTATTAGTATCCATATATAAATCTCTATTTGCCATGTTAAAACTAGCAAGCACGTTGTACATTCAATAAACGAAATATTAACAGTTAATTTGAGCCGAACTGCAACACGGCAGACCAATTATGTGTTTCACATATTCAGTGTAGGGGGTAGGTTAGCTTCATTGTAGTTCTTGTTGTACATAGGTTCATAGTGGATTAGTTGCAGATAATAGATTAGGTTAGTTGCAGGTAGTTTTAAAATGTGAGTTATAATTTTTCTGGCCAATATTTAAAAACTCTATTGTTTTGCAGTTTCAGAAGCAAGTGTGTCTAAATCTCAACTCTCTTGGGATGGGGTTCTGAGGCCCTGACAAGGGCCGTTTTTCTGTTGCCTGAGTAGAAAAGATGCGAATTTAACCTCCGAAACCCCTGTCGCTCTAATGAAAACTAATGATTTCATTTCCACGCTGCTGTCTGGCGTAACAACTGAGGCCCGTCCCCTTTTGTAAAATTTGATTTGCATTGCCTTCGTTGAGAACCCCCTTCTTGTCATGTAATGGTATATGCCATTATATAAAACAGGCCTGGCATTCCCGTTAAAACAATAAAGAAGAAGAAGAAGAACAGTAATCATTCGTTATTGGATCATCGACACGTTCAGACGTGTGTATCCCGCTCTCGTGATAAAAAAGCGCTTTTCCGAGTTGTACGCCCTGCTGCTGGAAATCGAGTAGACGCTGATGTGGCGCCTGACGTGGCTGGCACGTCCGCTAGACGAGGCAAGCGGAAGAAGCCCGACGTCGACGCTGACGTAAATCATCCCTCCGTAAACAACTAAAATCTGTCCTTTTCAGGACGACCAAATCAATTTACCGATTAAAGAGTATGTTTGATTGAAATTTCTCTTGAGCTCATCGAAATGTTCATTACCACGCACCGGCTCAACATGGCGTTGCTTAAACTGCCGCGTCCCGGAGAAAATGGCCAAATCAATCGCCCACATCATCTTCGTGGTCAAGTGGTTAGCGGCGTCGCCCGTCGTTCAAGCGGTTGTTGTCATGAAGTTGAGGGTTCGATTCCCGCTCCAGCCTGTGGAACTTTTTGCAACACGAATATGTCCAAACTGTCTACTTGGTGTTAAATGAAGTTGTTCGTAATTCGCTTTACACCCAAACTAAGAAAGTAAGATTGTAATACAATTTCGCTTGATTTTGTTCCATTCTTGCTATTGATCGTAACTTGGATGAAAAATCTAACATTAGGCAAAATAGCATCAGCAATTCGCAATGAAAAATTGAACGTGTGCGTGAGGTTTTGCGCAGTGATATTTAGTTGATGAGTAAGAGATGAGTGCCCGAAAGTCAGATGGCTCACAAATATAAAATGTGCATAATACAAGATCGAGATTCAGACCAGGACCGCTAGCGCGGCGGCTCTTGATGGCAACCATTCAGCCACTTTGACAAAGCAAGAGTAGTATAATAGAAACCCTACGGTTAGTTCACTTGGCGAGGAATTCAGGGTACAGCAATGAAGCAAATGGACATATTTTCCACCAAGCTATGTGCATCCTGTCGTTAACAAACTTGCATGGCATTGTTTATTTCATAAAATGCTTTGTCGATGATCAGTGAGAACAAAAATAGAACACTTGACGGCGGCAATACAACAGTGGCCAATAGCGTTGCGGCATTTTGTGATATCGACTCATCCATATTGTATATTGATATGTTGGTGATGATTGAATAAGGATCCTACAGCGATAAATTTGTTTCGAGCTATTTTTGCTTGCCAGTCGCTTGCACACATTTGCATGGCTTCATTTGTACCATAAAACGCTTTGTGGATCAAAATGGGCAAAATTGCCTTTTCTGAATCATGCGGATTTCTCAAGATATGATTGCAAAAACTGCAATTGCATTTTTTGCCACCTTTTCAACTTTTGGGTGTATGTTCAATCTTCAGTCTGTACAATCTCGAGTTGAAGACGGTGTAAATGCCTATTTTTATCGTAGTATCACGTGCCGCCAAACACTCAGGCTGTCCTGCAGCCCAAGAAAACTGATAAGAACATTTCAATCGCGAACCATGTTCCCTCCGTAAACACAGGATCCATTTCACACTTACAAGCACGTTGGACATTTTAGTGCCAACATTTGCTTAGGGCGAATCTGCTTTTGTAAACAAACACTTTGTCTGCTAATTTATCGGAAGTTGTATACAATTCCTTCAAATTGAATATATCAGCGGATAGAAATAAAGCTCTTCTTCCTTAAAGAGTGCTTAATTTGTATTTGTGACCTTTTGTTCAAGAGCAAATGACTACGAAAGCCATTGTTTACAAAAGCAAATTAGGGCGAATCTAATGTTGGCGCTGATTTAACAAACAAAATATCATTAACAGTCAATTCGAGCCGAACTGCAGTTTCTATAAATTTTCGTGAAGAACCAATAGCGGAAGAAGAACCGGAGCCTCACACACCAACAGCACAGGGTTTCATGGTTCTTTAGACTGAATAAAATATAGTAGAAATTCATCAATTCGATGACATCAATTTCTTCACATCAACAAGCAGTCCTACGTCAACTTTGCAGTTATGTCACTGACATAACTCATCCTTTCGTTTTTTAGATTGCAAATAATCTCGTTGTTTACACCTCCCTTGGCTTGGAATTAAACGAGGGGAAATTTTTAATGCCTGTTAAAATTAATTATTTTTTCTGTGTAGTTATCGAATTGAAACCAAATTTTTCAGTAGTTCAGTATATGTAATTATTTCAGCTTACATACGTCCGTTGCATTTGGGGATGAAAAGTATAATGCTTAACATTTGAAATTGACACCCTCCATCGATGCCTGTACAGTCGTTACCGGTACGTTTTTTTTCAGTTTTTCCCACTTCCTCAAAGGAAATGCCTTTTCGTCTTTCGCCTCTCCTTTGGTCCTCATCATGGCCTTCGCGTTTCATCATGGACCAATAGGTCTCAATTTAAGGGAGTTCAGAGCAGTTTGGTAGGTTCATGTCTTTCGGTACAAAATCCACAAAATCAGCTGCATACCACTCCCGCATGGTTTTTGAGTCATAACATGAAACCAAATCGGACCAAAGATTTTTTTATCGTGCTGTCTGGAGGCACTCGTTTTCTAAATCCTGCCATTTATAGTGTCTATGATCACGAATGGTTCACTCTTATTGCCACAAGTGCATAATGCTTGCAAAAATCAGGATATTCGAAGTGAACTTCTGACAGCTTCTGACGTTTGAAACTGCCAGCCAAAAGAAATTTGCTTCTACCATGGAATATTCCTGTCCCTGGAAACTGGTTAAAATAGTTATAGTTAGGCTCGTGGTTTGGCAACACTCTACTGGCGCTCGTCCCGAATTGGGAAGTTCTGTACTTTGTACGGCTTCAATCCCGATCATTTCTTGGCCCTCTTCTTTTTTGTTCTAAACATTTTTTCGAAACATCTTTTTTTTTTTGCCAAGTCTCATGTTGAAATGTTCGGATACGACTTGGAATGAGCAATTAGTGCTTTTTCCTGGAATATGATATACAAGCATCTGTTCCAGGAACCATAGAGGACCCTTAAGACGGTCAAATGACAACCCAGGATTTAGCATGTTGGCTTGCTGATTTTCTTACATCTTGACCAGAATCTCACTGACAACTGCACAACTAAGCGGATCTGAAAAATACAGTATGAAGAGAAACTGGGCAAAATTTGATCTAATTCGGCCAAAAATGAGATAAGTTACGCAAGTTTGAAAGTGTTGTAATAATTATTGACTCACCCTTTATCTAACTCTTGCTATCCTAAGCTTCAAACATAACGGAACATTTTAGTTGTCGTTATAGGTATGTACGTAGTTGGTCGGGGGCTACTTTTTTTTAAATCGTTCAAACTAGATCGTCTTTCAAAAATGTGATTTCGAATTACGATAATAGGGTAATATAGGGGTATGTGGATTATAATATTGTTCGATAATAAATGTGATAATGTACCGGCATTTAATTTATTTTTTAATTTTGACAAGCAAAACTATTGAAAAAAAAAATTTCAAAAAATAAAGATTGCAAGACAACACCATCCTATTTCACCATGAAACACGCTACAAAAAACAGACTATCTAAACCAACGAACCAACCATTGATTTCTAGCATGCATAAGTTGACATATATGTCATAATGGGAGCCCCCGTTACTGAAAATTAAGTGCTGTCACTTTGCATAAATGTCACTTTGTGAAACTGCATGTCAGCTTGTGAAAATAAAAATGATTAGATTTTTCTTGTTTAAAAATCGATAAATTTTTTTGAATTCGTCTTCTACCTCGATTTCATCACCATCGATATGAACTCGTTGTAGGAGGCCAACATGTTATTCCCGTGAGCCTCGTCTCCTCATTAATGACAATCCAATCCCATTTATTTATTTATTTATTTCTGATCTTCGAATTTAAATTATGTATTTACTTCAACCTTAAGTCTGATGTACGTTTCCACTCTCGTCTTAAAGTTGCTTGCTACGTTTTCAACGTCGTCGGCGGAAGCCCTGAAGATCTCCACCACTCGTGTCTATAACCACTCTTCGAATCACACCCTCCAATGCAATGTTAAATGTCCAATCCAATCCAATGTTAACCCTCTCCGAGATTAGAAGAGACTCGAGAGTGCCCCTGAGCCTCGGACGGAACATATCACTCAATCCACCGTGGCTTTTCTGGAAATTCATATTCGTGAATTATCTGCCATCCCATGTAACATTGCCAAAACCATCCTGTTTTATTAAATTTTATTAAGGTTTTATCAAAGCCACTAGAAATCAATTTGGTTTTATTATGACACCAAGAGGTGCCAATAGGTTTCATATTTTAGTCAGGTTTATGAGAACCTACACAGCTTGTTTAAAACGATCTTAAAACCTCGTTTTCTCAAATTCTTTTTACTCCTATCAAAAGTTTTATTTCGACATTATGGACTCATAAAATGCTGTTTGGAAATGCCGTTTTAGGACTCATTCATATTATCTTATTATGGTCAGTTGAAAAAGCATTTTAAACCCATTTTGCCTCCAGTAAATGCATTATGCGGCAAATTGGCATTGAGGGAAGCCACCAAATAACCAAATAGTTTTAAAGTAGTCATTGCGAAGATAACTTGGCTTTATGGCAGAATTGTGATTTTTTTCCAATCGCCATATTGAAATATAAGAAATAATTAAACTGTGGAAAAATAAATGCACCAAATTTTAAATGTTATGCAAATGAACTGTAGATCGGTGACCAATTTCTGCATTGGGGAACGTCCATTAATTATTTTACGCAAAAAGTTACTTTTTATAACCCTTCCCCCCTTGTCACGTTTTTTGTGTGGACCTTCAAAATTTTTTGTATGGATTGTCGCGTTTTCCCAAAAACCTTCCTCCCCCCTTACTGCGTGACATAATTAATGGACCTTCCCTTGTTTTAGATAACCTTATTGAATTCCATCAATTTAAAAGAAATTCATGATTAATTTATCGAATATATATTTTTTTAAATTTTGTGCTTGTTGCTGTAAACTCGTATAATTTCCGAGGCACATTAATTTTCGGCTCTTGTCGTTCCAATATTCACCACAAAATTAAATGCGTATATAATTTGGAGCATGATACGCTGTAAAAACGCAAGTTGTTTTGGATATATTGCTATCAAACAAAATGTCCCGCAACACCAGACCTTATTTCTCATATATTATTTACTGCTAAATGAATCAGAAGAGCAGAGAATCGAACAAAGGAAAACAACAAAAACCAACCACAATATCACAGTGAAATTTGACAGCTGTGGTCGTGTGGCCGTATGCTGGTTTTCATGGCAGCCAATAGGTTTTATGAAGGTTTCTCTAGTGGTCATAGCATCTATCACTAGAACATTTTCAAAAATGTTATGGTCTTATAAAAGCTTTATTCAATTTTTTTCGCAACCGTCAATAGAGTGGGCCTATTTTGTACAAATTTCGGGTTTAAAGAAGCATAGAGGAGGTGTTGGTAGACAAAACAGTTTTGAATGTAGTTTTATCAACAAAGCCGGGAGGAATGCTATACGGCTGGAATAAAACTTAAATTGTTACTTGGGATAGCTGGTCTCGCTCGATCAACTTTTCAACGATTTCAAATCAGCTTACGACGCGTTACGAATCGTTGATCTGTGCTGAGCACTTGCCGAGTCGCAAAAATCTAGTCCGCGGTAGTGTGGATACCAGTGAACTCCACTTGGTACGAACTCCTATGCAATTGGTGATGTTCCAAAATTACAAGTTTCAATTTATGACATTTCAAAAATTCAATTTCAAAACAGAGGCTTTTCTTCTTCGTTGCACGTTATGCCTTAGTGGATAACTAATTGAATGTTGTTTGATGAAATTAACATTGGTAACCCTTGATGAGTTTGAAGTTAAGAAAATTTTAAAGTTTAATAACCTACCTACCGACTTCCACTAACTTAATACAAGCACGGAGATTAAAGTATAATTCGATCAATTTTCATCTAAAATCAACTTTATTTTTGCATTGATTTTTTGATAACCCATGTGCATGATAGCAACAACTATACATTTCAAGTTGATTTAACGAATGTATGCTTGAATCAACTTCAGTAAAATATGGTTGATTCAACTATACAATGATTAAATCGAAAAAAAAATATAATTTTTTGACAGTTGACTTACATTGCCAGTAAATTCAACCATTACTATAGTTGAGCCAATTGAATAACAATAGTTGGTTTGAATACGCTAAGGGTCAGTTAAATTTTTATTCTGAATGAGATTTTCGATTCCGAAATCGTTTGAATTTAATTCATTACATAATTACGGCTTAATTTATGATTTTGTTTTATATTTTTATTTTTCTAATAATAGTACTGTTAAAGGTTACGCATTCAAAAAACAATCTTCTAATTAACATGATGTATACTTATAAGTAAATAGGCATCGAATTTAATTTTAAGATATTATAAATAACACTTATTCCACTAGCCCGCTTCAGTTTCTCTGGCTGCAAATGATTGTCAAATTGATTGGAATTAAATGCAAAGCACAGTAGAACTTATTCATCGTTATTTTTTTTTAAACTATTGATGCAATCTAGTAAATGTTCTTTAATAGTTCAGAGCTGAATTATCGTAGCCATTTGCTGAAAAAAAAACAATACTTCTGGTAAAGAGATTGAATTATTAAAAAAAAAATACTCACTAATAAAAACCTAAATTGCTTGCACTGTTAACTGTAATGAATTCAACAATTCAACAATTTCTCATCCACCACAAACTCAGTAAGAAAGTCCTCCGATTTTTTTTCCTCATCTGACGCCATCATAAACTTGAAACCGAACTGAAAACGTCCAGGTTATTTTTATTTAATTTATAGTTGCTTCAACCATAAATTGTGGTTGGAATTATAACATTTTTGTTTTTATTTAACCCTATGACATATGTGTAAGAATGATGGCTCTTTAAACCATGAATAATGGTTGAATCAATCCAAAAAGTGCTTTAAGCTAAACATATTATATGTTGGAACAAAAATGTTTTTATCGTAGGTATTAACTATCGAGATTGCTATTTCAATCCCCCATCATTTTTTTTTTCAAGAGCTCCCGAATGATCTGGTGGGTTACCTGACACTCTAAACCTTCCCAGGGTTGTAGTTTTCCGTGCCTCCAGCGCCTGAAGATTGGCCATACGATGGATCTGGACCGGGCCGGGCCCAACGATTTTAATTTTCTAATGAAGAAAGACGTGATAAGAGATTTCACCTTTGAAAGCCCCAACGGCACTGCCGGGAATCGATACCGGGCCCACTGAAGTTAGATGCTATCATCACCGGCACCGTCCTAATCCTTCACTGATTAAATCAGTCTCTAAGTAATCAACCACAGCTAATCATCGTGTCCCTCTTAATTCTTCAGTTCAATTCTTCAAAGAATTTGACGAAACATCTTCGAGAACCGTTGTCACTTTCTGCACGTGCTCACAAACATATTTTATTGCCATCAAATTTCCTATTAAAATAAAAAGTTGCCAGAAGCCCCTCCCGGAAAATACTCATAAAGTTCAATGACAAACGAGCTCTCGTTTTGTTTCTCTATCACCATAGCCCTCGAAGTATTCATCATCAATCCAGACTACCACCACCCCATCAGGTTGTTAGAATGTGATTGCAAATTAAAATATTCCCACCCGAAGGAACGCGGTAGCATAGAAAATGATTGGCACAATCATGAAGGACCGCGAGGCTAAGAATCCGACAAGAAAAAAAAACAGAACCCGAAAACTTCCAGTCATTCATAAACTTTATTGACACGAGCCGTGCCGAGATTGTTTCCCCTCTGCTCTGCTATACAGGGAGAAAGAAGCTTGCAAAGCTCAATGAAGCATGTGATGATGGAAATTTGACTTTTATTAGAAGATTAATGAAGTTCTCTGCGCCAGAAAATGAAATGCTCCCAGGGAAAACTTCCGTTATTTGCTGTTTTGATGAGTGGCTGTTTGTTTCGGAGAAGTAAATGCTTCCTCTACCTGGAATTGCCCAGTTTTAATTGAAAGTCTCAGTTATGCCTTTTAGGTGCCATTAGTTAGCAACTGGAAAAGCATTTTCCTATTTAATTAAATCAGTTGGACAGATCGGACCGACCTTAAATATAAATGCCACCAAGTGAGTGAAGTGAAGGACATCCGTCCAGTGGCGAAAAGATTCTGTTTCTGGAATGGACCGTTTCCTTCTCTGTGCTGTTTGTGTATTATTACACCGACGCGGAGGATGGCAATTTAATGCTGTAATCATAAAAAATAATTACATCTAATTTATGCGTTTTTCAGTCACCAGAGACTTGTGAGATTGGTCTGAGGGGTAGAATGTGAACCGAACAGGTTGAAGGGGGAGGGGGTATTCCACAACTGAATTGTCAATTGTCAGTGTTATGAATCTGAATAAATTATTAAAATTATGAAACGCTTGACCATAATCCAGTCCACACCGCTTGACAAAGCTTAATCCAGTCCAGACTTCTCAGTATATTAATTTCATGCTGTATATCCTCTCCGTATCCAACTCTGCAATGCTCCCTAAGGTCCTTCCCATCAGAGCCATTCAGTGTAAATTTGTTTTCCCACGCCTTTTGCTTCCCAGCGGGGGTGCTCTTGTACATTGTTCTTACAATTGAAACGCGTGTCGTCTTCGGCACCATAAAACAATACACATGTCGTCGTCGTCGTCCTACCGGCAATGTTACTGCCAAGCTTTGCAACTTACGGTCAAAGAGCGGAAGAACACGATGATTGAACAACAAAAGGAGTAAAATACAGTACACTTACAAGTTGGTGAAGAAGTTGCACCGCGCACGGTGGTACCTCATTTGAATATCTGCACAACACGCCATCAGCTGGGTGACGAGTTAGCTAAGTGGGCATTATTAGTTAGCCAATTTCTCTATCAATGTGTAATGGCATTTGTGCTTTGGCGATTGTACAAGACGTCCGGTCCGGTTGGTTGCATTCATATCAATTTAAACGCACTTGCCTTAATCGCGTGCGCGTTTGTTTACGCACATAAATCGCCTGCGAACCAATAAAACCCTTTGCCGGCGAGCCAGTCAGTTTTATGGTATGGAAACGAATAGTATGAACGCATTCATGGCGGCTGCACAATAAATTGCATTAAACAGGCAGCTCACGGCGCAAAGACGACCCGGCGATCATGGTGGATATGGCTCTTATATTTATTGGCTATTGTCACGTTAATTGATGGTTCATTACATTGTAATGAAGGCATGTAACGGTTTCACTCGAGACAGGATCTACTTGAGTAATGCTGGAGAGTTTAAGATGATGCATGAATTATGATAATGAGTTCAATATGCATATTTAGAGGGACTAAATTATCCTGTATTGGTTTATAATAATGCAATTTTTTTGCAAATACGCACCGCATTTACCACAAATTACTTCCGTTTTCGAATATCATCAACGTGCTTTTCAACCACACTTCAAAGAAATGTGACACAACGACCCATTTGATAAAGGAAGCTCTTTTTCAGTTACACCCACAATTTGATTATACAACCGTATGCATACCAGAAGCATCCCATTAAGCCATAATGTATATTTATACTGTAAGCACTCTTGCCTGAAATCGGTATGGCGACTTACAACAGGTCCTGTCCATATTCCATAAAGATAGCACAGCAGAGAAAACAGAAAGGGTGGCATAATTGAGATTGGGACAAACGCAAACGCACACACACACACACACATAGTGGCTTAACTGGCACACATAACTCGACAAACAGTGGGTGGGTGTTCTCGATACTGTTTACACTGTTGATTGAAGCGAATGCTAATTGAAAGCGTCACCCCGTTTAATCAGGAAAGCGATCGATGTATCGTTCCCTCTTTGACAGTTCCTACAAACATGGTATCCTGTATATGGATGTACCTTGATCAATCATAAAGTGATAAATGTTTTCGTTTACATCGCAGATGGAGGCTAATGAAGTACAGTTTGAGTAGCTTATGAATTTAAAAAGCGAAGCTGAAGTTTGTCTTGAATGGTTATTCTCTCAATTGCAAAGGGTAAACGTAATAGAAATGAGAAATAATAAGTTGAAGTAATTGATTCCCAACTTAAATAAAGATTGTACTCGAAAAAAAAATACAACACTTTCTTTTTTGTATAACTTGGATGTTTACATGGGCAAACGTCACAATCTGTTACGTAATTATCGAGATGGTTTCCAAGCAAGAAGTGCTTCGTCAAAAAATTATGTGCGCGGTCGTGGAAAATCCAGGCCAGTCCCCCAGGTGGATCGCAAAATAGTTGGAAATCGACAATTCGGCCGTGCCCCGTGAGCTAAAACCGTTCAAGAAGACTCAGACAATCCAGCGGCGAGCTGGCAGCGGAAGAAAAGCGAAGACGACTGACTCACGAACGCAAGGAAGGTCAGAGATTACTTCAAGCGCAATCTGAACCATTCGATTCGGGACGTGGCCAAGAAGGTCAATTCTTCCGTCTGGTTCGTCCATCAGACAATGAAGTGGGCCGGACTTCATGTCTTTAAGGTAAGGATGGCGCCTAACCGAACCGATAAACCGAATACGCCAGCCGAATCCCGCGGCAGGAAGCTGTACCGCGAGTAGTTGGTGCAACCGAAATGCATCGTAATGGACCACGAGACGTACATTAAAGCGAACGCCAAGCAGATCCCCGGCCAGTCCCGCCTTGATGTTCCGGAGAAGTTCCGGAAGAACAAGGATACCCAAATTTCCAAAAAGTACTTGGTGTGACAGGCGATCTCTCGGTGTGGCAAATTCAGCAAGCCGTACATAACGACCGGCACCATCAACGGCCAAATATATACAGAAAAATGACTCCAGAAGCGCCTACTGTCCTTCCTCCAGTCCCACGAAGGTAGCACGCTGTTTTGGTTGGATCTGGCGTCGTGCCATTACGCGAAATCGGTCATGCAGTGGTACGAAGCCAACGATGTTGTTTTTGTGCCGAAGAAAACAAATCGCCAGAGCTTCGCCCAATAGAATTATGAAGGCCAAGCTCCGGAAAACAGGGAAGGTCTTCAAAAACGACAAGGATTTGAAGAAAAAGTAGCTGAAAGTGTATAAGAAAGATGGCGCAAGTGTCGCACAGGATGGTTAGCGTTAAGTCCAAGATGCGGGCATTTAGCCTAAGAGAGGAGGTTGAATAAACCAACTTTGCAAAAACAAAGTTAATGTGTTTGAATATTTCTTTAGAGTTTCAAAAATATCCGACTGAAAATGATTTTTTGGTGATCATTTTTGTCTGTTGAATTTTTTTTTTTTGAGTACAATCTTTATATGTGCAATGTTTCGAATGCCTTATCAGCAAACTTGTTCTAGTGGTCAACCTTTCTCGTTCACACACAACGCAGTGCTTGCGTGCATTTCTAGAGTAATTCGTGATTAGGGCCTAAAAGCCAATTGTAAACAATGAGCTTAAGCGTAGATTTCTCACGAATCTCAAAACACTCTTGTGAAGGGAAAGCAGCATCTTGTTGAAGAATGTTTGCTCGAACATTTAGTGTAGTTGGATACCGTAGGAGTATTGTGATTCGTCAGAGATCAACGTTGAAAGTCATTGTTTACAATTGGCTCTCAGGCCCTAATCATGAATTACTCGAGATTTGAGCTTTCAGTTTATTTATGGTATACATACCCCTAGAGCCAAGG
This sequence comes from Aedes koreicus, assembly GCA_024533555.2. Taxonomy (NCBI): domain Eukaryota; kingdom Metazoa; phylum Arthropoda; class Insecta; order Diptera; family Culicidae; genus Aedes; species Aedes koreicus. The sequence continues at coordinate 580,120 of JAHHFK020003654.1, forward strand.
AATGAGGAGGGGCAGGGAAGTATAGAAGTAAGGAAGACCCAGGGGAAAAGCAGAAGCAAGGATAGCACAAGATAGGGGCAGCAATATGGGGGGAAAATCGGCAATGAAGTACCAATGTGCAAGGGGGTTGCAAGGAACATGGAGTAGAAAGCGGCAGAGTAGTAACATGGACAACCGGGTAGCAAGAGGCAGGGGTTGCAAGGGGCTGGAGGAAAACAAAGAGCAGTAAAGAAGCAAGGGGCAGTAAAGAAGCAAGGATCAGGGGTTAACAAGGGGCCGTTTAGTAGTAAGGAGCAGGAAAGTACCAGTGGGTAGGGTCGTCGCAAGGAGCATGGGGGTAGTAAGGGGTAGGAGATTAGTAAGGAGAAGGCTAGCAAGGTGCCTTATTCTAGCAAGCCGCACGGGAGTTGACGTCAGTGAAGTAGCAGGGGTAGTAAAGTACCAATGGACAAAAGATAACAAGATAAGAAAAGAGATATCATACTATTTATGTGATGTATGGTCAATCTATCTATGATGTCCTTCGTTTATGGTAGCCGTAACAGATGGTAAAACCTTTTCAATGATCAATAGTTCATCGTATAGTATCGTATATTCACGAAAGACTAAAAAGAAAAAAAAGGAATAAATTTGGTCAATTCTGGCCAGGTATAAAACAAGTCACGCTAGTTTGACGCTAGTCGCTTTAATTATCGGCTCACTCTTTCTTATAGTATGCATTAAAAAATTGACTTATTTCGGATGGCGATGAAATAAAAACAGTGATCATGGCAGTGATTATTAAAAATGTATAGTTGTTACTTTTGTGTAGTTTCAATAGAATTAACCAACTTTTTCAGAATACATCAGAACAAGATTTCGGTTAGGGGCTATTCATAAACCACGTAGACTTTTTGGGGCAGAGGGGAGGGGGGTTTGACCAAAATCTACGCTCCATACAAAATTTTAAAAAATGTATGGAGAAAAGTCTACGAAAAGGGAGGGGAGGTCTGAGATTTTCAAAAATGAGTCTACGTGGTTTATGAACAGGCCCTTAATTGCTGCATCACTGGAAACTAACAAAAATGTGCTTATTAGCGAAACCACAGACAAATTGAAATAACACTCAATAAATTATTCATCGAATAGTCCATTACAATATCAATCGAAAAATCTAAACTATTGAATATTGTACGGTTAAAGATGATCTTTTTTGTTGGATTGCATCACGGAGAAAAACGCTGTAGAAAATTACCTAGACTACTACATTTTTATTTCATCCAATTTGAATACCACAACGGTACGCTCGCACCTTACGCTTAACTCCACTCATTAGGTTCTGTACAACATCTGGCTGCAGCTTCTTCTGTACGGAAACCCACTTTTTCTTCATGTCTTTCTCAGATTTGACATCCTTGGGGTGTTTTCGTAGTGCCTGCTTCATAATAGCCCAGTATTTTTCGATGGGCCTTAGTTCCGGTGCGTTGGGGGGGTTCATGTCCTTGGGTACGAAAGTTACCCCGTTGGCTTCGTACCACTCCATGACAACATTTGAATAGTGGCACGAAGCTAGATCCGGCCAGAAGATCGTAGGATCGTACGCTTCAACAGAGGAAGCAGACGCTTCTGTAGACACTCCTTGAGGTAGATCTCCCCGTTTACAGACCCGGTAGTCACGAACGGCGCACTCCGTTTGCCACATGAGCAGATCGCTTGCTAAATCATGTCTTTCATGGCCAACTTTGAAAGTTTCTGCTTCCTTACTTCCTCCGGAACATCAAACTTGTGCTGGGCGCTGAAGAACAGTAGCCCCGGAAGCTGCCGGAAGTCCGCCTTGGCGTAAATCTCATCATCCATTCCATTCGTCAGCATCTGGATGTACAGTTTCTGGACCCATGACTTTCGCACCGTATTTTGCCCTTCGTCACGATTTGGAGCCTTCTGCACTTTGTACCTATGCAGTCCTTCCCGGTCCTTGGCTTTCTGAACGATAGACTTAGACAGATTCAACTTTTTGGTCACATCCTTGACTGAAGCATTGGAATTCCGCTTCTTCTTGTTATTAACATTTTGAATACTAAAAACAGAGATTTCAGAAAATAATACCAAAGCTTCCTTTATGCAATACCTAGGTATATTAGGAGTGTACCATCGCACAGAAAAAAATAATGAATTTTAAAAACGCGTAAAGTTTCTCCTCGTTCAATTGAAAGCCAAAGCAAGCGTAAACAACATAATTTTTTGCAATCTTTCGTGTAGCATACAACATTGTTTGCAATCTCTCATACAAGTGACATCTGGCTTAAATGTACGATCATTTTGAAGTCAATCTTCTTCACAGGATCTTATGCTAAGGTTACAAAGAAAAAAATAATTAATTTTAACAAGCGTGTAAAATTTTCCCTCGTTTAGTTCCAAGCCAAAGGAGGCGTAAACAACGAAATTGTTTGCAATCTTTCATGCGCCATACAACAATGTTTGCTATCTTTCATACAACGGGCTAGATTCAGGCGAAATTTGGCTTAAATTTACATGAAATATCCCATTATTTTCAGCAAAATATAGCATTCCCTTTATGTACATTAGATAACGCAGAAAGTTCTAGGTTTCTTTTTATCTGTGTAGATTATTTAAATTGTACAGTGCGTTGCATTCGTTTAGCCGCACTATGCAAAAGTCTCTATTCCGATTTTGTTCCAGTGCAAGAAACATGACAATTTATGCATATAGTAGTCTCATCTGCTAGCATGCTCACACACAACCTGCAACTGCTTTCTAGCGTTGTTGACAACGCGTAAACATGTGTTGTGTCATTTCCTGCCTTTGGTAAATTGCAAACGTTTAGTATGATGTAAGATGATGCATGATATGTACTACCACCCATTGTAGCACGGAAACTAAGTCCGACAGCAATGGGCTCTCCTCTCTGTTAGACTTGATCAAGCTTTAATAACCACTGAATATCCATATCATGCCATTGTATGGAGGGCCAAAAACGGGTTGGGTGGGGCGATAGGCTACATCACTTATACGTTTCCACAGGGATAAAAAGAATCTCCTTCCAACAACAAGATTGAACAATTGGTCATTAGAGCGAGCTATCTAACATGAGGATGCCCCAATGGGCGGGGAGAAGAGCCCGCCCTCTATTCACAAACTGTTAGCAATGGGGAGTTGGCATTCCCACTCTCCCCATCCAGAGTGCTTCAATCGGGTGCCCTGATGGTCCCTCCCATTCCCATGAAATATTTATATAATGGTGTATATGTATGTAAATGAAAAATACTACAAGCATTCGTACTTATAATATATGATCTTCATTGGTGGTCTGAAATGAGAAAAGTGGAAAGTGTGGGGGGGGGGGGGGGGGTGGCGTTTGTGTTGTTTTTGGGGATGGGTGTGGTTGGGTGTCTAGTTGGGGCTTTGTGATGTGCTTAGTTTTCTCTAGGAATGCACAAAAAAAATAATTAATTTTAAAAAACGCGTTAAACTTCCCCTCGTTTGATTCCAAGCCAACGGAGGCGTAAACAACGAAATTGTGTTTGCAATCTTTCATGCGCCAAACAACAATGTTTGCAATCTTTCATACAACAGGCTAGATTCAGGCGTTATCTGGCTTAAATTTACATGAAATATCCCATAAATTTCTACCTAACCTAGCATTCCCTTTATGTGCATTAGATAACGCAGAAAATTCAATGTTTCTCTTTATCTGTATGGGAGAGGTAAAACGACTGAGCGAGGTAGAGAAAGGCCAAATTCAGGTTCTGGTGGCAAATAAATGTTCAATTCGAGGGATCGCTAGGCGAATCAAGAGATCAGAAAAAGTGGTGCGGAATTATTTGAAAGATTCTGAAAAATACGGAATCAAGCGCCGTACCAAGGGAAATTCTAAATTGACAACCAGGCAAAAGGGACAAATTCGGAGGAAGATCCAAAAATCGTTCACGGTGGGAGAATAGGAAAATGGTTGGTAGGAAAAAGGTCGGGTTCGAAAAAAAAAAAAAAAAAAAAAAAAAACACACGCGGCGCGCGAAAGAAAGAAAAAAAAGAAAAAGAAGGGGGGGGGGAGGGGAAGAGGAGGGGGGAGGAGGGGGGGGGGGGGTGTTGGGTTATTGGGGAGTACACCCAAAATAAAATAGCAAGATTGTATAACGATTTCGCATGATTTTGTTTCATTTTTCGCTATAAATCGTCACTTGGAGACAAAATGCAACATTGGCGGTGGGCAAAAATGCAACACATCAATTTGCAATGAAAAATTCAATGCGTGCGTTAGGTGGTGCAATGTGTTGTCATAAATATGTTTTTAACCAATTTGAGTGCAACTCGTCACTCGCATACACTTGCATGGCTTCGTTTATTTTATAACATGCTTTGTGGATCAACATGGGCAAAATTGTGTTTAACATATCATGCAGTTTTCTCAAGATATGATTGCAAAAATAGCAATTTTTGGTTACCGCAATTTTCGCCATATTTTCAACTTTTGGGTGTAAATGATGTTTTGATTTCGGTTTGGGGGGTTGGTTGGGTTTTTTGGGGGAGAGGGCAAAAAAATGGGTGTGTGGAAGTTTTTGGGGGGGGGGGGGGGGCCCGGGAATTGAGGGTTTGGGTGGAAGGTTGAGAATTAAGGGAAAACTTAGGGGGTGCGGGAAAGACCAAAAAAAAAACATGTTTATGCCGCGGTTTTCGTGTTTAGGGGGGGGCAGAGTAATGTTTTTTTGTTTTGTTGAAAATTTTTTTTTTTTTTTTTTGGGAAAGAAAAATAAAATTAAACAGTGGTATTTTCGTTGTTTCAAGCCAAAGCATGCGTAAACAACTTAATTGTTTGCAATCTTCCATACAGCATACCATATTTTTTGCAATGATTCCAGCAATATCTGGCTTAAATTTACATGACAGATCTCATTAATTTATGCCTTATCTAGCAGTCCCTTTATGTGCATCAGATAACGCAGAAAATTAAATTTTTTTTTTCTATCTATGTACATATAAGCAACTATTTTTGAAGAAACATTGTTGATTGTTCTGGTTTGAGGATAATAAAAAAAATCATAGTTAAAACAGTTCATTCTTTGTTTCTTTTCTTGGAAAACTATCAAAAAGCTTTGTTGCGGCTAAACGAATGCAACGCACTGTGTTATTGTGTGTGTTCTAAAATTACATGCACTGCTTCAAAATGAAGTGTAAATTTCTGTTCGATATCATGCACATAAAGGAAGCATCACAAAACATACTAATTTGCATTATAATTCTTGTTAAGATCTGTCATATTCCATACAGGGCTCTGTTCATAAACCACGTAGACTAATGATCAGACCCCCCCCCCCCTCCCTCTCGTAGACTTTTCTCCATACAATTTTTTAAATTTTGTATGAAGTGTAGACTTTGGTCAGACGCCCCCACCCCCAGAAATGTATACGTGGTTTATAAATAGCCCTACACTGTCAACATTTTTCAAGCTTTTGTTGTATGCAATTGTGTAATTTTTCAAGCTTTTGTTGTATGCAAAATATCGTCTTCGTTAGAACTATTTCATGCAAGTTGTTGCTTCGTGTGGAATGAAATACTATTTTACATGCAATGATATTTAGATTACAATGAAAAATCTGAGTGCATATTAGGGCACCAATGCAATGTGTGGAAACGAAATATTCCAACGTATTTTAAAAATCGATATTGCTCATAAGTTGCTTTACCTCAAAATATGAGCCTATTGAAAAATATGAGATCAATCGGACATGGTTTAGGGGTGCCTCTTTGAGGTAAAAGCCTTTTTTTTATTAGATTTTTTTTTTTTGGAACTGAATTTTAAAAACCGACATTGCGAAAACGTTTCACTAGCCCAAAATATGTCCCTATGTCTAGTTTAAGCTCATCGGGTATGATTTAGGGGTGTCTCTAATCGATCAAATTTTTGAATTTTCTGAAACTTTGAAAACTTTCGATTGGTTGAATTGCTAATGAATATTCATTATAGTGTTTTAATTCCTGATATATTATCCTAAACATCATCTTATAATTTGTTTGTGATAACTCAGCAGTAAAGATTCCAGTGGCTTAAAAGAAAAATAGAAACTTCTCCGTCGGATATTCTATCAGCGCCGTAAAAAAAAATCAAACAACCAATCTCGGAAAGAATATTACTTTACCAATCTAAAGTTATGCTTAAGAAACGACTCACCGTGCTCTGAATAGTAATTATTATTTCAAATCAAAACACCATCCAGCATACAACAGCTCAACCAATAAACATTGAAGTATCTGCTTTTATGTACGAACTACGAGGATGGCAAGCAGGGACGCTGCTCATCAACCAGACCGATGAAGATGATCCATCGAACAGAAACTCGACGACATCATACACATCATTATCTACGGCGTTGGTGCCAGTGTTGGTGGTGGTGGCAGTGGAGGCAATGTCTTTGATAGAGAACATCAGTTCTACTAGGAAGGGGGAGGGGGCGATGGAAAGGCACCGACGAGGTGGATAAACTTTTCCAATCTCTCCACAGAATCCAATTACCGGCTGCTTTCAAGCGAGAACGAAAAACTTGAGCTTTGCTCCTTTTCCACATCTATCTACTGCTGTTTCGAAAAATTTTGAAAAGATTTTCACGTCTATTGAATCGAAAGAGCGAAAAAATTATGATAAAATAACCTGACAGAAATAATCATTATTGACATTTGAAAAGTAGCAGCAATTTCACCATCAGGGTAATTGTTCCAACCCAACAGATGAGAATAAAGGGACCGATGGGAGGGGGGTACTCGGTTGAAAAAGGGAAAACTTTTTGACAGCCTTCTTTACTGTTGAGTACATGCTGAAAACTGACCGAAAAATTTCCTCGTATTTTCTCACTCGTTACAGAACTAACAACGGATCAGTTTTTGACACACCGGCCTTCGTTCCCGGACCTTTTCCCTTTGGACCAGTAACATTCAACGACGAGTGGAGGCGACGCAGAGAGGAACCCAGAAAAGTCATGGCTAACCCACAGGCACTGTGGGCGTTAGTCCTTCTCGGCACTTGGGTGCTGCTGCCGGCGACGATCGAAGGTAATTAACATGATTCCCTCACCATCCAAAATTCAACTTTCAAAACCCAAAGGCCCAAACGATGGAAAACTTCATGGCTAATCGAGTAACACTCCAAAGTTGAACGTATGAGATGACATCGAGGGTTGTAGTATGGAAGTTGGCCCATCCTTTTTCTGTGAAACGAAGGTTGCTTGGATGGCTGTGCAAAGTTTATCGCCAGCAGAATATCAGCAGGCCATTTATGATAGTTTTCCACAGAACGTGAGCACTCGTAATCATGCTTCTGGTAGAAATCCCTAGCAATTGAGATTGGATTCATCCCGAAATAACATTAATTGCCTTGAATGCAATTTTTTCAATTCAATTTGAGTAACGATCAAATAGCAAATATACACGTAACAATTTGTAAATGTCAGCTTTAGAGCAATTTTCGTACATCAACTTATAACGAAATTTTCAGGTTACCGTTATCATCGAAGAACATGACACAAATAGACGCAATAAACACGGATGCCACATTCTATCGAAATTTCCACAAATTCCATCTCCCAGTGATACATCCTGTAAATTAGAATCTAAAACGAACATCGTCTCCCCTACCAAACTAGAAATGGCTTCGAAAGCACCGAAAACTTTCGCCCAAATGTAATTACAACATTGAGTGAAGATAAAGCGTTTTCATCATTGAAACAGCATTCCTCTTCGCTCCAACACGCTCCCTGCGCTTCAGTATTCAGTTTTCACCCATTTAGCACTTGAAAGCCCGGAAAAATGGCAAACTAGCGACGAATTCCCTCCACTCCAAAGCGTAACAAACGGCCTCCTGAAGAGAAGGTCTGAGGCCACTTAACCTAATGGAAGCACCGCAGCAGCAGCAACAGCAGTGTTGCGAGCCTACATCGTCAGTGGAACATAGTTTCCGAAGAGGCTGGCTCCCCTGCTTGCAAGCTCAGCTCACCGGAAGTTAATTGGAATGAAACTAATTGAATTGCCTGCTTTTCCCCGGGCTATAGTTTGCGAAAGTGTGAATGCGGAAAACAACGCTTTCCGCCACCGCCCCGAAAGATTCAGATTTCAAAAGTATGTCGTCTGTTTGTTGGCACGCCCTGGGCTCCGGCTATCCTTCGTGGTGTAAAACAATTACTTTTGGTTCAGTTTTCGTCTCTGGAGAACTCTCTTTGGATGGCTTCTACTCGATTACGTACGGTTTTTTTTTTATGACTGGTGACAAAAAACTTTGCCCTAGCTGCAATTGCAGGCAGATGCCATTTCCGGATTGGAAAGTGGCAAAAATTTACTCTCAAGTGTTGCAAAAGTTATGATTACGGCAATAAATTTTGCCAACTGCAGCGATAATTCGTTGCTTTCGATGGACGAAGATTTAGAGTGCTTTTCAGGATGTAACATTTTGGAGTATGCTCTTTGCTAGGTAATTACGTAATGATCAACCTCGTTACATTGTAAAACCAACGCCTGGAAACTAGACAAACACGCGGACATTTTTTGAAAAATCAATATGAAATCCATTTGTTAGTCTAATATTGTCTTACCATCCCATTTGTCACCGGTTTCTCCATCAAACAATGCAATGCGGCCCCAAACGTCAATTTTTATTTATTTTTGCAAGCGAATCAATAAATCGGATATTATTATGAACCAACAAACGTTGATGAAAATGAAAATAAATATTTCATCACCTGGCAGGTTCGGCAGGACTTCTCTTGGAGGGAGCGAATACGTTGGAATCTCCCTCTCTCCTTTTCTTGCCGTGGGTTCCCTGCATTTTTTTTTTTTCAAAAGAGGCGCCATTCGGCTAGTTTTCATTAGAGCAGTGCATATTTCAAAATTGAAACGTGTCGTATGTTCAAATAGAGCAATCTATGTCAGTTCTAGTGATGCTACAATCTAGATAAGGCAAATTCTGTAATGCCCAGAGATGTCGAGAAAATTTTCAACTTGATACAGCTTCTCAACTAGACAGAGAACAGAACTTGCCAGAGCTGATATGATCTTCTAAAAAGCTTTAGAGTCCAGAAAACTAACGGCATGTCAATATTCTTAACGGCATGTCAATATTCTGCTCGGAAAACAGCACTAACAAACTCAACAAGTCAATAAGCCTAAATATCTCTATGCACAGTTGCAGGCCGCAGTTTTACTTTTTCAACTCAGGAGGTTTTAAAAATACCATTCCCGCAAATTTAGCCCATCCATGCCCCGGGTGATTTTTGGATCAAGTATTCTTTTTTTTTGCTTCTAAAGTATGTTAAAGTTATCGGAAAAAGTAAAAAATGATTGTGTGTGTGAGTATTTTTTTCTTATTAGGTTGAGAAAGCATCAAAAGCCTGGTCTGTAGTGTTGATGGGTTGGCACGGTGTTAGACTCAATCAAGCGGTAATGGGACTCGCTTCCGTGCCTAATCATTAAAAACAATCCTTATTCTCGCTTTGCCTTCTTCCCCCTGGACCACGGTGAAATGGCTACTTCGGGGTGTGGCTGTGCTCATACACTTCTCTTGAGCTCTCAGTTTTAGATGGTATGCTTGCATGCGCCATTCTGTACTGATGTGGAGTAGCCGTCCGTTATCAATGCTCTCCTTCACAGCCACCCCCGTGGGATAACTTCTCCTGATCTTTGATCGCGATGTCCACTCTACTCAGCTAGTTCCCGAAGGTGGATCTAACCAACTACAACGGAGAGTTCCCCGGCGACGGAAGTTCTCCCGAAGACGTTACACGTTCATATAAGCCAATCAGCTCCATCGCGTTCTACTCGGATTCTCGAGATGTGCTCATGGACTTCCACTAGGCTCAGCAGCATCGGCATTGCTGTCCTTCTCTTCACCTACGCTGCAGCTCCGACAGTATTTGCGTGACGGCTCTGCTGACCGCATTCCATATGGCCTCATCTCGACACATCTGTTCAACGAGATTAGCCACTCCCACGGCAGGCATTTTCCTACGGGTGCTTCAAATCTAGGGCATTCGAAAACCACGTGCTACATTCTGGGCAGACAGAGGAACTGTGTCAGGTAAAAGTTCATCTCTCCGTGCTTCCTTTTCATCCATGTCGTCAGACTCGGAAAGAGCCTGTACGTACTTCTACCGTTTGCCGCTGTGTTCCACTCCATCTGCCATTTGGCCATCGACTCTGCTCTCAGTATCTTCCGTTGTGCTCTGGGTTTGGGGTTTCTCATCACCGTGTAGCGCTTCTCAAGGCTGTGCTTACTGATTTAAATTCAGTTGATCATCGACATCAGTCCAGGTAGCCGGCTTCTCAGGGGAGAGGCGCGGGGGTGTAAAAAGGGGGGCCACACCCGGGGTACGCGCCCTAGACAATCGCATGCCCTCCGACGGGGATTTCAGCCCGCTGTACCCCTTAACAATTACTCACCAATAGCAGCTCTGTTTTGTGGTGGGCAATCTGCATCTTCGCTACATATATCCAGTCTTCAATCATGTTCCAGCGACTTGCCTGACACCGTCAAAACGACGTCGTCCGCAACACTAACGATCTCGACTCCTTTCGACAGCTTCAGTGATAATACGGGTGTACATCCCGTCCCAAAGTGTGAACCGAGTGTTGAACCTTGTGGCATACCTGCTGTATTCAGATTGACAGCTGTCCCATGTCAGTAAACTTGAATCCGGATCTGGAAGCAGCTTCCCAGAATCTTTCACAGATAGTCGGTAACCCTCATTCTGTGCAGCGCTTCGGCTATGGCCTCCCAACTGGCGCTGCTGGGTTCTTCACTCATAGCTGTCACAGCGCAATAATGCTTCCCTTTTCATTTCTGTTTGGACGCCTTTTCTGCTTTCTTAACCACCGTTCGAATCGCATCTCCCTTTTCGGAAACCAAACTGCATCTCCGACAGACCGAACTCGCTCTTCATACATTTTGTCAGCCTGTTGGAAGATAATCCTCTCCAAGAGTATCCCAAATCCAGCAGCCATATTGGACTAAGCGATGCTAGATTTCCCGGTTTTTTTTCTGGCTTTGGCAGCAACATTAGTTTCTGGATCTTCCACATGTCTGTAAAGTGACCCTCGTCCAGGCATTTCTGCAGCACTGTCCTCCTTCAGGAGCTCCTGAATCGCCGTTTTTAGTGCCACGTTGGGAATTCCATTTTGGCCAGGGACTTTCTTAGTCGTCTATCGTTTTGCTACTGCTTCGAGTTCCTCGTTGGTAACGATCGTATACTCGACTATGTCTCTTCGTTCCGCCACGTCGTATGGTCATGCTGCGGTAAAAGCCCCTCCACGATGATCTACAGCTTATCCGGGCATGTTTCAGTGGGCGTCGTTGAACTGATTTTCGCCATCACTACACGATATGCATCGCCCCAAGGGTTGGCATTAGCTTCTAGGCACAGCTCTTTGTAACAATTAGATTTGCTTTTCTTTATCCTCCGTTTTAATGCAGCCCTGGCCACTCGGAACACCACTCTACGCTCCTCCCAGTCGGCATCGGCTCTAGTCCTTTTTACGCATCTTCTGGCTCTAAGACAAGTACAACGATGGGTGTCAAGCACCTCGTTCCACCAGTAGACTGGCGCCATCTATCACCAGACTTCAGCTTCCTCGGCAGGGTTGCGTCACACGCCCTCACCTACGTTGCTGTTAACTCGTCCGCCTTCGGGTCCGGAAGGCCGCGATCTCCCCGGAGAGCACCAAAAAGAGGTCCTTATGGAAATCCTTCAACTTCCACTTCCGCACCTTCGCGCAAGTTCTCCACGCTGCCAGAGGATTCCGTTGACCAATGCTGTACCGAATCGCCTGAAGATCGATATGGTTATATACCTCGCACACTTTCCAATTCACATTCTCCATCAGCGCCTGACTGCAGAAAGTGTCGTCGATTATGGATTTCTCCATTTTTCAAAGCATTTAACCCTTAAATGCGCACGATACTAAAGGGTTATCATAAAAAATAAATTTCTTTTTAAACACGTTCACTGCTGTTAAACTAACCAAATTCTTTGATACAGTGCTCCCAGTTCACACGACTGCTTCTTCGAAGTATATGTAACAATTTCATTGGATTATTTCCCCATAAGGAATAGAATTCAACTTATTTGTAAGTCAAAAAAGTTTTTATTTGAGAATTTAAAAAAAAAAAAAAAAAAAAAAAAAGGGGGGAATAAAAATAAAAAAAAAAAAAAACATGAGGTTCAGCTACATCTGGTGTGATTTTATTTTCCAGCTTCAGGGAAAAAAAAAAAAAAAAGGGGGGGGGAATTTGTCTATCGGAGTACCGTTTCTTGCATATGGATCAAAACTGTTCAATAGGTCTTTCCTGTGACAAATTTGGTGTCCCCCCCACTCCACTTCTCAGGTGTTAAAAATCACCCGCTATAGACACCGGCCTAAGGCCTACCAACTCCACTGTTACTCTGCATACCATATTGGAGAATTTGCACTGTAAACCATCGAGGTGGCACATACCAACTGCAGATACAACAGCTCCTGGTGCTTTTTATGCAACCTAAGTTTTTGTCAAAAATTTGAATTTCCGAATTCCGTATCCGGAAATTATTGTTTCCAATGTTGTATTTTTTCATAAAACTTATCATAACTTAAAATTTATAAATTTTATAAAATTTGAAATTTCCGATTATTTATTATATTTTTAACTTATTCATAAAATGTTTTAAAATTTTCAGCTAGGAATATTGGAAATTGACAAAGTTGTAGAAGATTGAAATATGACGTATTTGGGTTAAACAAATTTCCTCGGCTGCTTATTGTTTTTCATTTCCAACTTGATTTCAAGGAACTTGAAAACTTAATATTCCAGATTTTAGAACAGAAATTCCCACAGTTCTCATGATTGATCCTGGAAGTATTTTCAAATTCTTCCAGAAGTCAAAATGGGTTGTCCTAAGCCGGTCCACTAAATTTTCTGAACTTACAGTTAGCACAACAGAGTTTTTGTCTGTGCATCTGCTGTCAGAATCCAGTGTGATTCATCTAAGAGTATCATGCAACATTTTCCAGAGATTTTTTTGATTCCTCTGAAAATTATTTCCCACGTAACGTATGCATTTAAAAAAAAAAATGGTGATCAAAAAATTTAGCAAAAAGATACAATTAAAGCCTACGTTTCTTAAGCCCTTCTAAAAATATTCTTCGACACCCTATCAGGTATTCGTACAACAGTTGGTCCGGAATCTTGCCCATAGCCGATGAAAAGATGGATGTCGATATGTTCTTCAACGATCGATAAGCCCTGCGATCAGCTGCACTCCTCCGTTATGGCAGCCGAAATCATAGCATAGATCTTCTGTTTGAGGATCGCTCAAAAAAATTTCTATCGGTCGCAGTTGGGGGAGATTGCGGAGATTCGCAGTCTTTGGTGCAACGTCTTTAGCCGGTCCATCTTTTCCGGAGATTTCGTAATAAGCCGAGGCCAGTTCCGGCCAAAAGACTACCTCCTTCGAGGGATACTTTTCTACTCGCTGATCGTCAACAGTTTCTTCGGAAACGTGGTGTGGGAGATATATTTGACGTCAACGCTTACCTTCTTGGTGGTTGACGTAAGGTCTCCTACCAGTCGCTGCCGTCCCGCATCTCGTCATACATTATGACCACAACGTCGCTCACCGCCAAAAAAATATTTTTCACAATATTTTCACCGCTCCTTCTGGGTGATCGTCTACTACTCAGACACGGCCGGCCTAGACTGATGCTTCCGCATAACAATGTTCGTCTTGTCCAGGTTCTTCTTCGCCGTTTGACCGGTTCTACCAACCATTTGGCCCAAGGCGCCTTGCCCTCGGTCTTCTTCTTCAGCTTTTGCTTCACTTTACGGTCGCGCAGCACTTTCGGTTGGCCGGAACCAGGCTTTCGTTCGACGCTATCACCTTTCTCCAGAAGGGACAGGATGTTGTAAACGCCGGATCAGCTATATCTGGCGGACACGAACTTCCTCGCGATATCCTACCTCCTCGCTTCGAGGTAGAGCTGAAAGTGCGAACAAACCATCGAGCGTAGTTGTTTGACTGTTTTGGCCATGGCTGCTGCAAATCAACTGATAATTCTATTATATTTTTTCTGTAAACAACAGGGATGATACGATGCATAGTTGTATACAAATAATTCGTTTAATTCAGCAATGTTTAATTCAAGCAATGGTCTACTATCTAGCTGTACTTTCATTCATTATCCAGCACACAATTCGATAAACCCAGCACTCGAGCACATTTATCCCATGAATTGAACCGCTCTACCAGCCACATCCGGCCAAGCGGAAAACCGTTCCGGTGAGGTGCGGTTAGACCGATGATACTTGTTGGTGGGTAACTGTTGTACCTCCCACAAAACTTGAGAGGCGCGGGAAAATATGATTGATGACATAGTGTGTGAGCGTTTGTGTATGGGAATGTATATTCATGGAAAATAAATAACACCGCCGCTCGAAAAACCAAATGGACCCGGTGAAGAAGCTCGCGCCTGAAGCGGAAAACCACTCATGGAAGAAATTGAACGTAATGGACATTTTTCAATTTCTGTCTGAAGCGTTTTTTTTTTCGAAAGCTTTGAGTAAACACGGTTTTTGTTTACCGGTAGGGAGGGAGAAATGCTTAAAATTATCATAAATAGAATTTAGTGGTGGATCGATACTTTGATATTCATTCCACAGCTACTAGCAGCAAACCCATTTGATGTAATGTCCGGACCTGTTTCCTAAGAATGCCCTAAAATGTTACATGATATTTTCAACAAATTTATTCTAAAGATTTCAAGAAGTTTCATTTAGACTAAATGAATATACTTCACTAGATCTCTGTACATCTTTCAACTAGTCATGTTAGCTTGAACGTCAAGACAAAATTGATTAAATCCATACGTCAACATTATGTCAATTTTCCCTCCGTCGGTATAAAGTCAGCGATACTTTCCATACAAAGAAAACAGAAGGCAGTATTAATCCATTGAACTCTGAGTTGATACCGTCTTAAATGGCTTGCCTACTGATATAACAAAAAATTAAAATCCATGAACCGAATTGACAATCGTAGAGAAAATGCTTCAAATATCATTATCAGAGTCAAGGCGTCTTATAATTGGAATTTTGATCACGTATATGTTCACTATAGTTATTTTCGACTAACATAAGTAGTGTTTCAGCGATAAAACGGATGTGTCCTGGTGCCATTCTAAAAACATCTTCAACAGGTATAATAAATTTCTGAATAATAATTAAAAATTAAAAAGGAACTATAGAGTGTTCCAGAAAGTATAAGCACACTTTCAAAATAACAAAAAAGTCATGTTTTTTTTAGTTTTAATAATTTTATTTGGCAAATTATATTTCTATTTGTGTTTTATATGATATTTTACGCTCGTTTAATCAAAATATTTAATCATAGCCAAGACTCCTAACTTTTCCTCGAACATGGCCCATTAGCTTCTGCACAGTGGTATTTCCCACCATTTTGACCACTTTTGGAATGCCAGGATTGGGATGGCCTACGATTCCACTAGGTTGAAATTCTCGATGGCCACCTTGCCATGGGTTGCGTGTAGCCGATGTTGTTTGCGACGATACCCTCGATCGCTGAATGAGTTCGATGGGTTCAGAAACGTGTTGGCTTCGGCGAATGTCCTCAAACGTTAAAAAAATTTCCGTGTAATATCTGCATGTCACTTCGGCTGATACATATACTGTTATTACTAACCTATGAAAACATATGATGATGCCAACAGCCAAAGGTGACGTCGTCCATAGTTCATTTTCTTCATCTCAATAATGAATGCGATTTGCTTCCGATATCCGCTCAATCTTATTCCTTGGTTCCTGTATCCATATCCAAATCCATAATGAAGCCACCCCTAGTGCCTACATTTGGTAATCTAGCTGTGGACATCCTTATGTCCAATCGGCGTTTGATTACCGGTTGGTCTATCCTTGAGCACTTGATGTGCCCAAGCCTTGGTTGAATTCCTTGGGTGCCCATGTACCCATACCTTGGATAGGTCTACACACCCTTTGTGCACAGACCGTGGAAAGGCTAGAGGACACTCTTGTGTAAAAGCCTTGGCCTTAGTCTTGAGCACTCCTTGTGCTCAAGACCTAGAAATGGTACCTAGAGGACACCCTTGTATCCTCTCCTTGGCATGGCATTCCTAAGACACCCTTGTGTCCTTGTCATGGATAGGCTTGAACACCCTATGTGCACAAACCGATGGGTATAGAACACCCTTGTGTTCTGTCCTAGGATTGGTTTGGGCACCCTTTGTACACAAACCAAGGAACCGATACAGGACACCCTTGTGTCCTGCCGGTGGGTTTGGTTCGATCACCCTGTGTGATCGACGTCTGAATATATCCATTCAAGCACCCAGTATTCTGAATTCAGATTGGATTAATGTAAATAGGATTCGGTATTGAACACCGATTTGCCCAAACCGTGGAATAAGACCCTTGATTCATTGAGCATCCTCGTGTCTGACACTCCTTTGGATAGTCGTCCAAATTGATTCCCGTTGATGGTATTGGCTTGTGATATCCATAATCCATATTGTTGTATCCATTGAACATCGGCAGTCGGCGCGAACAAGTTTGCTTCAAAACGATCAGTTGACCGACGACCATATGATTAGCCTGACCGGATCCGGTCACCGATAACGATCGCCTGTGATAGGGTAGGGAGGGAGGGTAGGGAGAATACCGTCTCGATTCGGAGGAATGATCGTTGGAGAGTACCCTCTCGTTCATCAGTGGCGTAGCGAGGGTAGGGTGATGTTACTCCCGAACAATAACATACAAGCAATATGAATTTGAATTTATGGCAAATTTGCAAACAAAAAAACTTCATAACGTTGTACATTTAATTATTATTATTAATAATTTTCGTGGCATTACGTCATTTATAACATTACCTGATACATAATATCCCTCCAACGTTGTTGGGTCATGGCTGCTCCTCTCCATTCCCGTGGACACTTTCTACTCCATATATTTTGCTTCACTTTGTCTAACCGTCTTGCTCATTGTGCCCTTCGTCGTCTTGTGCCAACCAAATTTCCATCGAACACAATTTCCCCAGGATAGTTATCCGGCATTCTCGCAACATGTCCTGTCCAGCGTATGCGTCCATATTCAACCACATATCAAATACTGGGTTTGCCAGCGAGTTGCACGAGCTCATGGTTTATCGTCCGCCTTCTGAACTCCGCCAAAGATGGCTCTTAACGCCCGTCGCTCCAAAAACTCCGAGTGCTCGCAAGTCTCATGCCCGTAGAGAACAACCGGTCATATTAGCGTTTTGTACAAATTACACCACAGTTGTCCACAGTTGCTTGTGGAGCTCGTAGTAGGCACGACTTCCACTGATAATACACCTCCAGATCTCAAGGCTGTTATCATTGTCCGCAGTGACAAGTGGCATTGTCCGCAGTGACAAGTGAGCAAAGATAAACATATTCGCCGGCAACCTTGAACTCACCTCCGTTGATCGTTACACTACTTTCTAGTCAGGCCCAGTCGTGCTCGTGTACTTCGTTTTGGACGAATTCATCTTCAACCCAATCTTCATAGCTTTGCGCTTAAGTCTGGTGTGCTGCTCTGCCACCGCCTCAAATATTCTACCGACCAGAATGTTTCCGGCAAAACAGATAAATTGACTGAATTTGTTGAGAGTTGTACCCCGCATATTGAACGACACTTGTCTCATAACTCCTTTAAGAGCAATGTTGAACAGAGATCCCATTACCTCGACGCAGTCCCCTGTGGGATCCGAATAAACCCGATAATCTACCCGTAATCCTCACACAGCATTAGGTTTCATCCATCGTAGCCTTTATTAGTCGGGTCAGCTTCCCCGGACAGGCGTTCTCGTCCATGACTAGCAAATGGACTCTTTTCTGTTAACTGTATAATATTCGACTTTTTGAAGGATCTCCTGCAAAGTGATTATTTGGTCCGTTGTAAACCGTCCTTTGATGAAGCTGGCATGAAAATTTCCCACTAATCCATTTGCTAGTGGAGACAGTCACTGGAAGAAGATTTGATATAGCACTTTATAGGCGACATTAAAGACGTTGATTGCACGATAGTTTTCACAATCCAGTATGTCGCCCTTCTTGTAGATGGGGTAGATAACCTGCTTTTGTCGGTATAGTTGTTTACTATGGAGAGTTTTGGCGCATCTTAACACTAGGTAGTGTTCGAATCAAAGTTGGCGCCTGTGGTTCTGACCTCGGTGATATCTGAGAAGTGCCGATCATGTATCAAAACGTGGTCGATTTGTGATTTAGTTTGGTTTGGTGACCTCCAGGTGTACCAAGGGCACCTCCAGGCTGTGTTCGGAGGTTAATCTGCTACCACCCATGTTTTGGGAGAAGCGGTGGGGTAAGGGGGTTGGGATCGTTCTCGGCGGGTGACCAGGGGGGGAAGGGTGGGGGTCCGGGGGATATTTGAGTAAGGGTGAAGGTATGCACATCTTATGCAGGTCACGATGAAAGCTGTTCCCAGCTGGTGGCTGTGTCGTAGTAGGGCCTTCATTGTGCCTGATGCCGACGGACAGAGTGGTTGGAAATGGTTCCTCTAGCTCTCTTGGCCCTGAGTCCGTTAGTTCGTTTCGAAAAGAAACGAAGTCGCTACTTTTGCCGACGTGGTAGTGCACCGTCACTCTGCTGCCTTGGCAAGAAGTCGCCACTTCTCGCTACAGCTGCTCGGCTTAGAATAAATTCCGCTCTGCTGTCAGTCGATTGTCACGCTGCCGCCAAGTAGTCCGGTCCCACTGTTCGGATGCGTGTGGATGATCGTCCTCTGATGCTTCGTTTACGACTTCCGAATGGTGAATGAGCCCAACATATAAGAGGTCTCGCATTTTAAAGCTGAAGTCTGACAAGCCACAACCAATCAGCATCAACGAAAGGGAAACAGCGATGCAGAAACCAATTTGTCTTCTTCTTCTTTTTACTGTTAGCCATGAGCAGACAACAAAGCGGTGAAAAAATGAATTTTCTTCTTTTAATTTGCATTCACGTGCATATCCATGCGATAGTGTTACAAGACAATGCAATTCCGATTTCTTTGTTTTTGAATAATTTCTGTAGGGTAACTGCCCCCATATTAATCTCATTGTTCCTTTATTCATCCTACGATGAATCAAACAATTGGGCAGTTGAAGGATCGGTTTCGTTTTCTAATAATGTTTGCTTACGTTAAATAACTACAACAAACATTACTAACTAATCCTGTCACGTGTATATCGTTTTATTTCAAGTAGGATGAATAGCAAAGTGATGAGATTAATATAGGTACATCTTCCCTAGGAGGACTTTTAACCGGATACCTAGAAGAACGGGCATGCTACCAAATCTGAGTAGTAATGCAATAAAAAATGACCGTTTAAAATATAGCCCGAAATTGAAATACAAATCAGGCACAAATGTTAGGAAGGAATGCTAACATTAGGCATAAGGAAGGAATGTTTGGATGGTCTTGAAAACTTAATGGCATCAATTAATGATTATTAACAAGTTTAAGTTTACATCTCATCTATATCTCATTTTTTCTACTAACAATAAAGTGAGATGAATTTAAGTTAATTTCATCACAACTTCTTAATATATATTTTTAAAACTCACAAGAAATGGATTATTTGTTCATGTATCAACACCAGCTGGTGAGTTAACTCTGTAGTAAATTGTCAACCAAGGCAGAGATGAAGGCCTAGAAAATGATTTTAGTGCAAATAGAATCTCAATATATTGAGTTAAACTCGAGAAATTTTTAGTACAAGGACGCTGGGATGTTGAAGCATCTTAACTGTTTCCCGGACCAATTGTTTCCAAGATGCCGGCATAGTGTTAGTTTATCACGGAAATTTTAAAATTGAAAACAAG